>CM062818.1:1616075719-1617275719 GCA_031772625.1 Pinus tabuliformis | reverse complement strand
GAATAATATTAAACCCAAGGGACTAATATTATAAACCCAAAGTATAAAACCCTAAGATAAATATTAAAAATACTAAAATAAACATGGTTGAGCATGGTTTATTTTCATATTGAGACAATCCTTGTCACAACGCGACATTGGACCATGGTTGACCATGGTTCATTATGGTTAACGATTGTTGAATATAATTAAACCCTAGGAATATGAATTCTTAGATCAATAAACACAAGGGATTTGTATTATAAACCCAAGGGAATAATAAACCTAAGGGATAACAATTATAAACCCAAGGTATATAAACCCTAACATCAATATTATAAACCCTAAAATAAACATGGTTGACCATGGTTGACTATGTTGATTTCCATATAGAGACAATCCTTGTCACAAATATGCAACATTGGCCCATGGTCAACCATGGTTGACCATGATTGATTTTCATATCGAGACAATCATTGTCGAATGCAATGTTAGACCATGGTTGACCATGCTTGATTTCCATATCCAACCTTGTTTGACCATGGTTGAACATGGTTGGTTATTATTGACCATGGTTGATAATGATTAATATTATAAACCCAATGGATTGATATTATAATCCCAAGGGATTAATACTAAAATCCCAAGGGATTATGAACCCAAGGGAATAATATTAAACCCAAGGGACTAATATTATAAATCCAATGTATATAAACCCTAAGATAAATATTATAAAAACTAAAATAAACATGATTGACCATCATTGATTTTCATATTGAGACATTCCTTATCACAATTCCATGTTTGGTTGACATCATAATCAACCATGGTTGACCAGGGAATAATAAACCCGAGTGTTTGATATTATAAACCAAAAGGAACAATAAACCCAAGGGTCTAATATTATAAATCCAAGGTATAAAAACCCTAAGATAAATATTAAAAACACTAAGATAAACATGGATGAGCATAGTTTCTTTTCATATTGAGAAAATCCTTGTCAGAATGCGACATTGAACCATGGTTGACCATGCTTGAACATGGTTGACCATTATTGAATAATATTAATCCTAGGACTATAAACACTTACATCAATAAACCCAATGGATTGATATTATAAACCCAAGGGAATAATAAACCTAAGGTATAAAAATTATAAACCCAAGGTATATAAACCCTAACATGAATATTATAAACCCTAAAATAAACAATGTTGACCATGGTTGACCATGATTGATTTAAATATAGAGACAACGCTTATCACAATGCAACGTTGGACCATGGATAACCATGATTGATTTTCATATCGAGACAATCTTTGTGAGAAAAAATTGTTGGACCATGGTTGATTTCCATATCGATGTGGTTTGATCATGGTTGAACATGGTTGTCTATGATTGACCTTGGTTTACCATGATTAATCTTATAGACCTAATGGATTTATATTAGAAACCTAAGGGATTAATAATAAAACCCTAAGGGATAATGAACCCAAGGGAATAATATTAAACCCAATGGACTAATATTATAGACCCAACGTATATAATCCCTAAGATAAATATTATAAACACTAAAGCAACCATGATTTACCATGGTTGATTTTCATATTGAGACAATCCTTATCACAATGCCATGTTGGACCATGGTTGACCATTGTTAATTTTGATATCGATACAATCTTTGTCACAATGCGACATTAGACCATGGTTGATCATGGTTTATTTTCATGCTGAGACAATCATTGTCACAATGCGACATTGAACCATGGTTGACCATAGTTGGCTATGATTGCCAATGGTTGACATTGATATTATAAACCTAAGGGAATAATAAGCCCAAGGGATTGATTTTATAAACCTAAAGGAATAATAAACCCAAGAGATTAATACTAAAACCCCAAGGGATAATGAACCGAGGGGAGTAAAATTAAACTCAATTGACTAATATTATAAACCCAACGTATATAAACCCTAAGAAAAATAATAGAAACACTAAAATAAACATGATTGACCATCGTTGATTTTCATATTGAGACAATCCTTATCACAATTCCATGTTGGACCATGGTTGACATCATAATAAACCATGGTTAACTGGGGAATAATAAACCCAAGCAATTGATATTATAAACCCAAAGGAACAATAAAACCAAGGGATTAATATTAAAACCCCAAGGGATTATGAACCTAAGGGAATAATATTAACCCCAAGGGACTAATATTATAAACCCAAGCTATATAAACCCTAAGTGGAGATAATTTTTTTCATAATGTGAGATCCGACCATGATTGACCACATTTGACCATCATTGGTTATGGATGACCATGGTTGACCATCATTGATGTTATAAACCCAAGGGATTGTTATTATGAACCCAAGGGAAACATAAACCCAATGGATTAATACTAAAACCCCAAGGGATTATGAACCCAAGGGAATAATTTTAAACCCAAGGGACTAATATTATAAACCCAACATTGGTAAACCGAAATAAAATATTATAGACACTAAAATAAATATGGTTTATTTTCATGGTGAGACAATCCTTGTCACAATGCGACATTCAATGATGGTTGACCATGGTTGGCTATGATTAACAATGGTTGACCATGATTGATATTATAAACCTAAGGGAATAATAAACCCAAGGGAGTAATACTAAAACCCCAAGGGATAATGAACCCAAGGGAATAATATCAAACCCAAGGGACTAATATTATAAACCCAATGTATATAAACCCTAAGATAAATAGTATAAACATTATAATAAACATGATTGACCATCGTTGATTTTCATATTGAGCTAATCCTTATCACAATTCCATTTTGGACCATGGTTGACCATGGTTGCCATCATAATAAACCATGGTTGACTAGGGAATAATAAACCCAAGCGATTGATACTATAAACCCAAAGGAACAATAAACCCAAGGGATTAATACTAAAACCCCAAGGGATTATGAACCTAAGGGAATTATATTAAACCCAAGGGACTAATATTATAAACCCAAGGTATATAAACCCTAAGTAGAGACAATTTGTTTCATAATGCGAGATCGGACGATGATTGACCAAAGTTGACCATGGTTGGTTATGGTTGACCATGGTTGACCATGATTGATATTATAATCCTAAGGAATTGATATTATGAACCCAAGGAATTAATACTAAAACCCCAAGGGATTATGAACCCAAGGGAATATTATTAAACTCAAGTGACTAATATTATAAACCCAACATTGGTAAACCCAACTATAATCCTAAGGGATTAATACTAAAACCCCATGACTCACCATAGTTGACAATGGTTGACCTTGATTGATATTGTAAACCTAAGGGAATAATAAACCCAACGGATTGATATTATAAACCAGAAGGAATAATTAACCCAAGGGATTAATACTTAAACCCCAAGGGATTATGAACCTAAAGGAATAATATTAAACCCAAGGGACTAATATTATAAACCCAAGGTATAAAAACCCTAAGATAAATATTAAAAATACTAAAATAAACATGGTTGAGCATGGTTATTTTTCATATTGAGACAATCCTTGTCACA
This sequence comes from Pinus tabuliformis, assembly GCA_031772625.1. Lineage (NCBI taxonomy): Eukaryota > Viridiplantae > Streptophyta > Pinopsida > Pinales > Pinaceae > Pinus > Pinus tabuliformis. The sequence continues at coordinate 1,617,272,177 of CM062818.1, read as the reverse complement.
ATGTGACATTGGACCATGGTTGACCATGGTTTATTATGGTTAACCATTGTTGAATATGATTAAACCCTAGGAATATGAACCCTTAGGTCAATAAACCCAAGGGATTTGTATTATAAACCCAAGGGAATGATAAACCTAAGGGATAACAATTATAAACCCAAGGTATATAACCCCTAACATCAATATTATAAACCCTAAAATAAACATGGTTGACCATGGTTGACCATGGTTGATTATGTTGTTTTCCATATAGAGACAATCCTTGTCACAAATATGCAACATTGGCCCTTGGTCAACCATGGTTGACCATGATTGATTTTTAGATCGAGACAATCATTGTCAAACGCAACGTTAGACCATGGTTGACCATGCTTGATTTCCATATCCAACCTTGTTTGACCATGGTTGATAATGATTAATATTATAAATTGAATGGATTTATATTATAAACCCAAGGGATTAATACTAAAATCCCAAGTGATTATGAACCAAAGGGAATAATATTAAATTCAAGGGACTAATATTATAAACACAACGTATATAAACCCTAAGATAAATATTATAAAAACTAAAATAAACATGATTGGCCATCTTTTATTTTCATATTGAGACAATCCTTATCACAATTCCATGTTGGGCCATGGTTGACCATGGTTGACATCATAATCAACAATGGTTGACCAGGGAATAATAATGCCAAGCGATTGATATTATAAGCGAGAAGGAACAATAAACCCAAGGGATTAATACTAAAACACCAAGGGATTATGAACCTAAGGGAATAATATTAATCCCAAGGGTCTAATATTATAAACCCAAGGTATAAAAACCCTAAGATAAATATTAAAAATAATAAAATCCTTGTCACAATGCAACATTGGACCATGGTTGACCATTCTTGAACATGGTTGACCATTGTTGAATAATATTAAAACCCTCGGAATATAAACGCTTACATCAATAAACCCAATCGATTGGTATTATAAACCCAAGGGAATAATAAACCTAAGGTATAAAAATTATAAACCCACGGTGTATAAACCCTAACATGAATATTATAAACCCTAAAATAAACATGGTTGACCATGGTTGATTTAAATATAGAGACAATCCTTATCACAATTCCATGTTGGACCATGGTTGACATCATAATAAACCATGGTTAACCGGGGAATAATAAACCCAAGCGATTGATATTATAAGCAAGAAGGAACAATAAACCCAATGGATTAATACTAAAACCACAAGGGATTATGAATGATATTAAACCCGAGGAACAAATATTATAAACCCAAGATATAAAATCCCTAATATAAATATTAAAAATACTAAAATAAACATGGTTGATCATAGTTGATTTGCATATTGAGACAATCCTTGTCACAATGTGACATTAAACCATGGTTGACCGTAGTTGACCATGGTTGAACATTGTTGAATAATATTCAACCCTAGGAATATGAACACTTACATCAATAAACCTAAGAGAATGATATTATAAACCCAAGGGAATAATAAACCTAAGGTATAAAGTTTATAAACCCAATGTATATAAACCCTAACATGAATATTATAAACCTTAAAATAAACATGGTTGACCATGGTTGATATCCATATAGAGACAATTATTGTCACAATTCAATGTTGAAACCATGATTTATTTTCATATCAAGACAATCTTTGACATTAATTAAATTATTATTTATAATGGATGAATCACTATATATTGAATCACATAAATTACAAAGTAACATATAAAATAATTAGATATTAAAACGATGTTTTGCATTAAATCATTTTATATTATGTTAAATTAAAAATTATCATATAAAAGTAATGTACATTGAACTACACAATATTGTATTGATTACAAATTATTATGTAAAAGTAATGTATGTTAAACTACACATTATTGTATTGATGAGGGTGTTAAAGACTAAAAATGGATTCTATTAAAATGATTTGGAACCATTATAGGTTAAAGCAATGTTTTGTATTAAAATCAATGTCCATTAAAACATTGTATTTGTTTATAAAATCAATGTATATTAAATTAAAAATTATTATTATCAAATCAATGTATATCAAATTCCACATTATTTTTTTATAACTAAAAAACTATGAAACCACTTTAATAAAAAAAATTAGCACCTTAAATTAAATTTTGAAATTGCAATATATTAGATTACAAATTTTGAAATAATAAAATTAAACCTATGTTTTGTATTAAAATAAATGTCCAAAACCCTAGTGTTATAATAAGTATAAATAGTGGGGCTAAAAAAAATGTATCTCCTCCATATTTATTTCTATTCCATTTCATATATTTATATGGTTTTCTTTACAATATTTCCCTTAAGATTTTTTTATCCTAGATTGATTTGAAAGATAGAAAATAGAATATGTCAATTGTACCAAATCTCAACTTCAAACCTACAATATATGAAATATGAAATATTAATATATTAATGCATTGTATTATTAAAGTAATTATCAAAAAATTAATATGTTATTTAATTTTTATTGATAATAAGGTTGTTTTTCGGATTAATCACATTGTAGAAATTTGATCGATTTTTTGAACCAACTAATGTGGTTGATCCTCACAACAAATGGTGTGAAACATCCAACAAATGTGATTTGTGGTGAGGATGAACCACATTAGTTGGTTCGAAACGTAGACCAAATCTCTACAATGTGATTAATCCCAAAGACAACCTTATTATCAATATGGATCTCAGAAGTCTAAGATCTAACATTAATTTTTATTACTAAACACATTAATTAAATTATTATTTATAACATTCATAATAGATGAATCACTATATATTAAATCACATAAATTACAAAGTAACATATAAAATCATTATATATTAAAACAACGTTTTATATTAAATCATTTTATATTATATTAAATTACAAATTATTGTATAAAGGTAATGTACATTGAACTACACAATATTGTATTGATTACAAATTATTATGTAAAAGTAATGTATGTTAAACTACACATTATTGTATTGATGAGGGTCTTAAAGACTAAAAAGGGATTCTATTAAAATGATTTGGAACCATTATAGGTTAAAGCAATGTTTTGTATTAAAATCAATGTCCATTAAAACATTGTATTTGTTTATAAAATCAATGTATATTAAATTAAAAATTATTATTATCAAACCAATGTATATCAAATTCCACATTATTTTTTTATAACTAAAAAACTATGAAACCACTTTAATAAAAAAAATTAGCACCTTATTATAAATTTTGAAATTGCAATATATTAGATTACAAATTTTGAAATAATAAAATTAAACCTATGTTTTGTATTAAAACCAATGTCCATTAAAACATTGTATTTTTTTATAAAACCAATGTATATTAAATTAAAAATTATTATTATCAAATCAATGTATATCCTGGATAAAATCCCTAATTTAGATGAATGTGGCTTAGATTTATTATTTGTAAGTACTCCTCTCAAATTTATAAATATTGTCAATTTAGAATATTAGAATTAAACAAACTATATTAAAATGTCTTACTATGATTTTTCTATGCAGAAAATGCTTCTATACGATCCTTCAAAGAGAATTTCAGCCAGCGAGGCTTTATCCCATCCTTACTTCGACTTTGGTTCTGAACAGTCTTGACTGTTAGAGCTTTCAAAAACCTAAAACGATGTGATCTAATATGGCATCTCAAATTTATGTTGTAATGACTTACTTCTTTGCATTCAAATATATCGTTATAACTGCGATTTATAATTATCTTTGTAAAGCAGCGTTGAAATTTAAAATTTAAACAAATTAAAATTTCTTCAGCGGATCAAACAAATTAAAATTTCTTCAGCGTGTAATGCAACCAGTTAACCATGAAATGGGTGAGGGAATTAGTAACGCATAGGAAACCACTCAGTTTAGCTAATGGACTGGAAAAAAACACTTGGCAAATGGTTGAAGAGGCATAAGTTTAAGAATGTGAATAGACATACGTTTTAGAATTAATGTGAGTTTGAATATATATTTTATAATTTGTTTTAAATATATTTCTCAGTGCGGAAAAAATACTTGGAAAATGGTTGAAGAGGCATAAGTTTAAGAATGTAAACAAACATAACTTTTAGAATCAATGCTGGTTTGAATATATATTTTATAATTTTTTTAAATACATTTCTTACTAATGAACATATGTGGTTATCAACCAGAGCTATAGTGATTTAGACATGCAAGTAAGTTAGTGGTGTGAATTCTATTCATTGATATAGTGGCAACCATGAAAATACACTGAAGGCCATCCGATCAAAAAAATTAATTAAGAAAATGATTAAAATGTCCAACTCCAATAAAAGAAGATTAATTAAGAAAATGATTAAAATGCCAACTCCAATAGGAGAGACAGGAAAGCATATGCCTTCCTATCGGCATAAACATTCCGGTTAAGAGAAAACTTGCAAGGCCCTCCCTTTATGGCTAGCCCATGAGAATCTGGACAAATAATAAACATTCAGGTTAAAAGAAAACTTGCAGGGCGCTCCCTTGCTCGAAAAATAGTTTGGGGAAGAGACCCAGGACGGGACGCAGGACTGACAACGGCATGAAGGCGGGGCAGCGAGGCCGAAAAATTTACCCAAAAGGTGTTAGAGGGCCGAGTATGATAGGGTGTGAAAGCAGGTAGGTTGTGTTATATAGTTCGATTACAACGCTCCATCGGATCTGAACTCAAACTTCAACGGCTATTTCCTTCTCCACGCTCCACAGCTTTAGCTTTTGCGCTTTTCAAATCAAACTGCAGAAAGGATTTCGCTTTTCGCTGGACTACGCACCATCCTCTTCTCGTGGTCAGCGTTTTGCTTTTGTGCTACTCCATAGAAAAAAATAAAAATAAATGTATGCAAAATCAAAGAGGAGAGGAGGAATTATTTTAAGGTTTATGAAGTTAAAGATAGTTTATAGGACGGACTGTTTAGTCATTTGATTTTTGTATTTGGTGTTTTTCTTGTGAAGTTTCACAATAAATTCTTTCAGATTCGTGAAAAAATTTCAGTGAATAAATTATCCCAAGAGCTTGCTGTCAAGTATCAAAGAGATATAGAACAGTTGGTGAAGGAGCGCGCTGTTAAGGCACTCCGTATGAAAAGGTCACTGGTTCTAGTCTCGCCGATACCAAAAAATCCAGCATGGTTTCCACTGGTGCGGCTCAGGCCGGGTGCGATCCCCGGGTGACTTTGACGGCTTAGATGCCCCTGAGTCGTGGCCTCTCAGCCACAGGATAAGAGTGATTTTCAGGATTCACCCACTTATCAACAAAAAAAAAACATAATTTTCTCTGTGATTTTTTAAGGCTTCACATTCTAAAGGCTTCACATTCTAAAATAAAATGCATTTCTGTTTCCAATTTTTCAGAAGAGCAAAAAATACACACTATTTCTTCCCAGACTTCTTTTGGCATTTTTGAGTGCCTCGTTAGACAACAGAGTTGATGAGAATTAGTCCTTAATTGAGAAATAAGAATTTTGACTCTCCAAGAATTATGAGTGGGATTAAACTCTTCAATATAGCAATTTTTCTCTCCCTAGCTCCTTATCTCAAGTACACTTGTGGAACTTATCCATAACAAAAGTTTTTTCTCTTTATTGTTTGTGTGACACATGTTTAATCAAATAACCCTTTATTAAACCATTTGTTATCTTGCCACATCTAATTTTTTTTTGCACGATATATCATTAAAGACAACCTTAGACCATTTACACTCTTCCATTTACTCACAAATATATAATTAAATCACTAAAACACTATTGATATAATTCATAAATTCTAACAAAATTATAATAATGATTTTTTATATTACCACAAAATTATATATATTCTAAAAAAATTAATAAAATAAAAATAAAAATATATATATTTATTTATTTATTAAAATTTATTTTATAGATAATTAATTATTTTTATTAATAAAAAATAAAATCCTCTTAACACCATTATAATTTGAAATTTAAACAACAAATCAAAACCTTCGGCAGAAAATTAGCAGACAAAGCACAAGCCCTTGGCCCTGCTGTTCCACGTAACTCATGGATACCACGTCAGAGGATTTTGTATAGAACGACGACGATGGCCACACGTAGCTGAGCTGGTGATATGACGACGACAGCCGCGCGTAGTAAATAGAGGTTTGAAACTGAAAATTGAGTTCGTTAAGTTTCGAAAGAGCTAATTTCAGCCATCTGATTTTGAATAATTACGGGGAATATTTGAAACGAAAATGCTAATTTCACCCATCTGATCTGATTTTGAATATTACTGAGAATATTTCAAATATAATAAATTTGAACTATTTAACTAGTACATAGTTTTAACATTTAATAAATTAAAATTTCAACTACTTTATTTCAAAATAAAACATTTATAATTTTAATATTTACATATTTTTAACATTTAAAGAATTAAAATTTCAACTACCTTATTTTAAAATAAAATATTTTTAATATATATATATATATATATATATATTTTTCCTCACAGTACCAAAAAAGCATATTTATATTATCAAATGAATCATATACATTATATCAATTTCATGTACCTATGTCATCATAAAAAAATATCTAAATTAGGTATTCTTGCAAACCTTATTAAAATAACCAGATATATACATCAAGCAGATGAAGAAGCAATCTGTCTCATATACTATTTTTAACCTCGTCGAAATTAAAATAATTTCTTTCTTCTTTCTATATTTAGACAGTATATAAACATAAAAAATCTAGATACATCAAATAGCACAGATAAAAAAAAGAGTACTAAACAAATACGTCCATCATATTAACCTTGAAAAGAAACAAAATCATCCCGATTACTTTGTGAATCATTGAAAAAACCAATTCGCCAGCAGGTTGCCGTTTTGGCTACTAGCTTAATGAGTAACATTTACGGTCACAACCAAATCGCTAATAAATAGAAGGCTTTTGTAATACAAGACGGAAGGAGTAAAATTCAGGTCTTCAAATCATTTTTTTAATATTTTATTTATTTTGTATTTATTATTAGTATAAATTTATTTTAAATATAGATTTAAAAATTATTTTTCCTGTGCAAATTTATTTTAGATAAAAAAATAATATGTATTTTTTATTGTTTAAATTATATTTTTATATGTTATAGAGAGTATATAATTATGTATTGAGAGATTTATATTAAATTGGGTGTTTTTTATTAATATATGGTTTTTTGGTTAATAATTCAATATTATTTCATATTAAAATATATTATTGATAACTCATATTGATATTTTATTTCATACATCATTTATTAGATGTGATCTTTCCGAATTTTTTTTAATCATTAAAATAATATTTTAACAATTTTTTTTATATATAGATATATTTTCAAAAATATAATGTTTAAACATCTTACTCATATATTTATTTTACTTTTACTTACTTTGCATGGAATTATATTAGGTTATATGGACAACTAATTAAATATGCATAGTATATATATATATATATATATATATATTATTGCTTTTCTATTTAGAGAATATTTTTACACATCACCTTCATAGTAGGTTGTAGAATGAGTCTCTCAAACTCAAAAATTAGCTTTACAAAGATTTATAAAGACTATTAGAGTTATCATAGAGGATGTAATTTTTCTTATCAGACCACTTTATTCATCCAGACCAACTAAGTCTCTAATTCCAGTGAAAAAAACAGACACCATAACCTAAAAATCATTAAAGCCACTGTTAGAACTGGCCTGCAACATTGCTCAACAAACCCATCCAAAAATAGCTAACATATTTTCCAGAAGAACATCAACACCCATTCTAAAATTGCCAAGAGTTTGCCCACAATAAGTATCATTACAAAATAACCATGTTGAGACAAAACAACCACAATAAGTACCATTACAAAATAACCATGTTGAAACAAAACAACAAGGAAATAATCACCCAAAACATATAACAAGGGGAAAAAGGAGATGACACATGCCCTACATGATGGCCCATAACCATCACCATACCATTTATTATTTATTTTTATTTAAAAATAAAACATAATAAATGGAAAAATATTTTGAAACAAATAATCAAGAGTATAATAACCAATATAGATACATCTAACCAATTATTGCTAAGAGAAATGAAGCAAGTTTCTTTTTAATGTAAAATTTGAAAAAATGTCATTGATCTCTTTTAACACCAAATAAATCCAAATCTTTCTTCATTTTCTATACTACTTTTTATATTATATAAAATTGGCATCACAATATATAGAAATATTCTAATGATACTCATGATATTTATTTTTAGATATGTTTTATAAAAAAAATTATTTAATTTTATAAAAAAAATTATTTAATTTTCTAATATGATATACATAGCATAAAAAGAAAACGAAAGATTTGATTATGAGTATTAGAAGTATTATATTTATATATATATATTTAAAATAAAATGGCATAGAAACATCACATTATTATTATTATTATTTTCATGTAATGACAAAAAAAAGTTATAATTACTATTATTATTTTATATATATTTACATCATTTTTATATATAAAAATATTTTTATTATATATATATTATTTTTCTTCAACGCTGTTTTATATATTTTTTAAAATATATATATATATATATATATATATATATATATATTTTGTTGTTGTTTTATATATTTTTAAATATATATATATATATATATATATAAAAAAGAAAGATTTAGATGATTATTATTATTAAAATATGAAGTTCTTAAGATATCTTAGTTATCATTATTTAAATTTAAAAAATTTTAATATGATATACAATTTTTTTTTCAAATCTAAAATAAAATATAATATAATAAATTGGGTTGGGTTGAATTATTATTTTTATTAATTTTTAATTTTTATTATTTTTTTGTAATTAAATGGATTTTTGTTTTATTATTATTATTTTGAGTATCTACTTCACAATGTATTATTTTGTTGTTCTTTTTGCAATTTTAACCAAAGTTTAGAGAAAACATAGTTATTCTATTTGTAGAGGAATTCAGAAATAATTATCTAATTTTATGGAAATCTTATTTCTAATTTCTAATTGGCCATGGGACATAATTCCGTGGTAGAGAGGGTTTTATTTATGATATTTATCAGTGCCTCACAATTGATTTAAAAAAATAAAAATAAAAACTAATTTTCTAAGTGGTCGTTATGTTGGTGAGTGTTGTGGCATTAGTGCTCTAGCATTAACACTACATTGACATTGTTATGGGAGTGGGGAGGGGGCGTCACTATAAGTAGTTGTGCAGAGATACTTCTACAAATTTCCAGATCGTATATCATATAAACGAATAATATTATTATGTTTCGTTGTTCAAAGCTTTTACAGTGCGGAGTACGAAATATGTACATAAGGCATTGTTTAACTATTGATGTTATGTTGAGCGGAGATACTTTTACAAATTTGTAAATCATATATATGTGCGATAGGGTAGTTGCGTAGAGATTTTGATTTTATAACTATGAGTTTTTGCGTAATGATTAATATTGTTGATTTCCATTGTGGAGGGTGGTGCATAGGGCATTGTTAAACTATTGATGTTAATCTGTGGGATTTTTTTGCGTTGAGTGGATAATTGAGTTATATTGGAGGCAAAGTAAGAACATCCCTCGTTCTCCCACAGATACCTCGTTTTCTAGATTTTTAATCATTGATAGAAAACACACAAAAGCGACCTTAATAATATTGAAAATAATAACGGTGTATGTATGTATGCCCACCATGGAGATTTTGTGCAGAGAAAGTGTTTTGTCCACACTTCCACACAATAAACTCCCTGCACCCAATAAAACAAAAACAAATGGCATCGATAACTTGTGTAGAGCTTTCACTGTGCTGAAAGTTTCACACAAGCAAAGCTCTGCATAAGAGAGTAAATGAAATGCAAAGCTCTGCATAAGAGAGTAAATGAAATTACCAACCTTGGAAACAATGAAACCTTTGCACAAAGTGTGTGCTGAAAGTTTCACACAAGCAAAGCTCTGCATAAGAGAGTAAATGAAATGCAAAGCTCTGCATAAGAGAGTAAATGAAATTACCAACCTCGGAAACAATGAAACCTTTGCACAAAGTTTGACCTCCGCACAATGTCTGAAACAAGATTAGTAATTATATTATCATTAATTAATTTCTATAATATACTAAAGCTTTTATGGCCCACCATTATTTATTAATTCATATATAGTGCGGAATATACTAACGTGGTTGTGCGGAATGAGAAGGATAGCTCTCTTCTGCACGAGAGAATTAACATTATTGTGGTTGTGTATTATATTGTTAGCATTATTGCTTTTGCTTTGTAGGGACAATGTGTTATTGCGCTGAGCATTGGTGTTAGAATTGAATCTTTGCACGCAACGAGGTGCATGTGGAAATTAATGTTAAACTATTAATGTCAATATATTATTATTATTATGTTTCATTGTGTGGAGATTTGACTGTACGAAAGATGGGGTATGTTTGTTGATTTCCCGAACAAATATAATACTTTTACACATTTCTTGGTTGTATGTTTACGGAGTATGTGTAGGAGAGCGAGGAATATTATTATGTTTCATTGTGCAGAGATTTTACTATGTGGAGTACGAAGTATGTGCAGGGAAACAATTGCATAGGATAAGGTATTTGTATTATATTGGAAGCATATGTGTTTTCTAGTGGCGACAAAAAAACTGGAAAATGAGTTATGTGTTTTCGTGAGTGGTCTTACAGTGTTATTGCCCTGAACAAGGTAGGTGTGGGACATTTCATTGTGAAAAGCTTTGACTGTGTGGAATGATTAATATTGTTAATTCCTATTGATGTTAATCTATGAGAGGGAAGGGGGGAAACTATAAATCGCCATCCATATTTTGAAGTCATTGACATTCGAAACTGATATTAATAAACATAGAATCTCGGATATTATGGGTATAGGGCATTGTTAAAATATTGATTAATAATAATAATAAAATTTGGAAAATGGAGTGTGTGCAGTAGGAGGGGGGGGGGAAGGGGGGGATTTCATGAGCGCTCTGACAGTGTGTTATTTATCTAGGTATTGGTGTTAGAATTGAATCTTTGTGCATGACAGAGTTTGTATGGAGCCTTTATTAGGATGGGGTATTTTTGGGAAAACACTCTAACAATGTGTTATTGCTCTGAGCATTTGTGTTAGAATTGAATCTTTGTTGATGATGTGGTTTGTGGGGGAGATTTCATTGTGGGGAGCTTTTATTAGGACGAGGAATTTTCAAGAGAATGGGGAGTGCATGTGGAAATTAATGTTAAATTATTATTGTTAATCCGTTTTTATTATTATGTTTCATTGTGCGGAGCTTTGACTATATGGAAGATAGGGTATGTTTGTTGATTTCTTGAACAAATATAATAATTTTACATATTTCCTAATGATATATCATATGAAAGTCTATGGAGGATGGAGTATGTGTAGGGGAGCAGAGAATATTATTATGTTACATTGTGCGTAGATTTTAGTGTGTGCAGTACAAAGTATGGGCGGGGGAGCAATTGCGTAGAGCTTTGATTTTAGAACTATGAATCTTTGCAAAGACCAGGGTATTTGTGGAAAAACATAATGATTAAAATTTTTAATTTTCATTGTGTGTGGTGGTGCATATGGAAATTATTGTTAAACTATTAATGTTAATATGTGATATTTTTGCGCAGAATGGATTTGCTGTGAAATATGGCACATATGCATATGTGTTATACTAGAAGCATATGTGTTTTCTATTGGCAATAAAAAAAACTGGAAAACGAGTGTTATGATTGTGTTATTGCTTTGAACAGTGTATGTGTGGGACATTTCATTGTGTGGAGCTGATGGTATATGTGTGTTGATTTATAGCAATACAATTCCTTGTTCTAGTGTTCAGAAATTTGAAGAAGGATTGACATGAAGTTATTCTAAACTTATTTTCTTTATTAACTCCCCTAAGAAAAAAATGAAAGAAAACTAAGAGCTATGTAAATTTCTACATATCCTCGATATCAGAAGCGACGTGAGCTTCATTAACTTGTGGCTTAATCTAAGAAGGGGGGAATGTTGGTTGTTTTCCAGATTTATGATATATTGCAAAATACATTTTCGATTTTCAATTGAGCCTGAATGACATCTCCAATCTATGTTTGTGTGCAAGAGAACTGTGTGGGATGAGAAGTGAATGCGGAAGTACAAAATTTTTTCGTAGAAATATAATTTGTGTTTGTTCTTTCGTATAGTCATTGTTTGGTGTAAATCATAAATCAAAGAGTCTAAGTTTTATGAGGCTTTTGTGATATATTTTTAATAGTATTAATAGTAATAATTTTAATGTCTCCCTCCTCACATTTAACTACTTTTACAAGCCCTTTGGGTAAATGTGAAGCGAAGTGGCACTATGACATGACCTAACTTCCTAGCTCTAGTTAAGGAAGTGGGATCTACAAACTAACCACCGACTGACAACTCACTATTAATTTTTCATAGGGCTACATTGTTCTTTGCTTTGATAGTTGCATTTATTCATTAATACATTAAGTTCACCCCATACCATCATTACATTATTCAGATCCACGTCATTATTCATCAACATATGCAATTATATAGAAAGAACAACATCATCATGATTAATGCAGCGGAACATAAAGGAACAATAGAAGAAAAGCATGCACACACATAGAGACATGAGGATTGGTCCGAGACCAGGGCAAAACCCACAATAGGGAAAACCCTTGCAATCTTCTTCTTCTTAGATCAACATCAAATGATTCAACAAAAGAGAGTACAATTATCCATAACTTTATCTATGCATCAAAACAACTATGATATCCATGAAACAGATCTGACCATGCTTATAATAACAACTCTGATTCTGATGACTGTAATGTGTTGTCACAGACTGAAGTCAATTGTTGGATATTGTTGTCACTAAGTTGAACATTGTTGCATACTGATAACTCATCTTTAGGTCCTGGATGCAGGGAGGAGGAGTTGTGTGAGTGTCTATAGCAATCCCGTATGCTCTCTGAGAACTGTATGCCAACGTCTATAACAGTGTGGACGCTCCCTAGACCATTATATGCGTGCGTCCGGGGACCAACTCACCCATATGTGCTCCAAACCCTCAAACACTCTCTTCTAGTTATTGTTTGTACATCTGGGACTGCCTGGACGTTCTCAGGACCACTATGTGTGAGCGTCTAGGGATCAACACCTTCAGATCTACCTCTGAAACCCTGGACACTCCCATAGGCTTCTTTGTCAACGTCTAGGGCTCTCTGGACATTGTCTTGACCACTTTGTGCCAGCATCTAGGGACTAAAATTCCCAATTCCGTGTCAGCATCCAGGAATTAGAAAACCCTAGATCAGTGCGAGCTTCACCCTTGTGATTTCAGACCCTTGCGCGAACTTTCCTCTGACAGACTTGTGCGAACCAAGACAATAAGAGAAGAGTAGATGGCTTGATCAATGTGTTCAAATGAGCTTGAGGTATCTTCTATTTATGGGCTTTCATGAGGGTCCACTTGCAGTCGAGGCTGACCTATCCAATTTAACATGTGCTTAGGGCCGACCTAACCCAATATACATGTGTGAATAAATAAAATCAAAAAACAACTTTCGCTTGTTCAAATAAGGTGATATTTAGGTCGATTTCAGTCCTCTCAAAAAGAGGAATCTAATGCAATCATGATCTTCATCATATGAGTTGTCCAAAGTGGAATTTGACCACAGTTGAAAAAACTAACACTCCCTCTCAACTAGGGAGAATTCCACTTGCTAATATATGTCTATCGATCAATATGCCATTCTTGTATCTTCAAGTATCATCACATATCATTCCTGATCGTCTATGTCATGTATTCATCATGCCATGACCACCTCAAGTATCTCATCATCACAAATTATCAATATACATCTCAATCTATCCCTTGCTTATCTCTTGATTATTCCTGCTCATATGCTAAACAATCGTGAATCTAGAAGAAGAAGAATTTGTTACCGGAGGGGAGCTTAAGCCACCACCCTATATCCATCAGGATGCTACCTGGAATCTCTGCCAACAAGCTACTAACGAGAATATAATCAACAATCATCATCAGAGAGCATATCATCAAGGAGCACATCTCAACCTGGAGTCACATCAGGGAATGCATCTCGACCCGGAATCTCATGAGGGAGCTATACATTTACAACCCCATATCGAGCAATAGGATATCCAAATACACGGGGGAGCTGATTGTGACCCTGAGATCTCATTAGGGAGCTCATTTTCAACCTGGAATCACATAGGTTTATCTCAACGCATCATATTGCCTACTGATCTTCCCATCGATGACCTTGAATAGTCATTTGGTAGAACGCCTACATGCTAATCAACTTGGGTTGTACACCCCAAGTACACTCTCAACTCGTTGGCCAAATAAGGAGCGGTATTCCTGACAAGCCCAACTTGTGGGTATGATGCCAACTGGGTTATACTCTGCAAAGACCAAATAGGGGAGAAGCATTCTCTGACCCTATGAAGATAGGTGAGCAACATATTCAATCATATGGGTAATAGATAGGGGTAATACCCTATTGTCCAAAGTTCCCTCAATCCAAGGAGCCCATTTACCTCAATTCCTCATCCTGGGAGCTTAGAAAGGGAATAAGAGTTGGCTAAGTGTCCTCAATCAATGTTGTTCTCATCATACTCAAATATGGTATCAGTTTGTCTCAATAACAATTATTTCTTGTTCATATGGGACATCAAATCAAATATCATGTCAAAACATAGATAATCATATAAATCACAAAAGGATACCATAATCATCCTCCCTCTCAAGGAGGTTCCAACCACGAGCCTGAGCTTGTTTCGAACAATTGCACTGTTTGAATATATGAGAGTATCTCGGTCCCAACAATAAATATGGGACTTTCTGCCAATCAGATCGCACTCTATGTCATCACAATGTATCCATGTCATATCCAGATAATGCTTAGACAACTATCTAAGGAGATTCTTCATCCCGCCTCATAGCTAGCCATGCTAGCAACATCGTACTCATACTCAATCATACGATGGACCTCTCATCCAAGATATCATGGTAGATCTCATACTAAAGCAGCATCCAAATGTGCTTGATAATAATCTCTATCAACAACAATACATCCACGCAGTCACATATCATAAGAGAACTATCTCAGCCTCAAAAATAAAATATATCATGCATATATTTCAAAGGATTCTCGGTGGTAACTCTATGTGAATGAAGCGGCTCTCTCATGAATTTATTTAGGTTCTATGCACATCATATATATAGAGATGGATGTTCAAAACATAACATCAATGCTTCAACAGTCGAATGCCATGTCAAGTTCAACAACGTCTTTGAACTTCAAATCGAAGTATCCAAGGATTTGCATTTTCATTATTCAAAAACATTTTCAATAGCTTTGCAATATAGGATTTCTTTCCCAAATTCCAGAAATCGATTCATCATGCCATGATACATCATTTCAAGCTTCAGAAGCTATCTCCCTCTGATTTAGACCATCAGAGGCTTATCACCTGTCAAGAGTAGACCGTTAGGCTATAAAACCAAAACCATAGTCAACATCAAGGCCATACCTTGCAACTCATCATCCCGACTTCATCAGATAACTGTCAAATATAGACATATTTGGATCGTGGAGCTTGATTCATGCAATTCTCTACGCATAATGCCTTGCTAAGTCATCATAATCAGTCTTACATAAATCAATGGTGTACCATCACATCAACAGAGTCAAGTTATCAAAGTTTAGAAGTCATATCACAACCATTATCAAAATCATCAATATCATAGTATCAATTCTTTCAACCAACAGACAGGTGGAGCTCATATCAAATCTTGACTTCATTTATTATCATGGAAACAAGTTGTCATCAACCATGCATTATCAATCTTAATTTTATCAAGTCATTCTCATAATCATAATACAAGTAATTTATGTCACTAGGTGCAAATTCATACACCAAGGATGAGTCATGTAGGTTCCATGTTCATGTTGAATCATAACTATCAAAACCTCAACCATTGTGATAGGAACAAGGAGGCTATTTTCTGAATACCCACATAACATTGACATAAGGGCAAATCAAGAATCGTCATAATGAATCATTACACATTAGGTCAAGTCCAAATTTGCTATCATAGATAGATCTATAGTCAAAGCATATCTCAATCATCAATTCAAAGTTATTGTCAAGAATCATGGCAACACACTATTCATCTATATCAATCAGTCAAATCATGCCAACCTCTTGTAACACAAACATAGTGACATATCGATATGTATGTCCCGGTCACCTGCAAACACAAGTTCAATCTGCATGTTCATGTTATGGAAACCATTCAATCTTTTCCTGCTTCTAGATATTGCTGTTATCTGCAACACATCTGTGGTACTGACATCTTCTAGGTGAGCATCTTGATTTCAAGCAAAATACTTCATTTTTATGTGACCGACAATTTAACCCAACAACTTTAGAAATTAGATTAAAGTGGCAGAATATGTCAGAGGCACCTTGGTTCAGAGTTTAGATAGCTTCAAAAAGCTTCAGATGATGGTCAACTGTAGTCAAATTGTTGGACGCTCCCTTCAGGTTAGCATGGGAGCACCTTTAGCTGCCTAGATGCTACCTAGGACTTAGCATGCGTGTGTCCAGGGACAAGATTTCCCAGTTCAGTGCCCGGGTTAGGAGCAGAAACCTTAGTTTTTGTACAAGCTTCAGATCCGAGACTCTGCTGCAGATCAATTATGTCATATGCACATAAATCATACTTCAACAGTACAAAATGAAAATAGTAATAAGAGTAAGAATCTTGAGAAGAGATTCTCCCTCTAACTGGGAATCTATGTCATCAACCTATCTCTACTAGAGTCAAGCAACAACAGATCTATTAGATCATAAACATATATCTATCATGGCTATCAGCATCATGACATCAATCTTTCATCAAAGGTTAGACTCAAAGTAACAGATAGATGCAACATCATATCTCAAAGATTATGAACACAATAACACTTTCTATCAAGTCACTTCATCAAGTTAGGACATTCAATTTAACCATATGCAATCAAGACATGACCACAGATAGTAAGATATTTAGAATATCAATCTCATAGTTATACCTCTAACATCATGCTTATCATGATCAATATGATCAGGTAAAATCATTCAATAAAAAATTATCAAAACAATGAGAGTGTCAATCTCTCTTTCCATATGCCCTCATCATGCTTAACACAAGCATTACCAGTAGTATAATGTATAAGAGTCAATGAGCTATCCTTCTATATGAAATCCATCATGACAAGTATCAAGAGTATCATTTACTAGAGTAAAGGTGCTAGCCTTCCTTATAGTATCAAGATCTCCAACAGATGGATTTTAGCAAAACATCAAGTATATCAATGTATCAATATTAGATAGCCTCATATAATTCAAGAAGATAAAAATGTTGAGTGCCATGTGCCTCATTTCATCATAGGAAACATAGATCCAAGTCACTTTCATATGCATGTATCAACCATCAAAGAAAGATATATTCTCATCATACCTTAGGGCTTACCGAGCCATCCAAGGTTATAGCTAAAATACAACATACCATGCATACCTTGTGGTATTCAAATACTTGTGCACCTTCTCATAGGCAACTTGTAGTTGTTTCATCTTTTCATCAAGTACCTCTTTACCTCTTTCCAGATCTACCTTTTCTTTCCTGCATCTCAAATGATTTTCAAGAAGGATCTACTCATTGCATATCATCAAGGAGGTTAGAAACATCCATATACTCAATTACATATGCATGAAGCATAAACAATAAACATAATCATCATATCCATAGGTCTAAACAAAAGCAAGAGGCATCATAAGTCAAGAAATACTTATCTTCAATGAGAGGTGATCCTCTCCTCTTGAACCAACCTTTAAGATCCATCAATGTCCATGCTCCATATACCAATGTTGCCTTCAGTTATCCAACCAAGAATTTTAGGGATTATCCCATCTAGGGCTTCATCAAATATTTGTCAAGTGCTTTAGCATCTTCACATTGACCTGCTAGTTTCCATATCTCATACCGTTTCCATAAATGAGGGTTTTCTCTCCAACCCTAACCAAATAGAATCCATCAAAACCTAATAATCAAGTTTCCTAGGGTTTTCTTCAAACCCTAGAATTCTTTTAGGTCTCCAACATCCACTTCTTGCTTCCATCAAAGGTGTCATCATCGGGGTGATCTCTATGACTTTTCTTCAACCCAACTTTGATACCATGTTAATTTTTCATAGGGCTACATTGTTCTTTGCTTTGATAATTTCATTTATTCATTAATACATTAAGTTCACCTCATATCATCATTACATTATTAAGATATACACAATTATTCATCAACATATGCAATTATATACAAAGAACAAAATCATCATCGTCAATGTAGTGGAACATAAATGAACAATAGAAGAAAAGCATGCACACACATAGAGACACTAGGATTGGTCTGAGACCAGGGCAAAACCCACTATGGGGAAATCCCTTGCAAATATTCTTCTTCTTAGATCATCATCAAATGATTCAACAAAAGAGAGTACAATGATCCATAAATTTATATATGCAAAAAAACAACTATAATATCTATGACATAGATCTGACCATGCTTATACTAACAATTTTGATTCTTATCACTGTAATGTGCTATCACAGATTTAAGTCAACTGTTGGATATTGTTGTCACTAATCTGAACACTGCTAAACATTGTTGCATACTGATAATTCATCTTTAGGTCTTGGACATAGGGAAGAGGAGTTGAGCGAGTGTCTATAGCAATCCTGGACGCTCTCTTAGAACTGTATGGCAGTGTCTATAATAGCCCAGATGCTCCTTAGACCATTTTGTGCATGCCTCTAGGGACCAACTCACGCAAATGTGCTCCAAACCCTCAGACGCTCTCTTGCAGTTACTTTGCATGCATTCGAGACTACCTGGATGCTCTCAAGAACACTCTGTGTGAGCGTCCGGGGACCAACACCTCTAGATCTACCTCTGAAACTATGGACACTCCCATAGGCTTCTGTGTCAGAGTCTAGGGCTCTCTAGATGCTATATTGACCATTTTGTGCCAGCATTCAGGGACTAAAATGCCCAATTTTGTGCCAGTGTCCAAGAATCAGAAAACCTTAGATCAGTGTGAGCTTCACCCCTGTGATTTCAGACGCTTGCACAAACTTTCCTCAAACAGACCTGTGTGAACCAAGACAATAAGAGAAGAGAAGATGGCTTGATCAATGTGTCCAAATGAGCTTGAGGTCTCTTATATTTATAGGCTTTCATGAGGGTCCACTTGGGGTTGAGGCCAACATGTCCAATTTAACATATGCTTAGGGTCGACCTAACCCAATATACATGTGCGAATAAATAAATTCAAAAACTAAATTTCTCTTATTCGAATAAGGTGATCTTTATGTTGATTTTGGTCCTCTTGAAAAGAGGAATATAATTCAATCATCATCTTCATCCTATGAGTTGTCCAAAGTGGAATTTGATCACAGTTGCAAAAAATTAAGACTCACAACATCTCTCAAGTCTATAGGACACTGAGGGGCCAAAGAACCACCCCAGGTGACTAAACCCTGAGTTGGGGCTCCTTTTCATTTACCTAGGCCTCCAACCGCATGCATGACGAGGCTTGGTTGTGGTTATAAGCCTCCAAATGCACGCGCAACACTGCCTCCATGTGGTTGTGACCCAACTTGCCCAATTCAGAGGGTGCGATCTCGAGATCTAAGCCATAATTCTAGGCCAGCATCCAGACCACTGCCCAGAACTACCTAAAACTTCTTAGAATGATAAATGACATAATGACAAGGCTAAACATACAAACTTGAGTTAGAAACTTGACCTAGACTGACCAAAACATACTAGACATTTTGTCAAACACATGGTAAACATGTAAGCTACAGGTCATGAATGCATATCTAAGTATGAATCTCTGATCTTTAGTTGTGGATCACCGAGAAGGTATAATGCACTCTCTAATAGCTGCAACCACACTTGTTTCACCATGCATTCGTCAACCATTCATTAACTTATCAAATCATAAACAAGAGTCATAACTAAAATATGTTATAGAACATGCATATAACCAAAATATAATTTGAATATTAACCATAAAAAAACAATGATTAAAGCCACATAATAACAAGTATCAATGCTCATGAATCACAATAGGAAAAAAACTCTTAGTAACATATGAAAAATTCAACCAAGTCAGGAACTTCCACGTACCTCCCGACCATAGATTGAGTTGAACCAAATATTTATTTTGGGCAATCCGCCCCATGCCATATTCCAAGCATGAATATGGGATCTCATGGGATAAGCCAAAATAATCAAGGGAATCCAGAGGACCACCACCACCCTCAAACTACTATGATATCACCAAAACCAGTCAAGAGATCACAAAACCAAACAAGCTTGGATGCCTCGTAATTCCTCCACCATACCTTTAGGAATTTTCCTGTCTCCACCCACTTGTCGAGGGCTTCCTAGGTGTTGAGGCCTCAAAAATCGTTGCATCAACACAGGGGAAAACCACCTGCTCTGAACCTTAAGGCAACTCCTTTTCCGTGTAGGTAGTGGCTTCGACTGGATATGATGGGACCAATTTCCCAATGAAAGGTGACTGAATGAATGTGTAATGCTTATAGTGGAGTGAAATAGATGGATTTGCAGCAATGAATCAAATGGAAAACATATGCATTAATCTACTCTATAACCCGGGATTGTTTAACATTTATCTAGATGCGATCTATAATGATTTTCCTTAGTAAATGATAATATAGATTGCTCAAACACCAATGGAAATGAAAATATTTCAAGATGATTATTTTAATTAAATATTTAATCAAAATAATGTGTATAACTCATATCGCATTTAGAATATCAAAGCAAATTTCTTAACATGTATTCAAAAAATATCAATGGCAGAGAGATGGACTTTACAGTCTGTGATAAGAGAGACAGACTTTACATTCTTATTGCAAATCACAAAACATAGAGATATCACGATCATAATACTCGGGAATATCACAATCGCAGTTATGGAGTGACACTATAAGAAGTGGTTGAAGACTTGTGATTTGCGATATGCAGGATGACGTGATGGTGATGTCACTATGACGTGGCAGATCCATGTAGAAAGATGACGTGGTAGATGATATGGCAGTGGAAAGGGTCTTATCACAGATCACAAAATAGACGCTGATGAAAAGGGGAGGTTTAGCGATTTTTTTGGAGGGGGTTTGAAGTGGTAAGTGGTTTGTGAAGAGGGGGGTCCGAAAGAACAAATGAGTGACATGTAGATATAGGGCTGGACAGAAAAAACAACTTTTCGGACTCCCCCCCTTTGAGAAACTTAAAATTGAGCACTAGGGGGGTCTGAAATCTTCTCTGTCGTTGATCCAGGCAGATTAGATCTGAGCTGTTTATTTTTATAAGAAAGACCAAATTGCAATTACTTTTAGACTGGGGGTACTCCAAAAAAAATCGGAAGGTGGCCTTCTCAAATCATATCGCAATCGGTGTTCAGAGCGGAGGAGTAATGGCTTAAGTTCTGTGGCTTTTACGATTGCACAGACGTGGGGATGTATGAAATGGCATTTATAATCCTATCGAGTCTGGGATAATCACATATTGCAATCGGTATGAGTCAGGAGTATGAACTTAAGTTTTTTTGGAACTTTTGTGATAGTTGAGGACCCAGGGGATTTATGAATTGGCATGTAAAATCCTAACGAGTCTGGGCTTTATCGCATATCGCAATTGGTAGCGTGGGAATCAAGTCTATGGAACTTGCAATTGCGCAAACGCAAGGTTTTATCAACTAGAGTGTATGACTCGTCAAGTCTGAGCTATCGCAATCGCATAAGAGATAGGTAACGAGACTTGGGCAATGGTTCTTGCGATTGTGCGGACACGGGATTTTAATGAAGTGAAGTTTACGATTCCATCGGGTCCAATACCATATTGCAAACACAAATGGAATTAATGGAGGGGTTTTGCCTTAGTGTATTGTTCATTTGCGATGTGGGAAGCGGTAAAGAATGAAACTTTTATTATTTTGATTTTTGTTTAAATAACCCATTTTTAATACTCGGGCTTAAAAAGCTTAAGTGTGATCTGGGTCTCGGGGGCTATTTAAATTTTATTTTATTTATTTATTTATTTAATCAAGGTTTAATACTTGGGGTATAATTAAAAAGTCTAAGTATTGAACTTTGGTTATGGTTCTTTATTAACAATTTTTTTGTTGATTTTCTATTTTTTAATTTTTTGTTTTTAAAGAAATAAAATCAAAGGCTTTTTAAAACTAAAGGGTCCCTATTTTAATATAATAAATTTCATAGGAAATTTATAATATATTAAAATGGGGCTTGTTGAACTGTACAACAATTGGCGATTCACTGGAAGAACTAGTTATCTCTGAAAATAATGAAATTTTCTAAAAATTCAGTAAAAATAAGTTAAGAAGTGAACTAATTTTCAAAATATTTAGATAAAGAAAATTACTCTGGTTATAAAACTCATTAAATTGTAATTTATTTTAAAAACCTTTCGTGAATGAAAAACACCTATTTACTTGTATCAGTCATTAATCAGTTTATAAAAATAAAGTAGGGGGCCTTTTACGACTTAGTTTGTAGTGTACTCGTTTTTCACAGGTAGAGCCACTGCTTCCAGCAAGCGTTCATAGCCTCGACAGGGTTACCTTTTAACCAACAACAATCCAGTATCCCATGCATTTAAAAGTGCAATAATTAGAGGTTTTTTTTTGGTTGCTAAAAAGTCATTGTCTTGGTTCCGTGGCCAGATAACGACAATGTCATTCTCGGTAATAATTAAAACTGAACAAGCTGGCTCGCGATGAGATCCCTTGTCTTATAATTAAAAATCATAAGCCATTACGCTGATTTGGTGTTCATTGTGGTAATGCCAGTTTAATTGGTTCCCTATGAACATGGTAAATAGGCTTGTGATGAGACCTCTTATCTTTTTAGATTTATTATAATTTTGAATTACACTCTAAAAATTTATGTTTTTAATGGATGAGGAGGATTATTTATTCCTTAAGAGTTTTTGATGACAAATCGGAGTTGAAAGTGCTTTAGTTGTAAGACAATGTTTACTTTTTAAGGATAACATTTTTGGTTGAAACTAGAATAAAATGATATAACTTTTGGGGTTTTTTTAAAGATTTTACAACTTAATGGAATTTTTTTAGAGTTATATAATTTTTATCTAGTTTTCAATTTTGGTAACCACTTCTTAAAAAATTCCTACCTTTGAATTAAAAAAATTAAAATAACGTCAAGAGATGTTTGAAAAGTCAATAGAGTACTATTTAACATTTTTTATTAACAAAATTTGTAAAAGGAAAATAAATTGCAGCGGGATGTACAATGGAAGTGATTTTTTTATTTGTTTTTTAAGAAAAAAATTTCTTTAAGATGAGCCAATTTACAGGAAGAGAATCTCTCTTTCCTAATAAATCTTGAAGTATAAATGTAGATGGGCTTATCTGTTCAACAATCTGAAATGGACCAAGTCATAATTTTTGAAATTTGGTATGTTTCCCTTTTTCTTCGTGTGCTTTGTCACACTTGAGGACTAGATCTCCAACTTGGAAGGATCTTTGTGTGACTGAACTTGCATCAAAAGAGGCTTTCACCATCTGTTGATGTCTGGTGTGTGTGAGTTTTTCCTTTTCCATTTCTTCTTCTAGTTTTAGGATTTGTGAATTTCTTAATTGCAAGGAAGAGGAAGGTGTTTCTTCAATAAATTGAACTAGGGCTAATGAAGGAAGAGCTAAATGTGATGGAATGATGGCTTCCTTCCCATATACTAAGTTGAATGGAGAAGTGCCTATAGAGGCCTTTTGAGTTATCCTATCAGCCCATAGAGCAAATATTAAAGCTTTGTGCCAGTTTCTTTGATTTTGATCAACAATTCTTTTGATTATTCTAAGGAGATTTTTATTAGTGGATTCTGCCAAACTGTTTCCCTAGGGATAGTAATTAGCAGAATATTTGAGTTTAAAACCTCTCCTAATTGCAAATTCAATCATACTGGTACCCGAAAAATAAGATGCATTATCAAATATAAGTGTAGAAGGCAAACCAAATCTTGTAATGATAAATTGATCAATAAATTCAATAACAGATTCAGAATTGACTACCTTTAGCAGAATTGCTTCCACCCACTTAGTGAAGTAATCTGTAGTAGTCAAAATATATCTATGTTGTTTAGAAGAATGAGGAATGATCTCACCTATGATATCCAGTCCTCATTGTTCAAAAGGTTGTTTGATGTTGACTAGTTGCAGAGGCAAGTCTGGTTTCCATTGTCTTCCAGAAGCAATTTGGCATGTTTTGCATTTCCTTACGTATGTGTGGGTATCTTTGAAGAGAGTGGGCCAGTAGTATCCAACATGTAAGTTTTTGTGTGCAATAGCATCTCCTCCAAAGTGTCCACCTGTTGGTCCATCGTGAAATTACTGCAAAAATGTTTGTGCTTTAGACTTTTCAAGGCATCTTAACAATATGGAATCATAGTTTCTCTTAAATAACACGTTATCAACAATCTCATAATGACTTTTTTTAAATTATAAAGCTCTTTTTCTTTTATGATTGAATTTGGGAGGAGCATATCCATTTTTCAAAAAAAAAAAACAGTGTATTGGAAATCAACATCAATTACACTTACCTATGAAATGTGTTCATCGTTACATGTGTCCCCTGCGGCTGGTATGTTGGATTCTCATGTAAGTAGCTTACAGAAACATTGCCCTCTGACAATTTTGGTTGGTTGAATTTCAATATCTTAGTCCTGCAGAGATGTTACCCAATTTTCTCTCTTTTCTCCTAATTCTTTCTGCATTAGTAATTGCCTCACTGTTGGAAATGAAACTATTACTTTCGTGCGTGTTTTTAAAAGAAAAAGTATAAAATTCTTTACAGATTCATATACAACAAATTCTTGTTTTTCTACTTTTGAATAATTCAATTCATCACCCTGAAAATTTGAACTGAAAAAAGAGATGGGTGCTTCAATTTTATGATTATTAATTTGTGTCAAAACAACGACATAAGGCATTGAAGAAGCAAAGGTATATAAGATGAAATGATAGGAGAAATTCAGAGTATTTAAAGAAGGAGCATTAATAATTGCATGTTTGATTTAAAAACTGCATCTTTCTTAATCATTTGTTGTAACGGTAAAATAATTTGTGAGAAATCAGGGACAAACCTTTTGACAAAATTGATCTGTCCAAAAAATGATTGCATGCTTTTTTGTTATATGGTGAAGAATTTCTATAATTTCTTTTATTCTGTCAGGGTCAATGTAAATTCCATTTTTCAACACAATGAATCCTAAAATTTTCCCTTCACTAAGAGCAAAAAAAGACTTTTTTGGATATAATGAAATCCCATATTTTCTACAACGTTCAAAAATTTGTCTTAAGTCCTGCAAATGATTATTTCTGTTCTTTGAATAAATAGTAATGTCATCCAGATAAACAACAACCATTTTGTTTAACAAACCTTTGAAATCTATATCCATGGCTCGTTGGAAAGTGGCCCCTGCGTTTATTAAACCGAATGGAATTTTTTGGTAGGCATAAGTTCCCCATTTAGTTTTGAAATTAGTCTTTATCCTATCATCTGGGTGGACCATGATTTGATTATATCTTGAGAAACCATCAAGGAAAGACATAAGTTCAGAACCAACAACTGATCGTAAAATCTGTTCCATAGTGGGTAGCGGAAAATTATCCTTTTGACTAGCCTTATTAAGATTCCTAAAATCTATACAAATGCGGATATCACTGATTTTCTTCATAATAGGTACCAAGTTGGAAACCCATCTTGAATGCCTAATAGGAAAAATGATTTTAGCCTTAAGGAGTTTATTCAATTACGTTTTGATTTGATTTTGTAAGTTCGGATTGAATTTTCCGTAGTTTTTGTTGGATAGGTCTATAATTAGATGTCATCGGAATTGTGTGTTGAATGATGGAAGTGTCAAATGTTTTGAGATCTTCGTAACTCCAAGAAAAGATATCCTTATATTTTTTTAACAAATGAATGAAGGATAATCTTTTTTCAAACGAGAGACCAAGTCCTAAATTGAAGTTCTGAGGTTTAAGATTTGTCCCAAGGTTTATTAATTAAAATCTCAAAGTTGAAATCTGTAGTTTTGAATTAGTAACTCTTTTAAATTTGTCTTTAAAATCATAGAGATCCTCAAGTTTTACTATAGATTTGGGTATGAGATTATCATTGTTTTTCTATTTTGATTGATTTTCGCATTCATCTTCATCAATTATTTTGTCATTGTATGATTTTTCACAAGTTAAGAAGCCTAAAATGTCTTCATCATCATTAAATACCTACCAACTGGTGATATTATTAGGAATGGATGGTCTAAATATTAACTCTACAGAAAATCTATCGGGGATGTAATATTTGGATGGGATCAGTTTTGATGCAACGTTAGCAAGAAGGTCAACGATGGCATTCTGAATCCTAGGAATAACAGAAATGTTAAATGCTAAAAATTGTGAAGTGAGAGACTGAACCAAAGACTAATAATGCTTCAAGTGTGTAGAGATACAATGCATCATGTTTCTTACTTGTTTAATTACAATTTTTGAATCTCCAAAAACTTGAAGGTATTTAACGTCAAGGCTAATTGCTTTGTACATACCTTGGACCAATGCCTCATATTCTGCAATATTATTTGTGCATTCGAATTCCAATCTTCGAGTCGGCATTGCCTTCATACCTTCAGGATTAATCAATATGCAACTTTCTCCTGCACAATCACTTGATTTCGACCCATCAAAATACAATGTGTAGAATAAATAATTAACTAATGGTTTTTATAACATATTTACACATCTGGAAAAGTTTGTCTGTGAAAATTTTCAATTTGAGAAGTTACATAATTACTCAGAAATGGTGACGTTTGTGCTTTAAAATTCTCAAAAAATGATTCAGTAGAGTAGTTTCCAAGAATGTTGTTATTAAATGCTACTGCCTCATTTTCACCTTCGAAATTTGTTACCGAATGTTTCATGTGTTTTTCTCGGTTAATTCTAATTTGATTCGGCTTTCCATTAAATGGGAGCCATAAGTGAGACCAATCAGTGGAAAAATAACCATGTAGTTTTTTCTAACCAATCTCTACTAAGAATTAAACCGTAGAAATCTGGGATATCAGCAACTAGTATATCAATTATTTGACAAACTTCAGGATTCGAAGATAATCTAATAAGAACTGAATTCATTTCTCCTATGACTTTGACTTTTGTCCTATTGAGTTGCACAATGTGAATT
Source organism: Pinus tabuliformis (assembly GCA_031772625.1). Taxonomy (NCBI): domain Eukaryota; kingdom Viridiplantae; phylum Streptophyta; class Pinopsida; order Pinales; family Pinaceae; genus Pinus; species Pinus tabuliformis. The sequence goes on along the minus strand of CM062818.1, from coordinate 1,617,244,714 downwards.
GCAGTTTTCTAGGGTGACATGTTTAATTTTAGACAAACTGAATACGACATGATATTCGAAGAAGCCCCTGAATCTACCAAGCAGTTATGTACATTTTTATTAAATATTTCAAAAGTCAAAAGAAAAGGAGGGGTATGTGAATTAGACTTGTCACCTATCAAAATAGCATCAGAGGAATCGAATAATGAATGACCAGGAGGTTTACCCATTTTGTTAGAAGCTTTGGATACCACAACAACAGGAAGAGGAGAAGCAAGTACTGCGTTCAATTCTTTCAGTAAAAACTCCTGTTGTTGTTTGAGTTTAGTGAGTTCATGAAAGGGAATGTTTGCTTTTATTTTCTTCATATCCTCAACTATATTGTACTCAATAGTATCTGAAGCTACCACGGTTCTGGGTGAAGATGGAGAATTGGATGAAGACGGAATTATTTGGGGTGAAGTGAAAGTGGATTTTTTAACAACAACTTTATCTTTAGCAGTGGAAGTTGAAGGTTTCTGTTTTTGAATTGGTTGTATAGGATCAACTGGACCTTTACTTCTTGTGCCAACAGGTAATGTTTCATATTCATTTTCACTATCAGAAATAGGAAGAATAAAATCCCACATTCCATTTAACTCAACTATTTGTTCATCTTGAGATTCATCAACAAAAAATGTTGCTTCCTCCTCATCTTCATCATCAGTTTTTGCATTATAGATCATGTTTGGAGGTTGTGGATTAGGTGGCTGATTTATTCTGTATGTTCTAAAAGGTTTTTTGGAAGAAGATTCAGCTACTTGTTTTTTTATCTCTACCATCTTGTTAGACAAAGTTTTAAGGACTTGTTGCAAGCCTTCAAGATCAAAGGGATATTTAGGTGCTTTCTTTTTAGATTCATCCTTAAATGTAACTCTTTTTAATTTTCTGTCTTCCTGATCCTTTTTCTTTTCTAGTGCATTTATCCCATTCTCTATAGCCACAACTTCTTTCATGTTTTCTAATAAGGTATTTTTATTAGCTTTATCTACAAAAATTGCTACATTAGAAGGAAGAGATGAAATATACCATTCAATTTGTACATCAACACCAAGTCTAGAAGTAGTTGGGATTTTATTTAACAAATTGCTAAATCTGGAATTGAAATATTTTATCTTTTCCCCCGATTTTTTTTTTAAATTGAGAAGGTTATTGATAAGATATGTGGTTGAGCGATCATCACTAAATTTAGTCAAAAATTGTTCTTCAAAAATATCCCAACTAGTAATAGAATTAGATGGTAATGAAAAGTACCAAGATCCTGCTGATCCTATAAGAGTGTACAAGAATAATCTAAAAACAACGTCTTATTCAACTACCCCATTGAGATTGATGGCTAAAATATAATTATGAAGGTGCTCTTCAGTAGGTAACGCATCATCGAGATTGAATTTGGGAAGCCATCTTTCAAGATGTTTTGGTAGAGGATGAAGTGGTGCTGACATTTGAACAACTTTCGGATTGGACCACGGTCTAACTTCCATTGTAATAGTTGGGGAGGGAGATGTGATGAAAGAAGAACTGACAGTTGTGATAGTACTACATGAAGCAACACTAGTCATTTGTGTAGAGGAAATGTAAACAGATTAAGTGATCGGTAGAGAGAAAGGAAATGAAAAAGGAATAAATGGAGATGTTTGTGAATGAGAGAATGAGGTAATCTCACTAGTAGATGTTTGTGAATTTGATGAAGCAATTTTTGTTCGGCGGGATTGAAGTGGAAATTCAAATGTCGAGATGCAAATTTTTTCACTTCAGGACTGAGTCAAAACATTAGTTTTGTGAAAAATACAATTTATACTTCCTTCAGAAACTTTGGATGATTCAGGATTTTCTACTGAAATGGGGACGTCTTCCAATTTCTTTATCAAATTTGTAATTTCTGGTGATTTTGGAGTATAATCCACAAGGATTACCTCCGGAAGTATTCTAGGAGACTTGGGAGGTGATTGTACAACTCCTAATCTAAAAGTAGGAGATTTTGGAGGGGATCTGGAAGTTGTAGGAGATTTGGAGGGGGAATGACTCTTGGAATGTCCTTTTGTTTTTGGATTGGACTTAATTGTCATTCATAGTATGCATGCCTTCCTTCTAGCACCAAAAGTGTTGAGGCCTCGAAAATCGTTGCATCAACACAGGGGAAAACCACCCGGTCCGGACCTTAAGACAACTCCTTTTCCGTTTAGGTAGTGGCTCCGACTGGATATGATGGGACTAGTTTCCTAATGAAAGGTGATTGAATGAATTTGTAATGTTTATAGTGGAGTGAAATAGATGGATTTGCAAAAATGAATCAAATGGAAAACATATGCATTAATCTACTCTATATCTTGGAATTGTTTAACATTTATCTAAATATGATCTATAATGATTTTCCTTAGTAAATGACAATATAGATTTCTCAAACACCAATGGAAATGAAGATATTTCAAGATGATTATTTTAATTAAATAGTTAATCAAAATAATGTGCATAACTCATATCGCATTTCGACTATCAAAGCAAATTGCTTAACATGTATTAAAAAAATATCAATGGCAACATGATTAGAAATGAATACATGTAACATTGTTCTTTAAATAACATGTAATAAGCAATCTGAAAAGATAAATTCACTATTTATTTATGAACAAAACAAAGGTACAAAGATAGAAATACTAGATGCATGTTTCTCAGCTCATAAAAGAAATAGCAACAGTTTAGTCCTTCTCACAAAGATGATTTCAGGAGTACAGAAATGCAACTTCTCAAAATTCTTTATGAAAATTCCTAAAACAATGTTCTAGTCGTTCTATTGAGAAAAGTATGAAAGTATAATAGTGCAAGCTTTCGTAAGCCTTTCTTCATAAAATTCAAGACCTTAATTTCATATAACAAGTAAGCTTAAATAGCAGAAAAATAACTAAATGTATTGTGCAGAGTGTTGAGGGCATTTAAACAGATCCCTTCAATAACGCTTAAAGAAAAACAATTTTTTGGTAGAAATTTCTGAATGTGATTTGCTGTCTTCATAGGCTTTGTTTGTTCCATCGGATTATCTAGATGTTTGTTCATCTGTTTGAACTGAACTTCCACTTATCAGCACAATTGTCCTCTTCTATTCTGAACCTGAACATGGAAAACATGAATCGATAAGTAAAAATTAAATGAGACTGATAAGCGAGTTTCATTTGAAACAAATCACGTTTTGCAGGAAATTAGGAAAAAATGTAGAGCATAATAAATCCCGAACAAAACCATCATGGAAAGGAATGTGGAGTGAGGTTAGTGATAAGAGAGGAAAACTTTAAGGTCTTATCGAAAATCACAAAACACAGAGATATCACAATCGTAATACTCGGGAATATCGCAATCGCAGTTATGGAGTGGCAGATTATAAGAAGTGGCCAAAAGACTTGCGATTTGCAATATGCAGGATGACATGATGGTGATGTCACTATGACGTCACTATGACGTGGCAGATGATATGGTAGTGGAAAGGGTCTTATTGCATATCACAAAACAAACGTTGATGAAAAGGGGAGGTTTAGCGGTTTTTTCGAAGGGGGTTCGAAGTGATAAGTGGTTTGTGAAGAGGGGAGTCTGAAAGAACAAATAAGTGACACATAGATATAGGGCTGGACAGAAAAAACCACTTTTCAGACCCCCCCTTGAGAAACTTAAAATTGAGCGCAGGGGGTTCAAAATATTCTCTATCGTTGAACTAGGAAGATTAGATATGAGTCGTTTATTTTTACAAGAAACACCAAATCGCAATTGCTTTTAGACCGGGGGTACTCCAAATAAAATCCAAAGGGGGCCTTCTCAATTCATATCGCAGTCAGCGTTCGGAGCGGAGGTGGAATGGATTAAGTTTTGTGGCTTTTGCGATTGCACGAACGCGGGGATGTATGAAATGGAATTTATAATCCTATTGGGTACGGGCTAATCACATATCACAATGGGTATGGGTCATGAGTATGAACTTAAGCGTTTTTGGAACTTTTGCGATAGCTGCGAACGCGGGGGATTTATGAATTGGCATGTAAAATCCTATCAAGTCTAGGCTTTATCGCATATCGCAACCGGTAGCGCGGGCATCAAGTCTATGGAACTTGCGATTGCGTGGATGCGGGGTTTTATCAACTGGAGTGTATGACTCGTCGGGTCTGGGCTATCACAATCGCATAAGAGATAGGTAACGAGACTTGGGCAATGGTTCTTGCGATTGCGCAGATGCAGGATTTTAATGAAGTGAAGTTTACGATCCCATCGGGTCTGATATCATATCGAAATCGCAAATGGAATTAGCAGAGGGGTTTTGCCTTAGTGTATTGTTCATTTGCGATGCGGGGAGTGGTAAAGAATGAAACTCCGATTATTTTGATTTTTGTTTAAATAACCCATGTTTTAATACTTAGGACTTTAAAAGCTTAAGTGTGATTTGGGTCTCGGGGACTATTTAAAAAAAAATATTTGTTTTTATAATCAAGGTTTAATACTTGGGTTTTAATTAAAAATCCTAAGTATTAAACTTTGGTTATGGTTCTTTATTAACAATTTTTTTTTTGATTTTATATTTTTTAATTTTTTGTTTTTAAAGAAATAAAATCAAAGGCTTTTTAAAACTAAAGGGTCCCTATTTTAATATAATAAATTTCATAGGAAATTTATAATATATTAAAATGGGGGTTGTTGAACAGTACAACACCAAGATAAAACCATCTCCACCCCCAACCCTTGGGAATTTCCTGAGACCACCTTACCCGGTTCGAAAACCATTCAACAATCCAAAGATCAACTAATAAATGAATCCCAGCACACCATGGCTATCCAGGAAATGGCAAGGAAAGGATGAAACCATTGTCAAACCCAAAAAAACCCATGGCAATGACGACAAATGAACCAAATAAACAAATGCATGTACCATACATTCACACATCAGCTAGGAAATCATGCATGCAACCTGTTACCTTGTGAAATCTTCCTGCTAAAGCTGTTGATCCAACCTTCTCCTTGCTCTCTTTACTTTTACTTGCTTGCTCTTGCTTGTCCTTTTCCTTACTTTTCTTGCTTTCTCCTCTTGGTGCTCTTCTCTCTCTTTCTCACTAATTCCATAACAAAATTAACAAAAAAAAGTTGTGAACTGATCCTCAGAAGCCTTTTTATCATTGAGGCCTCTATTTTCTTCGTTTTCCTTAATTTTCCTTCTAATTTCCATCTCATTCAAATTTCTATCTCTTCGCCTTCCTTTTCTTCTATTTTCCTTTATTTCATAAATAAAATGTCAATTAATATCTCTTTGCATTCAACTTGGACTATGTGTCCCATGACCTTGGTCTTATTTGCCTTTATTAACCTTTATTACACGAACTTTTAACTCGAGGTTGTTACAAACCCCTCCCGCTTAGGGGAACACCATTCTCGGTGTTCTATGACACCTATGACCAACAAAATCGTTAACCAAAATATACTGCATATGGAGCTTTATAACATAGCTTGATGCAATATTTACAACAAATAACTACTACAAACCATGACCAACATGACAAACATGACAATCATACCACTTATTGTATCTTTATAACATATCTCATTGCAGTATCTACAACCATATGCATATACCAAAACTCATTTGCTTGACCCAAAAAATAATGAAGGATATAAAGCTCGCATCTGATCCTCCATCTCCCATGTAGCTTCATCGGGTCCAAAGTGTTTCCACTGCACTTCAACTTACTCGATTGCTCAGTTCCAAAGCATGAGTTGTTTGCACTACAATATGCACTGAGGTTGTGGCTAGAATTCTTCCTCTGGCTCCATTTGCAATACAGACCAGTAAATCACATGATCAACATCCTAGACATACTTCTTAAGCAATGAAACATGGAAAACATCATGGAATTTCATTGTCGGAGGTAGTGCAAGTATGTAGGCCACAGGTCCAATCCTCTAAAGGATCTCAAAAAGCTTGCAATACTAAGGTTCCAACTTGGCACATGACCCAATCCTCAAGGAGCTCGTCTTGGGCTTGATGTGCAATCACATGCTCCCCAAATTGAAAATCCTTAAATGCCATGTGTTGGTCTGCATAACTCTTCTTCATGTCTTGTGTTGCCTTCAAATTCCTCTTAATAACATGTATTTCCTGTTCCATCTCTGAAAACATCTCTAGTCCGATCAACACCTTGTTCACTGAATCACTCCAACTGATAGGAGTATTACAACTTTGTCCATAAAGTGCCTCAAATGGGCTCATCTTCAATGATTCATGATACCCATTATTATACACAAACTCTACCAGTGGAAGATACAATTCCCACTTCTGTTGTTGATGAATGACATACATACTCAAGATGTCCTCAATAATCCTATCAACCCTATCTGTCTGTCCATCTGTCTGCGGATGATAATTTGTACTAAAAGCCAAATTTGTCCCCAAACCAGCAAACATCTCTTTCCAAAACTTGGAAGTGAACTTGGCATCTATGTCAGATACAACCTTGTTAGGAACATGTTGTAGCAGATGCAAAACCCTTCAAAATTTTGGCCTACACTTGAATTTTGGAGCCTAATGTGGATCCTATGATCAATTGTTCCTTAGTCACTTATTGGTAAGCTCATGATTTCTTGCTCCCTTCCTAAATGTTGAGAGTCGTTCACGCTTTCATCTTTATATAACATGTGTCAACTTTGGGCATGGGGATTGTCGCTTGTCATGCAAAGGGAAGTTTTTTTTGCTTCAAGGGGAAATCTTTATGAGAATGAATCGTTCTCATAATATAGACATGTTTCACACTCATTTCCATAGTTTCATGGACTATTACACAAGTGTCGCCATTTTCCTCACGAAGTTTATCATCGAAGCCACACTTGTCGTAAGCTTCCACAAAGATTGTTGCATTAAGAGAAATATGTTTTCACATGTTCTAGATGGTCTATGTTATATTGCTAAGTGTTCAAGAATGTGATCGTAGTCAAGTTCTAACACAGTTCACATTGGTTCCACTAATCCTACACTTAACCAAATTCTAGATTTTTCCTAGCAACCTAGCCTCATCCATCTTTCCTAAACTGTGCGCTTCGCATCTGCAACCCTCAATATTTTCCCTTGCTTGCTAGAACTACACAATGTGTAGAAATCCAAACCTACCTTAGCATCCAAAATTGCGCAGTGGCTTCCTCCAGTGTCCTTCCCTCAATCGGAACCCACTGTCTCCAGAAATTGCACAGTTTTGTCTCTCAATATTCTCAACTGCCCAGTCCACCTTGCCTCCTAAAACTATGTAGAAATGACCTCCTTTGGCCTTACCTTGCACCAGCCACTACTGACTTGAACTGCGCAATCTTGTCTCCCAGTGGCCACTGCACAATTTTTCTCCTTAGGGAGGACTATGCTCAAAAGTTCCTCTGTCAAGCCTGAGCCGCGCTCTACGCAGTCTCAGTGATCAAGCTCTCTCCCTGCCAACTAGAACTACGTAATGCGCAGTCATTAAGCCCTATCTCCCAACCTGTGACTTGTCCCAAGCTCAGTCCATGAATGATAATGCACCATATTAGAGTAGGGAGTTTGTGAATTGATGTCGTCTCGTCATGAGTGAATTGCAGGAACATGTACACTCTCAAGTCATGGCGAGATGATGAAGAAGGAAAAGTAGGAGAGAAGCATGCTTAGAGAACCACTTGCCACTGGACGAGCAAATGAGCTTTTGAAAATGGCAATAAGAAAGGTTAAAAATAACATCTAGAAATTATAATTTAATTTGTCCTTGAATTAAATTGTAATTTTATTCTCATAGCAACTTGTAGCAGTTAACTAAGTTGACTTACTTGGCTCAGTAAGTTGGCAAGTAAATTCGAGTTGGAAGTCTATCTAGAGTCATGTAGATTGATCCCTAAATTTTAGGGGCACAGGTTGAGTTCTTTTGAGTCGTAACTAATTAACTCAGTTTAACTGAGTTATAGTTAGTTAAACTAGTTCTAACTGTTGGAGGAACTAGTAAGAGTCTAACTATTGGGGGAAGTGCACCAGTGCATCCTCAGTGCCACACCAGTTAACTAAAGATTCACTTATAAATAACTCATGCATATCAGTTCAGAGGAAGACCCAACTGAGATTAGAGTTAAAGGACAGTGTACTATCATTTGTATAATTTTCTGAGTTGTACAGATGGTGCATGCAATCAATTGAGGGCCTATGGATGGATTGTGCATTCATGGGTGTAGAATTTCCACATTAAATAGAGGCTAATTCCTCTAGGAATTACGCAAGGAAGTAGGGATTGGAATGCAACATTATAGGAAAAGTGTTTGCTTGATCTAGCTTGTGAGCAGAGAGTTAGATCATACTTGTGCAGGATTGTTCTAGTGAGAACAAGCATTGTATTTTCTTCTCGGATCTTCTGGTTAATGCAATATAGATAATCGGGGTTTTGAGCAATTTCTTTCCCCAGAGAAATATTGTGTTATGTGTAATTGATATTCTTCCTCTTTCTGATTATTGTTTTTATCGATCATTATTGGTTTTTGCTATAAAGAGTAGAGTAGATTCTTGTCTTGTGTTTTAGCATATCACATGAGCTATTGAATCTACTGTAAAAATCTACATGGTATCAGAGTTGAAGACAATATAGAAGAGGATTTTTCAAGTTAATTGTGCAGGTGAAATTTGAATTTACAGTTCATATTTAAGAGTTGGAAAATGGCTTTCTACAGTTTGAGACTTGAGTATGCCTTGGATGACAGCTCGAATTACATATCTTGGAAGGATAGGATGGAAGTAGTGTTAGAAGACAATGGCCTCAAGGAATTCATTGATCAAGACATTCCTAAGCCTCCAACATCAGATTCTAAAGATCTGGCTAAATGGAGAAAGTGTGTGGCAAGGGCGATAAGGATTATCGTGGAGGGAGTTCGAGACCACATTGTCCCGAGTATCAAGGATACTCCATATTCAATGTGGAAGGCATTGGCATACTTGTTTCAAAATAACAGTGACCATAGGAAGTTGGTACTGAAGGACAAACTTGGAAAGATCAAGATGGAGAAGGGTGACTCAATTCCGAATTACTTGACCAAGTTCACACATTGTGGGGATGAGCTTGGAAGTGTCGGTATTAGTGTTTCCGGAGACGACATGGTGAGCCTATCTCTTCCAGGAATTCCCAAGAGATGGCATAGTTACTAGGGCTCTGTTAATGGGGTGATGTGAAGTATTAGTCCCAATAGTGAAGAAATTTGGGCAGGGTCCATTGAGAGGTTTTGTCTCATGGATCATTACCTTGCTACGGGAGCCCACAGTACATAGTAGTAGGATGGATTAGTGGCGGTTGATGCAGTCAGATATCAGAGTGATAGAGGCAGAGGCTAGTAGAAGTCAAATACTAGGGAGCGCAGAGTAGAGTTGACAATAGTGCAGATGGCACAGAGGTAGAGTCACCAGAAGAGAAAAGTTTCAGTCAATAGAGGGAGAGCCAGTAGCAGTCAGAGACTCTGGTGACAAATGAATCATATTGATTCAATTTGGATGCTTTTTCAGTTTTAGAAGTTGCAACAACAACAACACTAGAGAGAAGCGTTGCATGCAAAAAATTCCTAAGGTACCAGATCAGGATAGAGTTGAATTCCTTCCTTGTTGAGAGGGAGTGTTGAAAATGACTACAAGAAATCTTAAAAATAACTTCTAAAAATTATAATTTAATTTTTCCTTGAATTAAATTGTAATTCTATTCTCATAGCAACTTGTAGCAGTTAACTAAGTTAAGTTGACTTAGTTGGCTCAGTAAATTCGAGTTGGAAGTCTATCTAGAGTCATGTAGAGTGATTCCTAAATTTTAGGGGCTCAGGTTGAGTTCTTTTGAGTTTTAATCAATTAAATCAGTCTAACCGAGTTATAGTCAGTTAAACTAGTTCTAACTGTTGGAGGAACTAGTAGGAGTCTAGTAGTGGGGAAGTGAATGAGTGCATCCTCAGTGCCACACCAGTTAACTAGAGATTCACTCATAAATAACTCATGCATGTCATTTTAGAGGAAGATCCAGTTGAGATTAGAGTTCAGGGACAATGTACTATCAGTTGTATAATTTTCTGAGTTGTACATATGGTGCATGCAATCAACTGAGGGCCTATGAATGGATTGCGTAGTCATGGGTGGAGAATTTCCACATTAAATAGAGGTTATTTCCTCTAGGAATTGTGTAAGGAAGTAGGGTCTTGGAAGGAAACATAATAGGCTAAGTGTTGGCTTGAGCTAACTTGTGAGCAGAGAGTTAGATCATACTTGTGCAGGGATTGTTCTAGTGAGAACAAGAATTGTATTTTATTCTCAGATCTTCTGGTTAATGCAATATACATAGTCGGGGTTTTGAGCTATTGCTTTCCCCAGAGAAATATTGTGTTATGTGCGATTGGTATTCTTCCTCTTCCTGATTATTGTTTTCATCGATCATTTTTGGTTTCTGCTGTAAAGAGTATAATAGATTCTTGTCTTGTGTTTTAGAATATTACATGAGTTGTTGAATCTATAGTAAAAGTATACAAGAGATTGTCAAGAACAAGCAAAGGGAACACATGCATGCAACTACATCTCAAGACCAAATATCATTGAAGACCCCAAACCAACAAGCTATGCAGAGGAGAAGAGAAAGCACATCCAAGAACACATCTATCACTCAGCAGCAACAACGAATTGAAATTTCCACTTGAGCAAGCTAGTCCATGTCAGTGGTGTCATGTCAAGTCATACCATGAGTTTTCAAAGGCCACATCACTATTATGAGCCATGTATATTGTAAATCGAATGTAATGTAAAGTGGAAGTCCAATGGACACACATGAATATGAAGAGTCATGTCAGTTGAAAAGTTATAGGAAGTTGAACATTCATAAGGGTAGTCAAAGAGTCACAAGGGTCAAGCATCACCCCTTGGTTATATATACCCTCCTCACTGTAAAGCATAGAGAGTTCCAGTCAGTTCTTTGAGGAGCAAGGAGTGGCTCCAACGTCTAACTACTAGGGCTAGTGATGTATAATGTAAATATTTGTCTTGGAACTTTTGCTTAATTACAGAAGCCTTTTAGGGCCAACACGTTTCCATGCATGACTTATGGATGTTTGTAAGACTATTCTGTGAGCATTTATATTTCATGTTTGTTTTCACATGTACTAATATAGTTAAACTATTTCGGTTGTTTTAGTGATTATCTTGTTGGGAATGTGTTGTAATGGTTGTCACTGCTGTCTCATCCTTGTGGACTATTCCACATGATACTAGGCAGACCTTTCCTTACTTATTGGTTATAACGACCGTCACATCCGCTATGGACTTTTTTGCTGGATGTTAGATGGATCTTCCCTTGTTCAATGGTTGTAACGACTGTCGTATCCACTGTGGACTATTCTGCTGGATGTTGGACAGACCTTTCTGGTTCATGTGTTTCTCTTCCTAGGTGGTACTATTACCTCTCACTTAGAGGCTTAATTTACACCCCCCCCATTTTGCAGTAACATAACCTAGACACAGTTGCACTGCACACTCACCAGGCACACTCACCTTGTTGTTCAAAGACACCATTTCATTAATCTCCTATGTTGACATGTTATAGCCAAGGAAGATCTTTGAGAACTTGGCAACCAGATATTTATATCGAATGGGACTCTTACACCAAATGGTGTGAGGTCTAATTGGGACTTCATATTGGGGTGATCCCCTTGGTTGACGGATTTCCAGCACCATCAACAAAATGGCACTAGAAGGAGGGCCATACGACAAGATGTGCATGTAGAGTCTTTTTTGAGTCTCTTATTTAAAATGGCTCTTTCCCAAAACATAATCCCAAGATTTTTTTCTAAAGAGCTTAATTGTGCCATCCATGCAGAATTTATTCATGACCTATTCGAATTTAATTTCGATGGTGAGGGTGAATCAACTTTTCATGAACATCTATTTCAAGTGCTCCCACTTTGTGTTTGTCACAGAATATGTTCCGAAGATGTCATCACTAAATTAATCACCCTCACATTCGAAGGTTGTGTTAGTCAATGGTGTCATACATTACCCATTACTTATATCCATTCATTCGATCAGCTTGACAAGATGTTTTTTAAAGCTTTCAATAAGTATAACCACCAATATGTCTATGAAAAAGTCCGTCATTTAAGAATGAAGCCTGATGAATTAGTTGAGGATTTTTTTGATCGGTTCCTCCACCTTTGTTGTGAAATTCCTAAAAGAAATTGAACTCGCATTTCTTGAAATGAGAGTTTGAACGCTTGGTTCATGATCCAGGTGGCTCCAGAGAGACACACAGGACAAAGAGGGCACAAAAATCAAAGTGTTTGGATTATGCTCGAACTAGGACCAGATTGTAGATCTCGTCGTCCTGATCGCGGAGGTGCGAATGGTTTGTCAAACTGAGCTCGTATGTGAAATATAGAGCTCTTCAAAGTTTGATATGACAGGGGAAAAGAGGGGCCCACAGTGTGCCACATGGCATCCCAATAAGCACGTGGGACCCACATGGCAGCCCATCAAGCATTGACACTTGGTGTTCTTTCATTGGTCTCCTAAACCTGCATAAGAGACAAAAATCATTTTTAAAATATGGAAAATGGTTATTAAATAACCATGTAATAAAATTCATTTTAATATATAGTTATTAATAACTATTTAAAAACAAAATATATACTTGTTTAGGATCGGCGACCATAACCCCCATCGAACCCTTTAACAACCATTGCAATTGGAACAAATCGCATATATGTTTAGGATCAGCGGCCATAACCCCCGCCGAACCTTCCAAACTATATGTCGCATATATATATTAACCATGTATATCGGGGTGGGCGCGGGCCATCGGCAGTGGTCTCGGCCCACACCCCATCACCTCGATACCATATATCACGCCGATATATGTGTGGAGGACTATAAACCAAAGCATTGATTAATGCGCTGATCGCCGATTGTGATATGCACCGATAACGCACACACCGATCACCGAATTTGGGTGCTGATTACCGATTTAATTGGCGCCAATCAGTGCCGATCGCCGATATATGCGCCGCCGATATTGGCGGGGCCCCTTAAATCGCGCTGATAACGTTTCCAACGCTCATGTTAAGCGCTGATTCTAAAGGATGATCGCCGATATTTAGTACGCCAATAATGTTGTTAGTGCGGGGTTTAAGGGGCGGGCCACCCAATGCGGACCCGACCCCCATTAATACATTATTTCGGTTCTATAAAAATATATATATAGAGGGGCGGGATTTGATCCCCCGACCTCTCCTCAACCAACCTCTATTATTACCATTGAGCCATAACAGCTCCCTTGGTAAATCCGCTGAAGTTCTTCTTTATAAACTCAGATCTTTACCAGTGCATACAATTCGAGACAAAGGAGAGAGACTGCAGGCACAGATTTCAAGGTACTTAATTAATATTTTAATGCAAGAACCATGAATTTTGCAGAAGGGCAAAATTTTCACTTTGTCATAATTTGACAAATTTTATATGGATTTTACACCTCTCGTTGCCACGACCACAGTAGCACTGTTCGTTTCTCCATCAGAGTTCTGCATTTTTCGGTCATTTTCAGAATGCACGTGGAACCATGATTTCAGCAAAAATAGGGAGCGGAACCATGAGCCATGAAATTTTCCCAAGGAGGTAAAATTTTGCCATGTCAGATTATAGTCAAGTTTATACTTGTTTTTCATGGTTTTCCACAGGGATCGGAATGGCGAGATTAGATTTGCCATCTGAGTTGCATATTTCCAGTCCATCCATGGAACAAAATCTTTGAAGAATCCCAGGGGAATCAAAAAGATTCCTTAAGCCCAAAATTCTCAACTTTTCAGAATTCAGATTTTGGATAGTCGATTCAGCACTACTTGATATGAAAAATCTGATGGTGTCTTTAGATTTCTTATTCTCTCATTTCTTCTTCTAGTCATTTTTCTAAGTGCTAGTGCAGATGTCCACATTCTTGTGCAAGTAGCCATCTTCATACGATCGATGCCTTGAGATCGATGGTCCTGTTAGCGCTTGAAATTTCACCTCAGGCTGAGAAAGGAAAACTCCAAGGCAACATCAAACCACTTAGCCTCGTAGCTAGCCCTACGGGGCAGGAGAGGGCTCTCTCCGGTATATCTCGGCAAAGATCTTCAAAGGGCGGAGATAACCAATAAAGAACACTGATTTTAGGCTAGTAAACTGATAAAAGGTTTGATTTGAGATTTTTAGGATTTTGGTGGAAAATCGGGGAAAGGCAATTTTGGGTGCGGGGATTGGACACAGTTTCCGCAGGGGGCTCTTTGGGGCAAGATAGGAGACTGTATTGATGCCTTTGAAAGAGTTGGATGGATGAGAATGACTGGTGAGGAGCTAAGGAGAGCAAGCAATCACCTTGAATTCCCCTTAAACAGATGAAAACATTGATATTAAGCAAACTTAAAAGCAGAGCATGGCAATCATGAATTCTACTTTAACACTTCATTTGCCTAATTTGCAGAAGGAAAAGTAAGAAGATGATTCACATAACAAACTTACAAGTACAAAGAGAAACACACCATCAATACATGTAACCACAGGAATCCCAAAAAGGACTGCAAAACCCTGGTCTTTCTTCCTTTGCCAAAATTGCAGAGATACAATGAGTAATACAATAGAAGCTTTCTCCCTCAAGAGTCCAACCTCTCCAACCTCTGAAAATGATTGAGAAAATACATAATATAGACCATTCCAACCCATTCCCTAGCCTCTAGGGGTCGAGCTCATCATCCTAGGAGCTGTTTCAACCAATTCTAAACAAAGCACTATAATCTAGGCAGTCAAAACAACTTGCCTCTATAAGTTAGGAAACCAATTCATTCATTAAATGTTTGCTATTTCATGAATGAATCTTCTAGAAGAGATAAATAAGTGTCAAAGTATCATAAAATTACATCATTTACATCAAGGAGGATCAAAATCCACTCCAAAAAGTCAAACCTAGTCAAAACTGCGTTTTGCTAAGCTGTAGGTGCATTTCTGTGAAAATAGCCTGATGCGTAGCGCCTTGAATCTCAACGCGTAGCGCGCCTTTGGGCCTGCTTTTGAGGCACTTCCCGGAGTCCAAATGAGGCAAAAGTGGGCTTTTTGGAAAGGTATGGATGTCTACTTTCCAACCCAAGTGGAATTTCTGAATTTGGTGACCATTTGCCCCTCCAAAAGTGCAATCTCCCAAGACTGCTTCCTGTGTGTCAAAAAGGTGGCAGAAAGTCATTTTTTGCTTGTTTTTTGACCTTCTGGAGGCTCAAAACTTGATGGAATCTCTTGGCAATTGCTGAGAAAGTGTATTTTTGCATGAAAAATCCAAAAATGCTGAGTTTTCATGAAATGGAGTTGCCCATCTTCAGGGTAGCGCGCGGCGCGCTACGCGTTGAGGGCAAAAACCTGTGTGTGGCACAAAAAATTCACAATTGACAAAATTTTCTCCAAATTTCTTGAAATTTGGGCTGGGAGTCCCCAATCAAGTACCATGCTCAGTCAAAGAGGCTTTGGCCAAAATTTGGAGTGGATCGGGCCTTTTTCTCCGTTTTAGTGCTTTGCTCAACCTCCTTGGATCTGGCGATTGTATTTTTGACATTTCTCTAAAACCATGACACCTGTGTAAAAAGTGAAGGAGGTTTTTCTTCTTTGGCATGTTGTGGACAAAAAACTCTCTCAGTTTTCCAAAATTCATCTTTGATTGCTCTGAAACATCTTTTGAGTGAAACTTATCCCGATGTGTGAAACAAGGAATTTTGTCGAAATGAAGCGAAATGAAGGGGATAAGAGGCTTCTAAATTCTTGGGGAAATTTTTGGAAGTAGGGAGGGATGTTAGGAAGCAGGGGAAAGTGGAATCTCAGAGATTTAGTGAGGGGAAGGGGTCCAAAAGTGCAAAACACAGGCCCAACCTAGAAAATTGCAAGGTTGTAGCTAGAAACTAGGGTTTGTGCGAAAATGAGGAATTTGGCGGATCTAAGGGATGGGAAGCATTTAATAAGGTACTTTAAGGATAGGGGAAGGTGTATGAACATCAGGATACAAGTTTTGTCGATGATTTGAACATCCAAGAGAAATTGCCTTTAAAACCCTAGGAGAGGGAAATGAACCTTGCCTAGGTGCAACTGAAGCATGAACAAGGTGTAAAATGACTCATTAGAACTTGACATGATGATGACAACCCTATGAATGATGATAGACTCAACAGAATGATGACATGGACCGACATTTGGACAACTTTAGAAGGAGTGAAAGCAAACCCTAGACCTAATGCCTAGTGACCAAATTTTGCTTGAAGACTCACTGAAATGACAAAATTTGACCTTGACACCCTGAAACCACTTTGTAAGAGCATATTTGATCACTGGAGGAAGGCTGGAAAGACTGCCACTAACAGGTCCGAGCAGCTTTAGCAGTGTGAAATCCACTTCTTCAGATGGCCCTTAGTTGTGAGGTATATGATTTGTTCATGTACTTCTTCTTTATGCATTATGCTGTACAGATCCTTGATTGATTTTGATGCAGGATCTTGTTTATTACATGTTGTCATGATTCCTTTCTTGATTTGATGCGAAATCTTCTATATGATGTACTTGCTGTCATAACTCATCATGTTATATTTTGAGATCCCTTGTTGTATGTTGTTGGGATACTCTTGTTGTCGTCATGCATGTTTTTGTGTCATACTGATAGGAGTCTTTGATTGAGAGTTCTAGTTGTGGAACATCTCTTAGAGCCACTCCTGCATGAGGGCATTTTTCCTTGTATGATCGTGACATCATCTCTTGTGTACATCACCTTTATTGACAACACTTAATGCAGCAGACTACACCATCTTGACACCGGGGCCCGGAGACGTAGTCCCTCCTAGACGAATTCCGTTATCAATGCTTATGTTTTCATGTGCTGATGATTGTCTTGTTCCTCTTCTTTTTCGCATGTAGATGTATTCATTATTGTTCTTTTAAAATGAAATTTAACACATCATGAAAGTAAAAGGTCCTGGAAGGGTCCTTCATCACACTCGGACTTGGATCAAGTGGTATCAGAGCAGTCTTTACGTGTATGTGAATTGCAGCGTGAACAATGGAACGTGCAGCGACAAAGAATGAAAGAGCAACATATGAGACCATGGTGCACATTTCCAAGAAAGTGGAAATCATGTATGAAAGTCTACAGAAAGAGACAGAGGAAAAGGATTGCTTGCAGTTTCAGTTGCAAGCCACAAAAGAGGCCATGGAAGAACTGAAGCAAAACAAACACAATCTTCAAACAGAGAACAATGAATTGAAGATGCGTCTATATGAAGGGAAAGAGGAAAAACAAAGTTTGCTACGACAGCTGCAAGAAAAGGATGAGACCTTGGAAAAGCTGTAGTGTGACCCATATGAGGTAAAAAGTAGTTCTCCATCTTCATGTATATTTCCTGATGATGATTTCGTTGTTTTCGAAAATCACACCACGAGAATTGGCTCCAAACTATTGAAGAGAATGGGGTATGAAGGAAAAGGCTTGGGTGTTAATGGCCAAGGCATTGTCAATCCCATCAAAGTAGAAGAATTACCCCGTTAGGCAAGATTTGGGTATGTCAGGAAAGAAGTTGGGGAACGCGCTGAGACAACGAGCGAACCACCAACCACGGATGATGAGAAACCCTCATCAGATCTTTCCAAATCGAAAGAGGAGGTAAAAGATGTTGATTTCCTTTCGGTTTCATCTTCTCATAATATGATGTCTGTCAGAGATTTGGAGATCCCAATTACAGGGACAAATATGAGGCTCCTTACAATGACGAGGCATGAGGAGAAAGAACTTGGTGCTAATAACCAAGGCATAACTCAACCTTTGGAGGTTGTGCATGAATATCAATTTGTAGGCTCGAGATATGCTAAAGGAGTGTGCTCGAAGGTGTCAGAGTCATCCGAGACATTGTTGAAATCGTCAAGGAAAGAGAATGATGGGAACACATCCCCATCATCCCACGACAGTTCCCATTGCAAGGAGAGAGCTGAGGCAAGCTCTCATCGCCATATTGACATCAGAGATAGCAAGGGAAGGTATAACCATTTTCAATCTTTGAATGTTAATTTTGATAATAGTGAATGTAAAACATGGCATTGAAAAACATGTACCTTTTGTGGTTTACTTAACCATACCTTTTCTAAGTGTTGGAAAATAATGGCAGCACTCATGAGGCGTGAAAGACCCTCTCAACAACATGAAAAGAAACAGGTTAAGCAAATATAGAGGAAGAAAACCTACTGCAGTCATTGCGGCAGAAATGGCCATCAAAGAGCCACTTGTTGGAGGCTCCATCGAGAGCAGCGCCTTAAAGACAAAACGTCCATGCGTGAACTAGGAAGAGCAGTTGTTTGACCAGCAAAACCACCTCAAGGAGGTGACCCATTCACCTTGATAAGTGAAAAATGGTTTCTAGACATGTTGTCATTTCATGGTCATTCTTTTGTAAATCATTTGTTGCATTTTAAAATGTAAAAGCGATGATGTGTTTCCATCTCTTGGTCAACAACAATGATGTCTGGTCATGTTTGAGTCATATTTTGAGTTGCATGTTAAAACTCTGAAAGTGATGTTATGTTTCCATCACTTGTTGAAACAATAGTGTTTGGCCTTATGTATGTAAATCATGTGTTGTAGTGATGATGTGTTTTCCATCACTTTTTAAGCAACAATGATATATTGGCCTTGTTGTCACAGCTGGGGTATTACGTCCATCTTGTTTTAAACTTGACCACCGAGTATGTGTTATAAACTCGTGGCAAGTGTGGGACATTTGGGTCATTAGTTGGTCATGTCATTCAAAGCATATAATTTGAAAAATAATGTACTACAGGTTGCAGAGGTAGCAGGTGTTGGCTCGTTGCTTAAGGTTCCGAAGAACAAAGGTGAAGGAGATGGAAGTGAGACTGTTCCAGGACACTTGTGATGCAGACAGGGTACAGAGAAAGTTGCAGATTATTTTTCATGCTTTTGGAGGACCAAAAGCTCCTCAGTGGGGAGGATTGATCCAGGTGGCTCCAAAGAGACACACAAGAAAAAGAGGCTCAAAAATCAAAGTGTTTGGATTATGCTCGAACTAGGACCAAATCGTAGATCTCATTGTCTTGATTGCGGAGGTGTGAACGGTTCGTCAAACTGAGCTCGTATGCGAAAGACAGCTCTTCAAAGTTTGATATGATAGGGGAAAAGAGGGGCCCACAATGTGCCATATGGAATCCTAATAATCACGTGGAACCCACATGGCAGCTGATCAAGCATTGACACTTGGCATTCTTTGATTGGTCTCCTAAACCTGCATAAGAGACAAAAATCATTTTTAAAATATGGAAAATGGTTATTAAATAACCATGTAACAAAATTCATTTTAATATATATTTATTATAACTATATAAAAACAAAATATATACTTGTTTAGGATCGGCGGCCGTAACCCTTGCCGAACCCTTTAACAACCATCGCAATTGGAACAAATCGCATATATGTTTAGGATCGATGACCATAACCCCCGCCAAACCTTCCAAACTATATATATGCCGCATATATATATTAACAATGTATATCAGACTGGGTGCGGGCCATCGGCGGTGAACCCGGCCCACACCCCATTGCCCCGATACCATATATCACATCGATATATATGCGGAGGACTATAAACCAAAGCGCCGATTAATGCGTCGATCGCCGATTGCGATATGCGCTGACAGCGCGTGCGCTGATCGCCGATTGCGATATGAGCTGATAGCGCGTGCGCCGATTGCGATATGCACTGACAGCGTGCGATGATCACTGAATTTGGGTGTCGATCACTAATTTAATCAGAGTCGATCAACACCAATCGCCGATATATGCATCGCCAATATCGGCGGGACCCCTTAAATCACGCCGATAATGTTGCTAATGCCCGTGTTAAGGACCGATTCTAAAGGTTGATCGCTGATATTTAGTACGCCGACAATGTTGTTAGTGTGGGGTTTAAGGGGTGGGCCGCCCAATGCAGACCCGACCCCCATTAATACATTATTTCGGTTCTGTAAAAATATATATATATGGAGGGGTGGGATTTGATCCCCCGACCTCTCCTCAACCAACCTCTATTATTTCCATTGAACCATAACAGCTCCCTTGGTAAATCCACTGAAGTTCTTCTTTATAAACTCAGATTTTTACCAGTGCACATAGTTCAAGACAGAGGAGAGAGATTGCAGGCATAGATTTCGAGGCAGTTAATTAATATTTTAATGCAGGAACCATGAATTTTGCAGAAGGGCAAAATTTTCTCTTTGTCATAATTTGACAAATTTTATATGGATTTTACACCTCTCGTCGCTACAAGCACAATGGCGCTGTTCATTTCTCCATCATAGTTCTGCATTTTTCGGTCTTTTTGAGAATGCACGTGGAACCATGATTTCAGCGAAAACAGGGAGCGGAACCACGAGCCATGGAATTTTCCCAAGGAGGTAAAATTTTTCCATGTCAGATTATAGTCAAGTTTATACTTGTTTTTCATGGCTTTCCACAGGGATTGCAATGGCGAGATCAGATTCGCCATTTGAGTTGCAGATTTCCAGCCCATCGATGGAACAAAATCTTTGAGGAATCCTGGGGGAATCTAAAAGATTCCTTGAGCCCAAAATTCTCAACTTTTCAGAATTCAGATTTTGGACAGTTGATATAGCACTACTCGACACCACAAATCTGATGGTGTCTTCAGATTTCTTATTCTCTCATTTCTTCTTCTAGTCACTTTTCTAAGTGCCAGTGCAGATGTCCACATTCTTGTGCGAGCAGCCATCTTCATACAATCGATGCCTTAAGATCGATGGTCTAAGCAGCTTCAGCAGTGTGACATCCACTTCTTCAGATGGCCCTTGGTTGTGAGGTATATGATGTGTTCATGTACTTCTTCTTTATGCATTATGCTGTACAGATCCTTGATTAATGTTGATGCAGGATCTTATTTATTACATGTTGTCATAATTCCTTGCTTGATTTGATGAAGAATCTTCTATGTGATGTACTTGCTGTCATAACTCATCATGTTATGTTTTGAGATCCCTTGTTGTATGTTGTTGGGATACTCTTGTTGTCGTCATGCATGTGTTTTCCATTGAGATCCCTTTTGTGCCATGTTGGCGGGATGCTCATCATGCATGTTTTTGTGTCATACTAATAGGAGTCTTTTGATTGAGAGTTGCAGTTGTGGAACATCTCTTAGAGCCACTCCTGCGTGAGAGCATTTTTCCTTGTATGATCGCGACATCATCTCTTGTGTACATCACCTTTATTGACAACACTTAATGCAGCGGCCTACACCCGGAGATGTAGTCCCTCCTGGACGAACTCTGTTATCAACGGTTATGTTTTCATGTGCTGATGATTGTCTTGTTCCTCTTCTTTTCTGCATGAAGATGTATTCATTAATGTTATTTTAAAATGCAATTTAACACATCATTAAAGTAAAAGGTCCTGGAAGGGTCCTTTGTCACACTCGGACTTGGATCAGTTCATGTGTCCTTATACAATGAGCCTGAACCTCCTGTTTTCCCTTCTCCCCCAACTCTTGCGGATCATGAGGCACCTAAAATTGTAGAGGAGGAGCCTACTACCCCTTTTTTTCCTTGTCCTCCTCCTTTTTTAGTCCCAATGTGGGTGCCTCCTTGCGGTGATCGTAAAACTGGGAAATTTGCGAATCAAATCTCCAACCCATCTTCTCATTCTTCTCCCGCTTCAATGGAGGAAATTCTAGAATGTCTTATGAAGCCTACAATAAAGACTCGCTCCTCCATTCCGCAAGAGGATGTCACTGTTCACAACTCTAGTCTCAAGGCTGATCCAAATTTATGTTATCCTTTATTTTCTTCACATCCTGAATCTTTGTACCATGATCCGCTTGATCAATTTGCTTCACCGACTAGTTTTTCACATTATTTTGATTCTCAAATTGCGATAAGGTACAAGGTAGTCACATAACACAGGTAAAGGAGAATAAAGGTGAGGACACTTTCATTTTTTTTTTTTTCTCTCGGCTTTGAAATATTCCGGGTCAAAACGATGAGTTTCCATTCTTGAATGAATCTCAATCTACGAATCTCGGTTGAAAATCTAGTACAATCAATTTTTTCAGCCAACCCCCAGCCTTGGGCAATAATCATTCGAATGATGATAACTCTATTTCTTTATGCCGTGACGAATGCCCAAGCATATCATATGATCTTCAAGTTTCTCATGAAGATTTTAATTTAGATCTATAATCCTCTTTGGTCAAAGAAGATGTTCATATTGAAACTTCCCCTTCACCTCACTATCCCTTTGGCCTACCATTCACAACACATCTACTTGCGACAAAGATACTCCATGCTCTTTAGTTTCTTCATCAAAAGAGTCGTCTCTGCAATTGACACAAGGTGGAGAGGATGTCCATGAAGAAATTGAAAACAGTTAAATCATAGAGAACTCTTCCCACCTCTCATCATCTCTTCTTTTCCATGAAGACAACTCTTCAAATCAGCTTACTCATGAGATCTCACCAATGCATTTATCTTTGAATGTGATATCAGAAGAGCCTCTTCAATTGAGTAATATGATTGTTGAAGCTGAAAATTCCAGTAAAAACCCATGACAGAGATGGCTTCCATCTAGTGAGTAGTTTTGAAATCAACAACAACAACTATCCTCAAACCATGCATGATCTGGTTCAAGCTTCAAAATGCGATTCTACAATCTTGGAAAGTTCTGGAACCTGCTAGGGAGTTGAGGCACTTCAACTTATGTTGATGGTTATATCAGTACCTCACGACTCTGGTAAGCCCCCTGAACTAAATCAGATATAGTTTCTCTCACATAATCTGTCTATCTGCATGGTTTCACTTGATGTGAATTTCCATGTGTAAAATGTTTGGTACTTGAGGTGTATTCTCTCGAGTTTTCAAGATTTTACTTCTAACCAAATACAATAATTTGTTATAGTTCATTCGTTTTCATGCAAATCTCTCACATCAAACTCGGGTTGGGAATGTCCATCTCTCATGAAGTCATGGAATTTTGAAGTTGATCATCTCAAGGACTATCTTTGCCCGCAAGAATCATACTTATAGAATTTCCCCCTTAATGGCCAGCTCCGCGATCTTCTTGCGAATCTTATATTGCAAATATGTCCTCTCATCACACCAGAAATCTCCCTGTGTGATAATGAATGCACAAGTTGTCACACGAATCAAGTTCTTCTCCATTCACCATGCCTCAACTGGTTTCATGCATTCGTGGTGCTAGCATCCTTTTTAAACTATTTTGATGACTATGATGCTTGCACAATTTGTCACCAGTTGTAGGAAGGTGGTCTGTCATATCTGGCTCACAAGGAACTTGGTTTGATTGTTCAGAGAATTCACAAGATTGTTCAAATTGATTTTTCTTTTTTCATTACAAACTTGGAATCTAATGTTTCAATCAACTCATCTAACCAATTCTCTGTTTGCGGTGACTGTCATTCGACTTATCATTTTCCCATCAACACATCCATTGGCATTTGTTTCACACCCTTTGGTCTTCATTGTTCAACATCTCTCTATTCATATTTCTGTCAAGTAAGTGAGGCACTTCAGCCTTTGCTGATGGTTATGGCAGGTCCTCACTGTCTTGGCATGACTGCTGAGAATGATCAGATCTATTTTCCCATACAAGATTCCCATCGTGATCCCGCTTCTCAAATCAAAAATTCATCTTCCCCAAGATCACAAGGTTTTCAAGAGGGCCATCATGAATTTTACAATCCAATCGCTAAATGGATGGAACAATCTTACCTGGCAAGTTCTGTAGAAAACAACAAGTTTTGATCTTTCCTCATGCTTGCCAAGGAGCACAGTGTAGATGAAGACATATCCGCAAGAAGCTTCTGAGGTTTGTTGAAAAATGGTATTCATCGAAAAGGTAAGCATGTGTGATTGGATAAAAGTAGTGGGTGTGACACACCTTTCTGCCCACAAGAAAGACCTTCCTTTTCTTGTGCAATTTTTCAAGTTTTTGTATTTTCTATTGCACATCACTTTATATATGTTTTAATTGATCATATCTTTGTGGATGCAGGTCGGGAATGACTACGGTGGCTTCAATGGAAATTTCATTACATGTAACCCCGACCTTCTAGCTGTTAGGATAGGGTAGGATTAGTTGCATCTTAGTTTTCCCTTCCTTGCACTCATCTTGCACTCGTTCCCTGTAGTTTGTCCTGGTTTTTTTATTCTGGTTCTACATCATGTTTGCTTTAGTCATTTTGTTCTCTTGTCTTCTGATTTTGTTGCCTGGTTCTGTGTTTTCTTTCTTTCTTCCTTGTTTTATTTCTTGTTGAGTTTTCCTTTTGTTTTCATCATGCAAATAAGTGTTGTGCCTTATTGCATTGTGGCTTCCGAGTGTGTGTGTGGCTGAAGTTCAAAGAGTCTTGTGACACTGCAACGCTTGGCTAGTCTTCTATCCATCTTCCTTGTATTGGTTACATCTTTTGTCCGATGAAGTTCTGATGGAAAATAAGATCCGTCCATAAAGAGAGCTTTGGTGCAACCATGAACTTGTGTTCAGTCAGGAACCTCATGCCTATACTCAATTTTCTTCTTTGGTGTTTTCAAGCTTATCCAACTATTAGAAATGGAGAAGGGGAAATCTAAATGAGAAAACCTAAATCATAGGTATTTATATGCTTCTCTGAAGGAAAAACCTCTCCTACTCTCAATAATTTGAGATCCCTCTTTTGCCCCAAAATAAATAAGTGCTAATGCATAATTCTCTTTAAATAAATAAATAAAGGTGAAAGAAGAGAAAGGCTTCCTGCGCAAAGAGGTGAAGCAAGCAACTCCACCGGGGTACTGTCCAGGCTCGCTGGCAGTGGATAAATGCTTGTGTTCCTGCATGACTCTGTCGAGGTACTGTCCAGGGCTGCTGGTAGCGGAGAAACACCAGAGATGAAAAACTATACTCTGAAATTCTTAAGCTCGCGAGCTAAACTACCATTCCCAATTTGAAACATTATGATTTGGCTGAATCTTATGTTGTGTTCAACTTAGAAGGTACAAAGGGGACCATGTCTGCCCATGGGGTAAGTGGAGAATCCAAAGTAATCTTCATGATGAATCAATACTCCCTGAAGGATAAGCCCTGCACTAAAAATGAAACAAGATAGAGAAGCCAGATTCAATGAGTGTGTCGCCAAGTGTTGTAGCGGCTGCAACACCCTCCAAAATTTTGGTACACTTGAATTTTGGAGCTTACTATGGATCCTATGATTGGTCGTTCCTTAGTCACTTATTGGTAAGCTCATGATTCAAGCTCCCTTCCTAAATATTAAGAGTCGTTCACACTTTCATCTTTATATAACATGTGTCATCTTCAGGCATGGGGATTATCGCTTGTCATGCAAAGGGAAATTTGTTTTTCTTCAAGGGGAAATATTTGTTAGAATGAGTTGTTCTCATCATATAGACATGTTTCACACTCATTTCCAAAGTTTCACGCACTATTACACAAGTGTCGCCATTATCCTCACAAAGTCTGTCATTAGAGCCGCACTTGTCGTAAGCTGCCATAAAGGTTGTTGCATTAAGCGAAGTATGTTTTCACATGTTTTGGATGGTCTATGTTATATCAATAAGTGTTCACGTGTGTGATCGTAGTCAAGTTCTATCACTGTTCACATCAATTCCACTAATCTCATGCTTATCCAAATTCCAGAGTTTTCCTAGCAACCTAGCCTCATCCAGCTTTCCTGAACTGTGCACTTCGTATTTGCAACCCTCAATATTTTTCCTTTCCTGTTGGAACTATGCAATGTGCAGAAATCCCAACCTCCCTTGGCATCCAAAACTGCACAGTGGCTTCCTCTAGTGTCCTTCTCTCAGCTAGAATCCATTGTGTCCAGAAACTATGCAATTTTGTCCCTCAAGCTTCTCAGCTGCCCAATCCACCTTGCCTCTAGAAACTGCATAGAAATGACCTCCTTTGGCCTTACCTTGCACCAGCCACTGCTAAATTGAACTGCACAATCCTGTATCTAAGTGTCCACTACACAATTTTTCTCCTTAAGGAGGATTGTGCTCAAAAGTTCCATAGTCAATCTTGAGTTGCACTCTGCACAGTCTCAGTGATCGAGCTCTCTGCCTGCGAACTGAAACTACACAATGCACATTCACTGAGCCTTGTCTCCCAGCCTATGACTTGTCCCGAGCTTCATCCATGAATGATAATGCACCATCTTAGAGTAGGGAGTTTGCAGATTGATGTCCTCCTGTCATGAGTGAATCGCAGGAACAGGTACACTCTCAACTCATGGCGAGATGATGAAGAAGGAAAAGTATGAGGGAAACATGCTTAGACTGATGGACGAGCAAAGGAGATTATCAAGAACAATCAAAGGGAACACATGCATTCAACTACCTCTCAAGACCAAAGATCATTGAAGACCCCGCACCACCAAGCTATGTGGAGGAGAAGAGAAATCACATCCAAGAACACATCTATCATTCAACAACAACAACGACTTGACATTGCCACTTCAACAAGCTAGTCCATGTTAACAATGTCATGTCAAGTCATGTCATGAGTTGTCGAAGGCCACATCACTATTATGAGTCATGTCTATTATAAATCGAATGTAATGTAAAGTGGAAGTCCAATGGACACACATGAATATGAAGAGTCATGTTAGTTGAAAAGTGATAGGAAGTTGAACAGTCATGAGGGTAGTCAAAGAGTCACAAGGGTCAAGCATCACCCCTTGAATATATATACCCCCCTCATTGTATGAGAAAAGCACTTTTCACCTTGGCTCCTCCCGTAAAGCATAAAGAGTTTCAGTCATTTATTTGAGGAATAAGGAGTGGCTCCAATGTCCCACTACTGGGGCTAATGATGTACAATGTAAATATGTGTTTATAAGACTATTCTGTGAGCATTTATATTTCATGTTTGTGTTCACATGTACTAAGATAGTTAAAGTATTCTGGTCGTTTTAGTGCTTATCTTGTTGGGAATGTGTTGTAACGGTTGTCACTGTTGTCTCATCCTTGTGGACTACTCCACAGGATACTAGACAAACCTTTCCTTACTTATTGGTTATAATGACCATCACATCTGTTATGGACTATTCCGCTGGATGTTAGATAGATATTCCTTTGTTCAATGGTTGTTATGATCGTCGCATCCACTGTGGACTATTCCGCTGGATGTTGGACAAACATTTCTGGTTCATGTGTGTCTCTTCTTAGGTGGTACTATTACCTCTCACTTAGAGGCTCACTTTTCTCCCCCCCTTTTGCAATAAGAGAACCTAGACATAGTTGCGCTGCACACTCACCAGGCACACTCACCTTGTTATTCGAAGACACCATTGCATTACTCTCTTGTGTTGATAGCTAGAGCCAAGGAAGATCTTTAAGAACTTGGAAACCAACCCTTTATATCATATGGGACTCCTACACCAAACAGTGTGAGGTCTAATTGGGACTTCATATCTAGGAGATCCTCTTGGTTGATTGATTTCCAACACCATCAACAAAACACCATGCAACTTCACTATCTCCCTGATGAAAATATGAGCTACCTCACTAACTGAATTCGTAGACTTAACTACAATGAAGTGTGTTACCTTAATTAACCTATCAACCACAACCATGATGGAATCATGCTTCTTCGATGTCCTCGACAAAATTGTAATAAATTCCATGGAAATGACCTCCCATTTCCACTATGGAATTAAAATCAGCTGTAGTAAACCATCTGGATGCTTACACTCTACTTTTACCTATTGACAGTCGAGAAATATCGCAACAAACTCAACCACATCTTTCTTTAAATTTGGCCAATGATAATTTCTTAATTTTGTCAATGTCTTACGATATCTCTGGTGACTTGAATACGACTTGACATGAAACTCTCTCAAGATAAGCTTCTTGAGCTCACTGTCATTTGAAACATAAATATTGTTAATGAATCTGACCAAGCCATCTGCTATGAGGTGATACTCCTCATCCCTATCACTTTTACGCTATTGTTGTAACCTATGCCTCAAATAATGATACTTGTCATCATGTTCCCCACTTGCAAGATTTTCTCTTGCAAGTCTGCCCCATAAGAAATCACTGCTACAATGTGATTCAACTGCACTCTTCTGCTAAGAGCATCTACAACCCTATTCTCCTTTCCCTTGATGTACCTGATCTCGAAGTCAAACTCACTGAGAGTAGCCAACCATCTAGCTTACCTGACATTCAGAATGGGTTGGTCAAACAAGTACCTAAACCCACTGTGATCGCTCATCCAAACAAACCTCCTACCAAGAACATAATGTCTCCACATATTCAAGGCATGAATGATAGTTTCCAACTCAATATCATGAGTCACATAGTTTTTCTCATGCTCATTCAACTTCCTTGACTCATAACATACTACATGTCCTTCCTGGATAAGGACTCCACCAATTCCTCTCTTTCAAGCATGTGTACATACCACAAATTCTCTATTCGGATATGCAATCTTCAAAACTGGAGCATTTGTAAGCAAATTTTTCAACTGCTCAAAACTAGTTGCACACTCCTCAGTCAATTCAAACTTCTTCCCTTTTCATTGCAAAGATGTAATAGGATAGACAAGTTGCAAGAAGTTCATGATGGACCTCCTCTACTAACATGCTAGTCCCATGAATGATGTGACCTCATCCAAATTCCTACGAGTTTCCCTTTCCATGATAACTTTGATCTTTTCCCGGTCCAGTGCTATGCCTTCCTTGGAAACAACATGTCCTAAGTAATGAACTTCTATCTGAAAGAAGATACATTTACTAAGCTTAGCATACAACTGATTCTCTCTCAACAATCTTAACACCGTTGCTAGGTGTTTTGCATGCTCTTCCTGATTCTTAGAGTATATTAATATGTAATCAATGAATAATGTCACAAAATTGTTAAAATAATCCTGACACAACACACTATTCATCAAACACATGAAAGCAGCTAGAGCATTAGTAAGGCCAAACAAAACTACTACAAACTCATAATTCCCATACCTGGTATGAAATGTGGTTTTTTAGATGTCCTCTTCTTTGATGCGTACCCGATGATATCCTAATCTCAAGTCAATTTTCGAGAACATTATTGCTCACTTCAACTAATCAAACAAGTCATCAATTTGTAGCAAATGGTATATGTTCTTAATCATCACCTTACTTAACGACCTGTAATAAATACACAACCTGCGAGTACCATCCTTCTTCTTCACAAACAATACTGGTGCACCCCAAGGTGACACACTTGGCCTAATGTATCCATTATCAATCATTTCCTTAAGTTGAAACTTAAATTCCACCAACTCTGGAGTGCTCATCATGTAAGGTGTTGCTCCTAGTACGAACTCAATAGAAAATTCCACTTCCCTATGAGGTGGTAACTTTGAAAACTCTATTGGGAATACATCCTAAAATTGATAAAAAATCAGATACCTCTTCAAGACATCAACATTGCCAAAATCCTTTCCTTTGCCACTGGAAACATGCACTGCAAATAACACACACCCTTTCCTACAACTACACTTTTCCTACATAGTTGTAACCATTCTCACCAATGTAGGCTTCTTCTTACCCTGCAAGATTCTCTTCTCTCCATCACCATCCAACCACTCAATATCCTTCTCTTAGCAATCTACTTTAGTTTTGTGAAGGTACAACTAATCCATACCCAAAAAAATATTGTACAAACCCAAAGAAGCACATTCATATGCACTGATGTAGGCATACCATTAAGTTCAAATGCGCAAGCTCTCACCCAATGATTAACTCTTTTCTTAGTACCTATAGCCAACTACACCAACCAAGACTTTGCATGCACTTCTTTACTCAAGCCACACTTATCCACCAGGTCAAGATCAACATAACTATAGTTAGATCCTATATCAATCAAAATGGAAAAAACTCGATTACAATCTTACCTTCCATCACAATAATGGATGCCTAGTGATCCGCCTGCTTGTTATCAAATGTTGCATAAATCCGAGGAATGTTATGACCAACATCCCCAACAATATGTGCCTCTTAAGCACTATAGATATGAGGTCTACCACCCTGATACAATGGACAATCCTTCTTATGGTGATCTTTGCCACATATCCAACACTGCAACGATTCTCTTGCACTACCCTTATATTGTTGCTTTCCAGGCTGAGATCTATGTCCCTTCTCTATTGTACCGAACTTCTTGTAAGGATCCACATTCTATTTCTCACTTGCATCTTGAGGTCTTTCTCGCTTTGGAGGCCATTTTCCTTTATTCTTTTCTTTACCTTTCTAACCCTGCTTAGGTTCTCATTTACACTTAGACTTCTCATAACATTGCTTCAACTTCCAAATGAATTCCTCCAGTGACCGAGGCTCACCATACTGAATCTGATCCTTAAATGATAACAATATTTCATTGATGAATATTTGAACCTTTGTCTTCACATCCTTAATATATGACAAATACCACAACAACTCCAAAAATTTAGTTGTATACTCTTCATCTATCATAGATCCCATCTTCAACTCGTAGAACTCCTTAGCCTTACCGTCATAATATCTCTTTGAAAATTACTTCTTCCTGAAGAGTCTCTAAAGTTCATGCCAACTCATCTCCTCTGTCCTGATGCCTCTTACATAGTTCACATCTTCCCACTAGATGTTTTCTTTCCCTTTGAGACTGAAAATAGCTATCTTAGATTTCATACAGTCACACAGCTCGAAGAACCTCTTCATTCCAAGCAACCATGCTTCTGCATCTTCTGGTTTCTTCAACTCTCCATTAAATGTAGGAGTATTTACTTTCTTGAACTCATCCAGTAAGTATCCCCTCTTACTCCTCCTGTAAATATGATACCGATGATGACCATGATGCCTATCTGAACCAGAACTAGAATAGAGCCCATAACCACTACCTCTCCTATTAGGTGTATCCATCCATCTTCCACCTCTAACCAAGTCATCCCTGTCTAACTTATTCCCACCATGAGACCTGCTACCATATGCCCCATTAGTCCTGTCCTTCTTTCCATAAATGATCCATAGTTATCCTTGTCTCTGCAAATCCAATAAACTTTGAAGGATGACTACATTGACCTCTGCTTGCTTTTCCTATGCCCTGACAAGCCTTTCTTGTGAATGAATTATTTTCTCATTATCTTCTTTGCAACTCAGTTATGCCTTTAAACTTCTCAAGGTATCTTCTATGTCAGGGGAGTACTCATCTCGATGTTTCTCATTTGATCTATAAGAAGAGTCATGTGAACTGTAATCCACCATTCTTCTTGTCATCTTTGATCCTCTATCTCCTGCAAACACAACATGTCAGATAACCAAACATAAACATAATCAAACATACCTTAGTGAAGTTCAGGGGAGGCTATCTCTTCTGCATAAATTAGTCCATTTTCGCAAAATACATATATATACATATTCATATCAACATATTGACATAATGCATGTTAACACTAACTGCATAAAATGGCCTCATGCACGACCATGATAACAATGACAATGCATGCATAACGACACACATCTAGCCCATCCAGTCCAAGTGTTTGAACCTGGATGCTTTGATAACAATATGTAACGCCTCCCTCCCCACAATTACCCAATTTTACAAGCCTTCTGGGTAAATATGAAGAAGAGTGCCACTATGACATGACCCAACCTCCTAGCTCCAGTTAAGGAAGTGGGGCCTACAAACTAACCACCAATTGACAACTCACAACATCCCTCAGGGCTAAAGGACACTTAGGGGCCAAAGAACCACCCCAGGTGACCGAGCCCTGATCTGAGGCTCCTTTTCATTGACCTAGGCTCCCAACCGCATGCATGACAAGGCCTAGGTGTAGTTATATGCCTCCAATCACTTGCAAAACACTACCTCCATACGGTTGTGACCCAACTTACCTAGTTTAGAGGGTGTGGTCTCAAGATCCGAGCCACAATTCTAGGCCAACCTTCAGACTATTGTCCATAACTATTTGAGACTTCTAAAAATGATAAATGACATAACGACAAGGCTAAACATACAAACTTGAGTCAGAAACTTGACCTAGATTGACCAAAACATACTAGACATTTCGTCAAACACATGGTAAACATGTAAGCTACATGTCATGAATGCATATTTGAGTATGAATATTTGATCTTTAGCTGTCAATCATCGAGAAGGTATAATTGTTAGGATATTCCGACACATAGGAAATAGTTAAGTATAACTTGGTCTAGTATAGAGTTAGGTAAAGTGTGTTTCTTTACTATGTACATTTTGTAACTTACAATCCGTCGATCACGATATGTAGTGATCCAACGGTTCATTCTCTCCTCGGTATTATCGACACTTGATCCATGGCTTAACACCTGATTGGTCCATGATCTCTATTTAAAGAGCATGGAGGGTCATTTGTAGGTTAACCGTCCATGAGAGAAGCTTATGTAAATTTTCATTCTTTTATTAATAAATTGCCTGAAGTAGCCGCGTTGGCTCAGGCCGTGGACTGTTTCCCCCTTTGAGGGTTTTAACCATGTCAAAAGTACTGGTGTATTGATCTGTGATCTGTTTGTGAGCGGTGTCCTTTGGTGTTCTGTCTGAGGAACTTACCCTGTAAATTCCTACATGGTATCAGAGCTATTTGAGGGCCGCGTCCGTTGGTGATCCAAATCTGAAGCCGGTAGAACTGCATCCGACTACCGTTTCCTAGATCTACTGTTTCTGATTGCTTTCAGGCCGAGAGGACTGCTCTGTTGTGTTGGGAGCATCTGTTCCAGTGAGGAACCCCTTTCATTTCACGCGAAAAGGTTTCCGGTAGCCCTAACTGCGTCATTTTTAAGATCTGGAGGTATACAATGTTTTTTTGCAGTTTACAGTTATTTTCTCTCTGTTTATTTCGGTTTTGGTTTATTTAGCTTTTTTTATTACCGGATCTATACCTTTCATTTCTGCATATGCTCTTTGCCCCGCGACTCTGTGCGATCTGGGCAAATCAGAAACAGAAAGGAAGGATTTTTCTCATGCGTATGCTCTTTTCCGCTGCACCTTAGTGTGATCTCAGAAAATTAGAAACATTGAGGAAAATATTTAGTTTCCGGCTAAAGCTAACTTCGAGCCGTAAAAAGAGATTTCTCAAAGCAAGCACGCAACCCAAAGCTTCAACCCCCCTTCTCTCTCTCTCTCTCAAACTTTTTGTATAGCTCACTTGGTCCAAAGCTAATTTATGAGAGTAGAGGTCTTGAGTTCAAGTCTCATTTTTGTGGGGGTGGATTTTTCATTTCCGCACATTCCCGCACTTCGTCAGCATCTTCATCAAATTTTCTTCAAAAAGCCATAACTTCTTCATCCGGAAGCCGTTTTCAGAACCGTTTTTTTTTTAAACAGCCTAATTTTTTGAGATCTTTCCATTGCAAAACTTAGTTTCAGCATCTATAGCTTCAGTTTCTGTTAAAATGGAAAGTCCATGCCAAGTTATTCTTGATAGCACCAACTACTTCCAATGGTGGTCCTACATTGTGGATTTACTTAGAAGTAAAGGTCTCTACAGAATAGCCTCAGGCCAAAAAACCAAACTGAAAGATGAAGATAAGGCATCCAAATGGGAAAATAGTCAAGATCAAGCACGTGGGTTGATAGGGATGTCTATTTCTCCAGATCTTAGATTCCATATTGCAGAACTTGATACTCCTAATGAAGCATTGAAATAGATTACTAAAGTTTTTGGAATAAAAAATGAACTTAGAGCCCATCAAATTGAAAATGAGTTGCTTACATTGGACCCCAATAATTTTTCTTGCATTGAAGATTTTTTGTCCAAGTTCAAGACCCTTAGACTTCTCTTGGAAGGTGTTAAGGTTAAGAAAGAAGATAGTAACCTTATCTATTCCATTCTTACTAAGTTGGACCAGCCTACTCTGTGTTTGTTTCCACCTTCCATTCTACAAGAGAAGCCTTCATTTCTCAAGGACAAGACTACAAGTCCCCTTCCTTTGATTCTTTTTGTGATTCTTTAATAAGAGAACAAGAAAAACTCTGACACCTTGGTCTTCTTAATCTTGGAAACTCTTCTAAGAAAGCGTTAGCCGCCCAGCAGCAACCAAATCCAAAGAATCCTAAGAAGTTGTATCCTAAAAGGAATGGTCCTAAACCAAACAAGGGTCCTAAGCAATTTCAGCCTCAAAATGAAAAATCATTTCAACAAAATGATAAGACAAATAAAAACAAAGGGAAGAAGACTGATAGACATTGCAACTTTTGTAATCGAGATGGCCACTTAGAATCCAAATGCTTTAAGAAGATGGAAGCCTTGGAAGCAGCAATGAAGAAGCATAACATCCATTTGGAGCACTCTTCAACTTCAACTTCATCTTCAGGAATGGCACTTTCTGCATGTGGTTTTCAAGCATCTCGGTCTAGCTATGCACTAAATGTATCTTCTTCTTCTCATTCTCATGAGTGGCTCATTGATTCTGGAGCTTCTTATCACATGGCCAAAAACAAAGCCATGTTTTCTTCTTTAAATGATTGTAACACCAAAAATATATATGTTGGTGATGATAGATCTCTTCGTGTTGTAGGGACTGGAACTGTTCATATAGACAATGGTCAGTTTAATGATGTATTATGTGTTCCAACCTTATCCTGTAACCTTTTATCTGTATATCAGATAACTCATTCAGGTGAAGGTAAAATCGTTGAATTTTCACCTCATGATGTTGTAATTAAGGACCTAAGAGATCCTAGACAGATTTTAGCTACTGGCATTGCTGATGATTCTACAAGGTTGTATAAGTTTCACAACTTTGGGTCATCAAATATTCCCTCAGCATTTGTTGCTCATAATGATGAAGTGAGCAAACTTTGGCATGAGCGATTTGGTCACTTAAACTATCGCTCTCTTCAGAATCTATGTAAAGAAAATATGGTGACAGGTCTCCCAATGGTATCTTGTAGAGATGGTGTTTGTTCCGGATATGTACTCGGAAAACATCATCGGGATAGTTTTGAAAAACGTGCCTCTTGGCACGCCACAGCCCCTTTACAGCTCGTGCATAGTGATTTATGTGGTCCACTTCCAGTTGTTTCATTCTCTGGCTACAAGTATTTCTTAACTTTCATTGATGATTTCTCCAGACGCACTTGGGTATACTTCTTAAAACTCAAGAGTGAAGTATTTAACATGTTCTTGGCCTTTAAGGCCTTTGTTGAAAAACAATCTAGACATCAAATTCTTAAGCTAAGATCTGATAATGGCAGAGAATATGTTAACAAAAAATTCATCAACTTTTGCACTGAGAATGGAATTCAAATGCAACATACTGTTCCATATACTCCACAACAAAATGGTGTAGCTGAAAGGAAGAATCGCACCTTAAAGGAAATGGCTAATTGTATGCTTCAATCTAAAGGACTTAGTCTTAATTATTGGGCAGAAGCAATTCACTGTGCAAATTACATAATAAATCGCACTCCTACTAAGGCTTTAAAGAATATCACTCCAGAAGAAGGATGGAGCTCAATTAAACCAGATGTAAGTCACTTTCATGTTTTTGGAAGTGAAGCATGGGCCCATATTCCAGATGAGAAACATAAAGCTTTAGAACCTAAGAGTGAAAAATGTATTTTTGTTGGATATTCTGAAGATGTCAAAGGATATAGACTTATTCCACTTAAGTCCAAAAATGTTATCATTAGAAGAGATGTAAAGTTCGCTGAAAATATATCGGCCTACGAGCCTAGTTCGGCGGATGTGCCACCTCTCCCTATCTCTTCTAATTTTGAAAACATTTCTTCTTCAGATGATGAAAGCAAGGATGAAAATCCTCCCCCACCTTCTCAGGATCCTCCTTCAGCTCCTCAGCTTCCAAAATGGGTCCGTGCTACTCGGGATGCAGCAGGTGATCTTGCTGGTGATCCTACAAATCAGCGACGTACACGTTCTCAGTTTGATAGAGCCTCTTCTTTACTGGCTCAAGCTTCAGTGATTATGATCCTGACACCTTTGCAGAAGCTTCAGGCCATCCAGATTGGGAAGTAGCTATGAATGAAGAATATTATTCATTATTGGCAAATGATACATGGGATCTTGTTCCTCTACCAAAGGGACGAAAACTTGTTAGATGCAAATGGGTTTACAGAACCAAGTATGGACCAGATGGGAAAGTTGATAAACATAAAGCTCGTCTTGTTGCTAAGGGTTTTTCACAAGTTGAAGGCATTGACTATACTGAAACCTTCTCCCCTGTTGCCAAAATGAACTCTATCCGCCTTGTTCTTTCCCTTGCTGCCTCTTTCAAATGGGAAGTCCATCAGATGGATGTTAAATCCGCCTTCTTGCATGGGGACTTGCATGAAGAAATCTATATGGAACAACCTATTGGCTTTATACAAACAGACTCCAGCCTTGTATGTCGGCTTAAGAAATCCCTTTATGGTCTCAAGCAAGCTCCTCGAGCTTGGTATGCCAAAATGGATAACTTTCTGACAATACTGTCTACACCAAGAAAGTGGGCAAATCTCTTATCATTCTTGTTCTTTATGTTGATGATCTTATCCTGACTGGTAGTGATCCCAACCTTATAAACCATGTGAAGTCTAGCCTTAAAAGGAAGTTTGAAATGACAGACTTAGGACACTTACATTATTTTCTTGGTCTTCAAGTCTTGCAATCCAAGGAAGGTATTTCCCTTTCCCAGTCCAAGTATGCCTGTGATATTCTACGCCATTTTCACATGGAAGACTGTAAGCCAGCCCCTTCTCCCTTTCAGTCTAGAGTCAAACTTTCAGTCACTTGTACTTCTCCTAAAGTTGATGCTACCTTATACCATCAACTTGTAGGAAAACTTTTGTATCTAACCCATACTCGTCCTGACCTTTCCTTTGTTGTTGGCCTTGTTGCTCGGTTTATGCAAAACCCACGTGAAAGTCATTGGAAAGCAGCTAAAAGAATACTTTGTTATGTTCGAGGTACAGTTCAGTTTGGGATTCATTACAGTGCCGAAGCATCTCCTCTATTGGTTGGTTTCACTGATTCTGATTGGGCTGGTGACCCTGATGATCGGAAGTCTACTGTAGGTTATGTGTTCACTCTTGGTTCAGGACCTATTACATGGGCTTGCAAGAAACAAGGTGCCATTTCTCTTTCTTCAGCAGAAGCAGAGTATCGTGGTGCCGTAGAAGCTAGTAAGGAAGCCTTGTGGCTTCGTCAGATCCTGTCAGAGTTTGGCTTTCAGCAGCAACATCCGACTACACTTTGGTGGGATAATCAAAGTGCCATTCAACTATGCAAAGATCTAGTCCAACATTAGTGCAGCAAACACATTGAACTGCACATGCACTTCATCAGAAAGCTCATTCACGACCATGTTCTTGAAGTGCAATATTGTTCAACAGATGATCAAGTTGCAGACATCTTCACAAAGGCTCTCACAGAGGCGAAGTTCACTAAACTTCGATTTATGGTTGGAGTTCAGGAAGTTGTCACTAAGGGGGGATAGGCTCTAGTGTCTCCTTCCTTCTCCTATTGTGTCATATTTGTAAATCCTTCAATCCTATCCCAAGTTGTTCTTAAGGGGGGATGTTAGGATATTCCGACACATAGGAAATAGTTAAGTTTAACTTGGTCTAGTATAGAGTTAGGTAAAGTGTGTTTCTTTACTATGTACATTTTGTAACTTACAATCTGACGGTCACGATATGTAGTGATCCGACGGTTCTTTCTCTCCTCGGTATTACCGACACTTGATCCGTGGCTTAACACCCGATTAGTCCATGATCTCTATTTAAAGAGCATGGAGGGTCATTTGTAGGTTAACCGTCCATGAGAGAAGCTTATGTAAATTTTCATTCTTTTATTAATAAATTGCCTGAAGTAGCCGCGTTGGCTCAGACCGTGGACTGTTTCCCTCTTTGAGGGTGTTAACCACGTCAAAAGTACTGGTGTATTGATCTGTGATCTGTTTGTGAGCGGTGTCCTTTGGTGTTCTGTCTGAGGAACTTACCCTGTAAATTCCTACAATAATGCCCTCTCAAGTAGTTGTAGCCACACATGTTAGCCCATGCATTCATCAACCATTCATTAACTTATCAAAGCATAAATGAGAGTCATAGCTAGAATATGTTATAGAACCATGTTTATAAACATCATATAATCAAAATATTAACCATGACAGAACAACCATCAAAGCCACATAATAACAAGTATAAATGTTCATGAATCACAATAGGAAAATATGTCTTATTAACATATACAAAATCCAACCAAGTCATGGACTTCCATGTACCACTTGACTATAGCTTGAGTTGAACTAAATATTTCTTTAAGCCAATATTTCTTATTGCGGAAGAAAAAAGACTTTGGGGAGACATATTTTTTATACATTGGTTATCGAATTGGCTTAAAATTCTCATAAGACTTTGGTTAAAGACAACGATGAAAAACTATTTTCATTTTAATTTATATTTGTGCAAAGAAAGTTATGAAATATTGTTCCATGACAAGAATTCAATTGTTGGACATTTCAAACCACTCGTCTACAACAAAAAACGTTTGATAGGACCTGATCATGAACCTATAATAAATATAACAACATACGAAGAAACAAAACATGGATGGATGCAGATAGATAAAAGCATGGGTAGTTATATGGTTAAGAGATTTTCCAGATTCAAGAGTATTTACAGTGAAATTTGTTTTGAAACAATATGCCAATTGATGGAGAATGAGTATGATGTTTCTTTTTTATGACACATAATTGTACATACTTTTTGCGATTGAATAATACATAATGATTCATTTGCATTAAACTGTACAGAAAAATACATGGACGAAAGTGCAATTACACTATTTCCTGGAATAACAAATTAGCAAGGATACATTATACAAATAACAATGCCATACGAAAAAGGAAAGATAGATGATGGTCTTTTTGTTTATGACTAGATATAATATATTTTCAACATAACTATATGCATATGGTATGCTAACAGTTTGGCTATTATGTCTTAATTACATGCATTCTAGGAAGATGGACTAATATTCCATATTATGCAATTTGGTACAAATGTAGGTCATTTGCATTATGAACCTCTCAAAGAAATATTGCAACAAAACAACATTCCATGTACTATTGAAACAATTAACGAAAAGAAATTTATAGAAAAATCCAATAAAAAAACATAGCAACATTAATACGTTTGACTTCAAAAACATCAACATGAATGAAAACCACATAGAATTGATACAAATTCTGTTAATGCAAACAAGAAATCACGACTATCAATGCATAGAATCAAAAAACATATAAGAAACAAGGACGTTTTCGAAACAAATGTTCTTAGGAAACTATGCAAGCCATTAGATTCTAGCTCTAAGAACATGAACATTGATGAAAATATTATGGAACTTAATACAAAGTCTGTCAATGAAAGAAAAAGACCATATTCTTTGCTGTGTGAACTCAAAAAATACACGAGAAACAAAAATGTCATCGAAACAATATAGATTAATAGAGGATCGAAACACCGAAAGTTAATACAAGATAGTGTATTTGCTAATGAACAAAAAGTATTGTCACAAATATTTGATTACACAATGGAGACATTAGTTGAACAACAATATTTTAAGAAAATACAAGATGTTCTTGTTTATGACTATGAAATTTGCAATCAAACTTGGTTTAAAAGAGATTTCATAGAAAAACAAATTAGCGATGTGTCCAAAATTAAAATAACTTTATGAATTGGAGGAATGATTGATATCATTATGATTACCATTTTTTCAAATACGAGAACTTGGACAACGTTTTAGGAAACCACAATTGGCATTAACTGGTGGATTAATCAATGTACCCGCTGCCATATCCCGAATTCAAATTACACTATATCATGACATACATGAATCTAGTGCCATGGTTGTCACAATTAAAAGACATTTATTGTTTAGAAGAATATTATTTGTTGGGCAAATACGTGTTCATAAAATCATGAGGGCATTGAGGCGATTGTGTAAAACTCCACTTTATAGACTAGAGAGTGTGAAAATAAACGAAAATTGGAAACACGTCTTTGATAAAAACAAAGATGCATATGCATGCGAGATAGATGCAGATACATAAAGCGGTGATGATAATGATTACTGTGATGAAGAGCTTGTGACAAAGACAATGTTACATGGATTTAACGATTCGTATAGTATTTATGATCTTTCTAATAATTAAATAAACATTGCTCTGGGTGAAGGTTATAAGATTTTGGGCATATCCAAAGATAAGTATTCATAAGAGATGAGATTTCCCACAATGTTTTACGGATTAAAAAATGATTAGACAGTGTTACAAGAAACTTGAGATATCACGATATTGTTAAGTGGGAAGTTTTGCATCAAGATCATGATTTTGTGTATCCTATAACGGATTTGTTTTACAAAGCAATGTGAATTATCCTCAATCAAGTATTCAGTTTTATTTGGATTCATATAAGAAAATGACAGTTGAAAGGAAAAAAATAATAGTTAAAGACGTTAAAACAAAGGCTAATTTTAAACACATTCTTACATCAAACATTTCTTATATAGATATTAGGCGAATACAGACATCGCCAAACTATTTTTCACATTTGTGCAAGAACTACATGTAATGATTGGACAATCATGTCCACCCAATTCCTTTGTTTTGTTCAACAATGTTGAACATATCTGGGAACATTTAGTAAAGGCTTTGTAACAAATACACTGACAAAAAAAAACCGTGTACTAAAAACAAAGTAGATGAAGGTGATATTGATACCTTGATAAGAAATGGCCTCGTTACTCGCGTACAATATTACAGAAGCATAATGAATGCTCTACGTCAATTAATTTCACATGAGTCCAAGTACTTTGGTGATATTGTTGACTATTTATTTGTAATAGAATTCCAAAATTGAGGAAGCCAACATGAACATGGATTGATATGGATTAAAAAAGATCCCATCTATAGAACAAGTACAGATACTAAAATAAAAAATTTCGCTGACAAGTACTTGTGGTGTGATTCAACCAAATTACCTACACATATGAAAATTGTCCAACGTCATTGTCACAAAAGCACTTGTAGAAAAGGAAAACAGATGCATTGCACGTTCAATTTTACAATACCACCAATGCCAAGAACACGAATACTTGAGCTTGTGGAATTAAACAATGAGAAGATAAAAGAGAATGCAAGAATGATATTTTATGCACTAGAGCATATGGAACATGATGAGACATATGCATTTGATAGTTTTTTGGAAAAAATAGGTATAAATGAATCTAATTATATCCATGCAATTCAATGTACTCTGAGATGAAGAACAATTTTGTTGAAAAGAGAACCAATAGACATTTGGACTAATAGATTTGCTCATCATATTTCATTAATTTGGGGTGCAAATACTGATGCTCATTTTGTACTTGATTCATATGCTACAAATACTTATTATAGTTCATATATGACAAAGCTCGATAAAACAATGATGTCGATGTTTAAACGCATGTGAAGTGAGCGTAAAAAAACGATGGAACGATGGTGGTGTCATTGAAACAATTACAAGACTTGGAAAAGATTTATTGAACTTACAACAAATGTTTGCATCAAGTTGTATATATAGTGTTGTCAATGCCACTGAATACTAGTTCAAGAAAATGTATATTTATTAATACTTCAACAATGGATGATTGATTTTTTTACTAAAGAAACCAAGAGACTTGGAACGTGAAACGCATGATTCAAAAAACACAGCAGGTTTATCGGCTATTGATCACTATTTGCAATGACCATAAAACATTGAACATGTAAGTTTTGTTGAATTCGCATCTTGTTATACACCGCAAGGCAAAAAAAAGAGGAAATGTTGATAGAACATGTTATGAGGTATGTAAAGTATAATAAACTGATTGATGCTAATAACATTACAGAGAACAATTGATGTTGTATTTCCCATATCGTAGAGACAAAAACATATTTAGGGAACTATACTCAAATTTGAAGAATGCATTATTTCTTATTTGAGAAAACTGCAAAATGTAATGAGCGAAAATTCACCAACGAAACAATGACAAAGTAGATTGATATTGATAACATATTTATTGAGCTTGAAAACAAAGAGATTGAAATGTTTGAAAGAAATTTGTCTTCTTGTGACGAAATGGAAAATGAAAAACATTATCAAGAATACGATATCAAATTTGATATACAATATTTTCAAAAGGCTAAAAATGCAAAATCAATTATTGAGAGACCTTATGAACTTGTAAAACAGTCACAAGTATTAGAAGAAACAAAATTCTATAAAATCATGAGAATGCTTAATCCAGAATAGGCAAGAATAGTGAAAGAAATAGTTGATGAGAAGAAAAAAATCCAAATGACCCATTGTATGTACTTGTAATAGGTGGTGCAGGGGTTGGAAAAACATTTACTGTTATAGAAATATTCAAATCTCTAATTCGATTATAGAATAACATGTTCATATATGACCCATGTCAATTAAAAGGAATCATCACAACATATATAGGGAAGGTAGTGTTCAATGTGGGTAGTA
The DNA here is from genome assembly GCA_031772625.1 of Pinus tabuliformis. NCBI lineage: Eukaryota > Viridiplantae > Streptophyta > Pinopsida > Pinales > Pinaceae > Pinus > Pinus tabuliformis. Next base: position 1,617,202,083 of record CM062818.1, on the reverse strand, counting down.
TAAAATTTCATTCTTCATTTCATTTACCATTTAACAAATCAAAATATATTTCACTTAAAGGCGAAATATTAGACACATTAACAAAAAATTGTGAACAACTTTGTATTATGCTAATTGATGAAGCATATTTGATAGGTTTAACATTATTATACCATGTCGACAAATGATTGCGTGAAATTAAGCATACTTCGTTGGCTTTTTTTTGGGAATATTGAAGTTATATTTTTAGGTGACTTGTTACAAACTCAACTGATCAAAGATTATATGATTTTTGAGCAACTAATTTTAGTGGGCGAAAAACTAGTATACGATTTCTGGAAAGAGAAATGCTATGAATTGCACACAACAATGCATCAAAAATATAACAAGTTCATTGAAATTCTTAACAAAAATGCGAATGAATCAACAATCTGATGAAGACATAAAATATATAAACGATAAGTGCTACAAACTTGCCCCAATGGATCCATTGTTTCCATATCTATTTTACAGAAACAAAGATGTACAAAAGCATAACGAAAAAATGTTGTCACATGTAAATGAAGAGCTAATAGTTCTTGATGCAATTGACGAATCTCACGATAAGAAAATATGATTTGTTGCATATGAGAAGACAATGAGATGACTGTCAAGAATACTTATCAAATGCAATGTTCTTATCGAAATATATGCAGGGATTTTAATACAGAAGATGGTCTCGTTAGTGACGTTGATGGGATATGAAAGAAAAATATAAAAAACAACAATAATGTTGATGTGTTATGTTTAGATTTCATAAATCTGGATATCATAAAACTTCAAAGAAACAAGTATCGTGAACTTTATGAAGAAAATGTTTCATCTGATTATACTCCAAAATTGCGTGTTTCAAAGCCATTAAAATGTAATAGCAAGAGCTTTACAACTATAGTGTGCAAACAATTTCCAATGCAACTAGATTATGCTAGAACAATTCACTAATCACAAGGTTTAATGTTAAATGACTTGTATTTTATCAAAGTGGCATATCAACACATGGACTAGTTTACACAACACTATCACATGTTAGAACGATGGAATCATTGTATCTTCTTCAAAGACTAACACATATATTTTTTGTAAATAAGAAAGTATTAGAAGAAACAAATCACTTGAGAACTAAAGCATCATGGAAATTGTGGTACATAGAGAAGTCGATAGCAAATGCAAATGCTTTAAAAATTGCAAGTTTAAACACGTGAAGTCTACGTCCTCATGTGAATGACATTGTGCGTGATGAAGATTTAATGAATGCTATGATTCTCTGTATCCAAGAAACACATTTAAAATATCCACCATCCAATACTGAATTTCGTAAATTCAATTTCAACATATCAAATTGTCTTCATGGAGTACTTACTTGCATACAAGAGAACATAGAAATCATATCAATGAAAAACATTTGCAATAACATAATTGAACTTGTTTTGTCGGAAGTATATTTCCAATGTCAAATATGCATAATAAATGTATATGTTGCACCACTTGTACTTGTTTCCACAATCATTGAAGAAATAGAAAAATCAAAGGCACAATTTATATTTGGTGATTACATTTTTATACTTATTGGAGATTTCAATATCGAAATTAATTCAAATAGAAATAGAAGTAATCAACTATTAGAATATATGCAGTTGGAACAATTACAAGAAATAATGAGGAATTTTATTTTTGGGAAAAGAACAATTATTGATCACATTTGGACAAATTTCCCTCTTTAGCAATGTCATTCTCATGTTTCACATTCATACTGGAGTGACCATGATGCAATACATGCTTCATTACACTTTGAGTAATTGTAAGACTGCAAAAGCTATACATTTTTTTTGAAGCAATAAAGTTCATAAGCAATTGTAAGTGGAATAGAGGACACTTTTTCAAATTTTAGCTATTTTTATATAGGCAGTAACCATAGAATTGTTTATTTGTTGTGATTCACAATCCAAAATGAATAGATGTTAATGTTAATAAATAAAACTTTGCTTTAGTTGCACAATTTTAGGCAAAAATCATGGAAATTGAGAAAGAGATATCCAGTTAAAGTGTCAAATTCCAAATTATAGTTGTTCTTATGAAATATTGCATAAGGAAAAGTTAAAGAAATTATTTCAAGAAGGCACAAATGCTGAAAATAATTAACAATTAAGCAATAAGGACACATTCTTTTACATAGTGTAAGTTTCCTTAAACCTAGCAATGCTTGTTTTTATGTTTACTAGTGATCAAATGTTCATAATTTTTAGATATGTTATTATGAATTCATTTAATCTCTAAATGTAGTTTTTTCCACTTTTGATTACAAATTGTTTTTTCATAGAATGGTTCACAGATTTCAACTCATTTGCTTTTGGCCTAAGTATAAACGATTTCATAAACTCTTTAGATATCGAATGTTATTTTCTATATCTAAAATAACCGAGATGGCTTACATATCTATTTTCTGTATGAAATTTTCTATTTTTTGTCTTTTTTTTTGTCCACCACATAACTTTGTTTCAGAGTCACAATATCATTTATTTTATGTATTTAATTAATTATAGATTAATTGTTGATATTTTGCCACAATGCAGGGGCACAAAGTTAAAGAGACAAAAGAACCGAAATGGCAGCCATGAATATGCTAGTGAACTGTGATATCAAAATTTTAATTATATACCTTATTGTGAAAAAACTCATTTTTTTGTACAAATTCTGATATAATTTACCAATTTTGTGAACAATTTTAACATAGTTGCTTTTTTGTTAATAGAAATGAAAATGCTTCTTCAATAATTGTGTTTTATTGTCAAAAAATTGTTTTGGCTTTGATGTTTATTTTAATCATAGTTATGGTAATTACAATTTGAATCTAAATAGAAATTTGCTTTGTTCTCTTATCTATGGGACTACAAAAAAATGAACATTAACAAATTGTTTTAAAAAAAAACAAAAAATGACATCTATTGTCTGAAATCATTCCATATTTCATGTGGTGAAGTCTCTGCTTTCAACTCTCTGGCCCTCGTCGCCTCTCGTCCCGCCGTTGTTTTTGCAAATAACTTGTAACCACGTTAATGTTGTCATAATTGAGAATATCATATGTGAAATGATGTTCCACTACTATCGATTTTAATGATATGAAATGACATTTAACTACTCCAGGGCAACTTGTTTTATTAATATTCTATATCACATTCTATTTTGATTAACCAAAGCTCTGCTATCAATAAATACAAGTTGTTTTTTTGGCATTTATTCAAAGAAGTAACATGTACTCATGACATTCATTACGTAAAATTGTTTTACTATTTACTAATTATGGATTAGATAATTGCACATTTGGCGATTGTACTAGTATTATTCAACATTAACTGAACTTAGTTCTTCAGAAAAATAATAAAATTCCATTTTAAGAGTTCCTTTCCACAAAATAGAAAGGAACTTGCGATTGTAGAATCACAATTTATCATATTTTGTTCTTTGCAAATTTTTTTATGTCCTCTAATATAAGCACACTAAGAATAAGAGTTGCAACTACTAGCCTTAACAACTGAAAAACTTCATATTTTGATAGCTTATCCATGTTGAAGCTCTACAGTAAACCGTTTAAACAAATAGATAAATAATAATAATTACACTTTGTAAAGGTTACAATGCAAGCTTTGTAGAAATAATCTTTCCCATCGAAAAGCACGAATATCAAAATCAACTTGCAAAATATTTCTATTCCAAATGATTTAGACAATAGCAATTTTGAAACTTAACATTCTTTAAGGTGCGAAGCCGCTTGTCCCTCCGGGGGCAAGGATCGGTAGGGGCTTGCTTGACGTTAGGAAAGCAAGGACCCGGAGGGGCTTGCGCTTCTTAGTGCAAGGACGTGGAACTCATAGGGGGGAGGGGAAGTCACTTTGTAGGGGAGAAACACTTAGAGAGGTAGGGTAATTGACATCATAAGTGAGACATGTTTCATTAGCAGTTCTTAAAGTGAACATTGTAGCTATAATTAACATTGTAACTAAGACATGTTTATCGAAATTTTACAATTGTAGCATATGCAAATATATTATGTTTATGTGTGGTTTATACATATGCATTTGTTCTTCTCCGCACATGCTTACTTTGAACAATGAGTTCCACACAACCATTTTTGCACAACTTTCTTCACATAGCTATTTTTGTGGTTGCGAAATACGTTGATAAATAATAATAATAATAATAATAAACATAGGACCAAAATATATAAAAAAACACAAATGCTTATGTGTAGAATCACATAGAAAATTCATAATCCGCAAAAAGCTCTCGAGCTTTCATTGTACTAACGTTCGCACTTTGCATAGTCAAAAAATAATAAAATAATCACTGATTTTGTATACACACAACCACTTCTGCACAACTTTTTTCAGAACGATAACACCAAATAGTGGTTCACAATTGACAACTTAAAAAAAAAAAAAAACTGACCATCCATATCCATATTGCATCCTCATTTGAGCACAACATAATAGAAATGAGTGTTAAATTATTCAGTCAACAAATATTCTAGGCTACCAACAACAACTACAATAGAAAGGGGCACATCAACACCCACACCAATAACACTTCCAGCCAAATATCATAGCTTTTTCTCTAATCCAGGATGACTCAATCAAATGCTAAATACTAGTCTTTTAAAAACAATATATACCTAAATTCACGAAATAGATATCAAAAAGCGTATTTTATAATGTAAATAGATACAACATTATCAATATCTTTGCAATTAGCCGTGATAATGCCATTGCATGTGAATTTATTGAATGCATATTAATAGTAGTACTTGGCATTGATTAATTTTTCTATGCTAAGTGTGAATAAAAAATCCTTTCAACAGTTGATATGTTACCTGCTATTATTGTCATGATTACGAGATACGATATGTCATAAACACAAATATTAATTTCTCTAAAAACCACTACAATACACAACACTAAAATTGATAAACGAGATTTGTTATTGTATATAGCTTTCATCTTTCCACACTTTCTCCCTGCATCCAAAGATTAGTTCTGTAGGTGTTTAGACAAAAAATATAGTGTGCAAATTACTTAGTGCATAATTTTTTTTTTTTTTAAGCGCATAAACTTAAAGTTAACTAATAATAACATGCCAATACTCCATGAGCTCTTATATAGAGCTTCTATTGTGCACAACGACCTCAAAATGCGGACGTGTGTGTCGGTGTAGAGGTTTATGTTCCTTGTTTCGGATGTCATCGTTCCACAAATATTTAATGTAATAACAATTTTTTAATAATAACATTGAATCTAATGATTGTTGTATTTGGCGGAAGCTATACGAAGGTGTCTTTATTCTCTTGAGATTACCAGATGACCTAGTTTTTGTTCAAAGGAAGTGTGTGTGGAGGACAAACACACATGCAAATTTATTTTGTTGTGTCCACCTAATATCTTTATTGAATACCAGAGTAGTTATTCATATCTGAGAACAAATAAAAAAAATAAAAAATATGCACCTTTCTTTAGCGACATGCTTTGATGTCAGTGAAACAATTAATAATAATAATAATAATTAACTGTACATCATCCCAATGAAATTGTATTTATTTTATTTCATATATCCTTGCTATTTAGTACATGTATATCGAGAATAGTAAGATAATAAGCGTTTCCAAAGTAAGAAATAAAATAATTTTCAAATTTCGAGATTTATTTTACCAGTTACCACTAACGTTCGCTTTGAGATTTTCATTTGCTATTTATTGAAAGTGTTAAATGTGTCAATAAATCTATAAATTTGATTTGAATCCAATAACGACTAAGGAAAAATGGTGGTGAGGACTTTGCACTATCAATCATGATAAATGGCTTTAGTAAATGACAATCTTTTTTTAGAAATCATGAGAAAATGTATACACAACCAACTATAAGCTGTTATGTAAATTAGTTTTGTATCGATCTTGAAAATCGTGTATTAGAGTGTTTGTAAATTCGGTTTCCTTTACCATTTTTTCATATTACACTATCAAAATAGATCAAGTCGGCAATGATTTAGTGGTGGGGACCAATTCAGTAACTAAATCAATTTGTGATAGAAATAGCTAAAGATATTTACACATAATATTTACTCATGAATGTTTACAATTATTGTTGATGGTTTAAAATCTAATTATAATAACTGTCATAAGATTTTTTATAATTGCATATATACATTTATCCGTTTCGAAAACCTGTACAATTGTCAAGCTGTGCAAAAGTTTCAACTCAAAATCTTGAATCTATGAAATCATTAAAAAATTTTCGACAATTTAAGCTGAAAAATACATAGGAAAACCTTTCAAAACATAGTGTCGATAGACAACAACCTTATATTGTATCAAAAATTTCTGTTTGTATGCCACGTATCTCAATGATATTAAATCAATAGAAAATTACGCAATAAGTGGACAACATGGTTTTTCATTATCGGTATTTATTTCCATTACTTCCGGTAAATGTTGGCTTTGTTATTTTCAATTTCTATTTATTAATAGTGTCGTATGTGGTAGTTTCCACATGAAGAATAGCAACAATTGTTAACTGGGGTTGTAGCAACAAATTGCGAAACTATGGGACATTGGAAACAATATAAGTAGCACATAAACAAAGCAATCTATTTGCACTTATACAATCAACCAACCGGTGTTTGAATCTTCCAACAGAAAGTAAGAGAAACATAGACGTTTTCACTAATGGATACTTTCGTGGTCTCACATCTCTATGGATTCAACATTATTCAACAGTTCGTTTTCTTAATTGCTCAAGCTATTTCACAATTTTCTCTACACCATATTTCTTTTTTTGTAGAATTGTTCAGGGATTTGTATTTGCTCATTTTGCAATCTATGAAGATATTAACTTTAGTAAATGTTTTAACACATGAGTAGTCATTGAATTGTATCAATTTACTACTGCTTTTTCTTTTTCCTCTTGTATTTTCATATGCTTTGTTCCAATAACCTAAATTGCATCCAAGCAAAGAACCAATGAAATTTTTGCATGTCATAATGTGTAAGAAAACACTGCACATAGTTCAAAACAGGTTTACACAACACATAGTTTATTGAATTTGCAGAAAGCCAAGTATTCACCATGTATTCATTATCAACAATGGATTCCCATAGAGTAGCTAAGGACATAAACAAAAATCCCTAAATGTTGCACAACATTCTTCACTTTCTACACCTGTTGTTAGTGAAACGTCATTCACGATTCTAGGAAAGAGAGATTATGGTTCTAGAAAGCTGGTTATTGGTGAACCAACATATAATTGAGATGAGAAAGATTATCTTCACCAATTCTCTCTATACCAAACACATACAATTCAAACATCAAAGTCTAAAACTACTGTGAATAGAGAAATCATTGAACATTCTATAGACATGCAAAGTGATAATAGTGAACCATCTAACTTGGTTGCTACTTGTTTAGAAGAGAATAAGAAAATAATGGAGCAAGTTGCAGAAGAGGAAATTATTTACAACGAACATCCCGTCACATTGCAAAATTCAAAATATGGCAGGACCAACAAAAAAATGATAGTTGAAAAGGTTAAGATTTAAAATAAAAATATTATTGATAAAAAATAGGTGGATATTGATCTGTATAGCATTGACATGATGGAGCTCATGGTATTGCAACAATCTACCAATGATGGAATTAGTCAAAATGTTATCAACGTTCTTGTAGAAAATCAACTGCTGAAGAATAAATTAAAAGAACTAATACACATTGCAAATCCAGTTCCTTTGTTGATGACTCCATTGTCAAGTTCTACTACTACACTACGACAACCATTAATTAACCAAGTTGTGAATCTATTTAATGCAGTGAAGGCATATATCCTCGACAACATATGACAAAGATTCAAAATTATTGATTGTGCATGGAAAGTAGTTTTTGATTTAATGTGCTTGCGAGAGAAACTAACGATATTTATGAACTTGGTTAGAAATAATCTTACAGAAGACAAGTTATTCATTGCTGTAGGTTTTAACCCTGTACAGAAATTACCTGCATACGAATTCTTAAACAAAGAAAATAAACAATGCGAGAGCATAACCCATAAAAAACATATGCACAGAGATTTTTCCCTGGATCCCAAAACCGGGACTACCAGCTTGATTTTTCATTATGTTCCTTTCAATGTTACAATACATATTTATACATGCCGAAGCATCCAATACCATGGACCGAAAACCATCGCGTCCAAAAAACATGTGCGAAAATCATGCACAAAACCATAGGTGGGTCTGCCCAACTTAACATATGGTCCAAAACCAAAATTTTCCTGGGCGCTGCCCCGGACCCCATAAAGTGGGGTTACGGGTGCCCTTCAAACCCCCTATTAACTACGTGGAAAGAATATAACACAACCCAACAATCTCCCACTTGTTGTTTTCTTTCCACAGGGGGCCACAGGAGAGCTTAGTCATTTTTCAGCCCTGAGATTCCCATTGCTTCTCTACACCAAGAGAACTTCTCAGAGCCCACAGATTTTGTCAATGCATCTGCAGTATTCTTCAAAGTGTCCACCTTTACCAGCAACACCTTTCTGTCTTCTATCATATCCCTCACAAAGTGATACTGAACATCAATGTGCTTTGTCTTTTAATGATAAGCAGGGTTCTTTGCCAAGAAAATTGCACTTTGGCTGTCACAGCCTATTCTTATAGCTCCCTGTACTAACCCCATACTTGAACACAATCTCTGCAACCAAACTGCTTCCTTGCTTGCATGAGTGGCTGCCATGTATTCTGCCTCTGTAGTTGATAGTGCCACTACAGATTGTTTCTTACTCATCCAACTGACTGCACCTCCAAATAGGTTAAACACATACCCACTTGTAGATCTTCTCTGATCCAGATCTCCAGCCCAGTCTACATCAACAAAGCCATGAATATCCAACACTCTATCCAATCCTGGTCTTCCTTGGTAGCACAAACCATAATCACTAGTGCCACGCAAATACTTGAAAACCCGCTTCACTGCTGTCCAGTGCTCCTTCCCAGGTTTTGACATAAACCTGCTCAATACTCCCACTGCATGTGCAATGTCTGGTCTAGTACAGACCATTGCATACATTAGGCTACCCACTGCACTTGCATATGGAACATGGGACATGTCCTCTTCCTCTTCTTGTGTCTTGGGACACTATTCAGCAGATAACCTCACACCTACAGGAATAGGAACCTTCACCGGTTTACTATCCTGCATATTAAACCTCTGGAGTATTGTCTCGTCATACTTCCTCTGGTTTAACCAGAGCTTCCTCTTTGACCGATCTCTTTTAATTTCCATGCCCAAAATACAGTTTGCAGCACCAAGATCTTTCATGTCGAATTTGGAGGACAATTGGGTCTTCAAATCTTGGATAATTTCTTTGTCATTTCCAACCAGCAACATATCATCCACATACAAGACCAGATAAATAATACGGTCACCAATTAATTTAAAATACACACAATGATCTGCTTTGCTTCTGGTGAAGCCAAGTCCCCGTATAAATGTATCAAATTTCTGATACCACATCCTTGGTGACTGTTTTAACCCATACAGAGACTTCTTTAACTTGCATACCAGTTCTTTCCTACCCTTCACCGCAAAGCCTTCAAGTTGCTTCATGTAGATTTCCTCTTCCAAATCCCCGTGAAGAAATGCTATCTTCACATCCATATGTTCTACCTCAAAATCAAAAGCAGCAGCAACAGATAAAAGTAATCTAATAGAAGTTACCTTGGCAACAGGAGAAAAAATATCACCAAAATCAATTCCCGGCACCTGGGAATAACCTTTTGCTACCAACCGAGCTTTGTATTTCTCCACCTTTCCTTCTGCATTTGTCTTCTTTTTGAACACCCATTTGCTGCCAATGGGTTTCCTTCCAGCCGGCAACTCCACCAGATCCCAAGCCTCATTTTTGTGCAAAGATGCCATTTCATCGACCATGGCCTCTTTCCAGAGTTTTCCATCCTCTGAATCCACTGCTTCCTTCACAGTTCTGGGATCATTATCAGTAACAGACAAAGCAAAATTTGAACTGAAAGCAGATGGACTATACCTTTCTGGCTGCCTTCTTTCTCGAACTGATCTTCTCACAGCCGGAGTTTGTGGCTCTTGATCTTCTGATTCCTCCTCTGCTGCAGAGTCTGATTCTTCCTCCTTTGGCTCAAACTCTATCTTCTCAGGTTCCTTTGGTTGGACTTCATGTTGAATAACATCTTTTACCTCTCTGAACAACACATCTCGACTGTACACAACCTTCCGTGTGACTGGGTTCCAAAGCTTATAACCCTTTAAACCATCCTTATACCCAATAAAGATGCACTTTTCAGATTTACTATCCAACTTGGTTCGTTTCTCCTTTGGAACATGTACATATGCATCACATCCAAATACCCTTAGATGTGAAAGAGAGGGTTTCTTACCAGTCCATACTTCTTGTGGAGTCTTATCCTCCAACGCTGATGAAGGTGATCTGTTGATCAGGTCACATGCAGTATCCACCGCCTCTGCCCAGAATTCCTGTCCTAACCCGGCACCACAGAGCATGCTTCTTGCCCTTTCCATCAACGTCTTGTTCATTCTTTCTGCGACTCCATTTTGCTGAGGTGTATATGGAGTAGTCTTCTGCCGTGCTATACCACACTTCTTACAAAATTATTCAAATTCCTTGCTGCAAAATTCTCCACCATTATCTGTCCTCATCACCTTTATCTTCTTCTCTGTCTGATTTTCCACCAGAGCCTTAAATTCTTTAAACCTGTCAAAGACTTCAGATTTCTTCTTAAGAAAATATATCCATGTATTCCTTGAGAAGTCATCTATGAATGATACATAGTACACAAACTTACCCAGTGATGGAACCTTCACAGGTCCAAACACATCACTGTGCACAAGCTCTAATATCTGTTTCGTCCTCTTACCACCAGAGGGGAAACTCACACGATTCTGCTTCCCATATACACAATTTTCACAGAAATCAAAATCCAGAGAGCTATTATTCATACCTTCTACCATACCTTTACCATGAAGTATTCGAAGGCCCTTCTCTCCAATATGTCCAAGCCTTTGATGCCACAACATGGTCTTCTCTCCAGAGACCACTAGATTCTCTACTCCATTTTCAGGAACCATAGAACTATTGCACCCATCAACAACAGTGCTACCTTGCAGCTTGTACAGAGTTCCAATCCGAACTCCCCGCATTAATATTAGTGCTCCTCGAACCATCTTGCAGGTATCTTTCTCGAACACCATCTTTACACCTGCATCATCCAACTTGCTTACAGAAATCAGATTTCTGGCCAATGTAGGAATATGTAGAACACCCGGAAGTGTTCTAACCCTTCCACCTTGCAACTTCAACTTTACTTTTCCCCGACCAATGATTCTAGCCTTCCTATCATCTCCTAAGAAGACATCACCACCATCGTATTTCTCATACTCACAGAACCACTCTCTATGGGGAGTGAAGTGAAAGGATGCACCTGAGTCAATCAACCATGCCTCATGATCTACATGTGTACTTGAAGAAGCCAAGTACACATCCCCACCTTCATCTGAGGTGGTTTTCGCCTCTGTAGAAGGAGCATCATCAGATCCCTTTCCTTTATCAGGAGCTTTAGATTTACAATCCCTTCTGAAGTGCCCTTCCTTTCCGCATTTCCAGCACACCACCTTTGTAGGTTTTCCTGGAGATTTAGATCTCCCTCTAGATTTAGATCTCCCACTCGATGACTTATTTTTGTTTCTGTTCTGGGACCGTCCTCGTACAGACAAGGCATCACCATTCTGGTTGTCCATATTTTTCCGTCTCATCTCCTCCGTCAACAAGGCTGAGACTATTTCATCAAACTGCAAAGCAGTTGCATTGCTACCTATTGCAATAACCAGACTATCCCACGAATCTGGTAGAGAACACAACAGACTGATGCACTTATCTTCATCTGAAATTTTAATATCAACAGATAATAACTGACTTACCACAGTATTAAACGCATTCAGATGCTCTGTCACCGAGTCTCCATCTTTCATCCTCAGGTTATACAACTTTTTTCGGAGGAACAGTTTATTCACCAGAGACTTAGATTGGTACAAAGTCCCTAACTTGACCCACAAAGCCTTTGCTGTAGCTTCCCCTGATACATTCAGCAATACTGAATCCAAGACACACAATCGTATTGTGCTATTTGCCTTCCGATCCAACTTCTTCCATTCTTCATTGGTCACTCCCGATGGTTTAGTACCCGGATCTACCACGATCCGCTGATCTTTATCCACCAACAGATCCTCCATCTTGAGTTTCCACAACTCAAAATTCTGACCATTGAACTTCTCAATCTCTATCTTTCCACTGCTCGCCATCTTCTTTCACCACCATAATCGATCTCGCAGATCTCCCACTGAACAGGGTCTACCACAGGCTCGAGCGAAACCCCTCAGCAACAAAGGCGTCCCCTTGAAGCCAAAACAGTTCTGATACCAAATGTAGGTTTTAACCCTGTACAGAAATTACCTGCATACGAATTCTTAAACAAAGAAAATAAACAATGCGAGAGCATAACCCATAAAACACATATGCACAGAGATTTTTCCCTGGATCCCAAAACCGGGACTACCAGCTTGATTTTTCATTATGTTCCTTTCAATGTTACAATACATATTTATACATGCCGAAGCATCCAATACCATGGACTGAAAACCATCGCGTCCAAAAAACATGTGCGAAAATCATGCACAAAACCATAGGTGGGTCTGCCTAACCTAACATATGGTCCAAAACCAAAATTTTCTGGGGCGCTGCCCCGGACCCCATAAAGTGGGGTTACAGGTGCCCTTCAAACCCCCTATTAACTACGTGGAAAGAATATAACACAACCCAACAATTGCCAATGAATTAAATACTTTTAAGCAGAGGCTAGAAATACTCTCTACTTTCATCCACGAGGCCTTGGATAGACGGTGATTGGGTGCTCTTTTAAGGCACTCGATGTGAAGTCACTGATTCAATTCCCCACCCCAATCGGGGTGATATATTGGACATGATGAAGATGTAGTCCCACCAAGCTTACAAAAAAATTACTCTCTGTGTTAAAAAATAAAAATCAACAGCTACCAGAAACTGAACAAGTGAAGCAATTGGAAGTTGGATGGGCGGAAAGGGTCACTACACTTGAGAATATCAATTCTGCATGTAGTGACCTATGCAAAAGGAAAGGTATTGCGTATATTAGGGAAATGGATATTATAAAAGGCTTAGCCAATCCGTTTTTTCTACACGATTCTTAGTTAATTTTAAACAACAGGTTAAAAACTTAATTGGAGGAGCAAAAATAGAAAATGGCAATAGACTTTGATAACATTATTGATTTTACTGAAGAACATATTGACACATGGCTAATTAATTTTTCCAAGGTCAATAAGCAGAATGTTAGGTGGGTTGTTGAGGTGTAAGAAGAAGCTAGGGAAATTGAAAAAGAGATTTTCACTAAAAACGTGAAAATGGAAGTTACAGTTGCCCTCGACAGAGACTAGATTGGAAAAACGGTGAACATGTTTTTGGAACAAATTGTCAACTCGTAATACATGTTATAGATTGTTGTTTTATTGCTACAAATGTTGTTCAAGCAAGCAGAACTCCAATTCTTGCTACAACAAATCCATCTACTTTACAATTTTCTTTGCACAATTCCGATTCTATTCAACAATTTTGCATTTTAAGTCTATGTTTTGAATATGATGTCATACGAATCTGAGATATCGTTACAGTCATTGACATTTTATTTTGACTATAATTCTTACTGAATCTTATTCTGTATCAATGTTACGATGGTGTTTTCTATAACTTTGCAAAAAATGCTTTTAGCTTTTCTATTACATACAATGTTGTGTTGTTGCTTTAAATGAAATTGAACATTTGGAAATGGTTTGGCATCTTAGACATATATCTTTTAATAATAGAATATTGATACAATGTGTTTAGACCTCCATGAATTTCATTCTGCGTAGTAATTAACTATGTTTTCGACACACCATTTCTTAATTAATTATGTTTGTGACACTCTCTTTTTTTCCACAATGAAATAAATTTCGATGTTACAGTTCTGACACTTTTGAATTTTGTTTGCTAATTCTGAGTTATTTAGTTTTTGTATGAATTTCTCATTCTGCAGAGGTTATAACTAAAAGTTTCGTTTTGCAGACCAAGTTTCTTGTGCAGAGTGAAAGTTCTACACAAAGCCATAACGTATCAATTTTTTTTTTTAATAGCGGTAACAATAGTGTTGGAAATGGATGCATCTTAGACATATATCTCTTAATAATAGAATTCTGGAACACTATTTTTAGCACTGCACATATTTCATACAGTAGAATAATTTATTAATTATGTTTCTGATGCATCCTTTTCTGCCTATAGTGAAATAACTCTTTGTGTTATATAGTTCCTTGTACACAAATTGACCTACAGGAACTATTTTGCATTCATAATTATTTTGTTGTATCAATTTTATTATAGCCTTTTTAATTTATATTTGAATGTCTTCTTTGAAACACTATTTATTTATTTATTTTTATTTATTTATTTTTAATTAATTAATTAATTTATTTATTTTATGTCCTAATACTAAAACATTAGCAATAAAAGCTTTTAGTACAGGTTGTGGTTAACCACACAATGAAATATTCTTCCACACAATGAAATTTTTTCACACTTCGTTAAACAAAGCTTTTGGTCAATGAAATTCTCTTTGCGTTGCTACTCATCACAAATAGCAATCTACGACAAATAGAATAAATAATTTGCATAGTCTAAACCTACCACAATTCTGGCTAGAAAACAGTAGAAATTTTGACATTATTTTTTTAGAAAACTAGGCACAATTTTTTTTTTGAAAATTGGATTACGGTTGCCAAACTGCAAGATTTTTCACTACTAGAGTAATTGTTGATAGTGCTAATTTCTTTTCCATGTTTGGTTTCCTGTAAATGTTACTATTCTACATGTGAAATATGTTTTACGAAATAAATAGAAATTAAAAAAACAATCCAGATGTTGCTGATAAATAACACAAATAGTTAAAAAACAAATCTCGAAATTCGAAAATCAATTACTCCGTGTACGAAACAAATTAAATGTGAACTTTTTCTAATAATGTCAGCTAGCTTACGAGCTATCAACAATCACATCCAATACTATATCGATGTCAATGTAAAGGTAATAGTATTTACGTTTCTGATTATGTGTTGATCCATCCATTTTGACAAAAGGATACCGAACTGTTAATGACATTATACCGTTTATGAAAATGGTGAAACTGCACTCTACATAATGAAAGTGTTTTGTTTTTTATGTTTTTTCTTCTTCTCCTTTCTTCCACATTTACATAACACAATTTTGTAATTCTGCTTCTTTTCCATATGCAGTATACGCCTCTCGCATTGATTACAATTACCGACAAAACTTCTGCTATAACATTAATATTATTTATTGTTTTATTGCAATAGGTAAAATTTATTATTAAATAATGTCATTTAAGTAATAAAGCTCATAGTGAAACATGTTTCTATATATAGTAAGAGTTATATAGATACTTAATTCCGTAGATGCATTTGTTCTTTGCAAAGCCTTCGCACACGCACAACCACTTTAGCACAACTACTTCTGTATCCAATAATGTTTAACAAATACTCATTTACAATTGACTACTGTAACTTTTATGATTTGCAACATAAGCTTTAATATGGATTTTGCAGAACAAAAAGCTTCCCACAATAAAATAGGTTTTTATGTTCAATGGGTCTTATTTAAAAACTTATTTGCTTTAAGAAACAAACTGTATACGTCTATAAGAAAATTACTCAAAATGAAAATATGAAACCTTTTCATAATGCTTCAGAAAAACAAATTTTATAGTTCAATGTATAATAATAATAATAATTATTATTATGATATGTTGTTGTGTAGAGATTTCACTCTAGGCAACTTCCCATGCATTATGGAAATCCTTATCTTAATTAAAGATGACTGCAACAGAATAGTAACACTTTCTAGCCCAATAACCCTCAATAATGATCAACACAGTGAATTGTATTTATTTTAAAATGTTAATCACAATAGATGCAATATATATAACTTCACATGTAAAACATAATCTAAGAATTATTGAAATAACTGGTAAAAAGTTTGAGTATTAGAACAAAGTAAATAGCAATGCATTTGAACTATTATTCGTTACAAACTTATTTAAGATTTGATCTCATTTCTATTTCATCCATATGAAATAGCGTAATCGAAAGTGCATGCAGTAATATGCTTATCTGGCGGCTATATAGATGCGTATAAGGCTTTGTTTGAAGGGTTGTTAAAATAGCAAAAGTTCAAGTCTCTTTTTTAATTATTGCTAGCTGTGTGGAATATTCCAATGGCTTTACTGAGTACAAAAATAAATGTACAAGAAAACTTATGCGGAGATGATTGTGTGTGTTAGAACTTATGTAACACAGGGTGTTATTCACTGTAATAGTAGTTGTAAGGAGAATGTTGTGTGTAGGTGGGTCCAAAGTGTATACAATAAGATCTTAAGAGATTTTTGCATAGTTGCAATAAGTAAAAGTTATTTTTAAAAGAGTCAATTCTGAAGAGATTATTGTGCGTTAAGAGATCCAATGCGAAGAGGTCCACACAATGAGTTGAACTTCCACATAGTAATTTTTCTTGGTTGTTATCTACTTACACGAAACTCGAAATGAAATATTGTAGAAGAGACCTTTGCTTTGTTTAAATACCATATCCATATGAAGGTAGCAATCAAGTTGCGCGGAAGTGATTTCGAAGTGTATACAATGAAAGCTTGAGATATTTTTGCATAACTGCAATAAGTAAAAGTTATTTATAGAAACATTAATTATTAAGAGATTATTATGTGGATAGAGATTCAATATAAATATATCCAAAAAATGAGAAGAACTTCCGCACATTGAACTTCTTTCCACACATAAATCTTCCTTGCTTGCTCTCTGCTTACACAAAACTTATTTTCTTTATTTTCGCCAGCTAAATTGCATCATACATGCAAGTAATAGGACTGAAAAACAATGTACACTGAGAGGTATCAAACTAGAATGAGTATTATCTGCACTACAAAAAATTTCTTTCGACCAATATTGTGTAGAAAAAATAGATGCTATTGAAATCTTAAGAAATTTACGATAGATCATCAAAACTTAGTTGCATGTATACATTGATAGGTTTTTTTGTTTATGTTGTTAAGCAATTTGGCAAGGGCACAATGCTCGCTCATTGCATTTCTAGGCATCCTAATAGCTCTTACTTTTTAATGGACATTTGTGATGTGAATTCGCATTATCAATCAATATAATATACTCATGCAAATAGGATTAACAATTTACTTATGAGAGAAACGATTTTTTATATTAATGCAAATGCTACTTTGACATTGTACATAAACATAATCTAATGGACTATATATATATATATATATTATTTATTTTTAATTTAATTTCATTTAATTTAATTTAATTAATTAATTAATTAATTTTTTTCAACTATATGTTTTGTACTATGCTATGTATTTTTTTGGGTTTGCATTGTAGTTATTTTACATTTTTTTCTTGATTTATTAAATTTGCACGTTCTATAACTACTGAGTCAATATAAGTTTGTTACGTTGCAATTTTCGGTGACATTACTTTACAATAATGACTTTCTTTGTTTACAAAACAAATATCTAAATAAGTCATTTTTATAGAAAGATGAAATGAGTTTCTAAATCAATATAACTTATAAAACATATTACATTCATACATTTAGACAAAATTGCTAAATATAATTGTAATTGTCCAAGGAAAAATGTAAGGGAAATGGATTTGTTGTAACTGAAATTAGTATTCCACTTCCTTGAACGATATCTCCAAATTGCGGAGAGCTTTGATTTTAGAACTATGAATATTTGGAGAGGTCAAAGTATTTACTTAGGAGTGTTGTGATACTAATGAACAATGCAGTAGTTTGTATGGTTTCATTGTGCGGAAGAGTATCTATGGGAGAAATAGGGTCTTTTCCATACACGGGGGTACTAAATTAACTGGTAACGAATATGTGGAAGGATTTGTATTTTTAAATTATTATTTAGGAACAGTTTTTCCAACTACATAAATAGCTGTACGGAGGTGGTTGTGCGAAGCTAGCGGTTGATGCGGTTGCAAACCACTATTATGTTAATTCTCTGTTCAGTGATGAGAGAATTCATGCGGTTTCAAGTTGTCTGCATAGGCATTGGGGGGGTGTGGGTAGGATTGAACAAATATTGAATTAATATTATTATGTTTGCTTGTGCATAGTGCAGAGTATGTGCGAGAGAACTGAGGTCCTTTGCATAGTGAGTACTGGTGTTTTTGTGAGGAATGTTTACTGTGCGAAGGATAGAGTATGTGTGGGATATTCTAGGTCTTTTGCATAGATGAGCATGCTATAAAGTCTTAGTGTTGAGCGGTGAAACAAATGTGCGGAAGGCTTTGTATTTTCTAATTATTATTTAGCAACAATTTTTGGAAATATAGAAATAGTTGTACGAAGGTGGTTATGCGAAGCTAATTGTTCGGAGGTATCATATGCAGAGTTTCAAATGTCAATTAAAGGCGTTATTGAGTGCAGAAGTAGCTATGTGGACGAAGTTGTGTAGAGGTTGTTGTGCATGTGCGGATGTTATGCAAAAGTTTTGTTCAAAGTTTACTAAGATAATAAATATACAAAAATTCTTTTTAATTATTATTTAGGGACATATTTCACAACATATAATCATTAATTAATATTAGTTTTGAAGCTAGTTGTTTGGAGGTTTCATGTGCAGAGTTTCAAATGTCAATTAAAGGCGTTATTGAGTGCAGAAGTAGCTGTGCGGACGTTGTTGTTCATGTGTGGATGCTATACATAAGTTTTGTACAAAGTTTACTAAGATAATAAATATACAAATCTCTTTTTTAATTCTTATTTAGGGATGTATTTCACAACGTATAATCATTAATTAATATCAGTTTCGAATGTTAATGACTGAGGAGGTTCTTGACTACGGAATTGGTTGTGCAAACGAAGCTAAACAGAGATGGTTTTGCGTGTGCGGAGGTTATGTGGAGAACAAATGCATGTGAAGAATCTGTGTAGAATGAGGAAAGTGCAAAGGGGTATTTTAATTATAATGTGTTTTGATATTAGTTTTATTATTAATAGATTTTGTGGGATGTCGAAGTGCATACAATGAAATCTTGAAAGTTTTTTTCTTGCAATGGACTGTGTTGTTTGGGGGTCATGTCCGCAAAAAACAAATATTTCCTGCCCACGATACCTGGGTCCCACATTTGTTAATATCAGTTTCAAATGTCAATGACTTATGAAATATGGATGGTGGTTTTATATTTGTACCATGTTTCAGACGCAAAATAGTCACAGGTGGCGATTTCTAGGAAAATGGGATTGCAAATATTTGAAATAATTACTATAGTGAGAGGAGAAACGTTATTTGTAGTGATAGAGAAAACAATGGGGTGTGTAGCATTTTCTCTTTGAAAATTGTTTTTGTTGCCTTACATATATTGTTATCTGTGAAGTTGTGCTTGAATGATAACAATAGTGCAAAGATATAGAAACTATACAATACTATAAGCTTCTAAATTGATTTACGTTTACCATTTTTCTGTTCTCATTTGGAAATACTGCAAGGATTTAATAACATATATACGATAAAAAAATGCAACAATAATGAGAAAATGCAAGTGAAAAAACACCCTCGAATATGGATTTAGTAACATATATACGAGAAAACAACTAATAACTTTTGTGCGAGAAACTTAGCCTATTGCGTGGAAGCAAAAAGCTTAGCCTATTGTGTGGAATTTAGCTCATTGTGTGGAGATTATAGTCTATTGTGTGGAACTTAGCTCATTGTGTGGAGATTATAGACTAATGTGCAGAACTTAGCTCATTGTGCCAAGATTATAGCCTATTGTGTGGAACTTAGTTCATTGTGCAAAGCCTATAACCTATTGTGCGGAACTTAGCTCATTGTGTGGAGCTATTTATTTTATTTTATTATTGGAAAACAAATAAGTTAATACCTTTATTACTGGAAAAAAAATACTTCATTACTAAGAAAATAACTAATAACCTTTGTGCAAGAAACTTAGCCTATTGTGCAGAAGCGAGAAACTTAGCCTATTGTGTGGAACTTAGCTCATTGTGCGAAACTATTTATTTTATTTTATTATTGGAAAATGAATACATTATTACTGAGAAAAAAATATGCAAAAAAATCAATTAAATAGCGGTAGAGGCTGGGACTACGCTGCATCGAAGCTATGACCCTTGTTTTATTTAACATTTCATTGTAACATCTAAGGAAACATCTCCTATAGTGGGTTGTAGAGTGACACTCAACCTAATTTTTTTATTTATTGATTTTACATTAGTTATACTTCGATTAAAAATATTACCTTTTTAACTTATGTATAACATTATTGTATCATTTTATTGATGGAAAGTGTTACCACTATTGAATTGAAAATACAAAATAAAAAAGAAAGAAAAAGCCAAAAAAATATAGAAAAGTCATGTCAAATTTAAAAGAAAATAAATCTTGGGAGAAAAATTATAACTAATAAAAAAAAATCAATTGTTTTTCTTTATAGCTAATGAGCATGTAAGAAAATCTTGACGAATATATCAAGTTAGACTATTCATTATATGGGAGGGACTAAATTCCCATACAACACTTATTATATTAAAATTTACAAATCAGTTAAAAGAAAAAGAAAAATATTTCAATGTTCAATTATAATAAAATATTTCAATATTTTCTCTTTTTTTTCCTCTCTCTATAAAAGTATTTGAAAATTAAATAATATAGAAAATTAAATATTTCAACATCCACCTTAATTAATATAATATATTTCAATATGGGAATGGTTATGTAAAATCAAATTATATATATATATATATATATATATATCTCGAGCAGAAGGGGGATTGTCTCTTAAAGTGGTTCGACTAGGTTACCAATCTATGTCCACTATTAATAAAGGATAGGTGGGTTGGCTGGCACCCATAGCTATTCAACAACTCGTGAGGGGGAAGGCGGTAAAACCCAGACCGGTTCAGAGGTGAATGCGTCAGCATCGTTGGAGACGAGGCCCAACCTGTGTGTTAGCGTGGGCCGAGCGCGGAGCCTATTCCAGTAGAATCAACAACATCAAATTAGCGAATTGACCAAGAATCATAGCTTATTAGTCAAATCGCACGTCTCCATGCACCTGTATAAATGATCAAATCCATACTGAAATCATCGGACCTGTCAGATCCATACGTCAAAAGAAGGTAGGCCCCTTGAGGTCTAAGGTGGCAGTAGAAGCAAAGCCAAGTAGTATTAGAGCCCTACCTATAAGGTGAAAGGCTGAAGAGATATGGGAAATTACCTAACCCAGGCGGATGCAGGCTCTGAAAGGGCTGGCAGTACGAATAGAAGGAAGCACCTAGATGGAAGGATTCTCTAGCTCTAGAGAGGTATCCCTAGAAGGAAAGTAAGGTGTAGTGGCCCTGGTACGAGTATCCATAGGGGTAATCATAGGATAAAGGGGTAGAAGTTAGATGGTCATCCAAGAGTCATAACGAATCTTTTCCTAACAGAGTGTAGTTTGGAGCTTTCATACCCTTCATATCACAATCTGATGTACCCATTATGAGGAGTATGCATTCAAATTAATTTCAACAACCATCATCTTATTAGAGACGTGTTACAATTGCCACATCTAGAGAGGCGAAAAAGCTTACCTGCTAATAGCACTACCCGTCATTTACACCTTTCGTCTCGATAAACTACTCTCATGGCCCTTGCATTACCAACGTCCCTAGCTGTCCCATAACAATTAGCCACTTTATTCACCCCTTCCTCCTCTCAACTCACGACCCGATCAACTACCAACTACCCTGGTTCATAGACACGACTGGGCGGAAACAACTGGGCCTCCTACCTCACCAACCTTCACCACACAGAAACAAACTTCAGAAATTGGCATTCTTACTAAATACAAATATCCATTCTCTATACCCGATGAGAGTATGAATACCATAGACACCTTAAAAATGAATTTTTTTTCATGAAAAATAGCAAATTAGAGAGTTTTTCAATCTTGTTATAACTCATCATCCTACAACCAAGGATTCTATGGGGGTTTTGATCTTTACAACGTCTCCATGCAACATTGTGTTTCGATTCCCATCCACATGTCGTCTTTTGGATGCCATCCTTATTGGTGCGACCCCTAGAACAAAAACCCATTTACAATTAGACTCGCACAACTTTCCTTTCTATCTCACCTCCACCTCAAACCAAGGGAAATAATCTGAAAGGGTATACTTCCTCTCCTGTTAGTTGAGCGGCCTTACGACACCTTACTGAAAAAATCATTTTTGATTGCCAGGATGATGATTGTTACCTCAGAACCTACAAAATAAAATGGTTCCTCATCAAAAAGGGAAAAGAAAATGGGTTTGGAACTTCTCCAATTCCACTTTCGCCTGCGTCAAACCCTTTTAGCCTGCGCCAAACTAGAGGCTATAGACCCGACGAGGCTTTCTATGTTACTTCAAAATGATTGGCTGGCACCTGAGGCAGTCAACGTATCTTTGGTCAATCTTGTGTACAGAGGAGGTAAGGCTTGTCAAGGGAGATCAAGGAAGGGTCTCTACCTCGAGAAAACACTCAGGCTCGGAGAAACACTCAGGAAAGGCTATCTAGTCACTGAATCGAAAGGAAATAAGGAACCCACATTAGCTTTTATTTTCTTTACCTTCATAACTCACTGAGGTCCCCTCTCTGCTCTCACCAACTAAGGACACGAATATCGCTGACTGGATTTGATGTTGCTATCCTTGCTACCGGTGCATCTGTATCTCGACATGGATCTAGATCTGCTTCTGAATATGAAATGAATCTCTATCACGAATGTCAGAATCTTCCTCATGAGCATAAGAATCACCAGCACCAAAATATAAAATCTGGGAGGGAAGGGTTTAATGGTATTTTGAAGCATTCATCTTATGTTATCGGATGATATTTTCTTCCATTACTAATTTCTTCAATCTAATTGATTTAAAATTTTCTTCTTCTTCTTATAATTAAATCATTTAAATAATGTAATACATACATATATATATATATATATATATATATATATATATATATATATATATATATATATATATATATATATATATATATATATATCTATATATCTATATATATATATATATATATATATATATATATATATATATATATATATATAATGAGTAATATTTATTGAAAATTTGCGCTTAGTCGCAACTTGTTACATAGGGGTTACGTCTTTATAATTAAGAGAGAATAAGCTCAATTCACAGAGCTACATCAACCAAAACAAGAAAAGACCAATAATTGACAAACTGACATTTGTAGGCTTTAACCTCGTATGGAGATTACCTGCATACTGATTCTAAAAACATAAAATAAACAATGGCGAGAGCATAAAACATAAAATAGATATGCACAAAGATTTTCCCTTGGATCCCAAAACTGGGACTACCAGATTGAGTTTTCATTATATTCCTTTCAATGTTACAATACATATATATACATGTTGAAGCATCCATAAACCCTAATCCATTAACCCTGGATTAGAACATAACATTAGTTCCCTTGACTAGACCTACAAAATACCATGGGTAGAAAACCATCATGCCCAAAACCATGTGTAAAAACCATCATGCCCAAAACCATGTGTGAAACCACGCAAAAAACCATAGGTAGGTCCGCCCACCTAATCTAAGGTCCAATTTTCTTTCCCCAGGGTGCTGCCCCCCGACCCCGTAGAGGGGGGATACCATCCTCCTCAAACCCCTCGACATGGGGGGCTTCCACCTCCCATGTGACCCCCCTATTGCGGCCAACACAATGATCAGGGGGGGTTATCATCCCCTTGTGATCCCCCCTGCTCGTGGGGCTAGTTGTGGAAAGAATACAACACACACCCAACATTCTCCCACTTGTTGTTTTCTTTCCATGGGGGGCCACAAGAGAGATTAGTCATTGGTCCAGCCCTGCAACACCCATTGTTTCTCTACACCAAGAAAACTTCTCAGTGTTCACAGGCTTCGTCAATGCATCTACAACATTCTTTAAAGTGTCCACCTTTACTAGCAACACCTTTTTGTCCTCAACCACATCCCTCACAAAGTGATACTGAACATCAATGTGATTTGTCTTTGAATGATAAGCAAGGTTCTTTGCCAAGAAAATTGCACTTTGGTTGTCACATTTTATCCTTATAGCTCACTGTACCAACCCCATAATTGAACACAATATCTGCAACCAAACTGCTTCCTTTCTTGCATGAGTGGTTGCCATGTAGTCTGCCTCTATAGTTGAAAGTGCCACTACAGACTGTCTCTTTCTCATCCAATTGACTGCACCTCCAAACAGGTTAAATACATACCCACTTGTAGATCTTCTCTGATCTAGATCTCTAGCCTAGTTTACATCAACAAATCCATGGATGCCCAAAACTCTATCCAATCCTAGTCTTCCTTGGTAGCACAAACCATAATCACTAGTGCCACTCAAATACCTAAAAACGTACTTCGCTGTTGTCCAATGCTCCTTCCTTGGTTTTAACATAAACTTGCTCAATACTCCCACATAATGTGCAGTTTATGGTCTAGTATAGACCATTGCATACATCAGGCTACTGATTGCACTTGCGTATGGAACATAGGACATGTCCTCTTCCTCTTCTTGCGTCTTGGGAAATTGTTCAACAGATAATTTTACACCGACAGGAATAGGAACCTTCACCAGTTTACTATCCTGCATATTAAACCTCCACAATATTGTCTCAACATACTTCCTCTAGTTTAACCAAAGCTTCCTTTTTTCCCAGTCTCGTTTAATTTCCATGCCCAAAATATAGTTTGCAGCACCAAGATCTTCATGTCAAATTTGGAGGACAATTGGGTCTTCAATTCCTGGATAATTTATTTGTTATTTCCAATTAGCAACATATCATCCACATACAAGATCAAATAAATAACACAGTCACGAATTAATTTAAAAAACACACAGTGATTTGCTTTGCTTCTGGTGAAGCCAAGTCCCCGTATATATGTATCAAATTTCTGATACCACATCCTTGGGGACTGTTTTAACCCATACAAAGACTTTTTTAACCTACATACCAATTATTTCTTACCCTTCACCGCAAAGCCTTCAGGTTGCTTCATGTAGATCTCTTCTTTCAGATCCCCATGAAGACATGTTGTGTTCAAAACCATCTATTCTACCTCAAAATCAAAAGAATTAGCAATAGATAAAAGTAATCTACTAGAAGATACCTTGGCAACAGGAGAAAAAAATATAATGAAAATCAATTCCTGACACTTGGGAATAACCTTTTGCTACCAACTAAGCTTTGTATTTCTCCATCTTGCCTGCTGCATTCATCTTCTTATTAAACACCCATTTGCTGCCAATGGGTTTCCTTCCAGCCGACAACTCCACCAGATCCCAAGCCTCATTTTTGTGCAAAGATGCCATTTCATTAACCATGGCCTCTTTCTAGAGTTTGCCATCCTCTGAATCTACTGCTTCCTTGACAGTTCTGGGATCATCATCAGTAATAGATAAAGCAAAATTTGAATAGAAAGCAGCTAGACTATACCTTTCTGGCTGCCTTCTTTCTCGAACTGATCTTCTCACAACTGAAGTTTGTGGCTCTTCATCTTCTGATTCCTCTTCTGCTGTAGAGTCTGATTCCTCCTCCTTTAGCTCAAAATCTATCTTCTCAGGTTCCTTTGGTAGGACTTCATGTTTAATAACATCTTTCACATCTCTAAACACCACATTGCGGCTGTACATAAATTTCCTTGTTTATGGGTTCCAAAGCTTATAACCTTTTAAACCATACTTATACCCAATAAAGATGCACATTTCAAATTTGCTATTCAACTTGGTTCTTTTCTCCTTTGGAACATGTACATATGAATCACATCCAAATACCCTTAGATGTGAAAGAGAGGGGTTCTTACCAGTCCATACCTCGTGTGGAGTCTTATCCTCCAACGTTGATGAAGGTGATCTGTTGACCAGTAACATGCAGTCTCCACCACCTCTGCCCAAAATTCCTATCCTAACTCGACACCACTGAGCATAATTCTTGCCTTTTCCATTAACGTCCCGTTCATTCTTTCTACAACTCCATTTTTCTAAGGTGTGTATGGAGTAGTATTCTGCCATGTTATACCACACTTCTTACAAAACTCTTAAAATTTCTTCTTGCAAAATTTTCCACCATTATCTGTCCTCAACACCTTTATCTTCTTCCCTGTCTGGTTTCCACCAGAGCCTTAAATTCTTTAAACCTGTCAAAGACTTCACATTTATTCCTCATGAAATATATCCATGTATTCCTTGAGAAGTCATATATAAATGATACATAGTACACAATCTTACCCAGTGATGGAACCGACACAGGTCCAAGCACATCATTGTGCACAAGTTCTAATATTGGTTTCATCCTCTTAGCACCAGAGGGGAAACACACCCGATTATGCTTTGCATATACACAATTTTCACAGAAATCAAAATCCATAGAGAAATTAGACATACCTTCTACCATACCATTTCCATGAAGTATTATAAGGCCCTTCTCTCCAATATGTCCAAGCCTTTGATGCCATATCATGGTCTTTTCTCTAAAGACCATTAGATTTTTTGCTCCACTTTCAGGAACCACAGAATTGTTTAACCCATCAATGACAATGCTACCCTGAAGCTTGTACAGAGTTCCAATCTGAACTCCCTACATCAATACCAGTGCTCCCCGAACCATCTTGCAGGTATCTTTCTCGAACACTGTTTTTACACCTACATCATCTGACTTGCTTACAAGAATTAGATTTGGCCAATTCAAGAATATGCAGAACACATGGAAGTGTTCTAAGCCTTCCACCTTGCAACTTCAACTTGAATTTTTCGCGACTAACGATTCTAACCTTCTTGTCATCCCTTAAGAATACATCAACATCATCATATTTATCATACTCGTAGAACCACTCCTTATGGGGAGTGAAGTGAAAGGATGCACCTGAGTCAATCAACCATGCCTCATGATCTACATGTGTACTTGAAGAAGAAGCTAAGTACACATCCTCACATTCATCTATGGTGGTTTTTGTCTCTGTAGAAGGAGCATCATCGGATCCTTTCTTTTCTTAAAAGCTTTAGATATATAGTCCCTTTTGAAGTGCCCTTCCTTTCCGCATTTCCAGCACACCTTTACCGATTTTCCTGGATATTTAGATATCCCTCTAGATTTAGATCTCCCACTCGAGGATTTATTTTTGTTTCTGTTCTGGGACCATCCTCGTATAGACAAGGCATCACCATTTTGGCCCTCTGTATTTTTTCGTCTCATCTCCTCCGACAGCAAGGATGAAACTATTTCATCAAATTGCAAGGCAATCACATTGCTACCTATTGCAACAACCAGACTATCCCACGAATCTGGTAGAGAACACAAAAAACTTATGCACTTATCTTCATATGAAATTTTTATGTTGATAGATAACAACTGGCTTACCACAATATTAAAGGCGTTTAGATGCTCTATCAGCAAGTCTCCATCCTTCATCCTCAGGATATACAATTTTTTTTGTAGGAACAATTTATTCACCAGAGACTTAGATTGGTACAAAGTCCCTAACTTGTCCCACAAAGCCTTCGCTGAAGCTTCCCTTGATACATTCAACAAGAATGAATCTGAGATACACAATCGTATTGTTCTCTTTGCCTTCTGATCTAACTTTGCCTACTCTTCAGCTGACATTATCCACCATTAGATCCTTCATATTGAGTTTCCACAACTCAAAAATTTGACCATTAAATTTCTCGATATCTATCTTTCCACTGTTTGCCATCTTCTTTCACCACAAGAATCGATCCCGCAAATCTCCCACTGAATAGGGTCTACCACATGCCAAGCAAAACCCCTTAGCAACAAAGGCATCCCCTTGAAGACAAAACAACTTTCATACAAAATGTAGGTTTTAATCCCATATAGAAATTGCCTGCATACTGATTCTAAAAACATAAAATAAACAATGGCGAGAGCATAAAACATAAAACATATATGCATTGAGATTTTCCCTCGGATCCCAAAACCGGGACTACCAAATTGTTTTTTCATTATATTCCTTTCAATGTTACAGTACATATATATATACATGTCAAAGCATCCATAAACCACAATCCATTAACCCTAGATTAGAACATAATCATAGTTTCCTTGACTGGATCTACAAAATTCCATGGGAAGAAAACCATTATGCCCAAAACCATGTGTGAAAACCACACAAAAAACCATAGGTAGGTCTGCCCACCTAATATAGGGTCCAAAAGAAAAATTCCCTGGGGCATTGCCCTAGACCTCATAGAGGGGGGCTACTGCCCCCCTTAATCCCCTCAATAGGGAGGCTTGTCACCTCCCCTGTGACCCCCCTGCTACACTCGTTGCAATGAACAAGGGGGCTATCGCCCCCCTGTGACCCCCCTACTGTGCCCGGTGCAACAAACTTGTGACCCCCCCGCGCGTTGCGCTAGTCGTGGAAGGAATATAACACACACTTAACAACATTAGACCTTTGAACTTCTAGAACTGATTCGTATACATATCCTCCCTTGGCTAACAAAACCTAACTCATATTTTCCATTAACACACTTTTTTTACATGAAATAGTATTGTATATATATTAATCCATGCTCGGTCGCGACTAAAAACATGCGATTTACATTTTCAATACATTGCCATTGATGGGCTTCATAAGGTTCCAGGGCATACTATCTAACCCAACCCAATTTTCCTTCAAAATTACAAAAAATGACCGTGCGACTACTAATGTACTAGTGTAGAATTTACAGTATTGTGACATGAGAAAAATGCATTTAAAACTAGACATTCCAAACAAACAATTTAAGGCAGACTAATCATCTGGGTCGGTTGGATGGTTGAGGTTGAAGTGAGTGCTTTCTTCTGCTGGCTAGGAGTTCTACACAACAAGTTGAATTTGGATGTCTTTAATCTTGATTATAAGTGCATCAACTTCATCTTCGAGCTACTAAATTTTCTTGCTCTTCTCTACATTCAACTCCTGCATTTCGCTTGCCTTGATCCTTTGTTGTTGAAGAAGCCTTTGCAATTCATCCATACCAGCTCTCAATTCAGTGTGTTCACTTTCACATATTCCACAGGATGGAGGATAGAAAGAGGCTAGAGGAGGGAATTTTACCTAATTTTTCTCATCTCAACCTACCACCCTCCTCAAGCGCAATTGGTGACGTCTCTAAGAGCCAAAATCCATGACAATTGAACCAGTGAGACCTTTCACCTGGCTTAACAATTGACACAGTGAGACAGTTGACACAATGAGACAATAAGAATTTTCACAACGAGACATTACAATATTCCCGGTCCAATTTCGCTCGCCGGTCCAAACCAGAATTACATGTTAGTAACTCTCTCTAGACTAGGGGTTTGGGCTTCCCCCAACCACCAAGACCATCCACAGACAACCCAGGCTCTTCCAAAGAAACCTATCCCCTACAACCCACTATATAGAGCTGGACACCTTCACCATGCAGAATATTTAATTGTTATCCCACATTTTATAGACTGAGTCTAATAAGAGCCTCGTGTGGCACTGAGAGATGACCTTCTTGCCTCTAGGATCGCACTGATTTTCCATGATTACCCTATTATTCAAAATGACCTTCATCTCACTCATTTGAGCCTTCAAGCGAGTCAACCATTCGATATGATCTAGGAGTAGTAAATGTGGCTTGCTCTTTGAGGGGGTTTGCATGGAGTTTGCTTGATTCTTCAAGTAATGGACCTAGATATGACGAATGGACTGAGGTATTCCCACACTTAATCCATCAGCCACGCCAAGTGGCTTTGCATGCCTTGAATTACAACCTTGTGTCAAGGGAGGAGGGAGGGGAGAGATCAACTGATGCCAAATGGGAGGAAAGAGGGGGGGTGCCCAAAGGAGGTGGGGAGGAAGGGTGAGATGGAGACGTGGAGGAAAGATGAAGAGGAGGCAGGGAGGGAAGGTGAGGGGGAGGTTGGGAGGGGGGTGAGGTGGAGGATGACGTGGAGGTGAGGAGGGAGGGTGAAGAGAAGACGAGGAAGGAGAATGAGCGCGCCCAAGAGTAGGGAGGGTGAGGCTATATAAATTATATAATCCCTTTTTACCATGCTTAGAGAGGAGGAGTGGGATTTTAACATATAATTTGAGACATTCATTCATAAACTTAGGGGATGAGTAAAAAACCATGTTATGAACTTCTTTCATTTGGAATGCCTTATTGGCTTGTGTATCCGCTTCCTTATTTAGGCCTCTTACACTATGAAAAAATTACAATTTATCAAAGGGATGGAGCATGCCAAGGGCTCTTTTGAAAATATGATTGAACTTTTTATTCTGGGTTGAAGATTTGGAGCTCATGTGCTTCATGACCAAGAATGAGTCACCCAAAATTTTTATTTCCTTAATTCCCTTTTGATGAGCTAAAATGAATCCAAGATATAATCCATAAGTTTCCACTTGGTTATTGGTCTTCCTTCCCAAGCCCCAAGCATAACGATGAACAATTATTCCTTCGGAATTAATGAGAATCCCTTCCCCTCATTCCACCCTAGGATTTATTTTTGAGGCACCATAAAATTGGAGAATCCAAGAGTTAAATTTTTCTTCCATTCATCGATCTCATCATGGGACAAACGGAGGATCTAGGGAGGGAAAAGAAGAGAAATTTTCAAAGGAGACAGGGAGGAAGAGGGCTAAGCCCAAGGAGAAATCCAAGCCAATTCTTCAGGGTCAAGTGGAGGATCCATTGTAGGCCGGTGGAATTCGAAACAAGATGAAAGAGCTTTGAGGGCGGTGGACATGGTAGGAGGGCAAGAAGAACTAAATATCACCTTGTTTCGAGATAAAAAAATTTGTGATCTAGGTGGATGTTGGTGGCCACCCACTTATCCCACTTGGACCCCCACAACTATCACTTTTAGTTTTTTTAGTTTCCTTAACTGTAGCACAATTTACTATTTTTGGCAGTTTTTCGGGTCCTAAATTTCTGGAGCCGTTTTGAGGCCCTGAACGACATTTTTTGGGAAAACGAGGATAGAGCTTTCTAACAAGGTATTGTGCGCGTCAAACGGAGATCGTATGCCAAAGTTACGATGCCGGGAAGTTAATGTACCAATTTACGCAAACGGGGCCCATAATTTGGCGCTTCATCTCCTAGGGTTAGGTTTTTGAATTTTCAGGGTTTTCCATTGTTTCTCAACAATAAATAGGCCTTAGAGCCTCATTGTAACACATTTTAGAGGCATGTAGCCGCCACACCTCTTCTCAGAGATAAGCTACCATCACCCTAGCTGGTTTATTTCCATTTATGTTTGTAAGCATATTTCAGTATTTTACATTAATGAAATGAAGTATTATTTCTGCTGCATCTCTTTATTTATGGTTATTTATGTAATTTTTTGTGTTCCTATTTAAATCAGGATCAATGTGCCAACAAACATACTTGGGGAGGGAGATCCAGAGATCTTTAAAGGAGCTTTTGGCCTGAAGGGAGCCCAAGTAAAATTTGGACCAAGAGGCAAAGAAGAGGAGGAGATTATATAGCCAACTCGTTTTGAGGAAAAGTGCGCCAAGGGCCACAAACCAAACTAATCTACAAAACAAACACCAGAGGAAGAGATGGGGGATGTTTTCCTCCAAGTTCTCACAAAGGGGGCAACGAGAGGGGCCAATAAAACCCCTTTTCTGGAGATTCTCAGCAGTGAGAATTATTTTATGGGAGAGCAGCCAGTAGAAGAAGTTTACTTTGGGAATTGCATTTGTCTTCCATATTTTGCTCCATATTTAGGACTTTGGGGGAATTTGGTCATTAAAAAGTAGATGGGAGTAGCCTTCCTTAAATGAGTATGAGGATCTCTTCCACCCCCACCTATCCTCCATTTATTGCTCAAGGGGCGGAACATCCAATTAGTTTCTTAGTTAGAGTATCCCGAATAGGGTTGAAATATGTCGGGATATTATCAAATTTACAACCTGCCCAAAGGCCCAACCTGTTCCAATTGAATATTTGGTTTAAGTGGATGACCTTGAACTACAGAAAATTCTTTGTGAGAGGGCAGAAAGAGGGATCCAGACACAAGGGACGATGGACCAAGATCGAGTCCGACCAAATGTTGATCGAACAACCCTTCCCCAAAAATTTGCAAAGATTAATCAAAACGAGACACGAAGATGACTCAAGAATTTTCCAGATAGGAGAACCTTGTGTTGTTTCAATGCGTTATTTCCTATTGGTGTGCTAATAGAATTATTTTTCTCTCATTACCTGCACCCACCAATGATCGGGCCTTATCTTTAACAACCAAAATAGATTGGCCCCCATGGCCAGATTGGTTAGAGAGGGGTCGCGAATACCAAGGCCCCCATGCTATTTAGGCACTTTGATAGTTTTCCAGTTTACCAAATGGAATTTTTTATTATCCTGCTTGCTTCCCTCCCATAGAAATTTCCCGATATATATGCCAAGTTGGTGCAAAACATACTTAGGTGTCTGAAGAGACGAGAATTGGTACAGAGGAATGGATGATAACATCGATTTCACTAGTATATTCCTACCTGCATTATTTAACCGGATTCCTTCCCAATTCAGAATTTCAGTTTTGATTTTGTCAAGGACTCGGTGCCAGGCATAGGGAGCCACTCACCCTAGGAAGATTGGAATTCCTAGGTAATTAAAGTCCTTACAATCCTGAACAATTTGAATCCCAAAATTTCTTCGATCTTTTTAGCTTTATGAGGAGAGATGTTCCAAGTGTACATATGATTTTTTATTTCATTTGTGGCTTCTCGAGAGGCGCTGAGAAACCTGTCCAAATTTACTTTAAATAATTTTCCAATCACCACAGAGGCACCACCTAACAAAATAATGTCATCCACAAATTTCTTGTGGCTGATACTTTTGATCCCCTCTTTAAATCTGATGCTTGGAAGTATGCGTGTTTCACGATCATGTTCCAGTCTTCTACTCAAGGAATCCACCATTATTATGTAGAGGAAAGGGGAGAGGGGAAGCCTTGCCTCAGGCCCCTAGAAGCTTGGAAGAAACACACCACTATACCATTAACTAGAGGAGTTTGTTGGAAATAATATTGTGAGGGGGGGTGAATCAGTATTATCAGATCAATAATTTTATTTCCCAAACAGATTTATATATGCTACTTCAGTGAAGTGAACTATTGTGCAAACGCAACTGTGATTAGAGAAACTAGCGTATGTCCAGAGAAATTGTGATTTAGACAATTTATCATGTGTTGATCTTAAACCGGTGCATCAGTAACATATTAGATAGTGTAGTAAAAAGAGAATAAAGCATCACACATAAGTAACACACATGAACACCAAGATTTAAGGTGGCAACTCAATGTGGGTGAAAACCACCTACTGTTGTCATAATGTCTTCTTTTAATAATAAGAAGATCTAATTACAATCTTGTACTGGTGCAGACTCATACTGGCACGTAGGCACCCACCTGCAGGAGGCTACAACCTTCTCTCATTTTCCAGCTTCTACTGGAAGGGAGCTACAACCCCCTAGCTCTTATACTAGACAATTTGTTTACTAGTACGTAGGCATCGACCTACAGAAGGCTACGACCTTCTTTCTTCCTCTAGGGACCACGTTTCATGAATTTTCACACTGGATACTCCTGGAACAGAACACCACAATCTAAAGGCCACGTTTCATCTAATTTTCATACTGGACCCATCAACAACTTTTAAACTTAAACTGCATCAACCAACATTCAGTTAATCTGAACAATTAGATCACTGACACCAGAACACTGTGTTGAACCCAGAAACCTGCATCATCATTTAGAACTAGTTGTAACCTCAGAAACCATGCATTAGACTGTATATGCTACTTGGATGAACCCAAACTGCGTGTATACACTACTTCCATTAATCAAACCTGCGTATACCTCCAAAGCTACTGCAAACATAAACTTTTGAATCAAGTCTATACCAACTAGCAATATATTGAACATCTATTGTCAACTTACAGAGCTTTACATAGGAAACAACAGAGATCACTTCTTCTCACTTATACAATCAATCTATCAAATATCAAACTCCTTATTCATTCAGTTTTACATTCAGATCTAAGAAGACTTCATTGACAAATAACAGTAAAACAATAGCATTGATCTGATAGATCAATCATCCTTGAACATCAAGCTTTTCTTTTGCATACGCTACTTGGAAGAGCCGAACCAGCATGTATACACACCTTCACCAAAGCGAACTAGCGTACAGATCTGCAAATACTTACTTCATAACTTCGCTGCACCTCTGGACTTCAGACAAACCCAGATCATGGTATTTAAAGCATAAAACAGGTGTACATAATCAGATATAACCCAATATCAGATCATTCAATAATAAGTCATTTTAGGTCTCATGATCCTGATCCAATATTGAATTCAAAGTGCACAAAGTATTTCAAATCAAATTACAAACATAGCCCCTACAACATAAAATATACTTCAGATAGAAGTATTCCTTAGAAACCCATACACTTGCACATAACCCTTCATAAGATATTCATTACTTCGGTACTTATCCCTTGATCTTCTCCTTCTTATTTACTTAGATCCTTTGTCAATATCTTGGACCAAAACCACTTAGGACCAATAACTTGGACCATTTCCTAGGGTCAATACCACGGACCAAATACCTAGGGTCAATACCATGGATCAAATACCTCGGATCAAAACCTTGGTTTTCCAACATGTACGCACTTTTCTTCCTGTGGGAGTGCGATATACGTATACTCTCTTTTTGTTCTGTGGACCAGCATGTATATGCTGTTTTGACTAAGTGGACTTGCGTATACTTTTTAAATTTATTTTCATCAGCCTTTTCCTTTACCTTCTTTATTCTGATTTGTAGACCTCAGTTCCATCTTCCTATTCTTTTGTACCACTGTCTTGTTACCTCTGAATATACTTGTTGTACTGTGAGTTGCCTTTTTACCAAAATTGAATTGACTTGTGAGTGAGTTGCCATCAAGGACAACACTTGTATCATAATGCCAACAATCTCCCCCTTTGGACTTGATGGCAACCATGATGGTGTTGATTATTGCAAGTTGTAGAAACTGTTAGAGATAACATGCAACACCAAAATACTAACACCAAAATACTCTCCCCCTTTGACATCAAGGGCAAAGGGCAAACCAAGTAACTTTTCTCCTCTGATATACATTACGTTGTTCATGCTCCCCTTGAGTACATGCCGAGTTTGCAGATAAAAGAATCAAAAGAATAACATGACTCTATAACTCAACTATGTGAGTTTGACCTCCCTATCACCAATGAATCATACATTCATCAATCTCCCAATCAAATGGGGATATAGCAAATTTGACTCATCCACCCAACCAAGTGGGGATATACCAATTGTTTATACATGACAAAAATACAATAAATATTACATCATCCATCCCATGCAAAGTGAGGATACAAATTACATCACTTGTCCAATAGGACTCATTCAAATGTATGAGAAGTCTTTTGACACCCTAAACTTTTACATGGCTTAAACAACAAATGGTATAAATAGCTGAAGCCATAGTTGGACTCAGTAACCATAATGCCAACAATGTAGAATGCGAGTGAAGGCTAATGCTCCCCCTAAACCTGTGCTACCTGTGCATTGTCAACAAGTCATTCATCAAGGCATCTTTGTCAGTCAGATAAAAAGTAATGAACAAAAACATATCATCAGACTGTAATCATCAACATCAGACAGAGCGCCCATATCAGAGTCTGACCCACTGTTTTTCCTGTCAAAAAAACATATATGCTTCTTCAGCCACAGAAACCCGCGTGTATACGCGACTATACTTCATGAAACCTGTGTATAATAACCTTCCTCTGAAAAATTGGATTTAACAATAGGATGATGCAACAACTACTCCCAGATTTTGTCTGAGATATTCAAATGTTTCTCTAGGAAGTGGTTTAGTGAATATATCAGCAACCTGTTCTTTGGAGGGAACATACTCCAATTTGACCTTTTGTTCAAGCACTTGTTCTCATAAAAAATGGTACTTGATGGGTATGTGCTTGGTCTTGGAGTGCATGACTAGATTTTTTGAAATACTAATGGCACTTGTATTATCACATAGAATGGAGATGGGTGGAGTATATGTGATCTGAATGTCTTGCAAGGTTTGCATCATCCAAAGTAGTTGTGTGCAGCAAGATGCAACGACCACATATTCTGTTTCAGTTGTAGATAAAGCAATCGAACTTTGTTTCTTGCTAAACCAAGATACTAACTGGGAACCCATATAGAATGCACCACCACTAGCGCTCTTTCTATCATCAACACTTCCTGCCCAATCTGCATTTGTATATGCATGAAGAGTAAGGTCTGTATCTTTAGGATACCATAGTCCAATTTCCTGAGTTCCTTGAAGATATTTGAAAATTCTTTTGACTGTCTGGAGATGTGATTCCTTTGGATTTGCTTGGAACCTTCCAACAATTTCTACTGCATGCATGATGTCAGGTCTGGTACCTGTTATATAAAGCAGAATTCCAATCATAGATCTGTAAGTTGGTTGGTTTACTACTGGTGATTCATCATTAGACTGAGATTGCATCCTGTTACCATTGGAGTACATACTGGTTTAGAATCTTCCATTTCGTGCTTTTTCAAGATCTGCTTGAGATATTTGGTTTGTGAGATAAAGGTACCATCTTTTGTTTGCTTAACTTGTAGACTAAGAAAATAAGTAAGTTCACCAAGTAAGGACATTTCAAATTCTTGCTACATTACTGAAGCAAAATGATGACTCATGGATTCTTCATTGCTACCAAAAATGATATCATCAACATAAACAACAATAATTAGCAATTTATCATTTTCAATCTTTTTGTATAAATTGCTATCTGTAGAACCTTTTGTAAAGCCTTATTATTGTAGATATTTATCAAGGCAGTAATACCAAGCCCTTGGAGCCTGTTTCAGACCATAGAGAGCCTTTTTGAGTCTGCATACAAGTTTTGCATCATTTCCAAGAATGAATCCTTCTGGCTATTCAATATAAACTTCTTCTTCTAAATCTCCATTAAGAAAGGTTGATTTTACATCCATTTGATATACTTTGAATTTTCAAAAACTAGAAAGAGCAAGAAACATCCTTATGGATTCAAGTTTGGCAACAGGTGCAAAAGTTTCTTCAAAATCTATACCTTCTTGTTGGGCATACCCTTTGCAAACAAGTCTTTCCTTGTTTCTAATAACTTCTCCATTTTCATTCAGCTTATTCTTAAATATCCATTTTGTTCCTATAATATTTTTATCATGAGGTCTAGGAACTAACTCCCAAGTATCATTCTTTTCAATTTGATCTAATTCTTCATCCATGGCCTTGACCCAACATTCATCTTTGCAGGCTTCATTTACATTCTGAGGTTCTGTGGAGGATAGTAATGCTAGATAAATCGAGGTTCCTATAATAGTTCTTCTTGTCTGCACTCCAGACCCTTTTTCTCCTAGAATTTTGGATTTTGGATGATTTTCCTGAACATACCTGGATGGAGTCTTTTCAATATCTGTTGTATCTTCTTCTGGTGCTTCATTGGTTTCTTCTTCAATATCATTTTGATTTGATGCGAGAAAGTAATCCCCATCTTCCTCATTGTCACATTCCTCTGTTGATTTCATATGTTCTAGATTTCTACATGCTTCATCAACTACAACATCAATGATTTCAACAATTTTTCAAAGTCTTTTATTATAACATTTGTATCCTTTACTTCTGGAAGAATAACCAAGAAGAATACCTTCGTCTGCTCTAGGTTCAAACTTACCAAGTTTTTCATCAGTCCTTTTGATAAAACATTTGCTTCCAAAAACTTTAAAGTATTTTACAATAGGAGGCTTACCATACCAAAGTTCATGTGGAGTTTGAGTGCTATTTACCCGAACATTTTCTTTGTTAAGAATAGTCACGACAGAAAATGCAGCTTCGCCCCAGAAGGTTGTAGGAGTTCCAGATTCATCCAGCATAGCTTGAACCATTTGTTGAACTGTTCTGTTCATCCTTTCTACTACACCATTTTGCTGAGGAGTTCTTGTGGTGGAGAATTTCCTTTTTATTCCATATTGCTCACAAAAGTCAAAGAATTCATCTGATATGAATTCTCCCCCTCAATCAGATCTGAGACATTTGATTTTTCGATCTGATTCATTTTCAACCAAAGCTTTGAAGGCTTTAAACTTTTCAAATGCTTCATCTTTATGCTTTAGAAGACCTATCCAACACATTTTGGAAAAATCATCAATAAACAAAATAAAGTATTCTTCTCCACGAGGTGACTTTTTCGTTGTTGGTCCACATAAATCTATATGGATAAGTTCAAGAAGCTTACTTACTGACCCTTCCTTTTCAATGAAGTGAACTCTGGTTTTCTTACTGATTTGACATGGTTTTCATATGGTATTTTTTGGAATGCTGATATCTGGAAGATCACGAACTGCCTTGAGCCTGCATGCTTTTCTTATTTGAGAAAAGCTTAGATGTCCCAATCTTCTATGCCACAGCTAGTTTTCATCTGTTTTGCTAAGATAACATTGTTGTTGTCCTTCTTTTAGTATGTATAAGTTGTTTGGAGTTCTTATACCTTTGATCACGGTCTTTCTTGTATCAAGCTCACGAACAACACATCCGTTTGATCAAAACACCACTTCATTTCCTTGATCACACATTTGACTGACACTTAATAGGTTATGCTTTAAACCATCTACATACATAACATTTCCAGCTTTAACCTTTTCTTTCAAGAAAATAGAACCTTTACCTTTAATGACATCTGGAGTGTCATTTCTAAATGAGACATTCTTTTATTTTTCTAAAGCATTATATGAGTGAAGTTTCTCTTTATCACCTGTCATGTGTTTGGAGCATCCACTGTCAATGTACCACTAATTTTCTTGTCATTCTGCATACAAGGCTATACCACATGTTTCTGATTGAGATTCCTTCCTTCTCCATATCTTTGGATTTGATGGCATTTGCTCCTTTTGAAGTGTTGGCCGAAATTTGCTCCTGCATTCATATTCTTCATGACCAAAGTTGTTACAAATCGAGCATTCTATTTCATTTTCAAGAGGAGAAAAGTTATTATAGGAACTTTTCTTGTTTCTTGTTACACTTTTTTGATTTCTTGCTTCTCTAGTCATGATGGTTTTGTAAGCAACGCAAAGAAGCAGCCTTGTGCCAAAAGTTATGACATGAAAAGCATTGCCCATTAAAGAA
The DNA here is from genome assembly GCA_031772625.1 of Pinus tabuliformis. NCBI lineage: Eukaryota > Viridiplantae > Streptophyta > Pinopsida > Pinales > Pinaceae > Pinus > Pinus tabuliformis. The sequence continues at coordinate 1,617,162,530 of CM062818.1, read as the reverse complement.
GTTTATGCGACCATCGAATCTTTTGACATTGTTTACCTGTTGGTTGCAGCTTCTATTGATATTCATCCTTGGAGTAAATTGAGTATGATTTACCTGATAATTAGTTTTAGGCCTTTGCTGACGATTGACATACTATTCACTGGTCTTTGCTGCATCAAGATAGCTTCTAGTGGAGGTTGACGGCTTCTGTGATTGAGATGGTTCTTCAGTATATCCAAGACCTGTCTTTATTAGAGGAGAACGCCGAACTTTGATAATTTCATTTAAAGTTTCTGATCCTTTAGCAAATCTAAGATTGAGAAATTTTGTCTTCTCAAGATCTTTTCTTATACCCACAATTTCACATTCTAGACTTTCATTGTGTTTTTCTCTTTCAGCAAGTTGGTGTGTCAAAGTATTTATGATCATATTCTTTTCTTCTAAACAAATTTTGAGTTTAGTGATTTCTTCATGAAAGTCTTCCTCTTCTAATGCATCCAAAAAATCATCATTTTCATAAGCCATGAGAAGTCTATAATCTTGTTCAGTTTCATCTTCATCACTATTAGATAAACTATCACTATCTTCATGCGTATAGTAACTCCTATTCACAACCTGTTTCCTATTGCCTTTTGCATATTCCTTCCCTTTTTCATATTTATCTTTATGAGGACATTTGGTAGCATAATTACCAACTCTACCACAAGCAAAGCATTTGAAAGGTAACTTGCCTCTGAACCTTACAGAACCCCGTTGAAGCTTCTTGACAAAATTTACCTCATCTTCTTCTTCAGAAATGTGTTCTGATTCATTGTTTTCTTCTTTTTCTTTTCCCTTTGCTTATGCTTTAAATACGGCTTCTCTCCTATCTGATGGACCTCCTTTTCTCATTTCAAAGGCAGTTAGGATTCCATGAAGTTGAGTCACAGTGATAGTCTAAAGATCCTGTTTTTTTTCTATGGCAGACACCTTTGACTCAAATTTAGAAGACAAATATTTCAAAATTTTCTCAACTAAAGTAACTTCCTTTATTTCTTCACCTAGATTATTCATACAATTAACAATCTCATCTATATGTAAAAAGTATCTGGATACACTCTCATCATTATGCATTTTAAGAGTTTCATACTGAATTCTAAGAGTTTGAAGCTTAGCACGTTTTAATTGAGAGTCTCCGTCGTAGCTCTTAATGATTTTGTCCCATATTTCTTTGGTTGTATTGAGTTGCATGACCCTGACAAATTTTGATTATGACAGACTTCCCAGTAATGTATTGACAACTTTGGCATTAGTTTCATATGACTTCTTATTTGCTATGTCTGTAGGAATTGCTGCTGGAAATTGATATCCTCCTTCCACAATTTCCCAAACATCGGTTCCAAGCGATTGTAGATAGGCTCTGGTTCTTATTTTCCAATATACTAAGTTGCTCCAATTGAATATTGGTGGTCTGATGGATTCCATGCCTTCGTGATTGTTCATCTTGAGAGATCTACCTTTAAGCGATCAAGCTTCTTCTGAAGGACCTGCTCTGATACCAATTGTTGGAAATAATACTATGAGGGGGGGTGAATCAGTATTATCAAATCAATAATTTTATTTCCCAAACAGATTTATATACGCTACTTCAGTGAAGTGAACTAGCATGTACACGCAACTGTGATTAGAGAAACTAGCGTATATCCAAAGAACTTGTGATTTAGACAATTTATCATGTGTTGATATTAAACCAGTGCATTAGTAACATATTAGATAGTGCAGTAAAAACAGAATAAAGCATCACACATAAGAAACACACATGAACACCAAGATTTAAGGTGGAAACCCAATGTGGGTGAAAACCACCTGCTGCTGTCGTCTCTGTCTTCTTTTAATAATAAGAAAATCTATTTACAATCTTGTACTAGTGCAGACTCATACCAGTATGTAGGCACCCACCTGCAGAAGGCTACAACCTTCTCTCATTTTCCAACTTCTACTGGAAGGGAGATGCAACCCCCTAGCTCTTGTACTAGCCAATTTGTTTACTAGTATGTAGGCGCCGACCTACAGAAGGCTACGACCTTCTTTCTTCCTCTAGGGACCACGTTTCATGAATTTTCAGACTGGATACTCCTGAAACACAACACCACAATATGAAGGCCACGTTTCATCCAATTTTGATACTAGACCCATCAAAAACTTTTAAACTTAAATTGTGTCAACCAACATTCAGTTAATTTTAACAATTAGATCATTGACAGTAAAACACTATGCTAAACCTAGAAACCTGCATCATCATTCAGAACCCGCTGTGACCTTAGAAACCATGCATCAGACTGTATATGCTACTTGGTTGAACCCAAACCATGTGTATATGCTACTTCCATTAATCAAACCTGCGTATACCTCCAAAGTTACTACAAACATAAAATTTTGAATCAAGTCTATACCAACCAGCAATATACTGAACATCTACTGTCAACTTATAGAGCTTTACACAGGCAGCAACAGAGATCACTTCTTCTCACTTATACAATCAATCTATCAAATATCAAACTCCTTATTCATTCAGTTTTACATTCAGATCTAAGAAGACTTCATTGACAGACAACAGTAAAACAACAACACTGATATGATAGATCAATCATCCTTGAACATCAAGCTTTTATTTTGCATACGCTACTTGGAAGAGCTGAACCAGTGTGTATACGCACCTTCACCAAAGCAAACCAGCATACAGATATGCAAATACTTACTTCATAACTTCGCTGCACCTTCAGACTTCAGACAAACCCAGATCATGATATTTAAAGAATAAAACAGGTGTACATAATCAGATCTAGCCCAATATTAGATCATTCAATAATAAGTCATTTCAGGTCTCATGATCCTGATCCAATATTGAATTCAAGGTGCACAAAGTATTTCAGATCAAATTACAAACATAGCCCCTACAACATAAAATATACTTCAGATAGAAGTATTCCTTAGAAACCCATACACTTGCACATAACCCTTCATAAGATATTCATTACTTCGGTACTTAGCCCTTGATCTTCTCCTTCTTATATACTTAGATCCTTTGTCAATACCTTGGACCAAAACCACTTAGGACCAATACCTTGGACCAAATACCTAGGGTCAATACCACAGACCAAATACCTTAGACCAAATACCTAGGGTCAATACCACAGATCAAATACCTCGGACCAAAACCTTGGTTTTCCAACATGTACGTGCTTTTCTTCCTGTGGGAGTGCATTATACGTATACGCTCTTTTTGTTCTGTGGACCAGTGTGTATACGCTGTTTTGACTAAGTGGACCTACGTATACTTCTTAAATTGCTTTTCATCAGCCTTTTCCTTTACCTTCTTTATTCTGATCAATAGACCTTAGTTCCATCTTCCTGTTCTTCTGTACCACTGTCCTGTTACCTCTGAATATACATGTTGTATTGTGAGTTGCCTTTTACCAAAATTGAATTGACTTGTGAGTGAGTTGCCATCAAGGACAACACTTGTATCATAATGCCAATAGAGTTATCCAAGGAGAAGAGATGCAAAGAAAAATCAACTTTGTAAATGTTGCATCAAACCCTAGTTTCTTTAGAACCTTTAAAAGGAAGCTATGTCTAACCCTATCAAAGGAATTTTCCATACCCGGTTTAATTAGTGCCTTGATCCCCTCTTTTCCAACTTGAGTCTATAACTTCCTGTAGTAGAATTATGTTGTCAAAATTTTGCCTACCCAACATAAATCCCCCTTGATTGACCAAGATCAAAAGAGGCATGAATTTTTTGAGTCTAGTGGTAAGCTGTTTCGAAATGACCTTGTAAGAAAAATTACAAAGAGAAATAGGGTGGAATTTGGAAAAGGAGGAGGGGTTAGAATATTTTTGGATTAAGGATAAGAAGGAAGTGTTGATTCCTCCCCCCATGATGAATCTCTTGAAAGAATATCCTATCATACAACACAAGTCTTTACTTATAAAATCCCATAAGTGTTGATAGAAGCTAGCTGAGAAACCATTCGGACTAGGGGCTTTGTTAGGCGGAAAAGTGAACATGTCCAATCTAATCTCTTCAGCTGTTGGAGGGGTGGTCAGGGCGTTATTCATTTATGTGTAACTAGGGTGGGGAATTTCTCCAAGAGGAAGTCCTAACTTTCTTGATCCATCTAAAATTCTCCATGATAAATATTCTGGAAATGTTCCACAACGACTTTCTTAATGTACTCGAATTCAGTAATTGTTTGCCCCACTTGCTGGATCCGGGATATGTTGTTTTTTCTTTCCCTAAAATTTTCCTGTTTATGGAAAAACTTTGTGTTCCTATCCCCAGCAGAAAGCCAAGTGTTTTTAGATTTTAACCTCCAGTATTCTTCTTCTCACCTGAAGAGGATGTGGAGGGCCTTGAATGTTTCAACTTGTTTTTGAAATAAAACTGAGTGACTGAGGAAACCTAAATTTTCCCCTGAATGCATGCTAGATGTTGTTTCGTATCCTTTATTTCATATTTCCTTTCATTTTTATTCTCCTTGAGCCAACTCCTAATATCACCTTTTAGCTGTTTGATTTTGGATTCCCAGATAGAGATTGGGTTGCCCTCCACCCAAACCGACCAAGAAAAAGAGACTAGATCAGAGTAACCCCAAAGAGTCCATAGAGAAGGGGGAGAAAATAAAAGGGATAGGCCCAAGATTATGGGAGGGCGAGAGGAGGAGATAGGGCGATGGTCCGAGCCACACCAAGGAAGGATACAATATTTCAGACACAGATTCAAAGCAAGGAGACTATTAAAAGCAAGGAAACAATCAAGCCTAACAACTATATGGCCCGAACCAGAGCACTTATTATTCCATGTATAGAGGAATTTGGAAGGTTTGACATAAAATATTGAGATTGAGTATTAAATCCTCCATGTTTTCCTGTGAGGAATCCCAGACAATGGAGCCTCCTTGTTTCTCATTTTGGCCCATAAAGGTATTGAAGTCACCTCCTAGGATACAATTGCGTCCATAATAAGAGTTTTGCAACTCTGTCAAGGACCTTCAACACTCCTGTTTCTCTCGAAAGTGAACAAGCATATATACATTGACTATAGTACAATTTTGTTGCAACTCTAAAATTTTAAAGGTATTTGCAATCCAGTGGGTTGTTTTTATAGAGCTTACTAATTGCATTTGTGCTAGATTCCACATCATGGAGAGACCTCCCGAAGCGCCTCTCGAGATTTTCACTACCATACTACTTTCCCCCAAATTTTGGAGTGAATGGAGGATATTTCTGCGTCACCTAACTTCGTCTCCTAGAGGAGGGTGACTAATGGTCTTTCCTTTTATATAAGTGATTTCGATTCCATTATTCTTTTCAAGAACCCAAACCCCTACAATTCTAGGAGATGACATTCATTATTTAATCTTTGAAGAGGTTGTCCCTTTTGCTAGGCCTACTATGAATCTTTTTTTCCTCCTTTGGCACCCAATTCTACTAACAGTTGAGGGATGGTGAGCTGAAAACCCAACTCTTTATCTTTTTTTGTTTATTCCAATTGCATCTCTTTATTTGATTTTTGTCCTAATCTTCTTACCTCTCTATCCATATGTCTAACCATTGCGCCTTCTAATTTCTCATCGGCTGAGCTTGCTAGTATTGTTGGTCTCATCGGTTCCTTGGAAGATAAAAACTCTTCTTTTTCTTCGTCTTCGTCTTCATCTGTGGCATGTTATGAGTTACTGGATGTTGCTTGGCCTGGGGGGATTTATTTATTCTTATTCGGGTGTGAAGATAACTTAGAAATCTTGATACCATTGAGTTCAGTATCTCTTGGGGGAAGATAAGGACCACCATCTTCCTGGGCAGATTCCAGGGCCGCATAATGATTGGCATCCACACCAACTCCACCCTCATGACTGGAGGCCCCCAGGGGAGGGTTAGGCTTGATTTGGCTTAAACCCATATTCTGGGGAGAAGCTTTAGCATTTGTAGAGGGCACATTGTGATTCTATGAGTTTCCATTTTTCTGTTTAACTTTCTTCCATTCCTCATTCGCTTCTCCTTGCTGATTCTCTGATTTTTCTTGTTGCTTTGGGCAGCTTTTGGAAAAATGCCCATATTCATGGTAAAGTTTTCATTTGAAGGGCATCTGGTCGTAGTCCACTTCCTGAACACGTACCCAACTATCCATACTGAGATTGATAACAATAGGGAGCCCTTTTTCTAGGTCGACTTCCACACAAATCCTTGCATAAGCAAAGAGACCATCCTTAGGCTCCGCACAGTCAATATACTTCCCCAGAGAGTTCCCAATTAGACGGAAGGTTGCATTGTTCTAGAAATGAAGGGGTAGATAGGGGAGCTTCACCTAAGTAGGGACGAAAGAAGGAATATCATTGTACGGGTTGAAGCTGGGACTCCACCTATCCAGATAGAGACCTTGGGCTCCCATGAAATAAGGACCACTCCTAAAGACCAAGTCATGATCTAACCTATTCTCAAAGTAGAAAGTGTAGAAGCCCTTACCACAAAATGATGAGATGACCTCTCCCTTGATGAGTGGCTTCCAATTCTTCTTGATCCAAGTCTGAAATGAGTGTAGAGAGGGTAGAGGCCCATGAGATGGCCAATAAGGCAACGATCTATGAGCTAGAGGGCACGAGAGCAAGGTTGAGGGGCCCGAATATCAATCTTTGGAATCCCCTCTACCTTTTTCACAAAGCGAGAAGGGCCTTGATTCTAGAACTTGGGTGCAGCAACAACTAGTGAGTTGAAGGTCATGATTTCTTCATCCAAAGAGACATCCTGGGTCAGTGCAACCGTCAGTGTTGTCTATCCAAAAACAACAGAAACACCAAGCCCGAGAGGGAAAAGGAGAAAGAGGGAGAATGAAAGGGGGAGGAAAGGGTGGGAGGAATGTCCCTCAGCAGGAATCCATGTTCGCGTAGTAGGAAGCCATGGGTGTGCAACAATATTATAGGTTGTAGTAGTTTTTTCCCATTTACACACTTACAAACCAAAAAAACTACCATTGACAGAACTAATAGACCAAAAACCCAAAAATTCCAATGAACAAATAGACTTATTCATTGCCATATGCAAGCTTGTTGAGGTCAATTTATATATGTCCCATCCCATCTTCATGTGCAGTTGCTTCCACCTAAGGCTCCACTGTGAATTTTAAGTCGATGGTCATACTTCTCAAAGCATATATTTCATCCATCACTTGCGAAAGTTGGCTCTAAAGTGCTCGACAATTTATGTGAAGATTCAATTTGGGAGTGTGACATTTGGTAAACCTGTACTTGGAGATGATAATTGTTTAGTCAATTTAATGTTCTTAAATTGTAAGCATAAATTATCAACTAGGGAAAGTAAACTGATGAAGCACAAGTGCACTGTATGTGCTAGAAGTTATTTATGTCGTTAAGGTGTTTATGTTATAGCTAAAGTCTAAATCTAGAATTAGTATGGGAATGGTGTTACTGTTTATATTAGAGTATTGTCCCTAAGATATGTTAGCTGGTTATTCTAAAATTAATCTTAATTGAATCAAGTTTTGTGGGATGGTTGAAGAGTGATCCTAAACTCTACTTTGTTAGAATTTTTTTATATTATATTTTGAATTTTATGCTATAGCCAAACTAGACTAACTATGAAAGCATGGAATGGTGCAAATGAGATCTACTTTATCGAATTGGAAAATGAATGATGCTTGAATTCAGTTGCTAAGAAAAAGACTGTCACTTTTTAACTATTGCAGCTTCACTCAATGCAAAAATAAGAATGAAATTGATAAGCTATGAAATAACCAAACTGTGAAATGAGATGACTGAATTATACTAGGTAGAAAGAAAATGAAATTCTCAAGTTATGCTAGGTAGAAAGAAAATGAAATGATCAAGTTATGCTAGGTAGAAAGCAAATGAAATTTCTGATGTGGATGTTAATTTAATCGCGAACTCCATTGGACTGCATCCTAAAACATAAAACAGAGCATCCATAATTTATCTCTAAGAAACCAAACAAAATCTCTTTGCATTGAGTCAAAGACCCGATCTGCATGCAGGGGCCCTCCATGAGACAGTCAACAACTTTAATCAATGCAACATGAAATGTATGAACCAAAGTCTATTAATCAGAAATAGTTTTAACAGGATGTTCTCAAAATTACATACAACGTCGCGCACCAAAACACAAAGCGACCCTTTTTATTATAACATTTTCTTAATTAACATAATGAGAAATTCAGGGCTAAGCATCTTCATTAAAATCCATATCAAACCAAATCATATTGCTTGATCATCGATTTGCTATTTGGAAAAGAAAATTGATAATATTTCGTGAAATTCAGACTCTGTTCCGGCACATTATCTTGCAGTTGACTTTGAGGTTGACTGCATTGCAGTGCGATTATCTTGAAGGATTGGCTCGAGAAAACATGAAGGAATCCATGAGGGGATCATTCTTCATCTATCCATATATTCTTTTGCTGAGCTGGTGCACTCGAACCCTATCAACAATGGAGGTAGCTGCGGATCTGTGGATTAGCTGCAGAATCAAGTCAATTCCGTAGCTGAATGCAAACTTTCTTAAAAAAATAAGGTATATGGACAAAATATGACAAAGAGGACATGCAAGTGCTTACCTTAAAAAAACCTTATATTTATTACATTTATTTGGGTGATAGAAATAGGAAAAAGGAGGAAATATGGGTAAAAATGGTGTCAAGGTAAAGCAGTTTTTGGACTCTACAATATTCTACTTGTTGTAGGGCTTCATGGGAATCTTGGAAACAAGAACATAGGTTATCCACTAAGGAGGAACCTGAGGCTAGGTCAATCTCCATCGGAGCACTAATGCTACAAATCCGTGAGTCTACAATTCTCCTACCACACCTTTTGTTACAGAAGACCTAATGAATCTTGACAATTTTAGGGTAACTCAACTTAATCAGAGTAGTCCACTAGAAAGGCTTGTGGGGAAGTCGGGTGAGGTACAACCTTTTTAGAGACGAAGGAATAGATAAAATTCTGAATAGTAAACCCAAATGAAGCTCCTAGTTAGCATGAGTGGAATCCCTCTCATGCGATACCTTCCAATTCTCTATGAGGAAACTACATAAACCAATGGAGATACGAATTATCCCTTCTTGGGCTAGAAAATTAGAAAGGAGGGAAATAGGAGTCTTTTTAGCTTCCCCATTGGACTTTCGTGATCTTCTTAGTCTCTTTTCTCCCACCCAGTTCAATCGATATCGCCTTGGGCCCAAGACTTCACACCATAAGTACGAGAGTTGCCACTGGAAGACCTCTCTCCACCCTCTATTGCGACCAACTTTTGCACATAATTCCTAGCTGATGGCTCACTCCCACATCAACTATTCCTAGCAACTAAACTCCCACAAGTCAGAGAACATATAAAGGCATATTAATAAATACATAGCTCCTATCAACGACTCATATATCTTCCTTCACTCCACAAGAGCTTCGTAACTCTTGCAATAAATTTCCCTAAAAGTCTTATGAGAAACTCCATCATAAAACAATGAACTGTGAGGATCCAATTATGAGGTTATATGAAGAAAGAATACAAATTCAAGGGCACCGATATTGCATGACGCAAGGGAGAGTACATTTCCACATTTTTAGAGAGGAGCCCGCCGCCAATGGTCTTCCCAAATCCCGAGTCTTGAGAATATTCATAATTATCATAGCCTAATGTCATGTCTAATAATACCATTTCACTTCCTAAAGTTTTTTCCCTTATTCTGAATTTAATATTCATGATTGTACCCTTAGGGAATTGAACACCTACCTTTATGATCATTTCTCACAGACGTTGCTTCTTCTAAGGTGCATGCTAAATTTTCCATTTTGTTTGCCTCAAGATTGTTACTTCGTAGGATGTGGAAAAAATTCCTATTCCTGAAGTTGTCCATAAGTGATCTGATTCTTATTAGGGAATGAGCTAGATGATTGTCCTTTGGGAAAACTCCTTTGATGATAAATTGGATTGTGATCATAGAATCCCCCAGAATGATTATGTCATCCACATTTTTGTCTTTGACAATAAGCAATCCTTGAAGAAGCCCATACATTTCCGCTTGGTTGTTAGATATTGTTCCAAGCCCCCATACATACCTAGATTAAATTGTTCCCTTGGTATTAATGAGAATCCCTCCCCCTCCTGCCACCCAATGATCTATATTAAATTTAAATTTAAAATTATTTTATGTTAATATTTGAAAAATTCAATACAATTAATATGATTTCTTATTGCCACACATTTATAATATGAATTTCTATTCAAACATATTTGGCTATGCACATATGTTGTATATAGCCTTGTTTGTAACTATCCAAAGCTTAAAATTATATGTAACTTTTTCACAATTGGATGGATGATAAACCATACTCCATTCAATTCTAAGATAGAAATTTTATGTCCTTAGCCTCACCTAGTTTCAATTTGTTTTTCTCATCAAGTTTAATGCCCAAACCCCATGTTCATTTCTTGATTTAAACTTGAATATTAACTTCAATAGAAACACTAGAAGATACCATTATTTCTCACTTTTAGTTGATAATTTTTTTTCACAAGCATGAAAAATAATTTAATTTTTCTTTTCTCAGATCATTTTTTACAACATTAAATACACAAGGAGTATTTATCTCCCTCCTTGAAACTCATGCCAGCATCCTAGAAAAGTGTGCAGTTATCTGGAAACTCAAGCCACTATCCAATACTCTCTGCCTTGAAAATTGAACTTGTAATAGCCTCGGGTTAATGTTTCATGTAATAAAGGATAATAAAGGAAAAATAAGACCAAGATCATGGGACACGTATTCCAATATGAATTTTGGGAAAACACTTTAGTGGGCACCGCTTGTGGTCTAATAATGGCTATGGAAACTGGCAAAGGCAAAGAGGCAATAATTGGAATTTAATTATGATAAATAAGGAAAATAGGAGAAAAGGAAGGTGAAGAGACACAAATTTGCATGCAAGGGAAATTAGAGGAAAATGAAAGAAAAAGGAGACATCAATGATAAAAAGGCATTAGAGAAACAATTCACAACTTTTGTCAGTTTAGCTTTTGGCTCTCTTACACTCTTGCATACATAGAGCATTGTTGGAGCACTTTAGCATTCACTTGGATTTGAGAAAGGCAAGCAAGCAAGAAAAGGAAGGAAAAAGAAAAGCAAAGGAAAGCAATGAGAAGGGCGGATCAACAACTTCAACAAGAAGATCTTGCAGGTAACAGGTTGCATGTGTGATTTCCTTGTTGGGATGTGAATGCATGGTACATGCATTTGTTTATTTGGTTCATTTGTTGTCATTGGCATGGGTTTTTATTAGTTTGATAGTGGTTTCAACCTTGCCTTTCCATTTCCTAGATAGTCATGGTGTGATGTGATTCATTCTTGGTTGAGCTTTGGATTGCTAGAAGGTTTTGGACCCGAGTGAGGTGGTTTCAGGAAAATCCCAAGGGTTGGGGGTGGACATGGTTTTCTCCAGGAAACCCTAGACAGGAGGGTGGAGACAAGAATATTCCTCAAGGTATGGTGAAGAAATTCTAAGACATGCAAGCTTGGTTTGGTTTTGTGATCTTGAGTCCAGTTTAGGTGAGATCACGGTAGCTTGAGGGTGGAGGTAGTTTAACCTCTGGAGTTCTTGGTTGATTATGTCTTGGTTTATCCCATGAGATCCCATATTCATGCTTGGAATATAGTGAGGGGGTGATTGGCTAAAAGAAAGATTTGGTTCAACTCAATCTATGGTCGGGTGGTACATGGATGTCCCTAACTTGGTTGGCTTTTTCATAAGTTAATATGAACTATTATTCTAATGTAATTAACGAGCACATGTACTTGTTATTGTGTGGATTCTATGGTTGATTTATCATGGTGGCTATTTTGATTATATTTTTGTTATATGATGTGCTCTAGCTATGGATCTCTTTTATGATTTGATAAGTCATTGAGTGGTTGATGAATGCATGGGATAACAAGTGTTATTGTGACTACCTAGAGAGGGCATTGAGCCTTCTTGGTGATTCTCAGATGAAGTTCAGGAGTTTATGATCATATATGAATTAATGACCTATAGATTATATGTTTATAATATGTTTGACGAAATTTCTATCATGTACTAGGCATACCCTAATCAAGATCTTATTCAAGTTTTGAATGGTTAGCCTTGTTGTCACCTTATTTATGATTTTGGAAAGTTATAGACAGTTTTGGGAAGTGGTCTAGAGGCTTGCCTGAATAAGTGGCATAGATCTCGCAATCATTGGCACACAACTGAGGAATTTGGGTCATAACCACTAGAAGCCAGGCTTATGGGTGCATTTACAGCCTCATAATTGCATCCATGAGGTGTTATGGGTGCGGTTATGGCCTTAAGTCAGTGAAAAAGAGTTCTAGGTCAGGGATTGATCACCTGGGGTGGTTTTCAAACTCCCGAGTGATATGTATTCCTTGAGGGATGCCAATAAGTTGTTAGTTTGCAGGCCCCACTTCCATCATTGGAAATTGGAGGTCGGGTCATGTCATAGTAGCACTCAATTCATGTTTACCCTAGAGAGCTTGTAAAAGCAGGTAAATGTGGGTTGGGGCATTCCAAGGTGGTAACAGAGCGACGTTGTAGCACTAGATTTCGAGGAAAATATATATACCTATGCACACTTATCGATTGTATATATGCCTAATATTCATTCATTGGGATGGTTACAATTATCATGCATGTGGTTATTATTGCAGTTTTGTGTCATCATGTATGATGTTGAGACATTGATATGATGATGTCATTATATATATATATATATATATATATATATATATATATATATATATATATATATAGATATATATATGGATGAGATAGCCTTCCCCAAGGTACACTGAGGTATGGTGTGATTATGTTTTCTTTTTGATTTATCTAATATGGTATGCTTATAGGAAGAAGAAGATCAGAGATGATGAGAAAAATGGTGGATTACAATTCACGTGACTCTCCTTATAGATCAATTGAGAAACAAGGAGATGAGTATTCTCCTGATATAACAGGTACATTGAGAAGTTTGAAGGAGGAAGCCAAAAGTTGCAAGGAAGATAATAACAGGTTGATTAAGACATAGGAAAAGATTGCTAGATCTCAAGAAAAGAAAGTTGAGGTTAATGCAATGATCCTTCAGAGCCTATCATATTTGTAGAGATAAGGACTGTTGAGAAATATTAGGGCAAATTTTTTAAGGCTTTAATTAAATTGATTTCTCTTACTGTTTGAAAATTTATTATGAAATTCAATTAGATCTTTTAGAATTACTTATTAGTTTTATTCATCAATACAATTACCAAAAAAGAATATCTTAATGCAAACACAAAAGGCACCAAGAGTAGGCTTCAAGCCAGGGCAAAACCCCAAGAGGGGAAAACCTATAAATAATCTCTTCATATAGAATCTGTCCAATGAAGACTTCCAAGACCAACACCAAACCAAAACCCAAGTGATGAGCTAGCCAACAAGCCAAACAATATTCCTACAAAAATGTCAACTACAAAAACACTATTTCCTCCAAGGAACTTGTACATGTGAGCCCAATAAACACAATTTTTTCTTCTTTCCTCTCCACAGGAAATTGGCTCTCCTTCTTGTCCTTGCGATGGATCAAGTTGCCTCTTTCTTTCTCGTTGGATTAGATATTATGATTGACTTTTGTGTGTCTTCAAAGGATGTGAGTGTGCCTCTTTATATAGCCTTCACATGTGAGCGAATTAGTGTCTCTAAGCCGACTAGGTGCTAGATGGATGACCCATCACTTGGAGGCTTCTAGATTCCACAAAATACATTAATTATTTTCTTTCTTGTTACATAAACCCTCCAAGGGATAGTACATCATGAACTTGACCCTTTGACTTGTCAACAAGGCCCCTAGAGAACTCAATGGGTGTTTTGACCTAGGACCACAAAAATATGGGAAAGAAACCCATTTACAATAATAATATTTTTCTTTTAAAGATAATTTATTTTATTTTTCCTTTTGACAAGTACATCAATGATTACATTTTCTTTTGACAAGTACATTATCAAGTCATGACCTAGTACAATAAATGAAGACCGAACCTAGTTATGTTTCCAACACTCTCTCTTAACTAGGGAGGTATTGATCACTGACAATAAGTATAAGGACAATAATTCCATTGGAACATTCTCATAAGAAGACTCATATTGGTAAGCCATATTTAGCATCAACATTATGATCAATGTACCAACATTGTTAACATAGCAAGGCCTTTACTAACAAGCTCTATCTCTCAATAGACCAAAGAACAAGATTGGGAGGCTTTACGTGGGAAAAACATGACCTCTCAAGGAACATACCCCACTTGGATGTTCACCAAGTATGTCCCTCTAGGACTATTCTTATCTTGGATTCCGAATCCTAAAAAAATATCTGTCCTCTTTGATCACTCTTGTCTTGGATACCCGGTTAGATCCTCAAAGAGTGTTGGTCACCATACTACTTCCTATCTTGGATTCCAAATCCTCAAGGAGTATCTATCTTAGATGCTTACCCAATCCTCCAGACTCCATTCTCTCCTCATGGCCTTCACTAAGAGTTATGAATGTTAGTCCCAGTCTAGTGCATGACACATGAAGCAGAGAAACATATCTGCCACTCTCCCTCAACCAGGGAGGAGCTCTATCTCAACTAAGGAGATATGTCCATCATAAAAAATTATGATAGTATCTCTCAAGGCTCTATCATCATCATCACACGTGTGATCTTTCTCTGAACATTACATAGCCCTGTATATGTAGTATCACCATCAAAATAGGGTACATCATCACTTTCCACATCATCAGTCTGTATCTATCATGTCTCAAACTAATGATCATAGAGCTGGAACATATATGTTGGAAATAATACTGAGAGGGGGGGGGGGGAGTGAATCAGTATTAGCAAGTCAATAATATTTCATTTCCATAACCATATTTATATATGCTACTTCAGTTAATGAAACTTGTGTGTATACGCAACTATATTTAAGGCAACTAGCGTATACCTTGCAATGTTATGAAACCAGCTCAAGAAAAGATAGAAAAGATAGATCAACACCTTAGAATTCAGCCTCTTCGAAGGGGTAACCTCCTTTACATTACATAAATGAACAATTCTTGGATGATTCAAATCACAAAACCTCATTTCTATATATAGGAGTCTAAGGAGTCACAATATAACCCAGCCGACCTAACAATAATAATATAAAGCCACAAAAATAACAATAGAGGGATTCTATGGGGCACAATAATAACAATATGGGGGCAATAGGGGCACAACAATATTAATAAGGGGTATAACTACAATAGTAATGGGGTAATCACTAGTATTATAGGGACCCAACATGCCCCTCTCCTTCAAAAAAGTGTTGTCCTCAACGCTTGAGTAGTTATGGATACTTCTGTATAAAATTCTCATCCTCCCATGTGGAATATTCAGCGAATAAATTCTTCCACTTGATAAGATACTCCGAAATTGATCGATTTTGTAGCTGTTGAGTTCTTGTTTCTGTGACTGCTTCCGGTTCCAATATAATTTTTCCTTCCTCGTCAAGTTCTGGCAATATTGTTTGAACTGGGAGCTTGTCGCCTATAACCTTCTTTAAACATGAAACATGGAAAACTGGGTGCAATCGAGAAGCTGCAGGAAGCTCCAATTTGTATGCCATAGTACCAATCTTTTGCAACACCTTGTACGGACCATAATACTTTGGTGATAATTTATTATCCTTCTTAGCTTGCTTGAGGGACATTTTCTTATATGGTTGTAGCTGTAGGAATACCCAATCACCTACATCAAAACTTCTTTCACTGCGATGTTGATCTGCCTATTGTTTCATTCTATTTTGTGCCAACACGAGGTTATCCTTTAAGAGTTGGAGGACTTGTTGTTGATGTTCGATGTGATGTTCCACTGCTTGAACCGTAGAATTTTCTCTTAAATATGATGTGATGGATGGTGGTTGATACCCATAAAGTGCCATAAATGGGGTCATTTTTGTTGCTGTATGGAAGGAAGTGTTATACCACCATTCAGCCAGAGGCAACCATTTGACCCATTGTGTCTGTTTATCAGATACAAAGCAACAAAGATATCCTTCCAAACATTTGTTTACTATCTCAGTTTGCTCATCAGATTGAGGATGATAAGATGAGCTATGAGCTAACTGAGTACCAAGAAAAGAAAATAATTTTGTCCAAAAGTTTCCAGTGAAAATGGGATCTCTGTCACTTACAATAATCTTTGGGTTTCCATGTAGCTTTTGAATTGTTTCCATAAATGCAGTAGAAACTGTACTGGCTTTAAATGGATGTGATAATGCACAAAAGTGTGCATACTTGGTAAGTCTATCAACTACCACCATGATGACACTCTTTCCCTCAGACTTGGGTAGACCTGTGATAAAATCCATTGAAACCTCCTCCCAACGTTGGCTTGGAATGGATAAAGGTTGTAATAGACCCGATGTCTTAATTGTTTCAACTTTATTTTGTTGGCAAACCAAATATTCCGCCACAAACTTTTGAATATCTGATTTAAGGTCATCCCAAAAAAATTCCTTCTTAACCCTGTGGTAAGTTTTTAAAAATCCTGAGTGCCCTCCTAAGGGAGAAGTGTGCAATTCCATAAGAATCTTTTGTTTTAGCTGGGAATTCTTATAGACGTATAAGCGATCTTTGTACCATAACGAATCATTTTGCCAGCTAAATGTATCAGACGTACTGGAATCTTGTTGTAACTTTCGAATAAGTGCCCACACTTCTTCGTCATTCTTCTATTCCTCCCTTGATTCGTTTATCCAATCTGGTTGGATAATAGAAATGGCGCACAACAATGCTTCCACATCCTCATCCTTTCTTGAGAGTGCATCTGCCACCACATTTTGCTTCCCTTTTTTGTAGATGATTTCAAAGTCATAACCCAACATCTTTGTGACCCACTTTTGTTGCTCTTTAGAGGATAATCTTTGTTCTAAAAAGTATTTAAGGCTATCATGATCCGTTTTTACCTTGAAGTGTCTTCCCATTAGGTAGGGTCGCCATTTCTTAAGTGCATGGAGTATTGCCAACATTTCCTTCTCATAAATAGCTTTGCTTAAAAAATTTCCCTTGATTGGACAACTTTCAAAAGCAATGGGTCTTTCATCTTGCATTAGAACAGCACCAATTCCATTTCCTGAAGCATCACATTCCACAATAAAGGTTTTTGTGAAGTTCGGTGTAGCTAAGACCGGTGCTTGGCACATTGCCTCTTTAAGATGTTCAAAGGCCTTTGTTGCTTCTGGAGTCCATGAAAATGCATCTTTCTTCAATAATTTTGTTAGAGGTGCTGCTATTCTCCCATAATTCTTAACAAACTTGCGATAATACCCTGTCAACCCGAGAAATCCTCGCAGATGCTTTATGGATGTGGGGATTTTCCATTCCTTAATGGCTTTAATTTTGCTAGGGTCTACCTTAACTCCTTCATGAGATACAATATGACCTAGATATTCCACCTCTTAGACTCCAAAGAAACATTTGGATCTTTTTGCATATAATTGTTTCTCCTCCAATAGTTGTAGCACCCTGTCAACATGTTCAACATGATCCTTCCAAGACTTGATGTAGATTAGTATATCATAAAAAATACTAACACAAATTTTCTAAGGAATGGTTTGAAAATTGAATTCATCAAACCTTGAAATGTTGAAGGTGCATTGGTAAGGCCAAAAGGCATGACCAAAAATTCATAATGACCCTCATGAGTTCTAAATGCTGTTTTCAGAATGTCTTCAGTCTTCATTCTGATTTGATGATATCCTGAACGAAGATCCAACTTGGGAAGTAAATTGATCCATGCAATTCATCTAGTAATTCATCAATGACAGGAATGGGGAACTTATCTTTAATAGTGAGCTTGTTGAGCTCCCTATAATCCGGACACATGCGCCATGATCCATCCTTCTTGTGCACCAATACTACTGGAGCAGAGAAAGAACTTTGACTCAGTTGAATTATACCAGCCTCTAGCATTTCTGCAACCATACGTTCAATTTCACTCTTTTGGACATAGGGATATCTGTACGGCCTGATGTTTGGAGGAACATTTCCTGGAATCAGATGAATAGCATGATCATGATCATGCATAGGTGGGTGACCTTTGGGAGTCTCAAATACCTTGGAATGATTGTCCAGGACTTTTTGGAGATCTGTAGAAATAGATGATTCCGATGTGGAAACATCTAGAGAACATAATTTTGCAATTACACCTCTTTGTTCCTTTTTTAGAAGCTTTGTCATACCATTAGAGCTGATTATCTTTCCCGGTTTCCCTGCAATACCCCTTAATTCAACTTCCTTTCCTTCCGTAGAAAATTTGATGAAAAGTTCTTGAAAATTAAAAGCTATTGTACCCAAGGATTGTAGCCATTGGACTCCTAGTACAACATCAACACCTCCCATTGGAATGGAAAGCATTGGGCTAGTCAATACATATTCTCTCATGGATAGCTTGATATTATGGCACTTTCTAGAGCAATTTATTGTTCCTCCATTTGCAATCATCACTTGACACTCTGGTGCTGGATATAGGAAGCAATTCAATTCTTTTGCTACCTTACAATGAATAAAATTGTGGGTGCTTCCTGAATCAATCAACACTATTACCTTTTTCTTCTTGATTTGTCCTTCTATCTTGATGGTTTGAGGAGTGGTAATTCCCACCAATGCATTACAAGATATGGTCGGATTTATTTTTTCTTCATCTAGGCTTTGTTCCTGGAGTATATCCTCTTCTTTTGACCTTTCTTGCTCCTTTTCTTCTTCCTCTTCACAATCTATGTAGAATAATTTCTTCTCAGCACACTTATGACCTTTAGTGTATTTGCTATCACAACTGTAACAAAGCCCTTTTGCTCTTTTTTCTTCCAATTGTTGTGGTGTCAACCTTATAGGTTATGGAAGACTAGGGGCAACAACATTTCCGTCTTTATAGTTGTGAGTGGTATGCTTCCTGGTTGCCATAATTTTGCTTTCCATTTTTCTTGCTAACCTGAATGCCTTCTCTAATGAATCAGGTTCCCAAAGGCGAACATCATGTTGGATATTATCCTTTAAAGACCCTATGAACACATCAATCCTATGCTCCTTTGGAATATCTTTTACCCTTATGTTCAATTTTTGGAACTCCTCAATGTGCTCCATTATTGAACCCTTTTGTTTGAGACTTATCAATTGGCTAAAAAAAGTGTTTCTTTTTGTATCCTCATAATGTGCTATCAATTCTTCCGTAAAAATTGCCCAAGTGATAAATTGTTTACTAGAGCAAAGCCATTGATACCATACAAACTGATTTGGTTCCAAATATAAAGTTGCCATACGTACCTTTTGTGTGTTTTGCACATTATTGAGATCGAAAAATTGCTCCTTTTGTAATATCCATGTTGCAGGATCCTTGCCATCAAACTTCCTCATATCGATTTTTGGAATACGGTGGGTTTTCGATCCCACATTAGAGTCTAAGAAATCATGATTAACATTTCTTTTGTTCGCATCATGAGTTTCCTTTACTACCTTTTCACCATTGGTAAGTATTTCTTGTAGAAAATTTGTCAAATCTGTCTTCAAATCTGCCATGCCTGTCTTCAAATTTGTGTTCAAAACTATCTTCAAGCTGTCCATCTTAGCTTCCATGCCATTCATTTTAGCTTCCACGCCATTCATCTTAGCTTCCATGCCATTTATCTTAGCTTCTGTTAGCTTTTGTGACAGTGACATTTGTTGCACTTGTTCTTGTAATTTTGATATATCATGTAGCATTTCTTCCTCTTCTTCATGAGTCATGCTTGAGCTTTCAGGTTCCTTACTAGGTGTTTGCATTTTATTTCCTCGAGGCATCAGTTACCGATAATAATGCTCTACTATGCCCTTTGAATTCCTTCAAAATAAATTTTCAAACCAAGCTTAAGCAAAAATTTAAGAAAATCTACACACCTTTTTTCACTTTGTAGGAGCTCGATATTGCCTTTGATGTATCTCTGTACTTTTTGATCATCTAGTTCTAAATTTGTGATCTGCAGTAGCCCTCTGTGTCCTCTTTCCAATGCCACAAGTCTGACCCAATTTGGATTCTCCAAGGAAGAGTTATGCGGAATCTCCCACATTGACTTGATTATAGACTAGTTCAGTAGAGCGAACTTGTACGACGTGCCACGAGTCACTGTTTCGACCTTTGGATCTAAAAAATGCATACAAGAAACTACACTCTGTCCTCTTTCTATACCTTCTTACAAAATTTCAATTTGATCCCTAGAGAGAAAGTTATGACTATTTTCCCCAGGTCACCTGTTTGGAATGTAATTCAGGAGTCTGCAAAAAGACCAACTTCCGTAGATTATATCTCCGCAAATATAGCGTAAAAAGCTCTGAAATGCGGACCCGAGGTTCAGCGCGATTTCTTCTCAAATGGGTTTTTTTTGAAACTTCTAAAACATCGCAGAAAAAAATTATAGCGAAAATGCCACGATGACCTGTTTGGAGCAGCGAAACCCTAGAATCCAAAGCTCTGATACCAAATGTTATGAAACCAGCTCAAGAAAAGATAGAAAAGATAGATCAACACCTTAGAATTCAGCCTCTTCGAGGGGGCAACCTCCTTTACATTACATAAATGAACAATTCTTGGATGATTCAAATGACAAAACCTCCTTTCTATATATAGGAGTCTAAGGAGTCACAATATAACCCAGCCGACCTAATAATAATAATATAAAGCCACAAAAATAACAATAGAGGGATTCTATGGGGCACAATAATAACAATATGGGGGCAATAGGGGCACAAAAATATTAATAAGGGGTATAACTACAATATTAATGGGGTAATCACTAGTATTATAGGGACCCAACATGCAAACTTATAACTTAGTTAATTCATCATATGTTGATCTTTAACCTGTGCATCAGAACCATATAAACAGTAACCAGGTGCAGTAAAAACAGAACAAACAATCACACACATGAACACAAGATATAAGGTAGAAACCCAATGTGGGTGAAAACCACCTGCTGCAATCGTCTCTATCTTCTTTTAATAAGAAACTTATTTTTACAATTTTTGTACTGGTGCAGTGTTATACCAGTATGCAGGCTTCTACCTACAGAAGGCTACAACCTTCTCTCGTTATCCAGCTTCTCCTGGAAGGGAGCTATAACCCCCTAGCTCTTGTATTAGCCGATGTGTTTGCTAGTACATAGGTGCTGGCCTACAGAAGGCTACAACCTTCTCTTTTCTTCCAGGGACCACGTTTCATAAATTTTCAGACTGGATCCATCAATAACATCAATCAAACATCAAATATATCTGCATCAACCAATCTCCTTTGCACCAACCAAAACTGAATCAATCAATCACTTCTCATAATGCTGTAACCAGAATACAATAATAGTAACCAGAACCTAAGCCAAAACCTAGAACACTGCAAGCTAAATCATATTTTATGAGGTGTACACTCCTTCAATGTGTCGAACCTACATACATACACTGTTTTCTCAAGGCGAACCTGTGTATAGGTATGCAAATCAAATTTAAGATGTATACGCTGTTTTGATATGCAGAACCAGCGTGTATACCCACCTTTGCTAAAGTGAACCTGCGTACGAATCTGTAAATGACAATTTAAACTTTACAACAATTCCATACATCAGTTATACCCAGATCATCATATTTACAGATTACACCATGCGGTAGTTATTCAGATAAAAGATCACAAACCACACAAAGATACTTCTCTTCAAGCCTTAAGATCTTGACCCATCATTAGATCTTATCCTTCATCAAGTGCTAAGGTTCATCCTTGATTCAGTTCCAGCTATGCACCATAACCAAATAACCTGTATTCTGGATCTTGCTCTTCATCAGATATTCAATGTGTGAGTTCCCTTCCCTAATGATCTTCTCCTCCTTTTATATTCTTAGGCCTTGCTCAATACCATGGACCAAAACCACTTAGAACCAATACCTTGGACCAAATACCTGGGGTCAACACTTCGGACAAGATACCTTGGACCAATATCATGGATCAAAATACCATGGACCAAATGCCATGGACCAAAACTAAGTTTTGCAACATGTACGCGCCTTTCCTTCCATGAAAGTGCGTGTGTAAGCTATACGCACCTTTTGGTCTAAAAACACATGTGTACACGTGGCTTGGCCAATGAGGAACCTGCGCATACCTCTCTTTCTTCATTTTGAGAGTCTGAACTCTGATCTGTCATTTGAGTGAGTTGCCATCAAGGACAACACCTGTGTCATAGTGCCAAAACTATGTCATAATGCCAACAATCTCCCCTTTGGACTTGATGGCAACCCCAAGTCACTCTCCCCCTTTATCATCAAGGGCAAAGGGTTATGCTCCCTCTGAGTACATGCTGAATTCTCAGATATGATGAAGTGTGCTGATTGAGCTCCATGCTCGAGTCCATGCTCCCCCTGAATATAAGCAAGGTTTGCAAAAAGATGTTCTAAAAGAAGAACATGACTCTATACATACATCATAAATGACCTTCCTATCACCAAAGACTCATACATCCATCTCCCAACCAAGTGGGGATATACCAAGTTTGACTCATCCACCCAACCAAGTGGGGATATACCAATTGATTATACATGTCAAAGCACGAACATTACATCCCATGCATAGTGGGTGTTATCGGGAAATCTAGTGTCTATGCAGAGCTGCTAGTCCCACTAAGACTGGTAGCTATCTTAGAAACAAACAAACAAAAACTACTTTCGTTTTCCTTTATGAGAAGTAGATAAGAGGGGAACAAAGGAGACCAACCTTTGTCTTGCGCTTGGTTCCTTGCTTGATTCCTCTCTCTTCTGATAGATCTTTGCTACTCGCTTCCTCGCCTACCCAGCTTCAAAGAGCACCTGTGGAATCAAAGCAGCATAATACTATCCGAGAATAGAGATCTACTATCATAAACAATATAGGACCAGATATATATTGACCACACAAATGCATATATCATCAATCATACAAGAATGTGGAGGAAAACTTGAATAGCTTTATTAATATCAAGAATAACAAAGAGCATTACAACCAATTGTTCTGACCCAGCGTCATCCTCTCAGCAAGAAAGCCCTTCTTCACCTCATGAAAAGCTTAGATCACCCAACACTATGATGTTACACCAAGAAACCAGCAGCACTTCCTTACAAGATACAAAATTCCAGCCTCCTGGATCTCTGGGATGAGGGATCCATATATAGATGTTTGCAAGGGGGGTGAGTCAGCTTCTGAGATTTGATTAGTGTCCTCTCTCTGATAGTTCTTGATTCCACTTGGAGATTGATGATCTCTTACTCATCCCTGGGTGAATGCAGAGAGGCAAGTGTCACAGGAGAAGTTTCTGGAAGATTCCATGATCCTCCACCTCGCAAATTGACTCTGCCATTTGTCCACTCTCGCCCATCGCACCCCATAGAAGGGCTTTTCAGTATGCATCGCACCTCCCATGTGCATTTAGGTGGGATGCAACGCACTTTAACCATGGATCAGGCGAGATGGTCCAACTTTGACCAGTTCTGAGTAGTTTTTCATGGAGAACTTCTGGGAGATGATGTAATCAGTTGACCTTGTTCTTTTAGGGGTTGGAACAACACTTTTAGGGACTTAGGAGCCCTTGGTTTATGGACATATATGATTGGGGTTGCAATGCCCAAAAATGTCTATAACAGTTTCCCCCTAAAGCATGAGGTCGTTAATCTTTTGATGTCGGGTGAAATGCTTTATCATGAGGATCCGAAGTTTTTTCGAGCTGGAAGGCGACCTGTAATAAGATACAATACAATACAATACAATACATTATCTTCATAATATTTTCATGATCTAGCTGAGGCGGGCATTCCCATGCTCAACTTTATAAATTCATTTTCATGTACATAAGACAAACAATCATCTGAGTGCAGACTGATGATTCTGGTAGAGCCATCATCCCTTTGATTGGATGATTATCTGTGCAACAATGATGTACATTTGATGTCTTTATTTTCCTGAATATATATCGCAGCTCGGATGGATGAAACTAGATCCGGGGTCTTCAATCTTGTTCGATATTCACTCAAAGTACAAGTCGAGCCATGTGAGAGATGTTCTGGAGTCGAACATGGAAAGACATCACCTAATTACCACCCAGTGATGTAAGCTGTTAACAGGCGCGAGAGGAATCACCGATAAGGATGATGACCCTCAAGGTACTACAGTACAATTCACATGGTGTGAATAAGGGACTTCGTGTTGAACACCACGCAAAATCATTCGGTCGAAGGCCATTGATGTGAACCTGTCGCCGGAAGTGAGAAACTTGCCACTGAGGCATGCAAGCTTCAAAGTACTGAAAGGGTTGTCCCTAAGTCGACTTCTTGGATAATGAGCTAATGTCGACAAGAAGCGACCCACCGTAGGAGGGCCTTAATGAATCCCACATCTACGGCATGGAACGGAGTAAATGATTTTAATGGAGGTGAAAACGATCTGATGATATAAGGTTCAGGGTGGCGGTCATGAAAGAATGGAGCGTAAATGTAATGCAGTGGATGAGACATAGGTGAATTCTCTGAGCGACTTCTCATGAACATATCGGTGACACTGACATGATGGATTGGTAGCGTTAACCCCAAATGTGGATGGTGTGATGGACCAATGGTGATATGACCAGTGAACGAAACAACCCAACCCGACTCAGATGTAGAGTGAAAGTGTCATGTTCAAGAGCGACTTGCTACCAATAAAGTTTCTTCAAGTTTTCTTCCCAATTTTTCCCCAGTCATTGCTGACCAGTACCTCTTTATTTTTGTCAAGCTTGAGGAGGATAACATATGCTTGTTCTATAATTTTCCCTTCGGGCAAACCCATCACTATGTTTTAACGAGCCTAGCGATAGTGAAACTCGTTCTTGTCTGTATGGACAAGTTTTTCGCTATTCAGTTTTAACGATTTTAACGACAAAGATAACTCGGTCCTTTTCAATTTTAGAGAGTCTGAAAGAGACGTAAAGAAAACTCCAACAATCCTTTTTCGTCATATAATCCCTTAAGTCCAAAAAAGTATAAAATAATATGAAAGGGATGAATTTTCGGTAATTTTAACGAGCCGAACAAAACAAGCGCTCGATCTTTTTGTGTAATAATCCCTCAGGTCCAAAAAGATTAAAATCTAAAGGAGGGATAGCACTTCCGGTCACTTTAACGAGCTGGAGAGGCCAATCGCTCGGCAATATTTTCATATTTTACGAGTCAGATGAAAAGAGCTTAAAGGAGACTCGTTTTTCGAGGAACGAGTGATAAATTCGGGTAGCAACTAATTCTAGGTAAGGTTTGGAATTTTCCAATCACGACAGTGTCACAAGGATGGCTAACAGGATCACTCTTCGCAGCTGTTCCTCAAAAAGGGTAAACAATCAAATGGAGGTGAATGATCGGCCAATACAGAGTGGAGGTGATGATGAGAACACGACCAAGGCTTCAAAGGCTGATGATAATGCATTCACGATGGTTATTTACCAGAAATTGGTTCATTTTTTAATGAATGAGCTTAAACTCTGGGGGAAACATTTGCTCACTGCTTATGTTTAATTTTTAACGAGCTTGAACTCCACATAAAAACTACTCGATATAATGGTCATTGATTACCTTGATTTTACCATTGACAACTTTGTTCCTTCAAAGGTTGTACTGCCTATTCAATTGCTTCATCAAACTAGTTAGAAACGAATAATATATGCTTGAAAAATGAGTCAAAACACTAATATTTTACTTGAATTACGTGAAAAGTAATTTAAAAGTGGTTTTTACCTCTCATTTTACCATTTCATTTGAACTTTGGTTTGTTGGAGCTTTGGAGGTGCTTTCCCCCTTGATTTTCACCAGCTGATTCCGAGAGATTCTATGGACAATTCTTGGCGCCGTCTGGACCAGGTAAGAGCTAAACCTGAGCTCTTCAGTTTCATTCTTTCCTTTTTGAATTCTGAGCATGTTTCCTGGTTTTTCTGAGCCCCTGGGGTTTGAAGAATTCGCCCTGGCTCCATCTCACCTTTCCTATATCAAAAGGTGCGATGCATGTTGGCTTGGCCATTGGCCAGTCAGCATGCATCCCACCCAGTACACTGCTGGGGGTGCGATGGGCGCAAGGAGGGAAACTTGTGCACAGTTTTTCATGGAAATTTTTGCCTGTTTTTCACCAAATCAGGATCCTGACTCTTCTCTTGTTTGTTTTCAGAGATTCATTGGAGCAAAATGCCTGTTACATGGCGAGAACGTGAGCATGAAGAAGAGGACATGCTTGCTTTACATGATCCGGTTACGGTAAATGCACTGCGGAACTGTGGCCTGTTCAAGTTTTTCTGCATCTCTAGCATGAGGCAACAAATCAACTTGTTGCAATATTTTCTCGATGCATGGGATCCTACCAACCAGGTGTTCTAGATTAGGGGAAAATCTATCCCTTTGACTGTTGTGGACATCTATTTTTTGACCGGCTTATCGAGGCATGGTGCCCCTATCTCATTATCAGGTTCGGCCCGTGGGGGTGAATCCGTGAGAGATTACATTCACCAGTATTGCAGAGAGGGATCTCAGCCGAGTAAGGATGGCAAGATCAATATCCGAGATGTCATTGACAGGTCCTTGAGGACCATTCTGTTCACTTTTGCTAGACTGGCTGGTAGTGCGGCTCTTCATGTGGCCAACAGGTCTTATATGCAGTATGCCTTGAACCAAAGGTGTTCAACTGGTGTGATGCAGTACTCTCTGTGATGAAAGAACAACTAACCAAGGTAAAAAATGGAAGATTGAAGAACTTTGGATATGGTTCTATTTTGACCGCTTTTGCCTTGGAAAAGATCCCGCTGATGCAGCCGCAGTATGTTTCACTTGGTTTACCTCCACCGACTGAGCCATGGATGCAGAGATGGGTCGACCTTATGGCCAGACATGCTGGTCAGTCCCAGGTTTCCTTTTCTGATACCTTCTTCAAGTGGTTCAATCGTCAAGAGATGGTTTTTTCCGAGTATCCATATGCTGGTATGGATTTCCGAGGTGACCCGGATTTGGTACTGCCGGCTGGCGAGCAGTGGGGTGCCATCGGTAAATTCTTTGACCATATCTCTGTTTATCATTTCTCTTTATAATGTTCTTGTGCTTTCTTCTATCAGGACTAATCAAAACTCATGTGCTCATGCAGATGTTGGACCAGTTCGGCCAGTAGTACGCCTGAGAGTGCCAGCTGCCGCTCCAACAGGAGAGGTTGTGGGAAGGGCTATCCTTCGCGACCTTGATGTGGCCAAGACGCTTTCAGCGTTGCAGGATCAGGTCGAGGGCCTCACTCTTGGTATTCCAGATGTGAGGACTGACGAGCTGCCTCTGAGGTTGCAGTGACATACTACCGGCGTGCCGAGTCGATGGACTAGGCTTTTACGCATGATTGCACAGGCGGTGACTTGTTATCACCAACATCATTAGACTAGGGTGTCCCCTAGCGTTTTGAGTTTTGGGTCATCTGACCAATTTTGTCTTGGTTACAGAACATTATGTGTAAACCATAAACAGTTATATATATATTTTTGATTTTCGGAGTTTTATTTTGGTTAAGTTACATGATCCTGATGCAAATATTGATGAAATGCTTCTTTTTATAAATGTTGCAAATGTATATCTAACACATAATTTGCCAATGAGTCCGTTAATGTGTTTAAGTTTCTGGAAATATGCTGATATTGAATAAAATCAAATTGCCTTTCCAAAATCTTGACCCTTAGGAACATGCAATAGATAGCTGGATTTCGGACGGAGTAGATACCAGTGAGTTGTAGGATGACGAGTTGTGAGTCTAGCCTGACGACAAGTCGGCGTATGCCATGTGTGATGGCATCAGAGAGGAGTTCTATCAACGCGCTATATTCAGCGATGTTATTTGTTGACCGACCAATACATACCCCTCTGAAACTTACTAACTCGCCGCTTGGATCAAAAATGGCCCAGGCCGCAGAAGATAGGTTCCGCGAACTACGACTCGCTCCGTCGGCATATCCAACAAATGATTCCAATAGGTTCGACATCTGCAACAAATGTAAAAAGTGGATTACTTGACCAAAACAATTACCCTTAGCGAAAACAAAAATGTAACAAAAGCATAGGGGTTACTACACTGAATCATGCGTAGTAACGCTTAAGGTACAACCCGTTACGGGGTTGTGCCAGTGGAATCCCGTCATAATCCACTAACTTGTAGGCCCCTTTTGCTAATACATGTTTAACAATATAGGGGCCCATCCACAAAGACTTGAATTTACCTGCTCCCAATTTATCGGGTTACTGGTCGTAAAGTAAGACCAAGTCACCTTATGAGAAGACACGGGGTTTGACATTCTTGTCGAACTGCACCTTGACTCGTTTCTTATGGGCTTCATTAGCCAAAGCAGCATCACGATGGGTTTCATCCAATTGGATTAGTTCCAGGAAACGAGCCTCCTCTTTTGAAGTTCTGGGGAGAAGGTCGACTGCGAATTTGAGGGACGAGATCTCACACTGAACTGATAAGATTGCTTCTAGGCCATACACCAGTTGAAAGGGTGTAAACCCGGTTGCATTCCTTACCGATGTTCGGTATGCCCACAAGGCTGAGTACAGGATCAGGTGCCAACTCCTTTTGTGGACTCTAATCATCCTTTGCAGCATCCGCTTCAGGACTTTGTTGATTGCTTCAACTTGTCCATTGGCCTGCGGGTAATATGGAGTAGAGCTGTCGTGGGACAACCCCAATTTGGCAGCCAATTCAACCATCATGTGATTACGAAAATGCGATCCATGATCTGTGACTATGGCCTGTGGAACGCCGAATCTGGCGACTACATGATTGAAAAAGAAAAGGGCAGCTGTTTCGCCGGTGTTGTTTAATGTAGGCATCGCCTCGGCCCATTTGGTAAAATAGTCTACCGCGACTATGATATACCCATGCCCCCCGGTCGAGGTGGGGTTACATGTCATGAAATCTATGCCCCATTTGGCGAATGGCCCAACAACAACTATTGGTTGCAGGGGTGTGGGTGGTCTTCTGGTTTTGCTATCGAAAATTTGACATGCATGGAAACTTCTGACTGCGGTTATGCAATCTTTGAACATTGTTGGCCAGAAGTATCCTGCTCGTAATTTTTTTTGCGTCGTAGCGTAACTAGATTGATGCCCCCCACACGCGCTTGAATGACAATCATTCAGGACTTTTTCGGCCTCCTCATGGGTGAGGCACCTCCTCAGAACTGTATCGACACCACGACGGTAAAGCGTATCACCGATGATCATGTAGTCTTTTGATTGGTATCGAATACGTTTTTGTTCTGAGCGAGAGGTATTAGACCTATATTTTTGGGTTTCGAGATAGATGATTATATCTCCATACCATGGGTTGCTTGAAGATATCAGAAACAAAGATTCATCCACGATGGTTTCTTTGGATGTTTCATCGTTGGACGACGATGGGAGATTGCATAGTAATTCCGCGAAAACCAGGGATTTCTTCGATTTGGATTTTACAAATTCTAGATCAAACTCTTGAAGGATTGCTATCCATTTTGAATATTTGCCCCCCAGCAACTGTCGCGACAATATATAAGTCATGGGGTTGCAATCTGACAAAATGGTAGTTTTTCGAAAGAGGACGTAGTGTCGAAATCTTTGTATCGCTTGAACAGCTGCGGGAGCCAGCTTTTCAACATAGGAATACTTGCTTTCTGTATCATTTAAGTTTCTACTCAAATAATATATGGGATGTTCAATTCCATTGTCTTCTTGAACTAAAACCATTGCGATGGTTGTATCCGTTGCAGCCAGATACACGTTAAAGTCTTTTTGATAATCAGGAGCGTACATTAATGATGCTTTCATTAGGGATTCCTTTAAAGCATCAAAGGAAGCTTGCGCGACCTGATCCCATTCGAAGGGTACTTCTTTTTTCAATAGAAGTGTATAACCTTTAGCAAGTTCGGCGTAATCTGGAATGAACCTCCTCAGAAAGTTTGATTTTGGAGTTTCTGAATCTGAAGAAAATTTGAAGGTGGAGGCAAATTTATGATTGCTTGAACCTTACATGGGTCAAGACAAATCCCATCCTTTGAGACTACAAAGCCAAGCAAATGACCAGAACTGACACATAACACACATTTGTGCAGATTGAGTCGTATCTTGTAGTGTCGGCAACATAGAAATATCGCTCTTAAATGCTGCGGATGATCGGTCCGCTTTCACGAATGAGCCGGAAGATCGTCGAGATATGGTTGAACGATGTTTTTGATGTCATGGAAGGCATAATTCATTGCCCTCTGAAATGTTTCCCCTGCGTTCTTTAAACCAAAGGGTAACTTGCGATATGCAAATGTGCCCCACGGACAAATAAATGCAGTCTTTGACTGGTCCTGTGGGCGGATATTTATTTGATTATACCCGGAGAATCCATCCATAAATGAAAAGATTTCACATCTGGTGCATTCATCAATTATCTGGTCAATAAAGGGTGTAGGGTAGTTGTCTTTTGGACAAGATTGATTTACATCCCTATAATCGACACACACTCTAATCGTTCCTTGTTTTTTCATTATAGGAACAATGTTCGATACCCAATCGGTTAGAGGAACTGGGTAAATAAAACCAGCATGGAGAAGTTTTCAACATCTGCCTTGATGGCAACGACTTTCTTGGGGTGCACCTTCCGTAGCCATTGTCGTACTGGTTTGACATCTGGATACATCTTTATTTTGTGTTCAACTATACTTGAGTCAATGCCTGGCATTTCATCATATGACCAAGCAAAGACATCTCTGAATTCACGAAAAAGAACTTTGTATATTTCCAGTTCTGAAGGAGAACAACATTTGCCAACATAAATATTCTCTACAACATCTGTTTTGGTCAAGATATTTATGGCGATAGTCTCTTCGATATTGGACAAGTTTCGCTCAGAATCCACCGTGTTTATAGTATTTGATAGGAAATCAAAAACTAAAGGATGATGAAGGTCATCAGGAGTATCTTCTTGACAATCCGGAAGATGGGAACGATGGTGGTAATCTTCCCATGGCGCCCCGTCAATTATCATTGACTGAACAATTCCTTCGTCGGTGTAATGCACTTGCGACCAAGGATCTAAAGGGGTGCCATATTCCTTAGACCTATCTATCCAAACGCTTGATGAGCGTTGATTTGGGTTTGCCTCCCATGCCAAAAACATTGATTGCTACAATATTTCTATTGAGCTTGGAGGCAATACCTGTAGATGATCCAAGTTAATATCATTTTCTGAGATCTTTTGAATAGAAGATATCATATTGCAGGTTCCTACCATTTCCACTTCCGCCAGATTGATTGGAGGTGGGAGGGCAAAAGTCCCCATTAATATAGGGTCTTTTAGTAGGCCTACTCCGATATTTTGAAGCAAATGGGGGCTTCCATGGATCATCGGAATGCTTCCCGTAACTTGGGAACTATTGGGGAGAAATGTTTGTTGGTCGATGATTGTAATTCCCCCTTGAAAGGGAAATGCAATCTTCCTGAAGTAGGTCGACACAACCACAGCCATAGCATATATCTAGGGCCTTCCCAGTAGGATGTTGTAATTGAGGTTTCCGTCGATTACTTCAACATCTATTTCTACTGTTTTCCCCCCTAGTTCAACTTGCAAGTTACTTAAAATCCCATATGGGGTATATGTTCGTCCATCAAATGCTTTTAATGTCGTCGAAGATCGCGACAAGGTTGGAGATCCTAAAGTTTTCCAGCAACTCATCGACATAATACATGTAGATGCCCCCTCATCAATAATTGTTCAATGAACAGTTTTGTTGAGGGCTTTCACTTGAATGAGGAAAGCTAGTTGAGCTGGTAACTGAGGGTCATATCCTTTGTGATTAAAGGACACAAGATTAGAATCCTTTGGGTCAATCCCACCTATTGCTGATAATAAAGCCTGCTTTTGGGAGGGTCAATTTTGCAGTACCTCAAGTGTCGACATAGCGGATGGCGATTGGGCCATATCTTCCACTATATTATAATGTTATGCTGCTCTGGCACGAGGATTAAATGTTGACTTGTGTACTACTCCTTTTGATGGTTTTATTGTTAGCTCTGGAATGATGGGCGGCGCAACTTCTGTCGAAGTTGTTGTCGAACTACTAGGTTGATCTTTATCCTTGTTGTTCGACAACTGTGGATTCCCGTAATATTTATTCCTTCTTGTTATCAAAGCATCATTTTGCTGTTTCGAAACCGACAACATCAACACTTGGGACGGGGAAGCATTGTCACTAGCAACCAGATTTGTTCCTGGATTTGGAAACAGATCAGTGAATACCGTCGAGGTTTTTGAATTCTTGAAGAATTTTCTAAGCTCAGCTTTATATGGACACTCTCTTGTCCAATGATATTCATCACATATAAGGCATGGACGATTTGGTTTCTTATCTCCAGAAGGGTTTGCAGAAGATTTTTCAGGTGATGATTCCTCCTGTTTCTTCTTCTTCCCTTTGTTTTTCTTCTTGCCTCCTGGTTGCTTGGTTTCTTTGCCTTTGTCAGTTGAGACGGCATTTACTTCTGAGGTGAGAAGTTCATCTTTTGCATTTTGACTAGAAATCTTACGGGCCTTTTTAGATGTAGCCTTTGTTGATTTCGTGTCTATCGTACCAATCACGCCATCGCCGGCATGAGAGTCATTGTTCGATTTAGGAGGAGGAGGAACGGAAAATTCTGGTCTGGGAGCGTCAGGGATTTTATCGTAGAGCATGCCAGACTGAGTATAAATCAAGTCTAAATATTGCGCACGAGCAATAACTTGCTCTTCAGTGACGACTCCTCCCTTTGCCACATCTTCTGTAATGGAAGGTAATAATGACTTAATAAACCATTCAGCTAAAAGCTGATCAGGAACATACGTTTTTACCATTCTACGACGACGTCGCCACTCATGAATATGATCGGATATGTGAGTGGTCGTTGTTTGCTTGAAATTGGTAAGAAGTTCTGTTCCCGTTTCATACCTTATGGGTAACTGAAAATGGGTTAAAAAGGTTGTGGCTAGGGTACTGAAGTTATCAAATGAAGCTCTAGGTAATTCGATATACCATTTTGCTGCCGGACCAGTTAACGTTCTCTGAAAAAGGCGAAGCCTAATCGAATCATCGTTTAGGGTGTTTGATGAACACCATAGATGAAAGTCATCACATGATTCGATGGGTCTTCACCCATATTTCCATTAAGTTTAGGAATATCTGATGGAAGTTTATGCGAAATCGCTGGCCACCAAGGGGCGTAAGCAATTGGATCGTTTGTTAGCCGATTTAGATTTGGTAACTCTAAAGTCGCCACGAAGGGTAACTGTTGATTCAGGTTTGGCGAAGCATACCCAGGATAAGATGGAATCGCCTGGGCAGTTGGTCTTTGCATACCAGCATAATGCATTTGATGCTGGTAACTTTGGTAAGGTTGATGGGCATAACCATTGTAGAATGGTTGATTTTGACCGTTTTGAATATACGACTGCCCATTATTTGCAAAGATTTGTTGCTCAGATCCTTGGTAAACTTGTTGGAATTGCAGTTGTTGATATTGCACCAACCATGGTTGTGAAGCCATGTGCTGTTGTCCAATACTGGCTGTTTGACCAAGATGAGGGGTAATTGTACCCGTTTGGGCTTGTGTCATTCCACTAGTTGGCAATTGTGGTTGAGTCGCAGGGATAAGAGGCTGTTGCATTACAACCTGAGAAACCTGAGGTTGGCATACAACAGGCAATGCTTGTACTTGCGATACCATCACAATGGCTGGCGTAGTTGGTATATTTGACATAGGTAAACATTGTTGCATGGAGTATACAACTCTTGGTTGTTGAGGCAGTATCGGCACCCAACCGCTAGATGTAATTCTAGCATAACCTGAATTTTATTGTGAACACTTGTATGGTTGTCCTCCCGGAGGAGACAATGAAAGGGTATATTGCCCCCCATACGGCGGTAATCCGGTACTCAAAGGAATGGTTTTCCCTTGAGGACTGGACTACCCAAATTGACACCGTGAAGGATCAATTTGCTGAGACTCAACATAAGAGTTCCCGGATATTATTCCGGATGAACAAACGGGAACGGACCATACTGTCGAAATAGCCCCTGGGTGGGCCCCATCTAGCGATTGAGAGCTAGTTGCGACAGATGGTATGCCGACGAACATTGTTGGAGTGACTGCAGGAAGTTCTGCCGTCGCTGTGTCAGATGACACAGTCCTAGATGTCGATGGTTGTTCAGACATTTCTAGTCTATCCAAAAGATTTCCTAGCAATTCTACAGGAGCTTTCGATAATGGTAGACTAATTTATGATGAAGAAGGATATAGGGTGATCCCGACTCCAAATTGAGATGGATTACTAGATGGAGGATTCTCCACAGTCTCTTCTATAGCAATTAGACTAGGTGGAAGAGGTAGACCGTCAGGTCCGTAAAATATTTCCGGTGTCGAAGAAGGTATAGATTCTGCAGCGACAGATGTTTGGGGAATAACACCTTCCGAATCAGCTGTAGATGGAGCTGGTTCAGTAATACAAGTGTTTACCTTCACACTAGGATCAGGCCTACTGTCCTTTGGTGGCTGCGGAACTTCTTCTATAAAGGTAGGGATACCAGAAATGTTTGGAGTAACCGGAGTCTCCGATGGTGTTGGAACACTTGTTCTAACTTTACCAGGAGATTTGGAACTGGTTAAACGAGTTCGATTCATCCGTAACAGTTTTGATTTTGGAGACAAAGACGGTTGACTCGTAAGCCTCCGCGAACGACGGGGTTTCAATTGACTTTCTTCCACGATTGCAGATTACTCGATCAACTAAAAATCAAGGGGAAATATGTTTCCGAATTAAATGAATTTTATACGCTTTGACACAACTTATTTTTTCAATTTTTAAGAGTCGAGAAAAAACAAAAGATGACTCTAGTCGCCTTCGATTTTTAATGAGCTTGAAGTGAAAAGTGCTCAGATGGACCTTTTCCTTTAAGGAGTCTGAAAAGGAATGAAAGAGACTACTCTGGAAATCTAGACAGAGGGATTACCAAACCAATCGCAAAACTGCAGAATACTTTTTACGGTACGGCAGTCAATCTTCCTGAATGCTATGTTCAGTGCATTGCGATCAATAGGGCGGCAGACACGGCTTCCTATGGATAAAGGATATAGCCTATTGTGGTCTCCCAATATATACTCGACGGTACATGGGAGCACAAGTCCGTATTGGCACTTATCGTCTCAAAGTGGAGGAATCACCCAACCAGCAATGAAAACAACAGTTACCAGGCTTTACGACGCCGGAATACGTCTCTAGCCTAGACTTCTAAATGTTGTGCATTAGGTTCCAAAGCATTTTTAGATTCATTAAATTAATTTTATAGCTGATCTTGCTTAAGAAATTTGCCTTTCAGGTTCACCGCGTGATGTAGATATACAATTCCTAAAATGCAATCTAAGATGATATACAATCGTTTAATATTCTTTTTGCAATGAAAATCCTAGCTACTAAAGAAAGAGAGATGATATTCTTTCAACATAGAGCAGAGAGCACAAATTATATGCACTGTCCTAAATCAAACCAACAAACAGTCTAAATGCAAATGCACATGCATGTATTTGTTTTCAGCCTTCTTAATGTGTGAATGATAAAAAGAAAGCTAAGCGCAAATCTGAATTATTTTTCGAAGCGACATTACTAACAAGCTTCTTTTCAAGACAAAATGAAGACAATGACGACACTTTGTGATTTGGAATTGAAAACTTGCTTTCGACACTTGAAAAACTACTAATTCAAATCAAATACAATAGTAACAGTGTAATCGACTATCAAGAACAATCATATTCTCTTCTGTGATTGAAAACGACACTTGCGACACTTCCAAATCAAGAAACGACAGTCCAATTACGCTACTTCTTTGTAAAAGAGAACTGAAAATGGCTCACAATACATAAAAACATTTACAGTTCTTTGCAAAATGGAGGCGGAATAATGGCAAGGAAGGGGGTTTCCAACATAGGTATACTGACTACAGACAACAAAACTCCTGAATAGAGTTGAAAAGAGTGAAGAAAAACCAAAGTCTGGAGGAAAAATTAGCCTTTTCTGATCAGCACACCTATTACACAGGGATTCCAGTATGCATCCCACCTACAGCACACAGGAAGTGTGATGCATACTGATATCCTTGAAGAGAGGGTGCGATGGTACAGTGCGAGACTTTTGATCCAGTTCTTGATCACAGTTTGCAACACAGTTCAGGGATTTAGGCCGAGCAAGTGATAATCAGTAAGTAAATTAGAGGGGTAGATCTAAGGAGGTTACTAGAGCCACCACAAGGGCAATTAGAGAGTTTGTAAATCGATTGTTCAGTTCATAAACAAAACCCGGAGATAGACTGAAGCAACATTGATCTACTTTGCACTTGCATAGCAAATGCAGTTCGAAGGCTAGCTGGCTTGACTTCAGGCTCCGTCTGTAAGTTTATAAAGCAAACAAATATAGACAAACAAACAATCTATTTGCTCCCCAGTGGAGTCACCATTTTGTTATCGGGAAATCTAGTGTCTATGCAGAGCTGCTAGTCCCACTAAGACTGGTAGCTATCTTAGAAACAAACAAACTAAAACTACTTTCGTTTTCCTTTATGAGAAGTAGATAGGAGGGGAACAAAGGAGACCAACCTCTGTCTTGCGCTTGGTTCCTTGCTTGATTCCTCTCTCTTCTGATAGATATTTGCTACTCACTTCCTTGCCTACCCAGCTTCAAAGAGCACCTGTGGAATCAAAGCAGCATAATACTATCCAAGAACAGAGATCTACTATCATAAACAATATAGGACCAGATATATATTGACCACACAAATGCATATATCATCAATCATACAAGAATGTGGAGGAAAACTTGAATAGCTTTATTAATATCAAGAATAGCAAAGAGGATTACAACCAATTGTTCTGACCCAGCGTCATCCTCTCAGCAAGAAAGCCCTTCTTCACCTCATGAAAAGCTTAGATCACCCAACACTATGATGTTACACCAAGAAACCAGCAGCACTTCCTTACAAGATACAAAATTCCAGCCTCCTGGATCTCTGGGATGAGGGATCCATATATAGATGTTTGCAAGGGGGGTGAGTCAGCTTCTGAGATTTGATT
The DNA here is from genome assembly GCA_031772625.1 of Pinus tabuliformis. Classification (NCBI taxonomy): domain Eukaryota; kingdom Viridiplantae; phylum Streptophyta; class Pinopsida; order Pinales; family Pinaceae; genus Pinus; species Pinus tabuliformis. Next base: position 1,617,125,270 of record CM062818.1, on the reverse strand, counting down.
AGTGTCCTCTCTCTGATAGTTCTTGATTCCACTTGGAGATTGATGATCTCTTACTCATCCCTGGGCGAATGCAGAGAGGCAAGTGTCACAGGAGAAGTTTCTGGAAGATTCCATGATCCTCCACCTCGCAAATTGACTCTGCCATTTGTCCACTCTCGCCCATCGCACCCCATAGAAGGGATTTTCAGTATGCATCGCACCTCCCATGTGCATTTAGGTGGGATGCAATGCACTTTGACCATGGAGCAGGTGAGATGGTCCAACTTTGATCAGTTCTGAGTAGTTTTTCATGGAGAACTTCTGGGAGATGATGTAATCAGTTGACCTTGTTCTTTTAGGGGTTGGAACAACACTTTTAGGGACTTAGGAGCCCTTGGTTTATGGACATATATGATTGGGGTTGCAGTGCCCAAAAATGTCTATAACAGTGGGGAAACAAAATAGGTTGTTTCATGACCTTGACATTAAAAGATATACATGACATAGAGACCAAATATTTGAAACAAGACCATGATAGTTATCAACAAATATCATCAACATCATCTGTCAATCACCATCTTGACTAGTAACCATGATCTCCCCTTGAACCTGTTCCACCTGAATAAAAAACAACTGTGAATTTGTACCAAGATCTTCTAAGATAATGCCAACAATGCATTATTAGAAGTAAATGCTCCCCCTAAACCTGTGCTAGATGATCATTGTCAGACTCATATCAGACTCCTTTCACCCTGAGTCTAGCCCATTGTTTTTTCTTCAAACCAACATATACGCGATTGTATCCATAGCAACCGATGTATGTACACGGGTACGCTTCATGAAACTCGCTTATAACCACTTTTCTCTGAAACAGATAAGTTTCAATAGCAAGTTGATGCATCAACTACTCCCAGCTTCTGTCTGAGATATTCAAATGTCTCTTTGGGAAGTGGTTTGGTGAATATATCAACAACCTATTCTTTGGAGGGAACATACTCCAATTTGACCTTTTGTTCACGTAGAAAATGATATTTGATGCGTATGTGCTTGGTCTTGGAATGCATGACTGGATTCTTTGAAATACTAATTGCACTTGTATTATCACATAGAATGGAGATGGGTGGAGTACATGTGATATGAATGTCTTGCAATGTTTGCATCATCCAAAGGAGTTGTGTGCAGCAAGATGCAACAGCCACATATTCTGCTTGAGCTGTAGATAATGCAATTGAACTTTGTTTCTTGCTGAACCAAGACACTAATCTAGAACCCATTGTTACAGGGAAAAGTGTCTATGCAGAACTGCTAATCCCACTAAGGTGTGGTAGCTACCTTAGAAACAAACAAAGTAAAGCTACTTTCATTTTTCCTTTATGAAAGATAGATGAGAGAAGAATAAAGGAGACCAACCTCTGTCTTGCGCTTAGCTCCTAGTTCGATTCCTCTCTCTTCTGATAGTCCTTTGCTACTTGCTTCCTTGTACACCCAGCTTCACATAGTACCTGTAGAATCAAAGTAGCATAACACTATACATGAACATGGATCTATTATCATAAACAATCTAGGATCATATGTAAATTGACCATACAAATGCATAAAACATAAACGACACAAGAGTCTGGAGGAAAACTTGAATAACTTTTATTGATAATCAAGAAAGAGCCAAGAGAGTTACAACCAGTTGTTCTGACCCAGCATCATCCTCTCATCAAGTAAGCCCTTCTTCACCTCATACAAAGCTTAGATCACCCAACACTATGATGTTGTCTCAAGAAACCAACATCAATTCCTTACAAGATGCAAAATTCCAACCTCTAACCTCCTGGATCTCTGGGATGAGAGATCTATATATAGATATTTGCAGAGGTGTGAGTCAGCTTTGGGTTTTTGATTAGTGTCTTCTCTCTGATAGTTCTTGACTACACTTGGAGATCTCATTGATCTCTTACTCATCCTTGGGCGATTCTGAGAGGCAAGTGTCCCAAGAGAAGTTTCTGGAAGATTCCATGATCATCCACCTCGCAAACTGTCTCCGCCACTTGTCTTTTCTCGTCCATCGCACCCTATAGAAGGGCTTTTTGAAATGCAATGCACTTCCCATGTGTACAAGGTGAGATGCATCGCACCCTGTCCATGGAGCAAGTGAAATGATCCAGTTTTGATCAGTTCTGAGTAGTTTTTCATGGAGAACTTCTGGGAGAAGCTGTAATCAGTTGACCTTGTTCTTTTAGGGGTTGGAACAACACCTTTAGGGACTTAGGAGCTCTTGGTTTATGGACATTTATGCTTGGGGTTGTAGTGCCCAAAAATGTCTATAATAGCTGCCCCCTAAAGCATGAGGTCGTTAATCTTTTTTGATGTCGGGTGAAATGCTTTATCATGAGGATCCAAAGTTCTTTCAAGCTGGGAGGAGACCTGTAATAAGATACAATTCAATACATTATCTTCATAATATTTTCATGATCTAGCTGAGGCAGGCATTCCCATGCTCAGCTTTATAAATTCATTTTCATGTACATAGGACAGACAATCGTCTGAGTGTAGACTGATGATTCTGGAGGAGTCATCATCCCATAGATTGGATGATTATCTGTGCAGCAATGATGTACATTTGATGTCTTTATTTTCCTGAATATATATCGCAGCCCGGATGGATGAAACTAGATCCTGGGTCTTCAATCTCATTCGATCTTCACTCAAAGTACAAGTCGATCCATGTGAGAGATGTTCTGGAGTCGAACATGGAAAGACATCGCCTAATTACCAGCCAATGATGTAAGCTGTTAACAGGCGCGAGAGGAATCACCGATAATGATAATGATCCTCAAGGTACTATAGTACAATTCACGTGGTGTGAATAAGGGACTTGGCGTCGAACACCGAGCAAAATCTTTCGGTCGAAGGCCATTGATGTAAACCTGTCGTCGGAAGTGAGAAACTTGCCATTGAGGCATGCAAGCTTCAAAGTACTGAAAGGGGTGTCCCTAGATCGACTTCTTGGATAATGAGTTGATGTCGAAAAGAAGCGATCTGTCATAGGAGGGCCTTAATGAATCCCACATCAATGACATGGAACAGAGCAAATGATTTTAGTGGAGGTGAAAACGGTCTGGTGATATAAGGTTCAGGGTGGCGGTCATGAAAGAATGGAGTGTAAATGTATTGCAGCGAGTGAGACACAGGTGAATTCTCTGAGCGACTTCTCTTGAACATATCGGCGACACTGACATGATGGATTGGTAGCATTAACCCCAAATGTGGATGGTGTGATGTGGCCATGGTGATGTGACCGGTGAATGAAACAACCCAACCCGATTTGGATGCGGAGTGAAAGTGTCAGGTTCAAGAGCGACTTGCTACCAATAAAATTTCTTCAAGTTTTCTTCCCAATTTTTCCCCAGTCATTGCTGACCAGTACCTCTTTATTTTTGTCAAGCTTGAGGAGGATAACATATGATTTTTTTATAATTTGCCCTTCGGGCAAACCCATCGCTATGTTTTAACGAGCCTAGCGATAGTGAAACTCGTTCTTGTCTGCTATGGACAAGTTTGTTGCTATTAGGTTTTAATGAGTTTAACGACAAAGATAACTCGGTCCTTTTCAATTTTAGAGAGTCTGAAAAGGGACGTAAAGGAAACTCCAAAAATCCTTTTTTGTCATCTAATCCCTAAAGTCCGAAAAAGTATAAAACAATATAGAAGGGATGAATTTTCGATACTTTTAACGAGCCGAACAAAACAAGCGCTCGATCTTTTTGTGTAATAATCCCTCAGGTCCAAAAAGATTAAAATCTAAAGGAGGGATAGCACTTCCGGTCCCTTTAACGAGCTGGAGAGGCCAATGGCTCAGCAATCTTTTCATATTTTACAAGTCAGTTGAAAAGAGCTTAAAGGAGACTCGTCTTTGAGGAACGAGTGATAAAATTGGGTAGCAGCTGATTCCAGGTAAGGTTTGGAATTTTCCAATCACGACAGTGTTACAAGGATGGCTAATAGGATCACTCTCCGTAGCTGTTCCTCAAAAGGGGTAAACAATCAAATGGAGGTGAATGATCGGCCAATACAGAGTGGAGGTGATGATGGGAACACGACCAAGGCTTTTAAAGGCTGAAGTACTACATTCACGATGATTATTTACCGGGAATTGGTTCATTTTTTATTGACCTTAAACGCTGGGGGAAACATTTGCTCATTGCTTATGTTTATTTTTTAATGAGCATGAAGTCCGCGTTAAAACTGCTCGAGGCAGGTTTATTTTTTAACGAGCTTGAATCCTGTGGTAACATTGCTCGTGGCTAGGTTTATTTTTTAATGAGCTTGAACTTTGCGGAAACATTGCTCATGATAAGTTTGCATGCCCCCAGCATAATAACACAAATCGAGGTGCATGCCCCCCAAGCTTCATTGCATTCATCTTGGTGGTTGGAATGAAGGTTTACCTTCGAGACTTCGAAAGACTCGACTTTTATTTTACGAGATCGTAATCAAAGACTCGATTTGGAAAGGGAGGCATTTCATTTTTTAATGAGGTTGACACAGTAAAATAACTATCCTCATAATCCACCGTATTTACAGTATTTGATAGAAAATCAAAAACTGAAGGATGATTAAGGTCATTGGAATAATCTTCGTTGTAATCCGGGAGATGGGAACGATGGTGGTGATCTTCCCATGGTGCCTTTCCTAACATCATTGACTGATTGATTCCTTTGTCTGTAGAAGGTACATGTGACAAGGATCTAAAGAGGTACCATATTCCTTAGACCTATCTATCCAAACACTCGATGAGCATTGATTTGGGTTTGCCCCCCAGGCCAAGAAAATTGATTGCTACAATATTTCTAAAATGGCGATGATCCATGCTGACAAAATGTTTAGGAATCTTCTGAATCCATTAGATATAGAAGATTTCATATTGTGGGTTTCCACTGTGGCCACTTCCGCCAGATTCCTCGGAGGCGGTAGGGCAAAAGTACCCATTAAGGCAGGGTCTTTTAGGAGACCTACTCCGATATTTTGAAGCGAATGATTGCTTCCATGGATCATTGGAATGCTTCCCGTAACTTGTGAACTGTTGGGGAGAAATTTTTGTTGGTCGATGATTGTAATGCCTCCTTGAAAGGGAAATGCAATCTTCCTGAAGTAGGTCGACACAACTACGGCCATGGCATAAATCCAGGGCCTTCCCAGTAGGATGTTGTAATCGAGGTTTCCGTCAATTACTTCAACATCAATTTCTACTGTTTTTCCCCCTAGTTCAACTTGCAAGTTACTTAAAATCCCGTATGGAGTGTATGATCGTCCATCAAATGATTTTAACATTGTTGATGATCGCGACAAGGGTGGTGAGCCTAAATTTTTCCAGCAACTCATCAACATAATACATGTAGATGCCCCCTCATCAATAATTGTTCGACGAACAGTTTTGTTGAGGGATTTCACTTGAATAAGGAAAGCTAGTTGAGCTAGTATCTGAGGGTCATATCCTTTGTGATTAAAGGATACTAGATTGGAATCTGTTGGGTCAATCCCACCTATTACTGATAATAGATCCTGCTTTTGGGAGAGGTAATTTTGCGGTACCTCAAGTGTCGACATAGCGGATGGCGATTGGGCCAGGTCCTCTACTATATTATAATTCTGTGCTACTTTTGCACGAGGATTAAATGTCGATTTGTGTACTACTCCCTTTGGCGACTTTATCATTGGTTCAGGAATGATGGGTGGCACAACTTCGGTTGAAGTTGTTGTCGAACTACTAGGTTGTTCATTAGCTTTGTTATTCGACAGCTGTGGATTCCCGTAATCTTTATTCCTTGTCAAAGCATCATTTTGCTGCTTTGAGACAGACAACATAAGCACTTGGGATCAGGAAGCATTTTGATTAGCAACCAGTTTGGTTCCCGGGTTTGGAAACGGATCAGTCAATACTGCTGAGGTTTTTGAACTCTTAAATAGTTTCTTAACTTCAGCTTTATGTGGACAATCTCTCGTCCAATGATCCTCATCGCATATCTGACACCCCGCAGGGGTTTTCCTTTGCCCAGAAGGGTTTGCAGAAGGTTTTTCAGGAGATGACTCATCCTGCTTCTTTTTTCTCCCTTTCTTTTTCTTCTTGCCCCCTGGTTGCTTCAGTTGTTTGCCCTTGTCGGTCCACACGACATTTATCTCCGAGGCAAGAAGTTCTCATTTGCATTTTGACTAGAAATCTTACGGGCCTTTTTAGATGTAGCCTTTGTTGATTTCGTGTTTGTAGTACCAATCACGCCATCGTCGGCATGAGAGTCATTGTTCGATTTAGGAGGAGGAGGAACGGAAAATTCTGGTCTGGGAGCGTCAGGGATTTTATCGTAGAGCGTGCCAGACTGAGTATAAATCAAGTCTAAATATTGCGCACGAGCAATAACTTGCTCTTCAGTGACGACTCCTCCCTTTGCCACATCTTCTGTAATGGAAGGTAATAAAGACTTAATAAACCATTCAGCTAAAAGCTGATCAGGAACATACGTTTTTACCATTCTACGACGACATCGCCACTCATGAATATGATCGGATATGTGAGTGGCAGTTGTTTTCTTGAAGTTGGTAAGAAGTTCTGTTCCTGTTTCGTACCTTATCGGTAACTGAAAATGGGTTAAAAAGGTTGTGGCTAGGGTACTGAAGTTGTCAAATGAAGCTCTGGGTAATTTGATATACCATTTTGCTGCCTGACCAGTTAACGTCCTCTGAAAAAGGCGAAGCCTAATCGAATCATCGTTTAGGGTGTTTGATGAACACCACAGATGAAAGGTCATCACATGATTCGATGGATCTTCACCCGGATTTCCATTAAATTTAGGAATATTCGATGGAAGTTTATGCGGAATCGTTGGCCACCAAGGGGCGTAAGTGATTGGATCGTTTGTTAACCGTTTTAAATCAGGTAACTCTAAAGTTGCCACGAAGGGTAATTGTTGATTCAGGTTAGGTGAAGCATACCCAGGATAAGATGGGATCGCCTGAGCAGTTGGTCTTTGCATACCAGCATAATGCATTTGATGCTGGTAACTTTGGTAAGGTTGGTGGGCATGACCATTGTAGAATGGTTGGTTTTGATCGTTTTGAATATACGGCTGCCCACTATTTGCAAAGATTTGTTGCTCATAACCTTGGTATACTTGTTGGAACTGCGGTTGTTGGTATTGCACTAGCCATGGTTGTGAAGCCATGTGCTGTTGCCCGATACTAACTGTTTGACCAAGATGAGGGGTAATTGTACCCGTTTGAACCTGTGTCATTCCACCAGTCGGCGATTGTGGTTGAGTTGCAGGGTCAAGAGGCTGTTGCATTACAACCTGAGAAACTTGAGGTTGGCATACAACAGGCAGCGCTTGTACTTGCGACACCGTCACAATAGCTGGCGTAGTTGGTATACTTGACATAGGTAAACATTGTTGCATCGAATATACAACTCTTGGTTGTTGAGGTAGTATCAGTACCCAACCGCTAGATATAATTCCAGCATAACCTGAATTTTGTTGTGAACTCCCGTATGGTTTTCCTCCCGGAGGGGACAACGAAAAGGTATACTGCCCCCCATACGGTGGTAATCCGGTACTTAAAGGAATGGTTTTCCCTTGAGGACCGGACTGCCCAAATTGACATCCCAAAGGATCAATTTGTTGAGACTCAACATAAGAGTTTCCGGATACTATTCCGGATGAAAAAACAGGAACGGACCATACCGTCGAAATAGCCCCTGAGTGGGCTCCTTCTAGCGACTGAGAGCTAGTTGGGACAGATGGTACACCGGCGAACATTGTTGGAGTGATAGCAGGAAGTTCTGTCGTCGCTGTGTCGGACGACACAGTCCTAGATGTTGACGGTTGTTCAGACATTTCTAATCTATCCAAAAGATTACCTAGCGATTCTACAGGAGCTTCTGCCGGCGGTAGACTAATTTCTGATGAAGAAGGATACAAAGTGATCCTGACTCCAAATTGCGATGGAGTACTAGATGGAGGATCCTCCACAATCTCTTCTATAGCAATCAGACCAGGTGGAAGAGGTAGACCGTCAGGTCCGTAGAATATTTATGGTGCCGAAGAAGGTATGGAATCTGCAGCGACATATGTTTGGGGAACAACACTCTCTGAACCGGTTGTAGATGGAACTGGTTCAGTGATACAAGTGTTTACCCTCAGACTAGGATCAGTACTACTATCCTTCGGTGGCTGCTGAACTTCTTCTGTAAAGGCAGGGATACCAGAAATGTTTGGAGTAACCGGAGTCTCTGATGTTGTTGGAACACTTGTTCTAACTTTACCAGGAGATTTGGAACCGGTTAAACGAGTTTGCTTTGTCCGTAATAGTTTCGATTCCGGAGACAAAGACGGTTGACTCGTAAGCCTCCGCGAATGATGGGGTTTCAATTGACTTTCTTCCACGATTGCGGATTACTCGATCAACTAAAAATCAAGGGGAAGTATGTTTCCGAATTAGATGAATTTTAGACGCTTTGACACAACTTGTTTTTTCAATTTTTAAGAGTCGAGAAAAAACAAAAGATGACTCTAGTCGCCTTCGATTTTTAATGAGCCTGAAGTGACAAGTGCTCAGATGGACCTTTTCCGTTAAGGAGTCTGAAAAGGAATGAAAGGGACTGCTCTGGAAATCTAGGTAGAGGGATTACCAAACCAATCGCAAAACTACAGAATACTTTTTACGGTACGGCAGTCAATCTTCCCGAATGCTGTGTTCAGTGCATTGCGATCGATAGGGCGGCAGACATGGCTTCCTATGGATAAAGGATTAAGCCTATTGTGGTCTCCCAAAATATACTCGACGGTACGTGGGAGCACAAGTCCGTACTAGCACTCATCCTCTCAAAGTGGAGGAATCACCCAACCATCAGTGAGAACAACAGTTACCAGGCTTTACGACGCCGGAATACGTCTCTAGCCTAGACTTCTAGATGTTGTGCGTTAGGTTCCAAAGCGTTGTTAGATTCATTAAATTTATTTTATAGTTGATCTTGCTTAAGAAATTTGCCTTTCAGGTTCACCGCATGATGTAGATGTACAATTCCTAAAATGCAATCTAAGATGATAAACAGTCTTTTATCTTCTTTGTGCAATGAAAATCCTAGCTACTAAGGAAAGAAAGACAGAATTCTTTCAACAAAGAGCAAAGAGCACACACTATATGCACTGTCCTAAATCAAACCAATCAAACAGTCTAAATGCAAATGCACATGCATGTATTTGTTTTTAGCCTTCTTAATATGTGAATGATAAAAAGAAAGATAATGCGCAAATCTGAATTACTTTTCAAGCGACAATTACTAATAAGTTTCTTTTCAAAATAAAAAATGAAGACAATCACAACACTTTGCGATTTGGAAATGAATAATTGCTTTCGACACTAGAAAAACTACAAATTCAGATCAAATACAATAGTAATAGGGTAATCGACTATCAAGAGCAACCAGACTCTCTTCTATGACTGAAAACGACACTTGCGAAACTTTCAAATCAAGAAACGACAGTACAATTATGTTACTTTTTTGCAAAGGAGAACTGAAAATGACTCAACAAATACACAAAAACATTTACAGTTCTTTGCACAATGGAGGCGGAATATCAGCAAGGAAAGGGGTTTCAAACAGAGGTATACTGACCATAGGCAGCAAAATTCATGAATAGAACTGAAAAGAATGAACACAGAAACCAAAATTGAGGAACAATGCCAAGTCTGATCAGCGCACCTATAACACAGTGAACTTGAAATGTAGCACACCTACTACACTCGGGAAGTGCGCTGAATTTCAGATTCACAGAACAGAGACTGCGCTGGGCCAGAGACGAGACTTTGCTTGGGTTCCGGGTCACAGTTTGCAGTTCAGTTCAGGGATTTTGGCCGAGCAAGTGGTAATCAGTAAATCAACAACAGGGGTAGATCTAAGGAGGTTACTAGAGCCACCACAAGGGCAATTAGAGAGTTTGTAAATCAGTTGTTTAATTCATAAACAAAACCCGGAGATTGACTGAAGCGACATTTATCTACTTTTCATTTGCATAGCAAATGCAGTTCGAAAGCTACCTGGCTCAACTTCAGGCTCCGTCTGTAAGTTTATAAAGTAAACAACAAGGTAGATAAACAAACAACCTAGTCGCTCCCCAGCGGAGTCGCCATTTTGTTACAGGGAAAAGTGTCTATGCAGAACTGCTAATCCCACTAAGGTGTGGTAGCTACCTTAGAAACAAACAAAGTAAAGCTACTTTCGTTTTTCCTTTATGAAAGATATATGAGAGAAGAATAAAGGAGGCCAACCTCTTTCTTGCACTTGGCTCCTAGTTCGATTCCTCTCTCTTCCGATAGTCCTTTGCTACTTGCTTCCTTGTACACCCAGCTTCATAGAGTACCTGTAGAATCAAAGTAGCATAGCACTATACAAGAACATGGATCTATTATCATAAACAATCTAGGATCAGATGTAAATTAACCATACAAATGCGTAAAACATAAACGACACAAGAGTATGGAGGAAAACTTGAATAGCTTTTATTGATAATCAAGAAAGAGCCAAGAGAGTTACAACCAATTGTTCTGACCCAACATCATCCTCTCAGCAAGTAAGCCCTTCTTCACCTCATACAAATCTTAGATCACCCAACACTATGATGTTGTCTCAAGAAACCAACAACAATTCCTTACAAGATGCAAAATTCCAGCCTCTAACCTCCTGGATCTCTGGGATGAGAGATCTATATATAGATATTTGCAGAGGTGTGAGTCAGCTCTGGGTTTTTGATTAGTGTCTTCTCTCTGATAGTTCTTGACTCCACTTGGAGATCTCATTGATATCTTACTCATCCTTGGGCGATTCTGAGAGGCAAGTGTCCCAGGAGAAGTTTCTGGAAGATTCCATGATCATCCACCTCGCAAACTGTCTCCGCCACTTGTCTTTTCTCGTCCATCGCACCCCATAGAAGGGCTTTTTGAAATGCAACGCACTTCCCGTGTGTACAAGGTGAGATGCATCGCACCCTGGCCATGGAGCAAGTGAAATGATCCATTTTTGACCAGTTCTGAGTAGTTTTTCATGGAGAACTTCTGGGAGAAGCTGTAATCAGTTGACCTTGTTCTTTTAGGGGTTGGAACAACACCTTTAGGGACTTAGGAGCCCTTGGTTTATGAACATTTATGCTTGGGGTTGTAGTGCCCAAAAATGTCTATAACACCCATATAGAATGCATCACCACAAGTGCTTTTTCTGTCATCAATGCTTCCTGCCCAATCTCCATCTGTATATGCATGAAGTGTAAGATCTGTATCTCTAGGATACCATAAACCAAAATTATGTGTTCCTTGAAGATATTTGAAAATACTTTTGACTGACTGAAGGTGTGATTCCTTTGGATTGGCTTGAAATCTTCCAACTATTCCCACCGCATGCATGATGTCTGGTCGGGTACTTGTTAGATAAAGCAGACTGCCAATCATGGATCTATAGGTTGGTTGATGTACTGTTGCTGATTCATCATTTGAGCTGAGACTGTATCCTGTTACCATAGGGGTACATACTGGTTTAGAATCTTCCATTCTGTTAGTGTCAGTCTTTCCAGCCTTCCTCCAGTGATCAAATATGCTCTTACAAAGTGGTCTCAGAGTGTTAAGGTCAAATTTTGTCATTTCAAAGAGTTTTCAAGCAAAATTTGGTCACTAGGCATTAGGTCTAGGGTTTGCTTTCACTCCTTCTAAAGTTGTCCAAATGTTGGTCCATGTCACCATTCAGCTGAGTTTATCATCATTCATAGGGTTGTCATTATCATGTCAGTGTCTAATGAGTCATTTTACACCTTGTTCATGCTTCAGTTGCACCTAGGCAAGGTCATTTCCCTCTCCTAGGGTTTTGAAAGCTAATTTCTCTTGAATGGTCAAATCATTAGCAAAACTTGTATCCAGATGTTCATACACCTTCCCCTATCCTTCATGTACCTTATCAAACACTTTCCATCACTGAGATCCCCCAAATTCCTCATTTTTGCACAAACCCTAGTTTCTAGCTCCAACCTGGCAATTTTCTAGGTTTGGCCTGTGTTTTTCCCTTTTGGACCCTTCCCCTCACTCAATCTCTGAGATTCCACTTTCCCCTGCTTCCTAACATCCCTCCCCACTCCCAAAAATTTCCCCAAGAATTTAGAAGCCCCCTATCCCCTTCATTTCGCTTCATTTCCACGAAATTCCTTGTTTCACACATCGGGATCAGTTTCACTCAAAAGATGTTTCAGAGAAATCAAAGATGAATTTTGGAAAACTGAGAGAGGTTTTTGTCCACAACAGGCCAAGGAAGAAAAACCTCCTTCACTTTTTGCACAGGTGTCATGGTTTTAAAGAAATGTTAAAAATACAATCGCCAGATCCAAGGAGGTTGGCCAAGGCACTAAAACGACGGAAAAGGCCCGATCCACTCCAAATTTTGGCCAAAGCCTCTTTGACTGAGCATGGTACTTGATTGGGGACTCCCAGCCCAAATTTCAAGAAATTTGGAGAAAATTTTGTCAATTGTGAATTTTTTGTGCCAAACACAGGTTTTTGCCCTCAACGCGTAGCGCGCCGCGCGCTACCCTGAAGATGGGCAAGTCCATTCCTCAAAAACTCAGAATTTTTGGATATTTCATGCAAAAATACACTTGGTCAGTAATTTCCAAGAGATTCCATCAAGTTTTGAGCCTCCAGAAGGTCAAAAAACAAGCAAAAAATGACTTTCTGCCACCTTTTTGACACACAGGAAGCAGTCTTGGGAGATTGCAATTTTGGAGGGGCAAATGGTCACCAAATTCAGAAATTCCACTTGGGTTGGAAAGTAGACATCCATACCTTTCCAACAAGCCCACTTTTGCCTCATTTGGACTCCGGGAAGTGCCTCAAAAGCAGGCCCAAAGGCACGCTACGCGTTGAGATTCAGGGCGCTACGCATCAGGCTATTTTCAAAGAAATGCACCTACATCTCAGCAAAACGCAGTTTTGACTAGGTTTGAATTTTTGGAGTGGGTTTTGATCCTCCTTGATGTAAATTATGTAATTTTATGATACTTTGACACTTATTTATCTCGTCTAGAAGATTCATTCATGAAATAGGCAAAAATTTAATGAATGAATTGGTTTCCTAGCTTATAGAGGCAAGTTGTTTTGACTGCCTAGATTCTAGTGCTCAGTTTGGAATTGGTTGAAACAGCTCCTAGGATAGTGATCTCGACTCCTAGAGGCAAGGAAATATGTTAGATTGCCTATATTATGTACTTTCTTGGTCATTTTCATGGTTGGACTCTTGAGGGAGAAAGCTTCTATTGTATTACTCATTGTATCTCTGCAATTTTGGCAAAGGAAGAAAGACCAGGGTTTTGCAGTCCTTTTTGGGATTCCTGTGGTTACATGTATTGATGGTGTGTTTCTCTTTGTACTTGTAAGTTGGTTATGTGAAACATCTTCTTACTTTTCCTTCTGCAAATTAGGCAAATGAAGTGTTAAAGTAGAATTCATGATTGCCATGCTTTGCTTTTAAGTTTGCTTAATATCAATGTTTTCATCTGTTTAAGGAGAATTCAAGGTGATTGCTTGCTCTCCTTAGCTCCTCACCAGTCATTCTCATCCATCCAACTCTTTCAAAGGCATCAATATAGTATCCTATCTTGCCCCAAAGAGCCCCTTGCGAAAACTGTGTCCAATCCCCACACCCAAAATTGCCTTTCCCCGATTTTCCACCAAAATCATAAAAAACCTCAAATCAAACCTTTTATCAGTTTACTAGCCTAAAATCAGTGTTCTTTATTGGTTATCTCTGCCCTTTGAAGATCTTTGCCGAGATATACCGGAGAGAGCCCTCTCCTGCCCCGTAGGGCTAGCTACGAGGCTAAGTGGTTTGATGTTGCCTTGGAGTTTGCCTTTCTCAGCCTGAGGTGAAATTTCAAGCGCTAACACATTCCATATTTTTTCAAGATCTGATTGAGATACTTGGTTTGTGAAAGAAAAATGCCATCTTTCTTTTGTTGAGCTTGTAGACCAAGAAAATATGTGAGCTCACCAAGCAAGGACATTTCAAATTCTTGCTGCATTACCAAAGCAAAGTTTTGACTCATGGCTTCTTCATTGATACCAAAAATGATATCATCAACATATACAACCAGTATTAGCAATTTATTATTGTCAATCTTTTTATATAGATTGTTATCAGCTGATCCTTTTGAAAAACCTTGTTGATGGAGGTATTAGTCAAGATGGTAATACCAGGCCCTTGGAGCTTGTTTTAGACCATAGAGAGCCTTTCTGATTCTGCATACAAGTTTTGGTTCATTTCCAAGGATGAATCTGTATGGTTGCTCAATATATACTTCTTCTTCTAAGTCCCCATTAAGAAAGGCATATTTTACATCCATTCGGTATACTTTGAATTTCTGAAAACTAGAAAGAGCAAGGAACATTCTTATGGCTTCAAGTCTAGCAATAGGTGAAAAAGTTTCTTCAAAATCTATACCTTCTTGTTGAGCATATCCTTTACAAACAAGTCTGGCCTTGTAATAACTTCACCATTTTTATTTAGCTTGTTTTTGAATATCCATTTGGTTCCTATGATATCCTTATCATGAGGTCTCAGAACTAATTCCCTAGTATTATTATTTTCAATTTGCTCAAGTTCTTCATTCATGGACTGGACCCAACATTCATCTTTGCATGCTTCATTTACATTTTGAGGTTCGATGGAGGAAAGCAATGCTAGATAGCTTGAAGCTTTTGTAATAGTTCTTCTTGTCTGCACACCTGCCTCTTTTCATCCCAAAATTTGAGTCTCTGGATGATTTTTCTGAACATACCTGGATGGAGTCTTTTCTTCTGCCGTTATCTATTATTCTGGTGCTTCATTGGTTTCTTCTTCATGATTAGTCTGATTTGATGTGGAAGGATAATCCTCATCTTCTCCACAATCTTCGGTTTTTACCCGCTTTGGATTTTTTCATGCTTCATCAATCAAAACGTCAATGCTTTCAGTAATTTTCCCAAGTCTTTTATTATAACACTTATATCCTTTACTTCGAGAAGAGTAACCAAGGAGAATGCCTTCATCTGCTCTAGGTTCAAACTTGCCAAGTTTTTCATCAGTCCTTTTGATGTAATATTTGCTTCCAAAAACTTTGAAGTATTTTACGGTAGGAGTCTTACCATACCAAAGTTCATGTGGAGTTTGAGTGGTGTTTACCCGAACATTTTCTTTGTTGAGAATAGTGACGGCAGCGAATGCAACTTCACCCCAGAAATTTGCAGGAGTTCCAAACTCATCTAGCATAGTACGAGCCATTTGTTCAACAGTTCTGTTCATCCTTTCTACCACTCCATTTTGCTGAGGAGTCCTTGCAGTGGAGAATTGCCTTTTGATTCCATGTTCTTCACAAAAGTCAAAGAATTCATCCGAGGTGTATTCCCCTCCTCGATAAGATCTGAGACATTTGATTTTGCGATTTGATTCATTTTCAACTAGGGCTTTGAAGGCTTTGACTTTTTCAAATGCTTCATCTTTATGATTTAGAAGCCCTATCCAACACATTCTGGAAAAATCATCGATGAACAATATAAAGTATTCCTCTGCACGAGGTGACTTTTTCCTTGATGGACCACATAAATCAGTATGAACAAGTTCAAGAGGCTTACTAGCTGATCCTTCCTTTTCAGGGAATTGCGACCTGGTTTGCTTACCAAATTGACATGATTTGCATATTGTATTTTCTAGAATGCTGATATCAGGAAGATCACGAATGGCCTGGAATTTGCTTGCTTTTCTTATTTGAGAGAAGCTTAGATGCCCCAATCTTCTGTGCCATAGCCAATGTTCATCATTTTTTCTTAGATAGCACTGTTGTTGTCCTCCCTTGAGTATGTATAATTTGTTTGGAGTTCTTATACCTTTGATCATGGTTTCTCCTGTATCAAGCTCATGAACAACACATCCATTTGATCGAAATACAACTTCATTTCCTTGATCACACATTTGACTGACACTCAACAGGTTATGCTTTAGACGATCAACATACATAGCATTCCTAGCTTTAACTTTTTCTTTTAAAAGAACAGAACCTTTACCTTTTATGATAGCAGGAGTGTCATTTCCAAATGAGACCTTCTTTTCCTTTTCTAAGGCATTATATGACTGGATTTTTTCTTTATCATCTGTCATGTGTTTCGAGCATCCACTGTCGATGTACCACTGATTTTCTTGTCCTTCTGCATACAGGGCTATACCACATATTTCTGTTTGCAGTTCTTTATTTCTCCATATTTTGGGATTTAATGAAGTTTGCTCCTTCTGAGATGTTCGCTGAAATTTACTCCTGCATTCAGATTCTTTGTGACCAAAGTTGTTGCAGATAGAGCATTCTATTTCATTTTCAAGAAGTGAAAAGTTATTATAGGTCCGCTTCATGATCCCTGTCACATTCCTTTGGTTTCGTGCTTCTCTAGTCATGATGGTTTTGTAAGAAACACATTGAGCAGCTTTGTGTCCTAAGTTATGACATGAAAAACATTGGCCATTGAAGAAGTTCCTGCGATTATCGAATCGACTGACCCAGTGATTGTAGTTGCTATTCATTCTTGAAGTAGATTGAGTATGATTTACTTGAGGTTGGTTGTAGCTTCTGTTTATCCTTGAAGTAAATTGAGCCTGATTTATGTGGTGATCTGCTTTATGCCTTTGCTGTCAATTGTCAAATTGTTCACTGCTTTTCGCTGCATCAAGATAGCTCTTGGTGGAGGTTAACGACTTCTGTGCTTGGGATGCTTCTTCAGTATATCCAAGACCTATCTTTATCAGAGGAGAACGTTGCAATTTGATAATTTTATTTAGAGTTTCTGATCATTTAGCAAATCTAAGATTGAGAGTTTTTGTTTTCTCAATATCCTTTCTTAGACCCACAATTTCACATTCTAGTTTTTCATTGTGTTTTTCTCTTTCAGCAAATTGGAATGTCAGAGTATCTATAATCATATTCTTTTCTTCTAAACAAATTTTGAGTTTAGAGATTTCTTAATAAAGGTCATCTTCCTCTAAATCATCCAAGAAATCATCATCTTCAAAAGCCATCAGAAGTATATAGTCATTACTATTTTCATCTTCATCACTATTTGATAAACCATTGCTATCTTCATGCGTATAGTAGCTCTTCTTACTTACACTTTGTTTTCTATTCCATTTTTCTAATTCCTTACCTTTATCAAGCTTATCTTTATGAGGAAATTTGGCTGCATAATGACTGACTCTTCCACAAGCAAAACATTTGAAAGGTAGTTTACCTTTGAATCTTCCAGAACCCCGTTGAAGGTTCTTGACAAAGTTTGCTTCTTCCTCTCCTTCTGAAATATGTCCTGATTCATTGAGTTCTTCTCTTCCTGAAGCTTTGAATGCGACTTCTCTCATATCTGATGGACCTCCTTTTCTCATTTCGAAAGCAGTTAAGATTCCGTGCAGCTGTGTCATAGTAATACTTTGAAGATCCTGCTTTTCTTCTATGGCAGAAACTTTTGATTCAAACTTAGTAGACAAGGATCTTAAAACCTTTTCAACTAAAGTAACTTCTTTTATCTCTTCACCCAAGCTCTTCATGCAATTAACAATCTCATATATACGTAAGAAATTACTAGCTATACTTTCATCATTGTGCATTTTGAGAGTTTCATATTGAATTATGAGAGATTGCAGTTTTGCACGTTTTACATGATTGTCTCCTTCATAGCTTAGAACGATCTTGTTCCATATTTATTTGGCGGTTTTGAGTTGCATAACTTTGACAAATTCTGATTGTGACAGACTCCCCAATAATGTATTGACAGCCTTGGCATTGGTTTCATATTGCTTTTTACCTGCCGTATCTGTAGGAATTGCTGATGGAAATATATATCCTCCTTCCACGATTTCCCAGACATCTGTTCCAAGAGATTGAAGATAGGTTGTGGTTCTTACCTTCCAATAAACGAAGTTGCTCCCATCAAAGATTGGTGGTCTAATGGATCCATCTCTTTCATAGTTACTCATGATGATAGATCTTCCTTCAAGCGATCAAGCTTCTTCTGAAGGACCTGCTCTGATACCAATTGTTGGAAATAATACTGAGAGGTGGGGGGGGGGGGGGGGGGAATCAGTATTAGCAAGTCAATATTATTTCATTTCCCTAACCAGATTTATATACGCTACTTCAGTTAATGAAACTTGCGTGTATACGCAACTGTATTTAAGGCAACTAGCATATACCATACAAACTTATAACTTAGTTAATTCGTCATATGTTGATCTTTAATCTGTGCATCAAAACCATATAAATAGTAACCAGGTGCAGTAAAAATAGAACAGACAATCACAGACATGAACACAAGATATAAGGTGGAAACCCAATGTGGGTGAAAACCACCTACTGCAATCGTCTCTATCTTCTTTGTTGGAAATAATACTGAGAGGGGGGGGGGGTGAATCAGTGTTATCAAATCAAACACTTTTTCATTTCCATACTCAGATTCATATACGCCACTTCAGTGAAGGGAACCTGCGTGTACATGCAACTATGTCTAATGTAACTAGCGTATATCCAGTAAACTTATGAATCAGTTAATCCATTAAATGTTGATCTTTAGTTATTGCATTAGAACTTTTATTAACCATATGAACAGTAAAAAGGTGCAGTAAAACATAATAGATCATCACACACAAGAAGCACACATGAACACCATGATGTAAGGTGGAAACCCAATGTGAGTGAAAACCACCTGCTGCAAGTCGTCTCTA
This sequence comes from Pinus tabuliformis, assembly GCA_031772625.1. NCBI lineage: Eukaryota > Viridiplantae > Streptophyta > Pinopsida > Pinales > Pinaceae > Pinus > Pinus tabuliformis. Next base: position 1,617,106,486 of record CM062818.1, on the reverse strand, counting down.
TCTTATTTTTAATAAGAAACTTCTTTTTACAATATTTCTGTACTGGTGCAGTATTATACCAGTACACAAGCTTCTACCTGCAGAAGGCTACAACCTTCTCTCATTCTCCAGCTTCTCCTGGAAGGGAGCTACAACCCCCTTAACTCTTGTACTAGCCGATCCTTTTACTAGTACGTAGGTGCCGGGCTACTAAATGCTCCAACCTTCACTTGTTTTCCAGCTACTACTGGAAGGGAGCTACCACCCCCTTAGCTCATGTACTAGCTAATGTACTAGTACGTAGATGCCAACCTACAGAAGGCTACAACCTTCTCTTTCTTCCTCTAGGTACCACGTTTCATAAATTTTCAGACTGGATACTCCTGAAGCACAACACCATAATCTGAAAGTCCACGTTTCATCCAATTTTCATACTGGACCCATCAATATCATTGAAGCCCAAAATCAATCAACACTAGCATCATCAATCCCTGAATCACCCAATACTGAATCACTGAAACCAGTCAACAAACTGCAATAACTAGAACACAGAGCAGAACATAGAACTCTGTAACAATATCCAGAACCAACTGTATCATCAGAAATCATGCACACGCTACTTGGAAGAGCCGAACCAGCGTGTATACACAACTTCACCAAAGTGAACCAACGTATATGTCAACAATTACTTACTGATAACTTCGCTGCACTTCCTGACTTTAGACATACCCAGATCATTACATATACAAGTATAATACATATGTTAGCAACCAGATCTAGTCCATCAGAACACATTATGATACTAATCCATTATAGATCTCATCCATCAACACTGAAGCTAAACACAATCAACCAAACTGAATATGCAGAATACTGACACCAGTAAACAGTCACCAGAACTCAGACTTTGCATCAACAACCAGAACCACCTGTAACTTCAAACATCATAGTTCATATTGCATACGCTACTTAGATGTATCTAACCTGCGTATGTATGTGCTTTTATCAAATTCAACCAGTGTATATATCTGTAAATATTCATTCATGTTTTGCAGCTATTTCAATCTTAATTTATACCTAGATCAGAACATGACATGCGTCAGTATACAGATCTAGAACAAGCATAATCAAACCATATAGAGATGATTCATTCCAAACCATTTGATCCTAATCTATCCTTAGATCTTGTTCTCCTCAACTACTAAGATTCCTCCTTAGCTCAGATCAAGCATCATGAACCCATAACCTGCATACTAGATCTCATACCTCATTAGATATTCAAGACTTTCTGAATGCTTTTGCCTAATGATCTTCTTCTCCTTTTATAGTCTTAGGCCTTACTCAATACCGTGGTCCAAAACCATTTAGAACCAATACTAGGGACCCAAGGGTTCAACACTTCGGATGCAATACCAAGGTCCAAAACCATAGGTCTAAATACCACGGACCCAAAAATAAGCTTTCCCACATGTACGCACTTTTCCGTGCATGAAAGTGCGTGCATACACATACGCGACTTTTGATAAGAAATCTCGTGTGTATACACACCTTTGTATATAGTGAACCTGTGTGTATAACTTGCGTGTATACACTACTTGGTATATAGCAAACCTGCGTATATACGCAACTTGGTATATAGTGAACCTGCGTGTGTACACGACTTGGTATATAGTGAACCTGCGTATATACTTTTCTTTCTTCATTCTTTGTAGTCTGATCATCAATTCTTTGCTACTGACCTGTTGCACTATGATCTATCATCTGTGTGAGTTGCCATCAAGGACAACACTTGTATCATAATGCCAACATTCTTTTAGTAAGAAACTTATTTTTACATTTTTTGTACTGGTGTAGTATTATACCAGTATGTAGGCTTCTACCTGCAGAAGGCTACAACCTTCTCTCGTTCTCCAGCTTCTCCTGGAAGGGAGCCACAACCCCCTAGCTCTTGTACTAGCTGATGTGTTTACTAGTACGTAGGTGCTGGCCTCCAAAAGGCTACAACCTTCTCTTTTCTTCACGGGGACCACGTTTCATAAATTTTCAGACTGGATCCATAAATAACATGAATCAAACATCAAATATATTTGCATCAACCAATCTCCTTTGCACCAACCAAAACTGAATCAATCAATCACTTCTCAGAATGCTGTAACCAAAATACAGTAACAGTAACCAGAACCCAAGCCAGAACCCATAACACTGCAACAACAAACAGAAGTACCTAAAGCATATTTTATGAGGTATATGCTACTTCAATGTGTCGAACCTACATACATACGCTGTTTTCTCAAGGCGAACCTACGTATAGGTCTGCAAATCAAATTTAAGATGCATACGCTGTTTTAATATGCAGAACCAGCGTGTATATGCGCCTTTGCTAAAGTGAACTTGCATACAGATATATAAATGATGATTTAAACTTTACAACAATTCTAAACATTAGTTATACCCAGATCATCATATTTACAGATTACACCATGCACTAGTTATTCAGATAAAAGATCACAAACCACACAAAGATACTTCTCTTCAAACCTTAAGATCTTGACCCATCATTAGATCTTATCCTTCATCAAGCGCTAAGGTTCATCCTTGATTCAGATCCAGCTATGTTGCTCTTCATCATATATTCAATGCGTGAGTGCCCTTGCCTAATGATCTTATCCTCCTTTTATAGTCTTAGGCCTTACTCAATACCATGGACCAAAACCACTTAGAACCAATACCTTGGACCAAATACTTAGGGTCAACACTTCGGACAAGATATCTTGGACCAATACCATGGATCAAAATACCATGGACCAAATACCACGGACCAAAACTAAGTTTTCCAACATGTATGCGCCTTTCCTTCCGTGAAAGTGCGTGTGTACTCTATACATGCCTTTTGGTTTGCGAACACGCGTGTACATGTGGCTTGGTCAATGAGGAACCTACGTATACCTCTATTTCTTCATTCTGAGAGTTTGAACTGTGATTTGTCATCTGAGTGAGTTGCCATCAAGGACAACACCTGTGTCATAGTGCCAAAACTGTGTCATAATGCCAACAATATCTCCCACTGAACATCAAGAAAGTGATTGACAGGGGAATTATCATCAAACCATCTACAACCTACTATCACATTAGTCATCGTGGTATACAACAACTCCTACAGACCAAGTTCCAAGGTAGCAACCCAATGAAATCACATAATGACTGTTACTCATTCTTCACATAGAAGGATCGTGTAAAGAGTATCATGTCATCATCAGCATCATGGTATTTCTTCACCTATCATCAGAGTCTTCAGTGGAATATCATTCTTTAGCTAATCATCTAATCCTGCGTTCCATCTTATTATGCTGCAACTGAACCAACAAACTCCTAAGATACCTGCTCCAAAAACATGTAGACAATAACGATGATATCATCATGGTAATTCTTCCTAGAAGAAATCACTCCATGAAATCACAAGGGAGGATTCATACATGATCCTTTCACAACATTGCAACATAATCTTTCAATACTAGCTATATGACTCCCAAAACATACATTCAAAAATATTCAAATTATACGTGCTACAAACCATGATGTCATGTGTTCTACCAATGTAACTATATGCCCTACATTTAATTCAACATGATGGAGTGTCATCAGTGAAATTCTTCTCTTCCAGGCATCCACAATTGCATGATTATACTATGAATCTATCATTAGAGTGCACATGGGTCCTTACAGTTCCCTCCTTCCATCATGCGTGTCAAAACTACAAATCCTTATTCCTTCATTTCATGTACTAGAAGAAATGATTGAAAAGTACACCTAACTAAAGTATACAATAGCAAAAATCATGATGTTGATTTGTCAGTCTAGGGTTAGCGGATGGACTCCTAGGAATTTCAAGTACTAACCCTAGACCAAAGGATCCATATTTGACTCATCCACTTCAGCCTTTCATTCTTTCCATGAGCCCTAGATTGCACATACACCTTATAAGACCAAGGATTAGGGTTTCTTAGAGGGAACAAGGTAGGGTTTCCATATGACTAGGGTTTTATCAACAAAATTTTAACAAAAATCTCTAGACTCATACACTAGACTTACCCTACAACAATTCATGTTGGACCATTAACAAAATATGCCTTATATACCTCACGTTACATACCTGCTATTCTGAATGCCAAGGTATCTTCATGAAACAACTCAAAATATTATTCCCAGTGATCCTTCCTTTGAACTGTTATCTTTCCAAAATTAATAGGTTGTTGTTTCCTCATTATTCACCTTGTAGTGCACAAGTCTTACAAAAGATTGAAAGCTACCAATGCTTATTATACCAAAAAATCCTCACAAAGACTTTCAACAAGAAATTATGATATTATTGTCACAAGCATGTGATCTCACCCTTTGCCTTTATTTTACTTGCCTTGCCATAGTGTGACCAAACCAATATACAATTTGTCCACTTTGGAATGCACAGATCCCACAAAAACAATATTCAAAAATTTATTGGCCTTGCCAAATGCTAAGACTGTTAGGAATTAACTTGCACCAAAATGTTGTGACCGTGGCTTTACCTTTTCCAAATGTGACCAAATAAATCATTGGAACTTAGAATTAGGGATTTAAATACAGTTCCTTTGGAGTAGACCCTTCAAATTAATAGAGCTAAACTTCAAGGATGACTCCAATTACACTATTGCAGTTTCAACAATATATGTATCTCTACAGTGTTACCACAAGTCAATTTACTGTATTTAGGTAGAATTAAACTATGTATATATATGTTATCCTTACCACTATAGAATTCACAGGTCTTCTATCTTTTGTGTATCTCAAGGACTTATTAAAGTGGGCGAATAGTCTTATGGTCAATGGTAAATGATGCTATAAAATTACACTGTTTCTTATGCCTAGGATTGCTATCAATTCTACAGGATATCTTGGCTCCTATCTATGCAATGACAACGTACAAAATGTAATTCGACCTTCATTCACATGTATGGATACTAATGTTTAATCTTATAATGATACTCTTCTTCAGAATTTCAAACCAAATATATGCACAAGACTTTCTTCAATTCAGAGCTTCTCTATAATCATATGCTTTAGAACTATGACATATGCTCAGAAATGATTCTTCAACAAAATTTATCTCGAATCCTCTTTAAGAGTGTGGACCTTCACACAATACTATTTCGGATCCCTTTTGATATACCCAAGCAAATATGACTCATGCTCAAATTTAATTCTTGTAATGACACCTTCCTTTACAACTTTGGCAACCATACAATGACTTCGCTATGGGTCTCTGTCTAGGGTTTTAGTTATCACTTATACACAAAGAACACAAAAGATATAAAATTCAACACTAGAGATGAAAATTCACTCACAAGGAGATAACAAACCTTGTAATTGACCTTCGCTCCTATAGTAGAGAATCCGACTTCCTTAGGATTTCTTTCCAAGACTTTCATCCTTCACAATTGAACTTCATATGAGCTCGCTCTGGTAAAGATGGATCTCTGCCATATATGCATAGATTAGGGCTAGAATGCAATCCCAGAAAAACATCGATATGCTTGCAAAAGGATGTGGCCTCAGCAACTTTGCTTAACTTGCTGCTTCATTTCACAAAATAAACCTTTCGATGCCATTTCTCTTGGAGAATATGCATGTGGCCTAGTTACAAGAATTTGGGCTAGAAGGTGAGTACATAAAACTTCAATCTACCTTTAGGAGGATGCATATAAGAGAGGACTAGTAGATTAGCCCTTGAAATTTCTTAAACAAAGCTAGTATGTCTTCCTTGTGTCAGTACCATGTATGGAAACTTTGTTTATGCAAATAAGGCTTGAGACAATGCCTAGAAAAATGATCTCGATACCTTCACAAACTATGTCTAATGAAAATGAATTTATGGAGGTAAATTTGAGTCAATATGATCCATGTTGAGAAATACTAGGGAAGAATTATTAGGGCTTTAATTAAATTAATTTCTCTTATAGTTTAGCAATTTCTTGTGAAATTCAATTAGACATTTTAGCGTTACTTATTAGTTTTGTTCATCAAGACAATTGTAAAAATAGAAGCTCTCAAAGAAAACACAAAAGACACCAGAAGTAGGCTCCAAGACAAGGCAAAAGCCCAAGAGGGGAAACCAATAAATAATATCTCTTATAGAATCTGTCTAATGAAGATTTCTAAGACCAACACCAAGCCAAAATCCAAGTGATTAGCCAACCAACAACCCAAACAATATTCCTGCAAAAATTTCACCTATGAAAACCCTAGTTCCTTCAAGGAACTCACATGTGTGAGCCCAATAAACACATTTTTGTCTTCTTTCCTCTCCACAGAAAAATTGCTCTCCTTCTTGTCCTTGCACTGTATCAGATTACCTCTTTCTTTATCACTGGATCCGAGAAGAGGAATGAATTTTGTGTGTCTTTAAATGATGTGAGTGTGCCTATTTATATATCCTTCACATGTGAGCAAATTAGCCTCTCTAGGCCGAATAATTTGTTTGGAGGATTTTAGACTCCACATAATACATTAAGAATTTTAATTTCTTATTACATGAGCCCTCCAAGGGCTAGTACATCATGACCTTGACCCTTTGACTTGTCAATAAGACCCCTAGAGCACTAAATGGGTGCTTTGACCTAGGAGAAAAACAAGATGGACAAGAATCCCATTTACAATAATAATATTTTTCCTTTACAAATAATTTTTTTTTTTTTTTTTCGTTTTGATAAGTACATCAATAATTACATTTTCTTTTGACAAGTACATCATCACGTCATGACCTAGTTCAATAAATGAAGACCGAACCTAGTTATATTTTCAATAGGGACATCTAGGGATTAGTCATGGACATGGGGAAAGGACTAATGGGTCATATGGTAGCAGGTTTTGATCAGGATATAGGTTGGACAAAGATGACACAGTCAGAGGTGGAAGGTGGTTGGGTACACTTGACGGGAGAGGCAGTGCTTATGGGTTCTATTCTAGTTATGGTTCAAAGAGACATCATCGTCATCACCACCATCATCCTTATAGGAGGAGTGAGAAGCAATATTTTCCAGAGGATTTCAAGAAAGTCAAGCCTCCTATGTTTGATGGAAAGATGAAGAAATAAGAAGATGCAAAAGCATGAATACTTTGGATGAAGAAGTTCTAGATTGCATTATTATTCATTGAATATGAAAGCTAAGACAAGAATCTTTAATCTCAAGGGAAAAGCATATATATGGTGGGAAGATGTGAAGCATTTCAAAGGCATCAAGGTAGAAGTGTTGAGTTGGCATGAATTTAAAAGATTCTTCAGGAAGAAGTACTTTTCTGAGAGATATTATGACAGAAAGACCAAGGAATTCTATGAGTTGAAGATGGGTTGGCATGAAATATGAAAAGTACATGACCAAATTTTTGGAGCTATTTAGGTATATGCCTTATCTTAAGGATGAGAAGACAAAGGTCCAAATTTTCATCAATGGTCTACCATTAGCATTCAAGGATCAAATTGAGCATGATGAGCCTTGGTCATTGGAGGAAGTCATCAGGAAATTGAAGCATTGTTATGAGAAGTCGAAGTGCAAGTCTGAACATAAGCATGATTGGAAAGGGAATGAGAAGGACAAAGGAAAATGGCCTCAGAAGCGAGCAAGTCCTCATGATTTAGGTGAGAAATAAAATGTGTCTCCTTACAGAAGTTTAATGCAACTAAGAAGGGACATGGACATCAGCCTGGAGAGCAACAAAAAAAAGATAGTGGTAGAGAACTGTTGTAGTGTTGGATTTGTGGAAAGGACGATTGAAAGAAGTATTGTCCACTGTATCAGGGTGGAAGACCACAGGTCTATAGTGAAAAATAGTTGGGGATGTTGGTCAGAAAATTCCTTGGATATATGCAACACTTGATAATAGGCAGGCAGATCCTCAACCATCCATTATTGAGATGGAAGGTAAGCTTTGTGATTGAGTTATTTCCATTTAAATTTATCCTGGACCTAATTATAATTATGTTTTTTTTGGACCTAGTTGATAAGTGTGGCTTGAATACAAAAGTGCATGCAGATTCTTGGTTGGTTTAGTTGGCTACATGGACCAAGAAAAGAGTTCATCATTGGGTGAGATCTTGTGCATTTGAGTTGAATGGTATGCCTACATCAACACATATAAATGTGTTTCCTTTGGGATCATATAATATGCTTTTGTGCAAGGATTGGTTGTTTACTCACAGGACCAAGGTATATTGTTATGAGAAGCTATTGAGTGCCTAGATGATGATGGAGAGAAGAGAATATTACAAGGATAGAAGAAGCCTACATTAGTAAGAATGGTTACATCCATGCAAGCTAAGCGTAGTAGCAGGAAGGGGTGTGTGTTATTTGTAGTGCATATTTCCAGTGACAAAGGGAAGGATGTGGAGGATGATGAAGTCCTGAAGAGGTACCCTATTTTGTAGCAGTTTTGGTATGTGTGTCTTGCAGATATTTCAGAGTTACCACCTCATAGGGAAATGGATCTCTCTATTGAGTTGGTACCAGTAGCAACACCAACATCCAAGGCACCCTACATGATGAGCACTCCAGAATTGGTGGAATTGAAGTTACAGTTTAAAGAAATGCTTAATAAGGGATACATAAGGCCAAGTGTGTCACCTTGGGGTGCATCAATATTGTTTTTAAAGAAGGACGGTACTCTCAGGTTGTCCATTGATTACAAGAAGTTGAACAAGGTGACTATCAAGAACAGGTGTCCATTGCCTCATATAGATGACTTGTTTGATCAACTGAAGGGAGCTGCAATGTTTTCAAAGATTGATTTGAGATCAATATGTCATCAGTTGCACATCAAATAAGAATATATCTACAAGACCACATTCCATACCAGGTATAGGAATTATGAGTTTGTGGTGGTTCCTTTCTTTCTTACTAATAATCCAACCACCTTTACGTGCTTGATGAACAATGTGTTGCTTCCTTATCTAGACAAGTTTGTGATAGTGTTTATTAATGATATATTGATATACTCCCAGAATGAGGAGGAGCATGCGGAGCACCTGCCATCAGTGTTGATATTGTTGAGAGAGCATAGTTTGTATACCAAGCTAAGCAAGTGGATCGAGAAAAGATTAAAGCTATCACGGAGTGGCCAAATATTAAGAATGTGGATGAGGTTAGATCATTCATGGGACTAAAAGTTTATTATAGGAGGTTCATTAGGAGCTTCTCAAGGATTTCCTATCCTATCACATCTTTGCTGAGAAAGGGAATGAAGTTTGAATGGACCGAGGAGTGTGTAGCTAGTTTTGATCAGTTGAAGAATTTACATGCAAATGATTCAGTTTTGAAGATTCCAGATCTTGACAAGGAGTTTGTAGTCTATACAGATGCTTACAAGAAAATACCTTGTGGAGTCCTAATTTAGGAAGGTCAAGTGGTATGATATGAGTCAAGGAAGCTAAATAAGCATGAGTACAACTATGCGACTCATGATCTTGAGTAGACAACTATCATTAATGTCTTGAAGATGTGGAGACATTATTTTCTTGGTAGGAGGTTTCTTTTGATGAGTGATCATAGTGGATTGAGGTACTTGTTTGACAAACCTAATCTGAATGCCATACAAGCTAGATGGTTGGCTAATCTCAGTTAGTTTGATTTCAAGATCAGGTATATTAAGGGCAAGGAGAATCAGGTTGCAGATGCTCTTAGTAGGAGAGTGCAGGTAAATCATATTTTAGTCATGATATCTTATGGGACATATTTACAGAAGCGGATCTTGCATGCAAGGTAGCATGATGATAAGTATGGACATCTAAAGTAGAGGTTGCAGCAGCAAGGTTAAGGTAATAGAGATGAGGAGTATCACCTCACGGTAGATGGCTTGGTCAGATTCAGGAACATGATTTATGTTCCAGATAGTAGTGAGTTGAAGAAGCTTATCTTGAGGGAGTTTCATGTCAAGCCATATTTAGGCCACCCGGGATATCAAAGACTTTGACAGTTGTTAATAAGTTCTATTATTGGATGAATTTGAAGTAATAGGTGGCTGAGTTTGTTACAACTTATTCTGATTCTAGAGTGGAAATGGGAAGTCATTTATATGGACTTCATTATAGTTTTGTTAAGGAAATCAAAGGATCGTGATTATATTATGGTTGTGGTTGATAGGTTGAGCAAGGTAGCTCGCTTCATCGCAGTGAAGTCTACAAATGGAGATGCTAAGTTCACTTCTAGGTTTTGGAAGGATTTGTTTACAGGCTTGGGGATATAGTTAGCTTTCAGTACAACTTATCATTTGCAGACAGATGGACAGACATAATGGGTTAATAGGATTCTTGAGGAAATGCTGAGGATGTATGTCGTGAATCAACAAAGGAAGTGGGAGGAGCATCTTCCATTGGTAGAGTCTACATATAATAATTGGTATCATGAATACTTAAAGATGAGTCCATTTGAGGCTCTTTAAGGGAAAAGTTATAATACTCCTATCAGCTGGAATGATCCAGTGAATAGGGTACTGATTGTACCATACATGTTGGATGAGATGTAGGTTATCAAAAGGAATTTGAAGGAAACATAGGACAAGAAGAAGAGTTATGTAGATCAACACAGAGCATTTAAGGTGTTTCAAGTTGGGGAGCATGTGTACTTGCACATCAAGGCCAAGAGGAGATCCTTGAGGATTCGATCATGTGTCAAGCTCACACATTAGTATTGTGAGCCTTTTAGGATCCTTGAGATGATTGGACCAGTGGCCTACAGACTTCACTGTCGCTAATACTGAAAGTCCATGATGTTTTTCATGTTCCATTACTTAAGAGATATTTGCAGGATGCTAACCATGTGATTGATTGGTCTGTATTGCAGGTGGAACCAAAGGGAAAGTTCCAGCTATAACCTTAGTTCAAAAAAACTCATGCTTCGGAACCGAGCAATCAAGAAATTTAATGTGCAGTGGAAGCACTTTGGTCCCAACGAAGCTACATGGGAGATGGTTGATTAGATGCAGGCTTTGTATTCTTCATTATTTGCTAGTTCAAGAAAATGTGTTTTTGGTATATATATATATATATATATATATATATATATATAGAGAGAGAGAGAGAGAGAGAGAGAGAGAGAGAGAGAGAGAGAGTTGTTATTATAAATACCACAATGAGTTGTGTTATAAAGCTCTAATAAGTGGTATGTTTGTTTTGTTTTTCCATAGGATGTCATTGTAAATACTACATCGAGATATGTTACAAATATCCATAGGAAGTATTTTATTTTATTTTATTTTTATTTTTATTTATTTATTTTTTAATTAATTAATTAAATTTATTTATTTTATTATTATTATTATTATTATTATTTATTTATTATCTATATATATATATATATATATATATATATATATATTTATTTATTTATTTTTTCAGCGGTTTGTTGGTCAAATGTGTCATAGAACACTGAGGATGGTGTCCCCCCAAGGGGGAGGGGTTTGTAACAACCCCAGGTTAAAGTTTCATGTACTAAAGGATAATAACGACAAAATAAGACCAAAGTCATGGGACACGTATTCCAAGTTGAATGTTGGGAAAACATTTTAGTGGGCATCACTTGTGGTTTAATAATAGCTATGGAAATTGGTAAAGAGGAAATAATTGGCATTTAATTATGAGAAGTAAGGAAAATATGAGAAAAGGAAGGTGAAGAGACACAAATTGCATGCAAGGGAAATTAGAGGAAAATGAAGGAAAATGAAAGGAAAAGGAGACAATAATGATAAATAGGCATCAGTGAAATAGTTCACAACTTTTGTCAGTTTAGCTTTTGTCTCTCTTACACTCTTGAAAACTTAGAGCATTCTTAGATCACTTTAGCATTCACTTGGATTTGGAGAAAGGAAAGCAAGCAAGCAAAGGAAGGAAAAGGATAAGAAAATGAAAATGAAGGAAAGTAAGGAGAAGGGTGGATCAACAACTTCAGCAGGAAGATATTGTAGGTAACAGGTTGCATGTGTGATTTCCTTATTGGGATGTGAATGCATGGTACATGCATTTGTTTACTTGGTTCATTTGTTTTCATTAGCATGGGTTTTACCTGGTTTGATAGTGGTTTAATATTTGCCTTTCCATTTCCTGGATAACCATGGTGTGATGGCATTCATTCTTGGTTGAGCTTTGGATTGCCATAAGGTTTTAGAACCAGGTGAGGTGGTCTCAGGAAAATCCCAAGGGTTTTGGGTGGAGATGGTTTTCTCTGGGAAGCCCTTGATAGGTGGGTGGAGAGAAGAAAATTCCTCAAGGTATGGTGAAGAAATTATGAGGCATCCAAGCCTGGTTTGGTTTTTTGATCTCGAGACCGATTTAGGTGAGATCACGGTAGCTTGAGGATGTAGGTGGTTTAACCTTTGGAGTCCCTGGTTTATTATTTCTTGGTTTATGCAATGAAATCCCACATTCGTGCTTTGAATATGGAACGAGGGTCATTGGTTAAAAGAAATATTTGGTTCAGCCCAATCTATGGTCGGGTGGTACGTAAAAGTCCCTGACTTGGTTGGATTTTTCATAAGTTAATATGAGTTGTTATTCTAATGCAATTAATGAGCACATGTACTTATTATTGTGTGGATTCTATGGCTTATTTTTCATGGTGACTATTCTAGTTATATGCTAGTTATATACCTTGTTATATGATGTGCTCTAGCTATGGATCTCTTTCATGATTTGATAAGTCATTGAGTGGTTTATGAATGGATGGATAACAGGTGTTGTTTCAGCTAGCTAGAGAGGGAATTGAGCCTTCTTGGTTATTCTCAAATGAAGTTCAGGAGTTTATGATTAGGTATGCATTCATGACTTGTAACTTATATGTTTATCATATGTTTGACAAAATGTCTATCATGTACTAGGAATGTTTTGGTCAAGAAATTATTCAAGTTTTTAATGGTTAGCCTTATTGTCACCTTATTTATGATTTTGGAAAGTTACAGGCAGTTATGAGTAGTGGTGTGGAGGCTTTCTTGAAAAAGTGGCATAGATCTCGTAACCGCTGGCACAAAATTGAGAAATTTGGGTCATAACCATTGGCAACCAGGATTATGGGTGCGGGTATAGCCTCAGAACCATGTGCATGAGGTGTTATAGGTGTAATTATGGAGTTAAGTTAGTGAAAAAGAGTTCCAACTTAGGGATTGATCACTTGGGGTGGTTTTCAAGCTCTTGAGTGACCTGTAGTCCCTTAGGGATGCTAATAAGTTGCCGATTTGTAGGTCCCACTTCTATCACTGAAACTTGGAGGTCAGGTCATGTCATAGTATCACTCAGTCCATGCTTATCCTGGAGAGCTTGTAAAAGCAAGTAAATGTGATGTGGGGCGTTTCATAACCATTATTTAGACTTTCTAGGCCTTGGAATTTGTGCCACAGTCAACCTTCACTGCTACAAAAATCATGCCATAGGATTGCCAAATGTTCCCTCAAAATCTGTGATGTCAGATAGATATTTCCTCTTGGAAATTCATGCCTTTGTCAGAACTTACGCTACCTTGAATTCTGTGTCTCAGACCTAAATTTTTCTCCTTTAAATTTGGGCATGTTAGAACATAATGAATGTGGCATGTGCACCCTAGAAATATATGTTGTATCTTCCTCAGTTCGTGTGCTAAAAAAACTACCTTCTCCTCAGGTTTTGTGCCATTGACTGAGCCTTGAAACTCAAGAAAGTTCTTCTTGAAATTCGAGCTATAGAGTCTCTCCTCCTTCTTCAAAACTCAACTAACTCACCCTTCTTCTCCTTCATTAAAAATCTCCTTCCTCTTGTCCTCTTCTCCAAAGCTACACATGAAGAATGGATCTCCCCTTTGCCTTTTTCCTCTTTTTTAGTCTCTCTAATGATGAGAATCCCTATCCCTAAGATCAAGGGTTGAGATTAGATTTCAGATTCTCTTGATCAAGGGTGGAGATCTAATCTCCCATTGACCCCTTGTCATGTCTCCCCCTTCATTAATGAGCCCCTCTAGTCACTTTAATAACGTTTTGTACCATGTACCTTTTTGCCTCATAAATTAACTCTAAAATCATAGAGTCACTTTATTATAATAAAGTGAAATGTACTTTTAGAACTCATAAAGTGACTAAAATTTCACATGAATTTAATAACCACATAAAGTTATACTAAAAAGGTGTGTTCAATTGTTTTCTTGGGCCAAGGAAAAAGAACTAGGAAACACCTCCTTGGTTCCCTTTTTCAACACTCCCTCTTACTGAGGAAGGTGTTTCTCACCACTCCAATGTAGTCCCTAAAATAGACATGCTTACACCTTGGCAAGTATTTGCTGAGAATATTTTCAACTTGTTCATCCAAGGAGATGTGATATAGCTTCATTTCCCCTCTTTGAACACAGTCCTGGATGAAGTGGTACTTTATCTCAATATGCTTTAACCTGTCATGAAATACTAGATTCTCCATGAGTTTAATACAAATCTGATTATCATAGTATATCATAGTTGGTCTCAGCCCCTAACCAAATAAGCCACACAACATCTTGTGAAGCTAAATAGCCTCACAACTGACCTGACTAGCTTCAATGTACTCAACCTCCACGGAAGTCAGTGCCACTACTCTCTGCTTCCTGCTGAATCATGAAACCACTATCTAACTCAACATGAAAGAACATCCATATGTACTCTTCTTTTCTCTTGAACTTCTTGCCCAATTTGACTGTATACAACCTGTCAACCTGACTTCATCCCCTTGGATATAGTCCAATCCATAATCCACTGTGCCCCATAGGTATTGTAACACATGTTTCATAGCCACCCCAGTGCATTCTCTTGGGCTCCATCATAAAATGACTTTCAACAAGTTGATTGCAAAACATATATCTAGTTTAGTGTTGACCAGATATGTCAACGACCTGATTAACTGATGATATAAAGTGGGGTATATCAACTCAAAATCATAAACACGCAACTTCTTCTAGTTGGTAATAATCAAAGTGGACATAAGCTTGCATTCCTCCATATGAAATCTCCTTAGTATGTCTCTTTCATACCTACCTTGGCGCAAGAAGATATGCTCATCCTCCTGCCAAACCTCCAACCCTAGAAAATAATGCATCAGTCCTACATCAGTCATCTCAAAATTTGAATCAAGATCTCTCTTATAGAACTCAATGAGTCTCTCCTCTCCTGTAATAAATAATTCATCCACACATAATACAAAAACGAGTGGATCCTTTCCAACCACAATGAAATATAGGTTCATATTTGATTCACTCTTTTGGAAACCCATTTGCTACAAGTAGGAATCAATCCTATTTTACCATGCTCTCAGTTCCTGCTTCAGACCATATTGGGATTTCTTAAGCCCGTAAACATGAAAATCTATCCAATTCACTTCAAACCCCTTTGGTTGCTCAATATAAACCACCTCTTGTATGAATACATTGAGAAAGGCAGTGTTCACATCCATTTGGTGAATCTTCCACCCCATCTCTACTACAATGGAGATCACTAGTCTAATCAAGGCATACCAAGCCACTGGTGCAAAGGTATCCTCATAATCAACTCCCTCTACTTGTGAGAACCCTTATGCCACAAATTGAGCTATGAACTTCTCCACCCTGACATCCACAACATGTTTGATCTTGTCAATCCACCTGGAAGTCATGATTGAGTTCCCCTTAGGTCTTGACACTATCTCCCTAACATCATTCTTCATGATGGAAGCATACTCCTCCACCATGGCATCCCTCCAGATATGTTGACTCACAACCTCCTTGTAGTTAGATGGCTCGATCTCCACAACACTAGCTATGTAGCCACCCAACTATTCTGGTCGTCTGCTCTCCATAAATAGCCACTTGGGTTTTCCCACTAACCTCTGTGCTTCCTTCAAGGTCTCAAAAAGCCATATTGGCTTCCTCTTCCCTAAAGTAGCCTCCTAGACTAGTGTGGATCCTCCCCTAGAGCTTAAAATACTTATGAGGTTTCCCTTATGGCCTACAATGAAATCGTACTCTAGGAATCTTTGCAGTGTGATTCTGAAACCTGTGAACTTGTCACCCCAAAAGTAAATGATCCTCCTGACCCATGTGAACCTAATACTGAAGATCCTAAAACCTATGGTGCACTCCCCTATTGAGGAACCTACTGCTCTACATGATCATCCTCCTGTGACCTCCTCAAGGCGCTCTCCTCCTTCTAATGTCCCTGATTTTGTGAGTGTAGAAGTTACTAAGAAGTTTTTCCAATTTTGATGATATTAATAAAAGGTGGGAAATATTATTTTATTAGAAAAGGGTAGAAAAAGTCACTTAGTGGAAAGTGGCCCCCACCAATAAAATAATATTAAAAATAAAGTTTAGAAGCTTGGGGAGAACTCATTGACATCTTATAAAAGGAGGTTGGGGTCATTTGCTAATTATTCTCGCTGATCATTTTCATTTTTATTGAAGAGAAACTCAAGTGACTTTCAGATCAAAGGTTTCAAGTGAAATCCTCACATTAGTTTCAATGGATCTCTTGCCACCCTAGCTAGTTTATATCCTTATTTGGTGGACATTATTGCCACCTTAGTTGGATTATTTTTTAGAATTTTATTTTGAAGATCTAACTCTATTTTTTGGTAGAAATTCTTTAGCACTTTGGTTGTTTACAAGAGGCAGAATTCAAATTATTTCTCAAGGGTTGAGTTCTATCATTCCCAGGATTTGGGAGGCCATATTATATTTCTCACTCAATCTTTATTGAGGGCCAAATTTCCCTTCATTTGCAGTGGTCTAATTGATATCAACAAGGAGGTCGAATACGCGAAGTTCACATCTTCTTCTCAAGGTCACATTATCTAGAAAAACCATAAAGGATGAGTTGGATTTCATAGTGTCATTCCTTCAACCCAAGGATAAGGGTTATTTCCCATAATTTAAACACCAAAGAGAAATCAATATTAGACATGATGAAGCTGAGTTTCCAATTGATTTAAGAGGCCAAATCTTTTTAGTCACTTTTAGAACTTGGGAGCCGAGAGAGGGTTGATTTCTTTCAGCATTTAGAGTTGAGTCTAATCAGAAAATTAACGAGGCCGCATACACTTATAAGGGATCTGATTCATCCTTAAGAGAGGAACACACATTTCTAGCCAAGATCCAAATTTGAGATTGGTATTCGAGGAGAGACAATGAATTTGCTTTCACACATTCAAAGTCTCATGTCAATTGAAAGGGGCCAAATTCTCACGTCATGAAGCAGAGTTCATCTAATTCACAGTCAAGCCGAAATTTTATCTTTGTGGAGTAGAACAATGTCATCACTTGAGCACATCCAAACTGTAGTATTCATGAATTTGATTCTCTTGTTTTTGAAGGTCAAATTGGTAATTTAGGAAGCTGAACTGATTGCAATTTCTAGACCAAGATTAATTGAATTGTTTCCCCTTATCAACTGTAGTGAATTCTAGGTGTTACTCTCCATTTAGCTTTATAAACATTAAAGATCAGTCTCAATAAAAATTAGTTTTTCTTCACACTTGATTGGGGTTATTTTCCTGAGTTTATACTTGAAATGTTTGAAGAAATTTCTAAACTAATTGTCGAAGGTATTTTCTATATTTTGCATGCTAATTGTTTATTGAAAAATGTCAAAGAAAGTTTAAAATTTTTGGAAGCATTTGCTTGGGAACATTACAGTGGTATCAAAGCATGATCTTGGAAAGCTGTGGGGAAGCCAATAAGATCATGGAAAATTTGTGCATGCATACACAGTGACTGGTGGAATGATAGGCATTCCAATGACTTAGGGAAGGAGGAGTTACCACAAGGGATCATGGAAATGATATTAAGGAATAATGAGAAGATAATAGAAATTTTTGGCCATCAGGGTGAATCCATTTACACCATATAGGGGAGGCAAGCTGATTCAAGACATAGAAAAGGAAATAGGGATGATAACCCTCCCCAACTTTGATGTTTCAACTAGGAGCTCTACTAGAGAGTGGGTGCAGAAATTGAACACATACCTCTAGCTAAATCCCATGAGAGAGGTGGATGTTATTAAGTATGTTGTAAGTTTTAACCTTGTATGGAAATTACTTGCATATGAATTCTAAAACATAAAATAAACAATGGTGAGGGCATAAAACATAAAATAGATATACACAAATATTTCCCCTGGATCCCAAAACCGGGACTATCAGATTGATTTTTCATTATATTTCTTTCAATGTTACAATACATATATATATATATACATGCTGAAGCATCCATAACCCCAATCCATTAACCCTGGATTAGAACATAACTATAGTTCCCTTGACCAGATCTACAAAATACCATGGACAGAAAACCATCGTGCCCAAAACCATATGTGAAATCCATGCACAAAACCATAGGTAGGTCTGCCCACCTAATATAGGGTCCAATTTTTTTTTCTCGGGGCGCTACCTTGAACCCCGTGCAGGGGGGATACCACCCTCCTGCATACCCCAAGCAACGTACAAAGGGGGAAAATCCCCCCTTGTGCATGGGGTAGTCATGGGAAGAATATAACACAACCCAACATATGCCACCTTACATTTGGGTGGAGATGCAAAGGAGTGGTGGTATTATGATTTTATCACTTTGGGTCATGTAAAAATCACATCATACACTAAGTTCACGTAGATACACATAGAGATATTCAACTAGAAGGACATCATACCTCCTCAAAAGCAGTGGATAGGAAGGGAACAATTAGATGATGAAACCAAGGGGGGCCTATAGAAGGGGGGGGCTTTGCTTTACATGTCAGGAGCCATTAGCCCCATGGAACAAGTACACTAAGGGAAAGGCCCTCTACACTGAGGTGTTTCCAAACACTGAGCCTTAGGAAGAGGTTAAGCATGAGGCAGATAACACCAATGGTTGTGGGGAGCACTTAGATATGCCTAGTGTGAGTCAGGAGTCACCACTAATAGAGAGCACATTTATGGTTCATGTTGAAGCATTGGTAGAGAGAGTAGGGCATGTAACTATAGGGCCATCCACTGATGCGGTGCTAGTAGGTACAGAGGTATCCAAAGTAGTGACAGAGTTTTTAGATCGTAGCCGCCAACAACATATTCAATAACTTAAGGCTAGCCTTATAGCAATGAAGACAAAGGCCAAGGTAGTTCGGCAAAAAATATTTACAACATAATGGTGAGCTAGAGGACATGAGAGAGGCTTATGCCAAGTCAGGGGCCAAGCTGACTCACATTGGGGAACATTTGAAATACCTAACAATGCAGCAAGAGGATTACATGTTGGAGTGTCAAAGAAAACCTCTTCATGCATACATATATGGAGCTTGTAACATTGTTAGGTTACCTCTACAAATTGGAGAGAGATAGGCAGAGTGTTGTAACCGCTACAACCCCCCTCCAAATTTTTTCGTGCTTTGATTTTGAAGCCTCCCTTTGGTCATCCTAGGTCTTATTTCTTCTAAATGCCGAGTTTTCTTCTTTGAGTATTAAGTGTTGCAACCTATCACTCTTTCATGCCAAGATTGCGATATTATAACTATGCATTTCCTTAAACAATAACTAAACGTTGTATGATGACACCTAGTGTAACATTTCCACCCCACATTTATTGGATTTTACAAGCCCTCTGGGTAAATGTGAAGTTGAGTGCCACTAGACATGACACGACCTACTAGTTCTAGTCAAGGAAATGGGGCCTAAAACTAAGACTTACTGACAACAATCTGGCATCCTACAGGGACTACAAATCACCTAGGAGCTAAAGAAACACCTTCGGTGGTCAATTCCTGAGCTGGAACATTGTTTCATTTACCTAGAGCCCCAAATGCATGCATGAATAGGCTAGGGCGTAGTTATAAGCCTCCAATCACATGCACAACACTGCCTCCATGCAATTGTGACCTAACTTGCCTAGTTCAGAGGGTGCAGTCCCGAGATTTGAGCCAAAATTCTAGGCCAACCTCTAGACCACTGCACATAATTGCTTGAGACTTTCTAGAATCATAATAGACATGAAAAAAATCTAAACATTCAAATTTGAGTTAGAAACTTGACGTTGACTGACTAGAACATACTAGGCATTTCGTTAAACACATGGTAAACATGTAAGTTACATGTCATGAATGCACATCTGAGTGTAAATCTCTATTATTTAGATGTGAATCATTGAGAAGGTCTAATTCCCTCTCAACATAGTTGCAACCACACCAGTTAGCCCATGCATTCATCAACCATTCATAAAATTATCAAACATAACAGCAACCATAACTATAACATATCTTAAATCATGCTTATAACCAACATATAATCATAGTATTAACCATGATATAATAGCCATAAAATCCACATAATAAAAAGTATAAATGATGATAAATTATAATAGAAAAATAACTCTTATTAGCTTATGCAAAATCCAACCAAGTTAGGGACTTCCACGTATCACCCGACCATAGCTTGAGTTGAACCAAATATTTCTTTCAGCCAATCAACCCCATGCTATATTCCAAGCATAAATGTGGGATCTCATGGGATAAAGAAAGACATAAACAACCAAGGGAATCTACAGGTTAAACCACATCCACCCTCAAACTACCACGATCTCACCAAAACCAGTTAAGAGATCACAAAACCAAAATAAGCTTGGATGCTGTTAGGGTCCTATAATTTATAGGATCTCAAGGTGATTGAGTATTTTATCTCAAGAATCTTATATTGTAAATAATTGTCAATCTACAAATGATTTCCAAATAAAAGAAAAATAGAATAAAAAATGAAAAGAGGGTATTAAAAAAAGGAAAACAAAAAACATTGAAAAAAAGAAAATAAGATTGAACCCCACCAAAAGAAACAAAAACAAAAAGAAATAATACTGAAAGTGTTGCAAGTCTAAATGCCACTACTGATAGATAGTTTTCTTCATCATTGATAAATAAAGGTTGTGTGCAGCTTGTTTAAAATGCCACAATGACTAGTTATTTGTTTAATCATACAATATAATCATGGTTAAACATGTTTAAATTTCTGTAAATTAGACTAGAGAATAAAGATTTGCCAAACAGTTTAATCTTGGTAAATCAATAGTTAGGTAGAAAATGACATTGATTCAACTATTTAATCTGAATCAATAGGAGAAATAAGTGATAGGATTTAGATAGTTTTTTCATTTTTCATAAAAGAAAATAATGTGGGTTTGCTAGTCTAAGTGCACCCCTTAGAAAAATAAAAATGCTAGTTTAGTCAAAGGGTAGGTAGAAATAGTTGGGTTTATATATATGTATATGTCTATTTTCACCTAATTCTTAAAGACATTATAAAAATAAGATGCACGATGGGATAAAGTGTTTTTGTATATTTCATATTTCGACCTTTATCCTAAGTTCAAAAGCAAGAAATAAAGGCACGTATGGACAAAGTTCTTTCGTCATTTGTGGTTAAAAGGGCACACAATTAGAACTTTGGGATTCACCCATCTACACGATCAACAGTTCATATATTGTTTTGCCCCTCCCCACCCGCCCCTCCATCCTACCTTTACTACCCGGGGGGGGGGGTGTGGGTCGGAAAAGGCAGTTTTCCCCCGCTGGGCCCATCCTAACGTGACTCCTTCTCATCATTTCTCACCCCCCACCCCCCACTGATGCTACTTACCACCGCTTACCCCCTTCGAAACCGCCTTCCCCTCATCCACTTACCTTGTCCCTACTTCATCACTTCCATCACTTTTCTCTCGCCACGTCGCATAGCCGTTGCCCAATTAAATGCTCTCCTAACAAAATTATCGTTCGACATTCAATTTGCCTTCCCAGGTAACTGTTCAAACTTTAACAGTCCCATGCCACCTCCAACAGAACTTCCCATCATTGTTTAAAAGTTTTCAAACCATACTTTTTTCTCCCTTTCACTACTTATTCTCTGTAATTCACAGTTTCTATAAGCGACCAGTCTCAAAGCACCTGAACCAGATCAGAATTGTCAGAACTCTGTCTCTTTTCTCCTGACAATTCATTTACCTCAGACTATTCCCGGTAAGCTATCCTATCAATTATTGTTATTCTCCACTGATCTAATCATGCCTCCAAAGAGAAAAACCCAGGAGAAAACTGTCAATCCATTAATCCCTCCCTTTATAGATTTAGATCACGTTCCTTTAGCTGATAGGGATTATCAGATCAGTGAAACCCAGTGTGACTGTGAGTTTTTAGAGCTCTATTGTTGGCTGGAGGACAAACATGCCGACAAATCTGATGAAATTGGACTCTGGGAGTCCAATATTCCTCATTATATCTTCCATCTAACCTTCCATGCCCCTGAATTCACCAGAAAGTGTCAAGCCAGTTATGTCCCAAGCCAAGGAGCTATTATGGCCCCATCTGGAGACATCAAGTTTACCATTACTGCCCAATCTATAAACCAAATGATGTTAGCCCCCTCAGTGGAAAAAAAATCCCCATTTTCCTTAGAAGCCCTCACCCATCTTTATGAGAAACTTGATTTCACTACAAGGGCCAAAATATTTGAGATTTTCTTACCTGAAAATGCTCAATTACCCAAGAAGAGCCCTCCATACCCTTCGTCAATATTCCCTGATCAAGATAAATAGATTATAACCATAATTTCATATATTTTGGGTTATTATTATGATCATTGGGGAGATGAACCTATTATAGGCTTCCTTTCTATCTTTTCCACAGACAGAAAACCATCCACTTTGTTTAATTTTAGTCAATTTTTGGTTGATAGCATCTATGAGTAGTTTCTGAAATTTCCAACAGAGTAGTTGTTTAATTACACTTCCATTTTAATCTACATGTTTCTTTATTATCAAGCAGACAAATTCAATTTTGCAATGCTGAAGCTACATGATGAGGGAAACCAACAACCTGTAATTTTTTGGACTTCATTGGTCATGAAAGAGCAACAAGAATTCTCATACAAGCAGTTTATTGAGGAGCTTGTTCATCCAGATATGAACATCCTTAACAGTTCCATACAACCCAAAATCAATGAATATATCAAAAGGATTTTACATCTAATAGATCAAGCAAAGACTGGAGATTGGTATTTATACCAAAATTACATAGAAATCATAGTTTATGGATGTGAATTGGCACCATATAAACTCCCAAAATACCTCCCCATGAGGATTTTTTCCCTGGAATACATCAGAAAAATGTTAAATTCCAATGATATTCATTTTTTGGTGGCAAAGAAGAAGTCACAGTTTCGCATAAAGACACAGGTGGGCCCATTCATATGCAATACCAGGACAACAGGAGAAGAGGTAGACAAAATACTTAAAGAGATGAAATTCAGCCTGAGTTTTACATGGTCTTATGACCCTTGGGGTATTATTTCAAAGCTCAGAGTAGAAAAAAAAACTACTCCCTATATTCATACCTCAAGACTTGAGATAGAAAAGTATGCAAATCAGTTAGAGTGGATAGAGAATACTTTGTAGGAAGCTGAAGAACAATTGTTTTCTACTTCAAGTTTATAGACTCCCACTCCTCAGGAAAAAACAAGTAAGAGACACAGAGAGGAGGGATCATCATCAACAATAGGTAGTGAAGCCAAAGAGTTCAGGATCAGTTATAGGAAAAGGGAAAAAGTGACTCCTAGGAAAGATGTTGAAAAGGAGACAGAAGATCATGTTGCCATTATAATTATAGATTCACCACCTACAAGCAACAAATTTGTTACATCTCCTATTGGAACTTCAACATCACAAGGTCATAAGGAAACCGAACTAGATTCACAAAATTTCCAAGGAGAGAAGGAAAACACTATTTTTGATAGGTAATGAGAGATTAAACTTAAGAATGAGATTCTTAAGAACAATACCTATAATCAGTTTTGGAAGTAGACTTCAAGCTCACAAAGCAGATTACTATCAGTTTTTGATACAGAGTAGGGAAAGATGCAGATGGCCTTCCTTGAGGCCCAAACTCCACATCCAAAAACATTAGCAGATTACAAAAGTACTACCTTTGAGTTCAGCACCAAAGACATCCATCCCATCGATCAAATGAAGATGCATAAGTAGACTGGTGAAATGATTTCTTCTACATTAACTAATATTGCTATGTTATTGTCGAAGTTACAAGTTTCATATGCCAACATCCAGTCCCATTTGAAAATATTATGAAACCAGCTCAAGAAAAGATATAAAAGATAGATCAACGCCTTAGAATTTAGCCTCTTCGAGGGGGAAACCTCCTTTACATTACATAAATGAACAATTCTTGGATAATTCAAATGAAAAAACATCCTTTCTATATAGGAGTCTAAGGAGTCACAATATAACCCAACCGACCTAACAATAATAATATAAATCCACAAAAATAACAATAGAGGGATTCTATGGGGCACAGTAATAACAATATGGGGATAATAGGGGCACAACAATATTAATAAGGGATGCAACTACAATATTAATGGGGTAATCACTAGTATTATAGGGACCCAACATGCCCCTCTCCTTCAAAAAGGTGTTGTCCTCAATGCTTGAGTAGTTCTGGATGTTTCTGTATAAAATTCTCATCCTCCCACGTGGAATCTTCAGCGGATAAGTTCTTCCACTTGATAAGATACTCTGAAATTGATTGATTTCATAGCTGTCGAGTTCTTGTTTCTGTGACTGCTTCCGGTTCCAATATAATTTTTCCTTCCTCATCAAGTTCTGGAAATATTATTTGAACTGGGAGCTTGTCGCCTATAACCTTCTTTAAACATAAAACATGGAAAACTGGGTGCAATCAATAAGCTGTAGGAAGCTCCAATTTGTATGCCATAGTACCTATCTTTTGCAACACCTTGTACGGACCATAATACTTTGGTGATAATTTATTATCCTTCTTATCTTGCTTGAGGGAAATTTTCTTATATGGTTGTAGCCGTAGGAATACCCAATCACCTACATCAAAAATTCTTTCACCGCGATGTTGATCTGCCTATTCTTTCATTCTATTCTGTTCCAACATGAGGTTATCCTTTAAGAGTTGGAGGACTTGTTGTTGATGTTCGATGTGATGTTCCATTGCTTGAACCTTAGAATTTTCTCTTAAATATGATGTGATGGATGGTGGTTGATATCCATAAAGTGCCATAAATGGGGTCATTTTTGTTGCTGTATGGAAGGAAGTGTTATACCACCATTCAGCCAGAGGCAACCATTTGACCCATTGTGTCTGTTTATTAGATACAAAGAAACGGAGATATCCTTCTAAACATTTGTTTACTATCTCAGTTTGCCCATCAGATTGAGGATTATAAGATGAGCTATGAGCTAACCGAGTACCAAGACAAGAAAATAATTTCGTCCAAAAATTTCCAATGAAAATTGGATCTCTATCACTTACAATAATCTTTGGGTTTCCATGTAGCTTTTGAATTGTTTCCATAAATGCAGTAGATACTGTAATGGCTTTAAATGGATGTGATAATGCACAAAAGTGTGCATACTTGGTAAGTTTGTCAACTACCACCATGATGACACTCTTTCCCTCAGACTTGGGTAAACCTGTGATAAAATCCATTGAAACCTCCTCCCAACGTTGGCTTGGAATGATAAAGGTTGTAATAGACCCGGGCTCTTAATTGTTTCAACTTTATTTTGTTGGCGAACCAAACATTCCGCCACAAACTTTTGAATATCTGATTTAAGGCCATCCCAAAAAAATTCCTTCTTAACCCTATGGTAAGTTTTTAAAAATCCTAAGTGCCCTCCTAAGGGAGAAGTGTGCAATTCCATAAGAATCTTTTGTTTTAGTTGGGAATTCTTACAGAGGTATAAGTGATCTTTGTACCATAAAGAATCATTTTTCCAGCTAAATGTATCAGACGTACTGGAATCTTGTTGTAACTTTCGAATAAGTTCCCACACTTCTTCATCATTCTTCCATTCCTCCCTTGCTTCATTTATCCAATCTGGTTGGATAATAGAAATGGCGCACAAAAATGCTTCCACGTCCTCATCCTTTCTTGAGAGTGCATCTGCCACCACATTTTGCTTCCCTTTTTTGTAGATGATTTCAAAGTCATAACCGAACATCTTTGTGACCCACTTTTGTTGCTATTTAGAGGATAATCTTTGTTCTAAAAAGTATTTAAGGCTATCATGATCTGTTTTTACCTTGAAGTGTCTTCCCATTAGGTAGGGTCACCATTTCTTAAGTGCATGGAGTATTGCCAACATTTCCTTCTCATTAATAGCTTTGTGTAAAAACTTTCCCTTGATTGGACGACTTTCAAAAGCAATGGGTCTTTCATCTTGCATTAAAATGGCACCAATTCCATTTCATGAAGCATCACATTCCACAATAAAGGTTTTTGTGAAGTCTGGTGTAGCTAAGATTGGTGCTTGGCGCATTGCCTCTTTAAGATGTTCGAAGGCCTTTGTTGCTTCTGGAGTCCATGAAAATGCATCTTTATTCAATAATGTTGTTAGAGGTGTTTCTATTCTCCCATAATTCTTAACAAATTTGCGATAATACCCTATTAACCCGAGAAATCCTCGCAGATGCTTTATGGATGTGGGGATTTTCCATTCCTTAATAGCTTTAATTTTGCTAGGGTCTACCTTAACTCCTTCATGAGATACAATATGACCTAGATATTCCACCTCTTGTACTCCAAAGAAACATTTGGATCTTTTTGCATACAATTGTTTCTCCTCCAATAGTTGTAGCACCCTGTCAACATGTTCAACATGATCCTTCCAAGACTTGTTGTAGATTAGTATATCATCAAAAAATACTAACAAAAATTTTCTAAGGAATGGTTTGAAAATGGAATTCATCAAACCTTGAAATGTTGAAGGTGCATTGGTAAGGCCAAAAGGCATGACCAAAAATTCATAATGACCCTCATGAGTTCTAAATGTTGTTTTCAGAATGTCTTCAGTCTTCATTCTGATTTGATGATATCATGAACGAAGATCCAACTTGGTGAAGTAAATTGATCCATTCAATTCATCCAGTAATTCATCAATGACAGGAATGGGAAACTTATCTTTAATAATGAGCTTGTTGAGCTCCCTACAATCCAAACACATGCGCTATGATCCATCCTTCTTGTGCACTAATACTACTGGAGTAGAAAAAGAACTTTGACTCAGTTGAATTATACCAGCCTCTAGCATTTTTGCAACCATATGTTCAATTTCACTCTTTTGGGCATAAGGATATCTGTACGGCCTGATGTTTGGAGGAACACTTCTTGGAATCAGATGAATAGCATGATCATGATCACGAATAGGTGGGAGACCTTTGGGAGTCTCAAATACCTTGGAATGATTGTTCAAGACTTTTTGGAAATCTGGAGAAATAGATGATTCCAATGTGGGAACATCTAGCAAACATAATTGTGAAATTACACCCCTTTGTTCCTTTTTTAGAAGCTTTGTCATACCGTTAGAGCTGATTATCTTTCCTGGTTTCCTTGCAATACCCCTTAATTCAACTTCCTTTCTTTCCACAGAAAATTTCATGAAAAGTTCTTGAAAATTAAAAACTATTGTACCCAAGGATTGTAGCCATTGGACTCCTAGTACAACATCAGCACCTCCCATTGGAATAGAAAGCATTGGGCTAGTCAATACATATTCTCCCATCGATAGCTTGATATTATGGCACTTTCCAGAGCATATTATTGTTCCTCCATTTGAAACCATCACTTGACACTCTGGTGCGGGTATAAGAAGCAATTCAATTCTTTTGCTACCTTACAATCAATAAAATTGTGGGTACTTCCTGAATCAATCAACACTATTACCTTTTTCTTCTTGATTTGTCCTTCTATCTTGATGGTTTGAGGAGTGGTAATTCCAGCCAATGCATTACAAGATATGGTCAGATTCATTTCTTTTTTATCTAGGCTTTGTTCCTGGAGTATATCCTCTTCTTTTGACCTTTCTTGCTCCTTTTCTTCTTCCTTTTCACAATCTATGTAGAATAATTTCTTCTCAGCACACTTATGACCTTTAGTGTATTTTCTATCACAACTGTAACAAAGCCCTTTTGCTCTTTTTTCTTCCAATTTTTGTGGTGTCAACCTTATAGGTTGTGGAAGACTAGGGGAAACAACACTTCCATCTTTATAGTTGTGAGTGGTATGCTTCCTGGTTGCCATAATTTTGCATTCCATTTTTCATGCTAACCTGGATGCCTTCTCTAATGAATTAGGTTCCCAAAGGCGAACATCATGTTGGATATTATCCTTTAAAGACCCTATGAACACATCAATCCTATGCTCCTCTGGAATATTTTTTACCCTTATGTTCAATTTTTGGAACTCCTCAATGTGCTCCATTATTGAACCCTTTTGTTTGAGACTTATCAATTGGTTAAAAAAAGTGTTTCTTTTTGTATCCTCATAATGTGCTATCAATTCTTCCGTAAAAATTGCCCAAGTGATAATTTGTTTACGAGAGCAAAGCCATTGATACCATACAAACTGATTTGGTTCCAAATATAAAGTTTCAATACGTACCTTTTGTGTGTTTTTCACATTATTGAGATCGAAAAATTGCTCCATCTGTAATATCCATGTTGCGAGATCCTTGCTATCAAACTTCCTCATATCGATTTTTGGAATATGGTGGGTCTTCGATCCCAAATTAGAGTCTATGAAATCATGATTAACATTTCTTTTGTTCGCATCATGAGTTTCCTTTACAACCTTTTCACCATTAGTAAGTATTTCTTGTAGAAAATTTGTCAAATCTGCCATGTCTGTCTTCAAATCTGCCATGTCTCTCTTCAAATCTGTCTTCAAATCTATCTTCAAATCATCCATCTTAGCTTCCATGTCATTTATCTTAGATTCCACGCCATTTATCTTAGCTTCTGTTAGCTTTTGTGAGCGTGACATTTGTTGCACTTGTTCTTGTAGTTTTGATATATCATGTATCATTTCTTCCTCTTCTTCATGAGTCATGCTGGGGCTTTCAGGTTCCTTACTAGGTGTTTGCATTTTCTTTCCTCGGGGCATCTGTTACCGATAATAATGCTCTACTATGCCCCTTGAATTCCTTTAAAATAAATTTTCAAACCAATCTTAAGAAAAAATTTAAAAGAATCTACACACCTTTTTTCACTTTGTAGGAGCTTGATATTGCCTTTGATGTATCTCTGTACTTTCAGATCATCCAATTCTGAAATTGCGACCTGCAGTAGCCCTCTGTGTACTCTTTCCAATGCCGTCAATCTGATCCAAATTGGATTCTCCAAGGAAGAGTTATGCAAAATCTCCCACATTGACCTGATTATAGACTAGTTCAGTAGAGCGAACTTGTACGACGTGCCACGAGTCACTGTTTCGACCTTTGGCTCTGAAAAATATATACAAGAAACTACAGTCTGTCCTCTTTTTGTAACTTCTTACGAAATTTCAATCAGATGCTCAGAGAGAAAGTTATGACGATTTTCCCCAGGTCACCTGTTTGGAATGAAATTCAGGAGTCTGCAAGAAGACCAACTTCCTCAGATAATATCTCTGCAAATATAGCGTGAATAGCTCTGAAATTAATGGTTTTTTTTTTAGCTTCTGAAACGTCGCAGAAAAAAAGTTATAGCGAAAATGCCACGATGGCCTATTTGGAGCAGCGAAACCCCAGAATCCATAGCTCTGATACCAAATGTTATGAAACCAGCTCAAGAAAATATAGAAAAGATAGATCAACGCCTTAGAATTTAGCCTCTTCGAGGGGGCAACCTCCTTTGCATTACATAAATGAAAAATTCTTGGATAATTCAAATGACAAAACCGCCTTTCTATATATAGGAGTCTAAGGAGTCACAATATAACCCAGCCGACCTAACAATAATAATATAAAGCCACAAAAATAACAATAGAGGGATTCTATGGGGCACAGTAATAACAATATGGGGATAATAGGGGCACAACAATATTAATAAGGGATGCAACTACAATATTAATGGGGTAATCACTAGTATTATAGGGACTCAACAGAAAATGGAAAATGTATCCTCATTAGAAAAGGATAATAGGATCAAATCTTTGGAATATTTGGTAGTCAAGATAGGATATGATCCTAAATATGTAAATGTTGTAGATGAGATAACTAAGAAGAAAAATATGGATATTGCAGCATTGAGAAAGCAACTAAAGCTTCTAGCCACAGAGGACCCCTTAACCAAAGGCATTGAAGAAAATGAGACACATAAGGCTGACATGATGAAGTTGATCATAGAGCAGAATATACAGATCAGACAGATGGAGGCAGAAATGGAAAAGATGATAAAAGAGAAAGAACAGAGTCAGAAGATGGCCATTGTCCCCCTGGATGCCATACCCCTCTCTAAGCTTCCAGTAACAGGAACAACAACTGTAGCTACTTCTTCCACTCAAACTACTAGTGCTGAATAAGTGACAAAAACATTGGAGAATGTGTCAATCCAGTCAGAAGAGATCAAGACATTGGAGGGGCAGCCCAAAGCTATGCAAGAAAAGAAAGCCAGAACTGAAGCCTCTCATATGGCTGAAGTACAAAAATCACAGAGACTGTTGGAGAAATTATAGAAGGTGGAGAAGGATACATCAATTGGTCAAACCTTGGCCCAAGCCAAGGAAACCATTTGGATGGGTATTCTAGACTCTATGAATGAGATTTGGCCATGTATCGAAATCATTTTTGAACAGAAAGAATTGATAGAAAAGGCCACAGAAACCATTGTTCAGGTAAGGGAAAAGTTGGGAGATATGCCCACAGAAGCCTCCAATATCATCAGATTCCTGAATTTGAAGACTAAGTATAAACTTGAAGAATTAGGAATTAGTGACAGGACAACCACCATTTTGGAAGTCAAGAAAATTTTGACTAAAATAAACCTCATTGATCAATTGCAAGAAAGGTGTGAAACACTAGAGCTGGGAGTGAACAGGTTTAACAACAGAATTGAAGCATTAATCCAGAAATGAATGCCCAACATATATGTAACTAATGATAAATTAATCACTCAAGAATATTATGTTCTGAAGATGAAGGAAGTGGCTAGAAGCAGTGTCAAGTTCAGTGGTATAAAAGGTAGTATGATAGCAAGAGCATTTTTAGAAACTATGGAAAATGACTTCTATATCCAGAATGAAGTAAAACTTGTTTTTACAGTAAAGCCAACATTTTCCAAATATACTGAGGTTGATGAGATTTACTGGAGGGTAATTAAATTAACCATACCAAATTAAAAATGTGGGAAGAATTATGTGATTTACTGGATTAAAAGGTAATTAGGATGCAATAAAAACAATAGCCAACACTTCAACGCAGGATAGTTTTGAGGCTGATTCATCAACCAAATCCACCAAAACAGAGCCACCTCTACATGCTACTATTTATGTAGCCTATTTTTCTGCGAAAGATATATTTTTATTGTTCAGAATTAGGCTAATAATACACTGTCGGTTGAGACGTCGATTTTGTAATTATTTGTATAAATACTTCACTGTTTGAAGTATTAAGGGTTGATTTTTGAAGATAATTTTCCTCTGCATATTGTAATTTCCCAGTTGCTAGACGCATCAATAATACAAGGACATTTTCATAGGATTCATGTAGTGTACCAAATAGTGATATTTTTCTTCAGTTTATGTGTTTGATCATTGTTTTTTTTCTCTGTAATTTCTGAAAATATCAATTACTTAACGGAAACTGTGATGAATGGGATATGTTATTTAGAGCACCCTATTTTGGCTGTTACTAATTTACATGTTTTCTTCTAAAGTAAAATGAAGGAATTCTTCATTGCTCCTTAATTTTTACTGAATCTTACGTTTCTGCTATTTCACAATCCATCTAAATTATGAAAGATCCAATTAGTGCAACCTAGCTTGCCCTGTGAAACTCCTCTAAAATTTGATGTAGATCTAGTTAATCTTTAGACTCCATAGCCCAATGGAATTATAACAATTAAAATCAACCAAACAATCAAATCAAACCAATTAGTAAAGTCATAACTAGCTTACAATTCATATAAAACATAGCTAAATTTTACAGAGAGATCCCTCTCTGAAGTTGGTAGGGCTAGATCCCAACTTCCAAAGTGGTTTTGATGTTGTCCTATGTGTTTAATCCCTCAACCTCAAAAATATAGAACGATAACAGATGCCTCAAAATTCCTTCACCATCCCTTGAGGAATTTTCCTTTCTCCACCCACTTGTCGAGGGCTTCCTGGAGACATCCATCTCCACCCACAACCCTTGGGAATTTTCCTGAGACATCCTCACCCAGATAAAAAAGCTTCTAACAACCCAAAGCTCAACCATAAATCAATCCCATCAAATCATAGCTATTCAGGAAATGGCATGACAAGGCTAAAACTACTTTCAAAGCCAACAAAAATCCATGCCAGTGAAAACAAATGAACCAAATAAACTAATGCATGTACCATACATTCACACATCAGCTAGGAAATCACACATGAAACCCGTTACCTACAAAATTCTTCTGCTGAAGCTGTTGAACCAACCTTCTCCTTGCTTCCGTTGCTTGCTTGATTTCTTTCTCCTCTTGGTGCTCTTCTATCTCTTTCTCACTAATTCCAAAACAAAACTGATAAAAGGTTCAACTGACGAAATCTTAACCAACTAAAGTTTTGCATTGATCCTTAGAAGCCTTTGCATAATTGAAGCCTCTATTTTCTTCATCTTCCTTCATTTTCCTCTAATTTCAATCTCATGCAAATTTGTGTTTGTTCACCTTCCTTTTCTCCTATTTTCCTTTATTTTCATAAATAAAATGCCAATTAATTCCTATTTGACTTTGTGAATGCCTTTTCCAATTTCCTTAGCCATTAATAAACTGAATGTGATGCCCACTATAGTGATTTTCCCAACATTCAACTTGGAATACGTGTCCTATGACCTTGGTATTATTTTTCCTTTATTAGCCTTTATTACATGAACTTTAACCCAAGGATGTTGCAAACCCCTCCCCCTTAGGGGAACGCAGTCCTCGGTGTTCTATGACACCTATGACTAACAAAACCACTGAAAACAGAAAACATACTACCCATGGAGCTTTATAAAATAGCTCGATGCAGTAATTTACAATGAGCAACTACTACAAACCATGACCAACATGACAAACATGACAACCATACCTCTTATTGGAGCTTTATAACAAAACTCTTTGTGGTATCTACAACCATATACATTTACAAAAAATAATTTGATTGACCCAACAAACAATGAAGGATATAAAGCATGCATTTGATCGACCATCTCCCATGTAGTTTCATTGGGGCCAAAGTACTTCCACTACACTTTAACTTGTTTGTTTGCTTGGTTTCGAAGCATGAGATGTTTCTGCTGCAATATGAACTAAGGCTCTGGCTGGAATTTTCCCTCTGGTTTTGCCTGCAATACAGACTAGTCAATCACACGATCAACATAATGGACATATCTCTTAAGCAATGAAATATGGAAAACATCATGGAATTCCATTGTCAGAGGCAATGCAGGTCTTTAGGCCACTGGTCCAATCCTCTCAATGATCTCTAAAGTCCTACAATACCGATGTGCTAGCTTGGCACATGTTCCAATCCTCAAGGACCTCCTCTTGGGCTTGATGTGTAAGTACACATGATCCCCAACCTGAAACTCCTTAAATACCATGTGTTGATCTGCATAACTCTTCTGCCTGCCCTGTGCTACTTTCAAATTCCTATTGATAACCTGCATTTCCCATTCCATCTCTCCCAAAATATCCTCTCCAATCAATAACCTATTCACTGGATAACTCCAGCTAATAGGATTATTACAAATCCACCCATAAAGTGCCTCAAATAGACTCATCTTCAAGGATTCATGATACCCATTATTATACACAAACTCTACTAGTGGAAGATACTTTTCCCACTTCTGATGCTGATGCATAATGTACATCCTCAACATGTCCTCAAGAATCTTGTTAACCCTCTCCATCTATCAATCTATCTACGAATGATAAGTTGTGTTGAAATTCAACTATGTCTCCAAACCTGCAAACAACTCCTTCGAAAACCTGGAACTGAAGTTGGCATGTCTGTTAGATATAATATTCTTAGGAACACCATGCAACCTCACTATATACTTGATTAAAATATGAGCTACCTCGCTAGATGAATTCGTAGACTTAACTGTAATGAAGTGAGCTACCTTACTTAACCTATCAACCACAACCATGATGAATTCATTCTACTTCGATGTCCTCGACAAACTTGTAATAAATTCCATGGAAATGGCCTCCCATTTTCACTTTGGAATAAAAATCGGTTGTAATAATCCACCTATATGCTTACACCCTATTTTTACTTATTGAAATCCAAACATCTTGCAACAAATCAACCACTTCTTTCTTCAAGTCCGACCAATGATATAATTTCTTAATTGATGTCAATGTCTTCTAGTATTCCGAGTGACCTGAATATGACTTGACTTAAAACTCCCTCAAGATAAGCTTCTTGAGCTCACTATCATCTAGCACATAAATCTTGTTGCTGAATCTGACCAAGCCATCTGTCGTGAGGTGATAATCCACATCCTGATCACCTATACCCTATTGTTGAAACCTGTGCCTCAACTGTTGATACTTGTCATCATGTTGTCTTGCCTCCAAGATCTACTCCTACAAATTTGTCGCATAAGAGCTCATCGCTGCAATGTGATTCACCTGCACTATTCGACTAAGAGCATCTGCAACCCTATTCTCATTTCCGTTGATTTACTTGATCTCAAATTAAAACTCGCTGAGAGTATCCAACCATCTTGTCTTGAGTTCATATTAGGTTGGTCTAACAAGTACCTCAACCCACTTTGATCACTCATCAAGATGAAACTCCTGCCAAGAAGATAATATCTTCACATCTTCAAGGCATGAATGATAACTGCCAACTCAAGATCGTGAGTTACAAAATTTTGCTCAAGCTCATTCAACTTCCTTGAGTCGTAACATAGAACTTGTCCCTCTTGCATCAGGAATCCACCAAGCCCCTCTCACAAGCATCTGTACAAACCATAAACTCTTTTTCTAGATATCTAATATTCAAGATAGAGCATTTGTAAGTAAATGCTTCAACTACTCAAAACTAGTTGCACACTCCTCAGTCCGTTCAAACTTCTTTCCTTTTCATTGAAAATATGCAATAAGATAGGAAATCTGCGAGAAGTTCTTGATGAACTTCCTGTAGTGACTTGTTAATCCCATCAATGATATGACCTTATCCACATCCTTAGGAGCTACCCACTCCAAGATAGCTCTGATCGTTTCTGGGTCCATTGCTATGCCTTCCTTGGAAACAACATGTCCCAAGTAATGAACCTCTATCTAAAAGAAATTTCACTTACTAAGATTGGCATACAACTGGTAATCTCTTAGCAATCTTCACACTACTACGAGGTGTTTTACATGCTCTTCCTCATTCTTTGAATATACCAATATATCATCAATGAATTCTATCACAAACGTTTCCAGATAAAGACCATTAAAACCAGAAAATCATACACATATTTGCACAATCCAAAAGATGCCCAAGGTCATCCAACATAAGGTACAAGTGAATATTTTCCAGCTGAAGACATTATGAAGTTCAAAACATTTAATTTATCCTAAGGTCTTATGTGTAAAATTGGATTGTGTGGCTTATCCTTAGGAATACATTACAACTGCGTGACATTTTCTTCAAAAGCCACAAGATCAAAGAAATGGGTTGGCTCAACAAATTCAGGACCACTTCCTACACTTGGAAGATGATTCCTTGACATGTTCCAATCAATGACAATCGAATTCGAGTTTCCCTAAAGATATGCAACCCTCAAAGGAATCCTCTTGTCCTACTCACGAGTCACTTTCATTCATGAACTAAGAGAGGGAAGGGGGATTCAAAAAATTCTATATAAATAGTCCATTAGATAACCAAAGAGAAGACAATGTTATGCTAGAAAAATTGCTATCAAAGCAATCGTACATTTCATTATTGAAGTAGAAGAAGTAGAGCATTAGTATGTTGGTCAAATTGGTTCTCAACAATCCATCATTCTAGTGCAATAAGAGTCCACCATTGGGAGAGTCTTCATACTTCTTTGATAGAGAGTAGAATATTGCAAAGAGATTAAGGAAAGGAACCTCCTTGTTGAGGATGTTTGAGCAACATAGCTCAAATAATTCTCTTCAAGTGTTTAGTATTCATCTATTTTATTAATCTTCTACCACCAATAGTCAACAAAGGGAGCCATTTTCCATAATTTTGTTGACTTGTTTGCTTCATTAAGCATTATTTATGTGTTCATCTCTTTGTTTTATTTCATGTTTGTAAATGCATTTTTTTCACTATTTGCAATGATTTGTTTCTTCATGATTTTCCACTGAAAACAACCAATTTTTTTGCATTTCCTTGCAGGGAACAACCAACTACTAAGGAGGTGTCTTTTGTTACCCCATTTATACAAAAACACTACTACATTATTGGTGACTCCACTAGTTTCTTTTCTTTAATCTAACGCTTGTGTTTGTAAGACTTCTCTCTGCATTATCACCTCTTTAGGCGTTCAATGTCTCTCTGGAATTTTTGCAGGACCTGTTGGATATGTTTTTGGCAAAAAATCTTGATTGTTCATTCTTTTTTGTTGACTGCACGACTTTCGTTAAGACAGATGTGCATACACGACTTTTATTCAGACATAAGCACCTAGCAGGCACGTCTATGCACTGTAAAACAAACATAGTTTCGAGAAATCATAAAAATTATTGTAATTTCACTTTTCTCAGGTGATTGGTAGCATTCACATCTGTAATTTTTTTTCCATCCAGTTTAGATTAGTTAAATTCTTTACTAATCACAATTAGTAGGGTAATTAGATTATCTTTGCCTTTTTTTTTCATTTCTCACATAGCTTAATTAGTAAAGGAGTAAGTGGCCCATGATCCACAAATCTTGTTACTAACTAAAGCATTTATTTTTCTTCATTTTTGGGACTATGATTAAGTGTTATTACAGAAAGTAAGTAATCTCTGCTTCCCTTGTGTCTCCTAGACGAACCTGGGCTTGCATACGAAAACTTTCTTAAATCACTTAAATTTACATCTCCCTTTATTGAAACTCACATAGTGTAATAGGAAAAAGAGTAAGTGGCCCATTATCCACACATTATTTCTTTTTCATGCAAGGAATAGTCAAAACTTAGTGTAATTAGGAGGATATTTAAATGATCCTTGCATATCCACATCTTATCACACTTTGTATGTTCACTTTCCCACTTGCACACAATTACAAATCACATGATAAGCTTATATAAGCTTTGTATAATAATGCATCCAGTTTCCGGAGCTTTTTGTACTTAGCTTGTTTGGATTACCTCGCACCCTAATAAAAGCAAGACTCTTAAAAGCAACCATAGCTTGAACCAACTAAATTCCCCACAGGGGCCACAAAAGAATTGATAGTCCAGGTTAGGACCATTGAGGGTAGGAATCCCATAAGTTGAAATGGTCATGTTACATATTTGAAACATAGAAGTTGGCTTTTAGGGTGCTTAAAATCCTTCAATCATCCCACAAAAAATAATACCCGAGCATAATAGAGACATGATTCAGAGGGGGTTCGGCTTAGGTCCAGTGCATGCGGTACTATTTGGGGCTACTTGACACATCTAGTGCTCGGTATTGGTAACTGAATACCAAGAAGCTAAAGACTCGAATGCTCACATGGGACAAAGGTACTTTAGTAGCCAAAATTAGGGCATCCATCCCCATAGGTGGAGGTGCAGGCAACACTAAATCCTCATCTGTTACCTTGGTTGATTTTTCGGCTACTGAAAAGTGTCACCAGTTCTTTCGGGATGTTGCCCTAGTACACATCAGAAGATACCTCGACAAGGCCCAATTACTTTGAGAGTGGTAAGGACCAATATATATTTATAGGATCTTTTATTATATGCAAAAACAAATGGAAACCATTTTTTGTTTGATTGATCACATAACCTATGTTAAAGGAAAAGTAATCATTTTATTTTCACTTTGTTTTATGTATGTGATTTAATTTCTTCGATGTTTATCTCCTTCCCTCAATAACACAAAGTAACACACACTCTACTTGACTCCATAAGGGACCCCATGACTCCTCGTCGATCTAGAAGTTTTCAAAACCTCCCCCCATTACTGAGAGGTGTGTCAGGTCTCTTGCCATTTAGGCATGGAAGACAACACACAACCACCGTTATAGGATTTTCCTTTTTCGGTAAAACATTGATTGGTACCCCTCCTTGTCAAAGAAACCCATTCATCACCTCTTAGGGAACCCCTCATGCAACCCCTCAAGTGATCCCACACAACTTCCCTCCTTGGAGTCCACTCAGTTCTCAGCAAGGTAACCATTTTCATCAGGGAACCCCTTTAAATACAACTCTTCAAAATAATTTTGTGATGATGGAAAACTTACACATCCTGTTCTTTTTCTTTAAATCTCCCTAATTTAAGCAAGTTAACCAATTCCCCAATTGCACATGACCATAATTGGCCACCCATGCCCACCTAGATCCCTTTGGACATTCTAAAATTCGAAGGGAAACAAGGAGAAGAACCAGGAAATCATGTCATGACCTTTTAGTTTTGGTGTTGATCCAATAGTATTACAAACGATATAATTCAATTGCGACTGTTTCAACATGCCCTCACAAAGCCGACAACAAAATGGTACATAGACCAACCTTTTGTGCCACATGGGAACTTGAGTTCCCTAGCCACAACATTCCTTGCATTTTTTCCAACTCTCGGCCCGTCAGGACTCGGGCCTGGAACTCCTTACCCATTTTAAACAAACACCTGCTACACACATATCGAATCACATCCATGAATGGCAGAAATTATGTATAGCTTGTGCAAAGCACATTTGGAAGAGAAACTCCTCCTTGACCTGTTTTTGAAATCCCTCACATCAGGAATGTCAAAAGATGTGGCGAATTCATACCCACAAAATGAGGAAGAGGCCATTAGAAAATCTCAACAATTATAGCTCATCTACACACAGTGTGGATACCTCTATCATGTTCTTCTAGATGCCCCCACTTGCAAAATTTTAAACAAGAGACACCAGACACATCCAATAATAATGATGGATTAGTTGGGACCATAGAATAAAACCAACTTGGTAATACCTTCCAATACCCTGGATACACTTATAGTGGCCAACCATTCGGTGCTACATCATCACCACCACACCACACCAGATATTACTGTAGTCAACCTATGCTTATGTAGAATCCTGCTACATAGGTCAAATAATACTAGGTCATGAAGGGTGGCCCATATCCTCCCCCATAGGGAAATCAATACCCCCTAGGAATGTGGCCCCTTCCCATAACTGATATGCTAGTCAGGGACAAGGGAATCAATATTTCCCTTTCCCCACACCCCAACAGAATAACCCACTAGCATAGGCTAATGCAAGGGTTAATCTAATGCAACCCTCTCTCGCTCAACGACAACAATCAGTTGAACAACTGAACACAGCTAACCCACCTAACACTGCTAAGAAAAAATCAAAGAATAAGCCAAATGGAGAGCCTATATAGGGGTGAAGCAATCACAATAACCTTCGCAGGCACCAGCTGGGGGCAACCCTAATGAGAATAAAAACCAGGGACAAATCAATAACAACCCATAGAGGAAAAACAAGAACACAAGTCTATGGACTAATCATGCTTGTGCCATTTGCAGAGAATACAATCATTACACCCATCATTTCCCACAACTCCCTAAGGTGAAAAGGATGAAAGATAGTGGGAGGGAAGGGGGAAAAACCAACAACCTCCAGTAATGCAACATCCATTCTCCCATCAAGGAGTGATAAATACCCAATAGGAACCCTCCCAACAACACTATAAAAATCCTCTTGGAGGAAATTCCCAAA
The DNA here is from genome assembly GCA_031772625.1 of Pinus tabuliformis. Taxonomy (NCBI): domain Eukaryota; kingdom Viridiplantae; phylum Streptophyta; class Pinopsida; order Pinales; family Pinaceae; genus Pinus; species Pinus tabuliformis. Next base: position 1,617,066,624 of record CM062818.1, on the reverse strand, counting down.
GTACCTCAAGTCGTGACATTTTCATGGCAAGAGAAGAAGTTCTCTTGCAAATACACAATCGGGAGTACAAAACTCCACTAGAAACCAACCCTTCCACCTCAACTACTACAACACTACAACACCTTTGAAAATCCCTTTGATATTCCATGGAACCCATCCAAAAGTTGGTTAAAGGTCCTTTATGATGATGTGGACAAAAATAAAAGGTTGCTCACAGTTATAACATAGTCGATGAATTAGCTCAAACTCCTTCAGCTATGTCAGCATTGGAAGTTTTGCAATCATTCCCAACCCAATGGAAAGACTTAGTTTTCAAATTAGGAGTGATTGATCCTGTCGATTCTCGTTTAATTGTCTTTGATTTGGATAAACCTACCCCACATCTTGCATCAACCGTTGCTTTTCAAGTTTCGATCTTCATCCAGAATATCACCATCCACTATTACATAGTTGATGAGGGGGAATACACATGTATTATGTCAAAAATAGTTTGGAAAAAATTTGGATCTCCCAAACCCAAACCATCTGACATCACTCTCAGAGCATACGACAAGTGCCCTACTATTCCCGTAGGCCTATACCAAGGTGGTCTAGTACAACTTTCTAGTAAAACCATGCTCATAGACATCAAAGTGTTAGATTCAGAATTTGATTATAATATTATTCTTGGATGAAGTTATCCATATGAAATGTCAGCAGTAGCATCTTCCGTGTTTAGGGTATTAATTTTCCCCCATGATGGGAAAATTATTACAATTTACCAACTCGCATACTATGAGAAGAAGACTTTAACCACCCCTGATGGTGTGCTACCTTTTGTCAGATCTTCTTTTGAGTTGATCACAACTTACAATGAAGTCGACCCTCGACAATTTAAACCATCAACACTCCTCGGGAAATACCTAGGAGACCTATCTATGATAGAGGATACTCCTTCGACCACAGGAGCCCTAGTGTGCATGATGAGTTCGTCAAACACCCATCAAGATCAGGAACTAGTTCCAGATACGAAAAATAATGTAGTTGTCGATCCTTCATTATTACCATATGTTATCCCCAAAACACCCTTCTTATTCCCTCCACCTAGTTTTGTTTCGTATCAAGTCATTACAACATTCACGTTGCCCAATATGGCTATGGCGATACCAGTTTGGTATCTGGTCCCTCAAGCCATGTTGGTAAACTCAGGTATCAAATTGAGATGTGTCGTTCCTGTAGCCCCTCCCCAAGATAACACCCTACAACCAAAAATTCATCCATTGACACCAGCCCGTGCCAGAAAAATGGATAAGCAAAAAGGAAAGAAGGTGGAAGGTTCAAACGCTTCCTCCTCTAGGGTACCTCCACCCCATGCTTTGTGTGAAGTAGTTGGGCACCCTACCAATATGTGCCCTGAGTTAGATGAGTCAAAAGATCTTTGCATGCCCCAAAAGTGCCAGTGAACCCTCCACCTACTAGAGAAAATACCACACTTGTAAGGCATTGTGCACCAACCATGCATGCACCATATGCCTGGAATACAGGACTACACTCATCATTTCCCTAAAATTCCTCGATATCGAGATGCTTTAGGTGCACTCACCCAAGCCAATACCATGACCCCATCATTACCAGCCATGCCAATGGTAGATGATGGATCTAAAACCATTTTTTACGTCACGAGGGAAGAGGCCTAATGCTCATATCCCTCTTCTAGTTACCCAACCTCCCACCAGACAAGGAGGAAACCTAAATCAATGACACCCCAACATACCTCTGTGTGCGCTTTATGCAACGAAGCAGACCATTTCATAAACCAATGTCTCGAGTTATTATCATTTAGGAGGTATTACCCTAACCTACACATCAACCCGATCAACATAGCCAGATGCATGCATCATAATTGCCACATTTGTGTAGGAAACCATCATACTCGATGTTTCCCACACCTTCCCTGATTCTGTGAAACATTGGATTTCATGTGTCGATTCATCACTGAGAACTCAGATTTAGTCAAACCAGATACCCAATCCCCGGATAACACCACACTAGTGGGGGATGATGGATCTAGGTCCATCTTGTGTGTATTCAAGGACAAAACACTGCCTGAGACAAAGTCAGGCACCCATCAATGTGTCAACCCCCACCACCATCAGTCAGGATCTAGAAGAAAGACAAAATGGCCTCAGGCCACATTGTCAAAATCACCCCACACGTGTACCCTATGTGATAGACCCAACCACCTAGTAAATCAATGCTGAGAATTGGGAAATATTCAAGTCGTCTTTCATTTGCTAGTCCATATTCTGCGACCTAACCATGTATACACTTGTGCCATCATTGTCACATCTGCTCTCAAGCACACCATATGCGAAATTGTCAATACCTTCCATGTTTTTGAGTAGCGAGAACAACATTGTGACAACCTCACATTGGGGAAACACCTCATGCTAATACTAAGATCCAAAGGTTTCTAGCACCCAGGAATTCCCCACCTCATGACACCAACTAGGCATCATCATCTCACACTATAGATGATATTGATAGCCACACCATGTATTGCATTAGCACTAGTTCTGTGTGTAGTATTTACACCAGTAACTCTCATATTTCTGAAACATGTCATATGTTACAAAAATTTAGACAGCTTAGGATTTAATGTCAACCTCCTATTGAGGAAGATAATTTTTCCCCTTAAACACCAACTAGGTTGCAAGAACTTCCTCACACTCATTATCAACCTGACATTACAGAAGTTCTACCACCACCTAATTATGACAAAACGAAACATCACATACAATTCATTTCCTTGTTCGTAGGAACCATGATTCGTGCTATTTTATCATCATTTTTTGGTTTCGAGACTACTAAACCCATCACACCGGTGGTATCACCACCAACGGTTCAAATCCATTCCATATGTACATTGTCAAGTTTGCTAGGTTCTAGGACACCAACCATCGAATCATATTCTTTCTTGTCAACCAACACATATAGGCTTGAACTCCACCCTCATGCCCTAGCAAAACCCAATTCAACATTTGATAATATTTTTCACTTATACGAATATATTCTAGAGGCCATGATGGAACCCAAATGTTCATGGGATGCCATGCACCATCATTCATTCTTTCTACCTAAAAAATCATTTGTACCTACCAATGCACCTAGCCTTGATATTTGTGCCACATTCTCAAAATATTTCCTCCCCCCAGGTTAGGTATATTGGTTTAAGAATCCCATCTTGACACTAGATGCATTCGAGGAAGGGAACATGTCAAATATTTCACCTACCATCAAGGTCAATATTTAAAAAAAACTTGGCGTAGTTGAAGAGATCTCACTAGGGGCAACTTGCTCTCAAGAAGAAGTGGCCTCATACACTACATTGTTCCAAGAATATAGAGATATCTTTGCATGGGCTTACTATGAGATGTCAGTTATTAGTCCCACCATTGTGGAACACCATATTGATACCTGGCCTGATGCCCACCCGGTTAGGGAAAAACAATGTCAACTACATCCCTCTAAGGCATAAGTGATCAAGCAAGAAATCAATAAAATCCACAAAGCTGGTTTCATCTATCCTATCACTTATGCTTCTTGAGTTTCTAACCCTGTACCCGCCATGAAAAAAAAGTCACCATTCATGTTTGTCCTGATTTTCGAGATCTGAACCTAGCATGTCCTAAGGACAATTACCCTATGCCATTCGTTGACCAAGACATCAACGCTTGTGCTGGTCATGAATCCCTATCCTTCATGGATATGTTCTCTCAGTATAATCAAATTCAGATTCGCCACACAAATCAGTATAAAAAAACCTTCACAACCCCATGGGGCACATTTTCATACCGAGTGATGCCCTTTGGCCTTAAAAATGTTGGTGCCACCTTCCAGTGAGCCATGAATTATATCTTCCATGATCTCGCTAATATCATTCTCGCCTATTTGGATGACCTCACTTTACAATCCAGAAAGCACGATGATCATTTGGATGACCTTTGCCTAGTGTTTCAAATATGTTGACAATATAACCTTCGATTGAACCCTCTGAAGTGTGTCTTCTGCGTCAACACAGGACAACTATTGGGATTCATTATTTCCTAGCAAGGTATTAGAGTTGACCCTATCAAAGTCTAGGGCATCAAGGAAATACAACCTCAAAAACTTTAAAGCAACTCCAAAGCTTGTAGGGGAAGACCAACTTTTTATGCATCTTTGTTCCTGACTATGTTACTTATGCCCAAGGCTTCTTATGCCTTCTTCGTTAGGATATCCCTTTCCACTGGGATCATGAGGCACACAACTCATTTTGAAGCCCTGAAAGGCACATTATCTCAAGCACCTTCGATTAGGCCTCCTATCCATAATAAGGACTATACCCTATACCTATCATCATCTGACGTAGCCATCACTGGGGTATTGGTCCAAGAAGGACCTGATAATAGAGAGCACACAATTTATTACGTTATCAAGAACTTCTCTGGGCATGCGTTGAAGTATGAGCTAGCCGAAAATATAGCCTTAGCCTTGTACACTCTGTACAAAAGCTTCAACATTACATAATCTTACAGACCACCACCATAGTATAAAATATCAAACCTATGTGATACTTTATCACTTGTTGTATGATGAACCACAAATATGCTCGATGGGCCATTATTCTGCAAGAATTCAATCTTCATTTTGCCTCCCCCAAGAGAAAGAAGGCCCTTATCCTTGCTAATTTCATTACTAATCTCCCAACTGTTGGGCGCATCCCAACTTAGCTTAGATTTTGTTGAAGACTCCACATTTTGGGGAGTAGAGTGCGAAGTAAAGGATGTAGCGGAGCGCAAAGTGCACTGCACAGTAGAGAAGCCAAGTGTGAAAGTGGACTGTGTAGTAGACATACCGCATGGTATATGGGCTTTGGAGCTGGTCGAAGCCCCTCCCTCTTATTAAAATAATGTAAGTTTGTATATGATGAATGGTTTTTTACCATAGTAGCTTGTATTAGGGGAGTCCATAGTATATGGACCATGGTATTGCGATGATATATCACTTGATGTAATAATATATATAGGGATGAATAATAAAGAAGAGGACAACCTAGTCTTGAAGAATCAGATCATGAATTGAATGGTTGTATCTTTGTGAATTGTGCTTTGGGGCAAGAAGGCGAGGCTCTGCAACTGAGTGCACAAAGGCCTAAGTCTGGAGCTGAGTGCGCGGATTGCCTGCAATTGAGTGCGCAGGCCAAGAACTGTTTGTTGTACAAATTATCTATTATAAGAAATAGTTCTTGTGGATGTAGTCCAACATTAGGATGAACCACAATACACTTTGTGTCTTCATGTGTCTATTTGCTTATTATTTGTTGTAGCGTAGTAGTTGTACTTTATTTTAGTACAGTGAAGTTTTATCGATGTATATGATATGTTTTAACTGATGAATGGAATTTGATGAAGTAATGTATGAACGCAAAGTAATCTATGTATGTTAAAGATAAAAAGAACAGAAAATACCACATCACATCATCCCTCAAGGCTGTATAAACATAGTTTTTCATCCTCCCATAGTCACTTCGGGTGAGATTATGATTTTCTTGCAGGTCATTGCTGAAAGGGCTAGTTATTGAGGGTTTTGCTGGTGCACAATAAAGGATCGAACCTTGGTCAGCCCAACCTAAGCCAACACGTGGTTCCATTTCCAGGACCGAGATTTGTTTGGGGGATATGTTTATGTGCGACCCGTCGAAAAAGGAAATTCAAGATTGGTTAGAACCAAAGGAACAATAATTTGGAAATCAAAAGAATAGAAGCCCTCGTCTATCATCTGAAAGGTGGTTACAAAATTATATTTCAAATACCAATGCAAAACGTTCTTCGGTTCATTTCATGTTGAGTGGTACAAGTGGATATCAAGGTTGACTGAAGGAAAAAAAAGTGTTTTAAAGGACACAAACCTAAGGAGTGGACCCCTGAATTGATACAACGACTCAAGAACACTGGCAATAGGATTTCAAGAGCTATTGATTTCTGGATTGATAGCATCTTGGGAGGATTCATTACTAAGTTCATGGTAGACTTGTCTGTGTCCTACAACAAAGAAGAACAAAATTTTTTCAAAGGACCACGAGGTAAGTACTTGAGATCTATGAAACTTTGTATCAAGATGCTTTTTTGTGAAAAGGGAGTTTTATGAATGTAGTCAGATTATTAGTTTACTTATGTTTGGGAGAATATCTAAAGAAGATATTAGAATAACACGAAGTGGAAAAATATAATAGACACTAGAAAGAGATATTGTGGCCAAGATCCGAAGAATTTCATAGAAACTGACTATAGCGCTCTTTTGAGCGAATCTAAAAGTGAAGAAAGGCTCCCTGAAAACCACAAAGTAACTCCACAATATTCACCCTTCCAGCCTGAAATTTTTCCTAAGCTTGAATTGAGTAATAATTAGGGTGCTTTTGGTTTTCCCCATCCCCTTACCCCCCCTACCCCCCATCCCCCTCCCCTTACGAATCCTCCTCCCCCCCTGAGAACAAATATGGCCGATGATATTAAGCTACATGTTTTTAAAGGATTTGGATCGGAAGATCCGAAACAATTCTGGTTTTTATGCAAAGGATTATGGACAAGAAATCAGGTCCATGATTAAAATATAAAGAAAGAGTAGCTTGTCATGACATTCTGGGATAAAGCGTTGACATGGTACATGAAGTATTCGAGCAATCAGATCAAATCATTTATAGATACTAAAACAATGTTGATAAAAGAATTCAAGAAACTGAAGTCTGAATTGCAGTGTATCACAGAGTTAAAAGAAATCAAACAAAGGCCTACTAAGTCTATTTGGGAATTCGACCAGAGATTCAAGTTATTATTGGGTTAGGTGAGCTTTGACATAGTTTCCCAACAACATAAGGAATGGTTCATAGCTGCGTTGCTGCCACATATTAGATTGCCTTTGATGCAACAAAAGATAGAAAATATAATCCAAATCTCTAGAGATGGCAATGAAATTAGAAGCTTCACCTATAGGATATATCAATGCAGGTATGCAGTAGATTCAGAGTCAACTAGCCAATTTGACTATGTAGTTATAAGATATGAAGAAAAGAAAAGAAGTCAGAGAAGAAGTGTGGTGTACGAATTGAAAATCAGAACGCCACTCTAAAGAACAATGCCCTCTCTTTAGAAATTACATGGCTAGTGGAGCACCAAATCCTTTGAATGTCGGATATAGCCTATGGAGTGAGATATGCAAAACTAGGGGTGAAAATCGCTCAGAATATTGTTATTTGTTACAAGAATATGTGCAGACTCCTAGGAAATTGTATTGCAAGTTCTGTAAATCGATATGACAAGATGAGAACCATTGTTGATCTTATGAACTAATGATGTAGCACAATGTTGACACTTATAAAATGCAATCAAAAGAACATGGACACGAGGATAATGGACAATGCAGTAGTCGAGGTGGTTATCAAGGAAGAGGTCAAGGTGGTGGAGCTAGTCGAGGACTTGGACATATTATTTGCTATAACTACGGCTAGACATGACACTTTGCGAGAGACTGTCACAATCCCACAACGACATGTAAGTATTGTAAAGATTTTGACCATGTAATCGAAGAATGTATGGTACTTGTGGAAAAAATGAAAGAAAAGAGAAACTAACAACTCACAAAAAATATCTAGATGATGACTTCCAAAAGAAGAACCGATGATCCTTGAATAAACATTATTACTAGAAGTGGAGCTACGACTGGTGATGAAAAAGTGAATGAAAAGAAGAATCTAAGACTGCATGGGTTCGAAATACTGTTGAAAAATCTCTTATATTTGATATTCAGAAGGAAAAATAGGTGTTTATGGAAGCCAAGTGAAGCTTTATGGATGTTGGAGCTTTGACATCTAGTGCACAACCGAAATAGAAAAGTAATTGCGACATAACATCAACTTCGACACAGGAACAAGCTTTGACACAAGAATAGGAATCAACGAACCAAGGAGGAATTTTAAAGTCTTTTATACAAACTTGTATGAAGTTATTAAGAGATCAAAAGGTTGTAGAAAGAATTCAGGAATTGATAGATTCATGTGCATCAAAAGAAATACAACGAAGTGATTTGTGCGCAGTTAACAATTTACATCAACATAAAAGAACAGGAAGAGAAATGAGGCTTACTGTGTAGATAGGAGACTATGAGATGGATCGTGTTATTTTAGATCTGAGATCTGAGGCTAATGTTGTAACGAAGTAGACATGGGAGTTAATGGGTAAGTCGAAGCGTGGTCAACTATTCAGCTAAGGATGGAAAATCAACAGAAGATCTTTCCCTTAGGAAGACTATCAAGTGTAACCATAGAAATTGAAGGAGTTTGCACTACAACTGACTTTGAAGTAATAGAAATTGTGGATGACAGTAACCCCTATCATGCATTGCTTGGAATTGATTTGGCATTTGATAACATGGCTATAATTAATCTAAACAAGAGACAAATGATATTTGAAGGGAATAAAATGAGGGTAATTTTTCCCTTGGATCCATTAGAAGGAGCAAGCTATACAGAGCTAGTCAGAGAAGAATACTCTACAACTAATATAGATAATATATATCAATTGAGATCAAAGGAACATGGTTTTTCAACCTTACTGCAGAGGGAAAGTTAACTTGGGAGCATGAAAATTCTTGTGCATCATACTCAGAGGAAGAATTGGAGAATTAACAGAACATGCTAAATGAAGTATCTACAAGGAGTTGTGCAAGAGTTACTAAATTAGTTTGATGCGTGACATCCGGGGTATGTAACTGTTATAGACATTTTTGGGCACTGCAACCCAAATCAAACATGTCCATAAACCAAGGGCTCCTAAGTCCCTAAAAGTGTTGCTTCACACCCTAAAAGAACAATGTCAGCTGATTACATCATCTCTCAGAAGTTCTCCACAGAAAACTGCTCAAAACTGGTCAAAGCTGGACCATATAGACTGCCCAGTGCAGAGGGTGCGATGCATCTCACCTGCCCAGTGAAAAGGGTGCGATGCATATTGAAAAGCCCTTGTGTAGGGTGCGATGGGCGAGAGTGGACAAATGGCGGAGACAGTTTGCGAGGTGGATGATCATGGAATCTTCCAGAAACTTCTCCTATGACACTTGCCTCTCTGAATTCACCCAGGGATGAGTAGGAGATCATCAATCTCCAAGTGGAATCAAGAACTATCAGAGAGAGGACACTAATCAAAATCCCAGAAGCTGACTCACCCCCCTACAATCATCTATATATCGATCCCTCATCCCAAAGATCCAGAGGCTGGAATTTTGTATCTTGTAAGGAAGTGCTATTGGTTTCTTGGTGGAATATTATAGTGTTTGGTGATCTAAGCTTTTCATGAGGTGAAAGAAGGGCTTTCATGCTGGAGGATGACACTGGGTCAGAACAATTGGTTGTAATCCTCTTTGCTATTCTTGATATTAATAAAGCTATTCAATTTTTCCTCCAAATTCTTATATGTTTGATGATATATGCATTTGTGTGGTCAATATATATCTGGTCCTATATTGTTTATGATTGTAGATCTCTGTTCTTCGATAGTATTATGCTGCTTTGATTCCACAGGTGCTCTTTAAAGCTGGGTAGACAAAGGAGAAGCAGCAAGGATCTGTCAGAAGGGAGAGGAACCGAGTAAGGAACCAAGCGCAAGACTGAGGTTGGTGTCCTTCATTCCCCTCTTATCTACTTCTCATAAAGGAAAACGAAGGTAGTTTTAGTTAGTTTGTTTCTAAGATAGCTACTAGTCTTAGTGGGACTAGCAGCTCTGAGTGGACACTAGATTTCCCGATAACAAAATGGCGACTCCACTGGGGAGCGAATAGATTGTTTGTTTGTCTATATTTGTTTATTTTATAAACTTACAGACGGAGCCTGAAGTCAAGCCAGCTAGCCTTCGAACTGCATTTGCTATGCAAGTGCAAAGTAGATCAATGCTGCTTCAGTCTATCTCCAGGTTTTGTTTATAAACTAAACAATCGATTTGCAAACCTTCTAATTGCCCTAGTGGTGGCTCTAGTAACCTCATTAGATCAGCCCCTGTGATTTCTATTTACTGTACATCACTTGCTCGGCCTAAATCCCTAAACTGAGCTGCAAACTGTGACTCGGAACCCAGTTGAAGTCTCGTCCCTGGACCATCGCACCTTCTCCTCTTGGGAATCTGGATGCATCGCACCTCCCGTGTGCAGTAGGTGTGCTGCATCGCACTTTCCCTGTGTTATAGGTGCGCTGATCAGACAAGACCTCTTCTGATCTCAGATTTTGGTTTCTGTGTTCACTCTCTTCAGCTTTATTCAGGAGTTTTACTGTCTGTGATCAGTATACCACTGTGGAAACTCCCTTCCTTTCCATCATTCTGCCTCCATTGTGCAAAGAACTGTGAATGTTTTTATGTATTGTGTGCCATTTTCAGTTCTCTTTTACAAAGAAGTAGCATAATCAAACTGTTGTCTTTTGATTTGAAAGTGTCGCAAGTGTCGTTTTCAGTCAAAGAAAAGAATTCTATTGTTCTTGACGATCGATTATACGGTTACTCTTGTATTTGATTTGAATTAGTAATTTTTCAAGTGTCAAAAGTAGTTTTCAATTCAAAATAGCAAAGGGTCGTCATTATCTTCCTTTCGTTTTTGAAAAGAAATTTGTTAGTACTGTCGCTTTAAAAAGATAATTCAGATTTGTACTTAGCATTCTTCTTGTCATTCACACATTAAGAAAGCTGAAAACAAATACATGCATGTGCATTTGCATTTAGACTGCTTGTTGGTTTGATTTAGGATAGTGCATCTAGTGTGTGCTCTCAACTCTATGTTGAAAGAATATCATCTCTCTTTCTTTAGTAGCTAGGATTTTCATTGCAAAAAGAAGATTAAATGATTGTTTATCATCTTAGATTGCATTTTAGGAATTATATCTACATCACGCGGTGAACCTGAAAGGAAAATTTCTTAAGAAATATCAACTGTAAAATAAATTCAATGAACATAAAAACGCTTTGGAACCTAACGCACAACATCTAGAAGTCTAGGCTAGAGACGTATTCCGGCGTCGTAAAGCCTGGTAACTATCGCTTTCACTGTTGGTTGGGTGATTCCTCCTCTTTGAGACAACAAGTGCCAGTACGGACTTGTGCTCCCATGTACCATTGAGTATATATTGGGAGACGACAATAGGCTATATCCTTTATCCATAGGAAGCCGTGTCTGCCGCCCTATCGATCGCAATGCACTGAACACAAAATTCGGGAAGATTGACTATCGTACCATAAAAAGTATTCTGCAGTTTTGCGATTGGTTTGGTAATTCCTCTGTCTAGATTTCTAGAGTAGTCTCTTTCGTTCCTTTTCAGACTCCTTAAAGGAAAAGGTCCATCTGAGCACTTGTCACTTTAGGCTCATTAAAAATCGAAGGCGACTAGAGTCATCTTTTGTTTTTTCTCGACTCTTAAAAATTGAAAAAACAAGTTGTGTCAAAGCGTCTAAAATTCATTTAATTCGGAAACATTTTCCCCTTTATTTTTAGTTGATCGAGTAATCCACAATCGTGGAAGAAAGTCAATTGAAACCCCGTCATTCGCGGAGACTTACGAGTCAACTATCTTTGTCCCCAGAATCAAAACTATTCCAGACAAAGCGAACTCGTTTAACCGGCTCAAAATCCCCTGGTCTGGTTGGGACAAGTGTTCCGACACCCTTGGAGACTCTGGTTACTCCAAACATTTCTGGTACCCCTGCCTTCACAGAAGAAGTTCCACAGCCACTAGAGGACAGTAGAACTGATCCTAGTATACCTGAACCGGCTCAATCTATAGCTGATTCGGAAGGTGTTGTTCCCCAAACATCAGTCACTGCAGAATCTATACCTTCTTCGGCACTAGAAATATTTTACGGACCTGACGGTCTACCTCTTCCACCTGGTTTGATTGCTATAGAAGAGATTGTGGAGGATCCACCATCTAGTACTCCATTGCAATTTGGAGTTGGGATCACTCTATATCCTTCTTCATCAGAAATTAGTCTACCGTTATCGGAAGTTCCTGTAGAATCGCTAGGAAACCTTTTGGATAGACTAGATATGTCTGAACAACCGTCGACATCTAGGACTGTGTCATCTGACACAACAGCGATAGAACTTCCTGCTGCCACTCTGACAATGTTCGCCGGCATACCATCTGTCGCAACTAGCTCTCAATCGCTGGATGGAATCCATCTAGAGGCTGTTTCGACAGTATGGTATGTTCCCGTTTGTTCGTCTGGAACAATATCTGGAATCTCTTATGTTGAGTCTCAACAAATTGATCCTTTGCAGTGTCAATTTGGGCAGTCTGGTCTTCAAAGGCAAATCATTCCATTAAGCACCGGACTACCGCCGTATGGGGGGCAATATGCCCTTTCATTGTCTCCTCTGGGAGGTCAAACATACGAGGGTTCGCAACAGAATTCAGGTTATGCTGGAATTACATCCAGTGGTTGGATACCAATACTGCCTCAACAACCAAGAGTTGTATACTCAATGCAAAAAAGTATGCCTATGTCAAATATCCCCACTACACTAGCTATTGTGACGGTGTCGCAAGTACAAGCGTTACCTGTTGTATGCCAACCTCAAGTCTCTCAAGTCGCAATCCAACAGCCCCTTGTCCCTGCGACGCCACCACAATCATCGGTTAGTGGCTCCTTAACTAGAGTGACCCAGGCTCAAACGGGTACCATCACCCCTCATCTCGGTCAAACAGTCAGTGTTGGACAACAGCACATGGTCTCACAACCATGGCTGGTGAAATATCAACAACCACAATTCCAACAAGTTTACCAAGGATCTGAGCACCAAGTCTTTGCAAGTAATGGGCAGCCGTATATTCAAAATGGACAACATCAACCATTTCATAATGGTTATGCCCATCAACCTTATCAAAGTTATCAGCATCAAATGCACTATGCTGGTATGCAAAGACCCACTGCTCAGGCAATCCCATCTTATCTTGGGTATGCTTCGCCGAACCTGAATCAACAGTTTCCCTTCGTGGCAAATTTAGAGTTACCAGATCTAAACCGGCTAACAAACGATCCAATTGCTTACGCCCCTTGGTGGCCAGCGATTCCTCATAAACTTCCATCAGATATTCCTAAATTTAATGGAAATTCAGGTGAAGATCTGTCGAATCATGTGATGACCTTTCATCTATGGTGTTCATCTAACACTCTAAACGATGATTCGATCAGGCTTCACCTTTTTCAGCGAACGTTAACTGGTCCGGTAGAAAAATGGTATATCGAATTGCCTAGAGCTTCGTTTGATAACTTCAGTACCCTAGCCACAACCTTTTTAACCCATTTTCAGTTACCCATAAGGTACGAAATGGGAACATAGCTTCTTACCAATTTCAAGCAAACGACAACCACTCACATATCCGATCATATTCATGAGTGGCGACGTTGTCGTAGAATGGTAAAAACATATGTTCCTGATCAACTGTTGGCTGAATGGTTTATTAAGTCGTTGTTACCTTCTATTACGGAAGATGTGGCAAAGGGAGGAGTCGTCACTGAAGAGCAAGTAATTGCTCGTGCGCAATATTTAGACTTGATCTATACTCAATCTGGCATGCTCTACGATAAAATCCCTGATGCTCCTAGACCGGAATTTTCCTTTCCTCCCTCTCCTAAATCAAACAAAGACTCATGCTGGGGATGGCGTGATAGGAACGACCGGCATGAAAACCGTAAAGGCTAAGTCAAAGAAGGCCCGTATGGTTTCAGGTCAAAATGAAAATGAAGAACTTCTCGCCTCGAAAGTAAATGCCGTATCGACTGACAAAGGCAAAGAAACCAAGCAACCAGGAGGCAAGAAGAAAAAGAAAGGGAAGAAGAAAAAACAGGAGGAGTCATCCCCTGAAAAATCTTCTACAAACCCTTCTGGAGATAGGAAACCAAATCGTCCATGCCTTATATGTGATGAGGATCATTGGACAAGAGAGTGTCCGTATAAAGCTGAGCTTAGAAAATTCTTCAAGAATTCGAAAACCTCGGCAGTATTGACTGATCTGTTTCCAAATCCAGGAACAAATCTGGTTGCTAGTGACAATGCTTCCCCATCCCAAGTGCTAATGTTGTCGGTTTCGAAGCAGCAAAATGATGCTTTGATATCGACAAGGAATAAAGATTACGAGAATCCACAGCTGTCGGACAACAAGGCCAATGATCAACCCAGTAGTTCGACAACAACTTCGACCGAAGTTGTGCCACCCATCATTCCTGAACTAATGATAAAGCTGCCAAAGGGAGTAGTACACAAATCGACATTTAATCCTCATGCCAGAGCAGCACAGCATTATAATATAGTGGAAGATTTGGCCCAATCGCCATCCGCTATGTCAACACTTGTGGTACTGCAAAATTGCCCCTCTCAAAAGCAGGCTTTATTATCAGTGATATGCGGGATTGACCCAACGAATTCCAATCTTGTGTCCTTTAATCACAAAGGATATGACCCTCAGTTACCAGCTCAACTAGATTTCCTTATTCAAGTGAAAGCCCTCAACAAAACTGTTCATCGAACAATTATTGATGAGGGGGCATCTACATGTATCATGTCGATGAGTTGCTGGAAAACTTTAGGATTTCCACCCTTGTCGTGATCTTCGACAACATTAAAAGCATTTGATGGATGAACATACACCCCATATGGGATTTTAAGTAACTTGCAAGTTGAACTGGGGGGAAAAATAGTAGAAATAGATGTTGAAGTAATTGACGGAAACCTCGATTACAACATCCTACTGGGAAGGCCCTGGATATATGCTATGGCAGTCGTTGTGTCGACCTACTTCAGGAAGATTGCATTTCCCTTTCAAGGAGGAATCATGATCGTCGACCAACAGACATTTCTCCCCAACAGTTCACAAATTACGGGAAGCATTCCGATGATCCACGGAAGCCCTCATTCGCTTCAAAATATCGGAGTAGGCCTACTAAAAGACCCTATATTAATGGGGACTTTTGCCCTATCGCCTCCAATCAATCTGGCGGAAGTGGTAACGGTGGGAACCTACAATATGATATCTTTTATTCAAAAGATCTCTGAAAATGATATTAACATGGATCATCTGCAGGTATTGCCTCCAAGCCCAATGGAAATCTTGTAGCAATCAATGTTTTCGACATGGGAGGCGAACCCAAATCAACGCTCACCAAGTGTTTGGATAGATAGGTCTAAAGAATATGGTACCCCTTCAGATCCTTGGTCGCAAGTACATTATACAGACGAAGGAATTGTTCAGTCAATGATGATTGACGGGGCACCATGGGAAGATTACCACCATCGTTCCCATCTTCTGGATTACAAAGAAGATACTCCTAGTGACCTTCATCATCCCTCGGTTTTTGATTTTCTATCAAATACTGTAAACACGGTGGATTTCAAGCGAAACTTGTCCAATATTGAAGAGACTATCGCCATAAATATCT
This sequence comes from Pinus tabuliformis, assembly GCA_031772625.1. NCBI lineage: Eukaryota > Viridiplantae > Streptophyta > Pinopsida > Pinales > Pinaceae > Pinus > Pinus tabuliformis. Next base: position 1,617,051,136 of record CM062818.1, on the reverse strand, counting down.
CGACCAAAATAGACATTGTAGAGAATATTCACGTCGGCAAATCTTGTTCTCCTTCAGAACTGGAAATATATAACGCTCTTTTTTGCGAATTTAGAGATGTCTTTGCTTGGTCATATGATGAAATGCCAGGCATTGACTCGAGCATAGTTGAACACAAAATTAAGATGTATCCAGATGTCAAACCGGTACGACAACGACTAAGCAGGTGCACCCCAAGAAAGCCGCTGCCATCAAGGCAGAAGTTGAAAAACTTCTCCATGCTGGTTTTATTTACCCGGTTCCTCTAACCGATTGGGTATCGAATATTGTTCCTGTAATGAAAAAACAAGGAACGATTAGAGTGTGCATCGATTATAGGGATGTAAATCAAGCTTGTCCGAAAGACAACTACCCTACACCCTTCATTGACCAGATAATTGATGAATGCACCGGATGTGAAATCTTTTCATTTATGGATGGATTTTCCGGGTATAATCAAATAAATATCCACCCACAGGACTAGTCAAAGACTGCATTTATTTGTCCATGGGGCACATTTGCATATCGCAAGCTACCCTTTGGTTTAAAGAACGCAGGGGAAACATTTCAGAGGGCAATGAATTATGCCTTTGATGACATAAAAAACATCGTTCAACCATATCTCGACCATCTTCCGGCTCATTCGCGAAAGCGGATAGATCATCTGTAGCATTTGAGAGCGATATTTCTATGTTGCCGACACTACAAGATACGACTCAATCCACAAAAATGTGTGTTCTGTGTCAGTTCTGGTCGTTTACTTGGCTTTGTGGTCTCAAAGGATGGGATTTGTCTCGACCCATGTAAGGTTCAGGCAACCATTAATTTGCTTCACCTTCAAATTTGCTTCAGATTTAGAAACTCCAATGGAAAGCAAACTTTATGAGGAGGTTCATTCCAAATTACGCAGAACTTGCTAAAGATTATACTCGTCTATTGAAAAAAGAAGTACCCTTCGTCTGGGATCAGGTCGTGCAAGCTTCCTTTGATGCTTTAAAAGAATCCCTAATAAAAGCATCATTAATGTACGCTCCTGATTATCAAAAAGACTTTAACCTGTATCTGGCTGCAGCGGATACAACCATCGCAATGGTTTTAGTTCAAGAGGACAATGGAATTGAACATCCTATATATTATTTGAGTAGAAACTTAAATGATATAGAAAGCAAATATTCCTACATTGAAAAGCTAGCTCTCGCAGCTGTTCAAGTGATACAGAGATTTCGACACTATGTCCTCTTTTGAAAAACTACCATTCTGTCAGAATGCAACCCCATGACTTATATATTGTTGCGACAGTTGCTGGGGGGAAAATATTCAAAATGGATAGAAATTCTACAAGAGTTTGATCTGGAATTTATAAAATCCAAATCGAAGAAATCCCTGGTTTTAGCGGAGTTACTATGCGATCTTCCATCGTCGTTCAACGATGCAACATCAGAAGAAGCAATCGTGGACGAATCTTTGTTTGTGATATCTTCAAGCAATAAGTGATATGGAGACATAATAATCTATCTCCAAACCCAAACATATAGGTCTAATACCTCCCGCTTGGAACAATGACGCATTCGATACCAAGCAAAAGACTACATGATCGTCGGTGATACACTTTACTATCGTGGTGTCGATACAGTTCTGAGGAGGTGCCTCACCCACGAGGAGGCCGAAAAAGTCCTGAATGATTGCCATTTAGGCACGTGTGGGGGGCATCAATCTGGTTACGCTACGACGCAAAATATTTTACGAGCAGGATACTTCTGGCCAACAATGTTCAAAGATTGCATAACCGTAGTTAGAAGTTGCCATGCATGTCAAATCTTTGATCGAAAAACCAGAATACCACCCACACCTCTGCAACCAGTAGTTGCTGTTGGGCCATTTTCCAAATGGGGCATAGATTTCATGACATGTAACCCCACCTCGGCCGGGGGGCATGGGTATATCATAGTCGCAGTAGACTATTTTACCAAATGGGCCGAGGCGATGCCTACATTAAACAACAGCGGCGAAACGGTTGCCCTCTTCTTTTTCAATCATGTAGTCTCCAGATTCGGCGTTCCACAAGCCATAGTCACAGATCATGGATCGCATTTTCGCAATCACATGATGGTTGAATTGGCTGCCAAATTAGGGCTGTCCCATGACAACTCTACTCCATATTATCTGAAGGCCAACGGAAAAGTTGAGGCAATCAAAAAGGTCCTGAAGCGGATGCTGCAAAGGATGATTGGAGTCCATAAAAGGAGTTGGCACTTGATCCTATACTCAGCCTTGTGGGTATACCAGACATCGGTGAGGAATGCAATCAGGTTTACACCCTTTCAACTGGTGTATGGCCTAGAAGCAATCTTACCGGTTCAGTGTGAAATCTCGTCCCTCAAAATCGCGGTCGACCTTCTCCCTGGAACTTCAGAAGAGGAGGCTCGTTTCTTGGAACTAATTCAATTGGATGAAACCTGTCATGATGCCACTCTGGCTAACGAAGCCCATAAGAAATGAGTCAAGGCGAAGTTTGACAAGAATATCAAACCCCGTGTCTTCTCACAAGGTGACCTGGTCTTACTTTACGACCAGGAATCCGATAAATTGGGAGCAGGTAAGTTCAAGTCCTTATGGATGGGCCCCTATATTGTTAAACATGTATTAGCAAAAGGAGCCTACGAGTTAGTAGATTATGATGGGATTCCACTAGCGCAACCTCGTAACGGGTTGTACCTTAAGCGTTACTATGCTTGACTCAAGATAGTGACCCCTATGCTTTTGTTACATTTTTGTTTTCACTAAGGGTAATTGTTTTGGTTAAGTGATCCACTTTTACGTTTGTTGCAGATGTCAGACCTATTGGAATCATTTGTTGGATATGCCGACGGAGCGAGTCGTAGTTCGCGGAACCTATCTTCTGCGGCCTGGGCCATCTTCGATCCAAGCGGCGAGTTAGTGAGTTTCAGAGGGGTATGTATTGGTCGATCAACAAACAATATTGCTGAATACAACGCGTTGATAGAGCTCCTCTCTGATGCCATTACACGTGGCATATGCCGACTCGTCGTCAGGCTAGACTCACAACTCGTCATCCTACAACTCACTGGTATCTACTCCGTACGGAATCCAGCTATCTATCGCATGTTCCTAAGGGTCAAGATTTTGGAAAGGCAGTTTGATTCTATTCAATATCAGCATATTTCCAGAAACTTAAACACATTAACAGACTCATTGGCAAATTATGTGTTAGATAGACATTTGCAACATTTATAAAAGAAGCATTTCATCAAATATTTGCATCAAGATCACGTAACTCAACCAAAATAAAGCTCCGAAAATAAAAAATATATATATAACTGTTTATGGTTCATACATAATGTTCTATAACCAGGACAAAATCAGTCAAATGACCCAAAAATCAAAATGCTGGGGGGCACCCTAGTCTAATGATGCTGGTGATAACAAGTCACCGCCTGTGCAATCATGCGTAAAAGCCTAGTCCATCGACTTGGAACGCCAGTGGTATGTCGTTGCGACCTCAGAGGCAGCTCGTCGGTCCTCATGTCTGGAATACCGAGAGTGAGGCCTTCGATCTGATCCTGCAATGCTGAAAGAGTCTCAACCACATCAAGGTCGCGAAGGATAACCCTCCTCGCAGCCTCTCCTGCTGGAGTGGCAGCTGGTACTCTCAGACGTACTACTTGCCGAACTGGTCCAATATCTGCATGAGCACATGAGTTTTGATTAGTCCTGATAGAAGAAAGCACAAGAACATTATAAAAAGAAACGATAAATAGAGATATGGTCAGAGAATTTACTGATAGCACCCCACTGCTCACCAGCCGACAACACCAAATCCGGGTCACCCTGGAAATCCATACCAGCATATGGATAGTCAGAAAAAACCATCTCTTGGCGGTTGAACCACTCGAAGAAGGTATCAAAAAAGGAAACCTGGGATTGACCAGCATGTCGGGCCATAAGGTCAACCCATCTCTACATCCGTGGCTCAGTCGGTGGAGGTAAGCCAAGTGAAATGTACTGCGGCTGCATCAGTGGGATCTTTTCCAAGGCGAAAGCGGTCAAAATAGAACCATAGCCAAAGTTCTTGGATTTTCCGCTTTTTACCTTGGTCAGTTGTTCTTTCATCACAGGGAGTACTGCGTCACACCAGTTGAACACCTTTGGTTCAAGGCATTCCAAGGCGTACTGCATATAAGACCTGTTAGCCACGTGAAGAGCCGCACTACCAGCCAGTCTAGCAAAAGTGAACAGAATGGTCCTCAAGGACTGATCATTGACATCTCGGATGTTGATATTTCCGTCCCTACTCGGCTGAGATCCCTCTCTGCAATACCGGCAAATATAATCTCTCACGGATTCGCCCCCACGGGCAGAACCTGATAATGAAAGAGGGGCACCACGCCTCGATAAACCGGTCAAAAAATAGATGTCCACGACAGTCAAGGGGATAGATTTGCCTCTGATCTGAAACACCTGGTTGGTAGGATCCCATGCATCGAGAAGATATTGCAACAAGTTGATTTGTTGCCTCATGCTAGAGATGCGGAAAAACTTGAACAGGCCACAGTTCCACAGTGCAGTTACCGTAATCGGATCATGTAAAGCAAGCATGTCCTCTTCTTCATGCTCGTGTTCTCGCCATGTAACAACCATTTTTCTCTGATAAATCTCTGCAAAACAAGCAAGAGAAGAGTCAGGGTCCTGATTTGGCAAAAAAAAAGCAAAAATTCCATGAGAAAACAGTGCAAAAATTTCCCTTCTCGCGCCCATCGCACCCCCAGCAGTGTACTGGGTGAGATGCATACTGACTGGCCAATAGCCAAGCTAGTATGCATTGCACCTTTTGATATAGGAAGGGTGCGATGGAGCTAGGGCGAATTTTTCAAACCCCAGAGGCTCAGAAAAACAGGGAAACATGCACATAATTCAAAAAGGAAGGAATGCAACTGAAGAGCTCAGTTTAGCTCCTACCTGGTCCAGACGGCACGAGAATCGTCCAGAGAATCTCTCGAAATCAATTGGTGAAAATCAAGGGGGAAAAGCACCTCCAGAGCTCCAACAAACCAAAGTTTAAATGAAATGGTAAAATGAGGGGTAAAAACCACTTTTAAATTACTTTTCACGTAATTCGAGTAAAATATTAGTGTTTTAGCTCAATTTTTAAAATATATCAGTTTGATGAAGTAATTGAACAGGCAGTACAACCTTTGAAGGAACAAAGTGGTTAGCGGTGAAATTAAATCGATGACCATTATCACGAGCAGTTTTTATGCGAAGTTCAAGCTCGTTAAAAATTAAACCTTAGCAATGAGCAAACGTTCCCCCAGAGTTTAAGCTCATTAAAAAATGAACCAATTTCCGGTAAATAACCATTGTGAATGCATTATCATCAGCTTTTGAGCCCTAGTCGTGTTCTTACCATCACCTCCACTCTGTTTTAGTTGATCATTCACCTCCATTGGATTGTTTACCCCTTTTGAGGAACAACTGCGAAGAGTGATCCTGTTAGCCATCCTTGTGACACTGTTGTGATTGGAAAATTCCAAACCTTACCTGGAATTAGCCACTACCTGAAATTATCACTCGTTCCTCAAAAAACGAGTCTCCTTTAAGCTCTTTTCATCTGACTCATAAAATATGAAAATATTTCTGAGCAATTGGCCTCTCCAGCTCGTTAAAGCTACCGGAAGTGTTATCCGTCCTCCAGATTTTAATCTTTTTGGGCCTGAGGGATTATTACACAAAAAGATCGAGCATTTGTTTTGTTCGGCTCGTTAAAATTACCAAAAATTCATCCCTTTAGTATTATTTTATACTTTTTCGGACCTAAGGGATTATATGACGGAAAAGGATTATTGAAGTTTCCTTTATGTCCCTTTCAGACTCTCTAAAATTGAAAAGGACTGAGTTATCTTTGTCATTAAACTCGTTAAAACCGAATAGCGACAAACTTGTCCATACAGACAAGAACGAGTTTCACTGTCGCTAGGCTCATTAAAACATAGCGACCGGTTTTCCTGAAGGGCAAATTATAGAACAAGCATATGTTACCCTCCTCAATATTGATAAAAATAAAGAGGTACTGGTTAGCAATGAATGGGGAAAAATTGGAAAGAAAACTTGAAGAAACTTTATTGGTAGCAAGTCGCTCTTGAACATGACACTTTCGCTCCGCATCCGAGTCAGGTTGGGTTGTTCTGTTCACCGGTTATATCACCATTGGTCCATCGCACCATCCATATTTTGGGTTAATGCTACCAATCCATGTCAGTGTTGCCGGTATGTTCAAGAGAAGTCGCTCAGAGAATTCACCTGTGTCTCATCTGCTGCAATACATTCACGCTCCATTCTTTCATGACCGCCACCCTGAACCCTGTATCATCAGATCGTTTTCACCTCCAAAATCATTTACTCCGTTCCATGTCGTAGATGTGGGATTCATTAAGGCCCTCCTACGATGGGTCGCTTCTTGTCGACATCAGCTCATTATCCAAGAAGTCGACTTAGGAACAACCCTTTCAATACTTTGAAGCTTGCATGCCTCAATGGAAAGTTTCTCACTTCCGGCGACAGGTTTACATCAATGGCCTTCGACCGAAAGATTTTGCGTGGTGTTCGACGCCAAGTCCCTTTTCACACCACGCGAATTGTACTATAGTACCTTGAGGGTCATCATCATTATCGGTGATTCCTCTCGCGCCTGTTAACAACTTACATCATTGGCTGGTAATCAGGTGATGTCTTTCCATGTTCGACTCCAGAACATCTTTCACATGGATCGACTTGTACTCCGAGTGAATATTGAATGAGTTTGAAGACCCTGGATCTAGTTTCATCCATCCGGGCTGCGATATATTCAGGAAAATAAAAACATCAAATGTACATTGTTGCTACACAGATGATCATCCGAACCAAAGGATGATGACTCTATCAGAATCATTAGTCTGCCACACAGACGGTTGTATGTCTTATGTACATGAAAATGAATTTATAAAGTTGAGCATGGGAATGCCTGCCTTAGCTAAATCATGAAAAATATTATGAAGATAATGTATTGTATTGTATCTTATTACAGGTCGCCTTCCAACTCGAAAAAATTTCGGATCCTCATGATAAAGCATTTCACCCGACATCAAAAGATTAAAGACCTCATGCTTTAGGGGGCAACTGTTATAGACATTTTTGGGCACTGCAACCCCAATCATACATGTCCATAAGCCAAGGGCTCCTAAGTCCCTAAAAGTGTTGCTTCATGCCCTAAAAGAACAAGGTCAGCTAATTACATCATCTCCCAGAAGTTCTCCACAGAAAACTGCTTAGAATTGGTCAAAGCTGGACCATACAGACTGCCCAGTGAAAAGGGTGCGATGCATACTGAAAATCCCTTCTGTAGGGTGCGATGGGCGAGAGTGGACAAATGGTAGAGATAGTTTGTGAGGTGGATGATCATGGAATCTTCCAGAAACTTCTCCTATGACACTTGCCTCTCTGAATTCACCCAGGGATGAGTAGGAGATCATCAATCTCCAAGTGGAATCAAGAACTATCAGAGAGAGGACACTAATCAAAATCCCAGAAGCTGACTCACCCCCCTACAATCATCTATATATGGATCCCTCATCTCAGAGATCTAGAGGCTGGAATTTTGTATCTTGTAAGGAAGTGTTGTTGGTTTCTTGGTGGAATATCATAGTGTTTGGTGATCTAAGCTTTTCATGAGGTGAAAGAAGGGCTTTCATGCTGGAGGATGACGCTGGGTCAGAACAATTGGTTGTAATCCTCTTTGATATTCTTGATATTAATAAATCTATTCAAGTTTTCCTCCACATTCTTGTATGTTTGATGATATATGCATTTGTGTGGTCAATATATATCTGGTCCTATATTGTTTATGATTGTAGATCTCTGTTCTTCGATAGTATTATGCTACTTTGATTCCACAGGTGCTCTTTAAAGCTGGGTAGACAAAGGAGAAGCGGCAAGGATCTGTCAGAAGGGAGAGGAACCGAGTAAGGAACCAAGCGCAAGACTGAGGTTGGTGTCCTTCATTCCCCTCTTATCTACTTCTCATAAAGGAAAACGAAAGTAGTTTTAGTTTGTTTGTTTCTAAGATAGCTACCAGTCTTAGTGGGACTAGCAGCTTTGAGTGGACACTAGATTTCCTGATAACAGTAACCTACCTTCTTATGATGTATTGGGTGATGTGAATATTCTTCTTGATGATTACAAAGAATAGGTTCCAAAAATTCAAATATTGTTAGCTTTGAATATAGCCCTAAAAGCTACTCCTGCTAGATGGTGGGGTACACATAAGGAGAATATAGAAGGTTGGAAGGAATGTTGAAGGTTGATGTGGATAATATATGGTTAGATAAACGCAGTTGAAATATGATGGTGAAACCAGTCCCACGGAGCATATCTGATTATGTACTACAACATGGAAGGAGATTCCACAAAAAGAATGGGTACATGGGTTCATTCACACATTGGAGACAATTCCTCAGAATTGGTAGTTGGAAACAGAGCTTCGACATGGTACTGTGAGTTGGGAAGATATGGTTGATGGGTTTATATTGAAATTTAGCTTTGAAGATGATTTTCTATATATAGATTCAACCCTTTAGACAGTTAAGAGGAAGATCTTTGAAAATACAACTCCAAGGACATGGCAACAACCTGATTGGATTGTGCAGATAGAACATGCACTAGAATACTATAACCTTATTGCAGAAGAAGAAGTAGAATATCCTTGCAAAATTGACATAGCATAATCAGAATGACACTGCGAAGTAAATGGACCTGAGCTAGAGATACTAGATACAACAAAGCCAGTAAAGGTAAATAAGCTAAATATAGGATCAAAAGAGGAACCAAAGTTTGCAACTATAGGAGATTATTGGGATGAAGAAATAGTAAGCAAAGTGACAGAATTGCTTCATGAATATCATGAGTTGTTTCCCACTAAGTTTTTAGAAATGAAGGGTATATTAGGATATTTAGGATTTATGAAGACCCCCCTTAATCTTGACGTGAAGCCAAAAAAAGCAAAGACCTTACAAATTGAACCCGAAATATAAGGAGAAAGTAAAATTTGAGTTGGATAAGATGATAGCAGCAAGAGTCATTGAACTTGTGGAAGAATCAGAATGGGTAAGTCATATGGTGGTACAAGAAAATAAAACTCAAGGAAAAATAAGGATCTGTGTTGATTTGAGGAAGTTAAATGATGCATGCATACATGATCCTTTTCCTACCCCTTTTAGAGATTAAGTATTAGACAATGTAGGAGGTCAAGAATTTTATTCATTTACAAATGGATTTTTAGGATATCATCAGATTAGAATTGCACCTGAAGATTGACATAAGACCACCTTTTCTATAGAATGGGGTTCATACTAATACATAGTGATGCCTTTTGGATTGAGGAATGCCCCTGCTATATTTTCAAGAATGGTGGTCGCAGCGTTCAAAGAATATATCCACAAGTTTCTAGAGGTATACTTTGATGAGTGGGACCATAGGATTCCAACAATATTATGGGCTTATTGAACTACATGCAAGAACTTGATAGGTCAGACACACTTCAGGTTGGTTATGGGAAAGAAGTTGTGATGCCCATGGAATACATTGTCCCTAGATTAAGGATTGCAACCTTTAGAAATATGGCAGACCCTGTCATAATGAAGGAAAGAATGTCGCAGTTGATTGTTTTGGAAGAAGACAAATTTATAGAAGGATTCCATCAGTAGGTACAAAATTCAAGAGAAAAGGCCTGGCATGATAGGCATATTAATCAAAAGAAGTTCTAGGTAGGAGACCTTGTTCTCCTATATGATAGTAAGTTTGTGAAGTTCCTAGGAAAATGGCTAAGCCCATATGTTATCCAGTATATTACTAATAGAGGCACAATTCAGCTAGTGAAGTTAAATGGAGAAGTGATTCAGGAAAAAGTAAATGGCAGCAGGTTGAAGTTGTATAGGGACAACCCTGCCCCAATAACTTTGCCTTGAGGAAGAGAGGAGAAAATTCTTAGTGCCACCTACAATTGAAAGTGGGCACTGGACTATAAACTACATTGCAAAGAGATTCAACATAGTATGGAGTATGTCGAAGTTTGTAGGAACTGCGACATAAGATGGGATATGTGCAACAATGTGGAATACGTCGAAGTTCATTAGAAAATAGAAATATGACAAAAGGGAAAAATACGCAAAAAGTTGCATTTATGAGGACAAACTGGCAAGATCTAAGGATAGATATGCAATTAATGAGTAAATATGAACACAATTTGGAAAAAATCAAATCTAATGATGGGGTTCGAATTTTAGAATTGTTATAAATAAGTCGCCTCCCACCTATATTAATAACTTTGCTGAATTGAGAGCTCGAGTGTTCATAGTGCGAAGAAATTGCAGAGAATTTCTGCATGAACATCTTGTCAACTGAAGAATTTGTGCATATATTTGACGAAAGAGGCATAACAGGAGTCATGGAAGCAGCCACCGCAAAAAATGCTAGTACGCTCACAACATTAGCTGAGATGATCGTTGCAGCATCATCTTCAACAACATCACTGCAAAAATATAGGAGATCCCCAAGAAAGAATTTGGCTAAGGAAGTGAGAAGCAAGAAGAAGCAAGATAAGAAACCTGCTAAACCTCAGCAAAAGCCTGAGCCAGTCAAAGAAAGTGATGAAGAAGTGGTGGTGATACAAGCGGAGTTAGGCGATGAAGTATTTTTATCACCCCTACCCCCATACATCCCATCAAGGAAACCAAATTCCAAACCTGTAAAAGAATCAAAGGATGCGAAGTATGACACATTTACACCCTTGTTGCCGGAAGAAGTACCCTTTAAAGGAGAATTTTTAGGAAAAATTTCACAGCTCAAGTTCGCGGATTATGATTTTAATGACAAGAAGAAGTATCTTCAGTTCACACCAGACCAATATTTGAATCAAATGCACTACCTAGATAGCAGAGTGACGAAGTTAGAGGCACAACAATGGGCAGACAGTTGGTGCAGTCAGGACTTCTAAATATGTTGAATGTGTTGCACTTTGGCAAAAGTGCAGGGAGCGCAACGTGTGTGAGGTAGTTGCTCATGCTAGTGCACGATGGAAATTTATGGATGGGGAATAAATTCCCCATAGAACCTATGCTGATTTGGAGGATTACAAGATTGTCATACCAAGGAAGGAACCCCGTAGAGGAGTTCATTAGAAAGGATCAGGACTGTGCTATAGAGAAAATTGTGAAGAAAAAGTCTGGGCTGGTCAAAAGAAAGAGAGGCTACGACATAGATTCGATCAACGACCAAGAAATTCACTTTCAGACACACATATTAACCTGGAATATTATGAGGAAATGTTGCGGGAACGAATTTCTTGTGTCAGTGGTGTCATTATCCATGCAGTGTGCCAATGGGGTTTATTATAACTGGGTCAGATACCTATGCAAGGAGTTCCGGGAAGACTGCCGTGAGGTCTAGGAGAAAGGTATAGCTTTCCACTACGCTTGGTTGATCTTAATTATTGCTATGTTGGCATGGAGACAACCAGAGGAGTCACAGTTCCCTTAGGTGCCTACAGATACCTGTTAAGCTGTGAGGTATGCTTCATTGTGGTTTACCAGCAACGCGTCATGCACACAAGAAAATAAAATATTTTTTGTACTATACCACATGAATTTACAATCCTAGTGAACCAACATCCTTGACTCTTGTTGAGATTATACAAGCAGTATAGCTTTGTGGCAAAGTTCAAAGAAAATTTTCACAAGGTATACATACAAGTGCGCAGGGATACAAAGAAAAAATGGCATGCCTTGCCATATATGGTGATTAAAGATGATCTTGTGGCATAGATACAAAATGGCTCAAGGAATGGACGAATCCACTGGAGGTAACAGGAGACAGTGAGACAGAAGGAGAAGAGGTGGACACTTCACAGCATGGCGAAGCCAATGGAAAAGATAAGGATCAGGATGAACATGAGTTAGATGAGGAAGAGCAGCATGATGAGTGTCTGTAGGATCCTCTTGAGGGAGATGAGCAGACCTAGGAGACAAAAAGGCATAAATAGAAAAAACTGCTGCAGAGAAGAGGAAGGCATTGGGCGAAGCTGCCTCAAATAAAAAGAAGTACTAGAAGGCCGATAATATGAAGGATATCATGGTCCTTGCTGAAGGGGACTTAGATCAAATCATGGATGGGATACATGAAGCAACAACAGAATCTTGGAAAATAATTGCAGATTGATACGACACACTTTTTACCAATGTCACAGAGGGGATCACAAAATTGAAGATACTGGTGCAGACGATCAGACATCCCGCGTAGATAGAGGAAAAGGTTGGAGAAAAAAGGAAGATAAAGCCTACGCTTGCAAAAGGTTAGCAAAGATACTTGCAGGAGCCCTACTGTTTGACTTCACAAAACTATAGCAACAGGCTAAAGAATGGAAGCACATCAACATGAACATCATGACAGTGCCGCTACCAAGACTACACAAACTACACTTGGATATTATAGAGGAGTTGAAGCTGCGGGAAAAACATACATCACAACTGAATATCCAGGTAGAAAAAGAGAAAGCTACACTTTGGTAGAAGCTTGAGCAGGTGATGAAAGAAAGTGATCAAATGGTAGAGGAACACCAGAAGATCAAGGAGGTGGTTGAAGCCACATGCAAAGAGATTCCGAACTTGGATTTCTGCGAAGAGAAGCCAGTAGAAGAAAGGGTTGCAAAGATTAGACTTGCGGTGAAGGAGTATAAGGATAAAATTTCCATAGTGCAATTCAAGTATGAAATGCAGATTAGTGAGTTGCAAATGAAGCTGCAACCAACTACGCCATAGGAAGTAAGAGATCAGAGGGAGACTAACCTAAAGACTATAATGATGAGCATCTCTGCAGTATTGGCAAACTATGGGAAACTGTTAGATGAAAGTTTGCAAATTTGGAATTTCCTCCAGGAAGATCCAAATGTACAAAAATTGCAGGAAGAAATGCAACATAAGAAACATTAGTTAGAAGAGATTCAGGTATTTGTGAAGCCCTTACCAATCTCACAGAGGCTTGTGAAAATCAATGAGAGTAAGACCTTCTAGAAGAATGTTGAGGAACTGAAGAAGGAGGAGTAGAGTTTGATAGAAATGACTCAACCTTGGTAGGATGAGGCCCTTTAGTTATCATAGGCAGTGGGTGAGAATCTTCGACAAAGGGAAATAGTGTTGGTGCAGAAGGCTGTAGAACATGTGATAGAGGTACTATTGGAGGAAGCAAGCAGTGAGGAAAAGCAAGTGACAGAAACTCTGTAACAGTTCAACCATGCCTACAACAACATCGCAACAAAAATAAGAGGCAAAGAAACTGAGTGACTCGGGATGAGTCACATGTGAGTGTTGGAGTCCTGTTGGGGGCCTGTTGGGTGCAACCCAAGTTGGCTTAGATTTTGATGAAGACTCTGCATTTTGGGGAGAGGAGTGCGAAGTAAAGGATGCAGTGGAGCGTGAAGTGGACCGCATAGTAGAGCAGCAGAGTGCCAAAGTGGACTGTCTAGTAGACATACCGCGTGGTATATGGGCTTCGGAGTGGGTCGAAGCCCCTCCCTTCTGTTAAAAGAATGTAATTTTGTATATGATGAATGGTTTTTTACCATAGTAGGTTGTATTAGGGGAGTCCATAGTATATGGACCATGGTATTACGATGATATATCCCTCGATGTAATAGTATATATAGGGATGAATAATAAAGAAGAGGACAACCTATTCTTGAAGAATCACATCATGTATTGAATGGTTGTATCTTTGTGAATCATGGTTCGGGGCAAGAAGGCGAGGCTCTGTAGCTGAGTGTGCATAGTCCTAAGTCCGTAGCTAAGTACGCGAACTGCCTGCAGTTGAGTGCACAAGCCAAGAACTATTTGTTGTAAAAATTATCTATTATAAGCAATAGTTCTTGTGGATGTAGTCACACATGGGGATGAACCATGGTAAAATCTATGTCTTCATGTGTTTATTTGCTTATTATCTATTGTAGTGTAGTAGTTGGACTTTATTTCAGTACAATGAAGTTTTATGGATGTATATGATATGTTTTAAGTGATGAATGGAATGTGGCGAAATAATGTATGAATGCGAAGTAATCTATGTATGTTAAAGATAAAAAGAACAGAAAAATACCACATTGCATCATCCCTCTAGGCTGCAGAAAACTGGTTCTGCATCCTCCCATAGTCACTTCAGGTGAGTCTGTGATCTGATTGCAGGTCAATGCCGAAAGGGATAGTGATTTAGAGTTTTGTTGGTGTGCGGCAAAGGATCGAACTTAGGTTAGCCCAACCTAAGACAACACCAATAGAGACCCAAGGATCCCCCATTAATGATGCATTCCCCAATGAACATTTTTTCTTAGTATCAATGGATGACCCATGGTACAGTGACATCCCCCTCTTTTTATGAACTCAGAAGTTCAAACCTTAGCTTACTCATGATGACTGTAGTCGCATATGCCACCAAGCCCCTCGTTAACTCCTTTTAGGGTATGTCCTCTATCGAAGGGGCATCAACACCATCCTCTGTTTGTGCCTCATTGATGAACAAGTTGAGCAGGTCTTAAATGATTGTCACAGTGGGGCTTGTGACCACCACCTCTTAGGGATGGACACCACTCAGAAAGTCCTCCATGCTGGTTATTTCTGGCCCACCCTTTTCCATGACTATATTCAAGTAGTCAATAGATGTGAACGGTGCCAAAATACACTCATAAGGTGCGAGCCCCACCAACTACCCTACACCTAGTCATCATCGTCGACCCCTTCTACAAATGGGGCATGGAGTTCATGACCTACAACTCTCCATCATCAGGAAACCATAAGTACATTGTGGTTTCCATCGACTACTTCACCAAATGGGAAGAGGCCATGACGACATATAATACCAACACAAAAACCGTTGCATAATTTTTCTTTAACCATGTCATAACACGGTTCGGTGTTACCAAGGAGCTGGTATCCGATCATGACAAACATTTTGAGAATGAAATATTTCAGGAGTTATCCCAACACCTTGGTTTCTCTCATGAGTTCGCTTCCCCATACTACCCCCAGTCCAATGGCCAGGTAGAAGTTGTCAACAAAGTCCTTAAAATAATGTTGCAATGTATGGTGAACAACAACAAAACCAATTGGCACCACATGGTGTTTTTAGCCTTATGGGTGTACCACACGGTGGTCAAATTGTCTACAGGATTCACACCCTTCCAGTTAGTCTATGGGGTCGAAGATATCCTCCCCATTGAGTGGAAGATCCCTACCTTTCACTTGGCCATCAAACTTCTCACTAACACCACACCTTTAGAACAAAGGTTGGTACAATTAAAACACATCGACAAAAGTCAGTGAGAATCTCTCCAAAATAGCGAAGTGCACAAAAAGTGGACTAAAGCCTCTTTTGACCACAATGTCACTCCCCAGTCCTTTACTTAGGGGGAGTTAGTTCTTTTTTACGATGTTTCCAAAGAAGAATTAGGACCAGGGAAATTCGAGACATTATGGAAGGGCCCATTTGTTGTTAAGAATTACCTCCTCAAAGGGGCATACACTTTAGCAGAGCCTGATGGGACTTGCCTTAATGATCTCGTCAATGAGCTCTATCTTAAAAAATCCATCCATATAATTACAAGTATCCCTAGAATGTAAATGTATGCTCCATGAATTATTTTTATGATGACCACTTCATCATGGATACACTCTAAAACCTCTCTCTCATCATGTGTCACAGATGGGTCATCTACCAACCTATCATCACGGGTTCACTGATGGTGCTTCTTGATAGTTGCAAAACCTCATTGCAACAGCCTGTGCCATATGCTTACTTGACCTCACACCATGTCTCACCAATGGACTATGTATTGGGTTAACCAACAACCAAGCTTAATATGACATTGTCATAGACCTCTTGGTTGATGCCTCCCATCTAGGTATCAATCACCTGCATGTATTCCTTGATTCCCAAAATGTTGTATCGCAGTTAAAAAAAACTTTCAAAGTTCATGATCCAAGCCTTTTTTGGAAATATCTGCATGCACAACAGTTAGCTCGTGGGTTTGACCATATAAAATTTACAATATACCAATATATCAAAATCATATAGCTGATCGCATAGAAAATAAAATCCTAGACTGGCATGTATCACATATATATCGCCATCAAGAAACATAAATCATGAACATAATATCCATCACATAAATGTAGAAATACATCACATGTATAGAAGCATGCACATAAGGACACATCATAAGAGCCACAAAAATCATATCTCGTATATATATATATATATATATATATATATATATATATATATATATATATATATATATATATATATATATATATATATATATATATATATATATATATATATATATATATATATATATATATATATATATATATATATATATATATATATATATATATATATATATATATATATATATATATATATATATATATATATATATATATATATATACATAGATATATACATATCAAAAAATATGAGTACAAAAATATACATCCGTTGGCTCGAGGCCCGAAAAATAAGTCATCAAACAGGGGAGCATCCTCATAATGGGGCCTTTCCCTGGTACATAAGAAATCAATATCTAGAGTTGTGGACCTAAACTCTTCGTACCCCCCGCCTTAGGTCCAACTGCCTCATCTGGTGCTAGAATGTGACGTGCAGTCGCCACTACCATTGTGAGGCGACAAAGGTTCGAACACCGTGCCCTGTCACGTGCCATAATTTACTCCATCATATCCTTCCCCAGTCCAACCCACCTCTCCTCGAGCATGCCCCGCACCAGGGTGACTACTTGACCCCTTGCATCCTTTGAATCCCTCAGTTGTGCCTCTGCCACATTGGCACTCTCCCGCAACCTGGTCATCTCCACTAAGGTGGAGGAGTTGCCTCCCTCTCTAGAGGGACCACAAATCTCTATCCAACGACACTAGCTACCCCCATCCGTCGAGGATCGTTTCCTACCAAGTAGACCCACGGTCGTGTGCACAAACCAACATCTGCAAGCAAAAATACATGATATCAACATCATCATAAATATACAACATATATACATGTCTTGTGACAGGGTCCCTTGGGGTAAAATTTTGTAATTTATTTTGTATACTTGTAAAGTCTCCGCGTTTTGAGGGAGCGGAGCATGAAGTTCATAGGAGTCAAAAGGGGCTTTAGTCCCTTAGTTTGTTTGAAGATAGGGAGTTTTGTGGCCCTCCCATGGTCTACGAACCATGGTATTGTAAAAGAAAAGGCTATACATAGAGGAGTCATAGCGAGTCTAGAAATTAACTTGAATAGAAGATCATTGTATGGGCAAGTAAGCTAAGGTAGGAAAGTTTGTTTCCTACACTTAGGTGAAGGGGAAGGTTCCTGCTGCTGAGTGCGTAGAGACCTTTGTAAGTTCAAAAGTTGAGTGCATGGAGACCTTGATAAGTCTGCAGGCTGAGTGCACGGGCCCTTGCAACTGAGTGCGCAAGGAAGAAGAGTCTATAACAGAAAATAATACATTAAATAAAGACTATTTTGAGCCATAATTGTGTATTTGTGCATCTGTACTTACTTATGCAATTTCTGTATATTCACTCTGTTATTCTGAATTGATATGAAGAAATGCTAATTGATGCAGGAAAGTAGCAGATCTACTTATTTACTTAATGTTATGAATGTTTAAAGCATTTCGCGAAGATTTAGATTCCATTTCTGAACATTACTGCAATTATCTGTATGGTAAGGTTTAGGGTTCACGAAGATTGAAATAAGCCTTAGAAATCGCAGGAACCCATCACACTGACCTATGGATACTGCTTCAAGTGAGACTTCAGCCTGCGCTACGCGGTTGTTGCCGAAAGGGCCAATATTTTAGGGTTTTGTTGGTTTGCGCAGCTAACTCTGAAACTGGATTAGGACCCCTTAAGCCAACAAATGGTTCCATTGTCGGGACAAGGATCGCTTTGAAAGATGTGTGATAAGTGGTTTTCCACTAAGAAAGAGATTGAAAAGTGGATAGATTAGAAACTACATGCATTTGAAACCCAGGAAAATAGGAATCTGCGCTTGTTAAAGGAAGAGTGGCTGAATAGATACTTATTCACAGACGAACACAAGATAGTCTTCTGCTCTTTTCCGTGTGAATTACACGATTGGTTGTCTAAATTGGTGGATAGTCAGGGTACGTGGAAGCTTGATGGCCCTATTGGGTGGACCCTAGAACTGGTGAAGTGCTTGGAGGCCTCAGAAAACAAAATCACGTGAGCTGTCAATCACTGGATTGATTGTATTTTGTGGGGATTCATTAATGAGTTCACGATCTATACTTCCACCAGTTATAGCCAAGCGGAGCATAGGTTTTTCAAGAGGCCAAGAGGTAAGTACTTGAAATCCTTGAGGACCTAGATTAAACTGTTATTGTGAAAAAAATGGGTTATGCCTTTGAATTGATGTTTGGGACTACACGAAGTGGAAGAGCATTTAGAAGGAACCTAGATTCAGGTGCTGAATATATTCTGCTGTTGGGATCATCTGATAGTGACGATGAGAGTAGTAGTATGAAGACACTGCGAGGTGCACTGCCGATTGTGAGTTAGGGTATCATAGGGAAACCACATCCATCCACTTCACCTCAACCTCCACCTTCTCTTCACACACCTACACCTATGCCTCCATCTCCATCTCCACCATTCAACATGGCGAATGTGATGAAGATGCCTGTGTTTAAGGGTCTGGGGATTGAAGACCCTGAACAATTCTAGTTTGTAGCAGATGTTGTATGGAAGGCACAATAGATTATAGATGATGACATGAAGAAAGCGTAGCTGGTTACAACGCTACAGGACAGAGCGCTGAGCTGGTATATCAAGTTTTGTTCGGGTAAACCCAATGTGACTATGCTGGAAACACAACAAGTGCTGAACAATGAGTTTAAGAAGCCTAAATCGCAAGCCCAGTCAGTGACAAAGTTTAAAGAGATCCAACAAAGGGTAAATGAGTCTATGTGGGACTTTGATCAAAGACTAAAGTGTCTGATTCAACAGGCTAATATGAGGATCATGGATGATCAACATAGAGACTGGTACATTGCTTCGCTATTGCCTCATATGAGATTTCCACTATCGCAATAGAAAATAGGAACACAAGTTGAAGCCTTGGAGATTTCCATGAGATTGGAGGCTTCACCCGTGTAGGATACGAATCTGGGAGTGCAACAAATTCAGTCACAGTTGGCTAGCTTACATATGGAGTTACAGAGACTCAAGAAGGGAAAGGAAGTCCACCTAGAGGTGGGCGCAAAAGTTTGATGCTTGAAATGAAAGGGCCATGGTCATGATAAGGACCATTGCCGGTCTATCAGAATTATTTTATAGGGGGAGTCCCTGTCCCCCTGAAGCCATAAAATATTGTTGGGCTAAGTGTAGGAGTAGCATTGTGGTGCGCTATTTGTCAAATTTCTGGGAAGCAAGTGAAAAATAATTGTGATCTTCTACAAAAGTTTGTACAGACCCTGCAACAATTGTTTTTCACTTTTTGCAAATCTGTAGGTCACGATGAGCGCAACTGTTGAAGTCATGAACTAATGACACAACAAACCCCTACATATAGGATGAAGGTAGAAATCAGCCTCAATATCAAAGGTGAAACTGTAGTGCATGAAGGATTTCAAGGTTGAGGAAGAGGGAGAGGAGGAGGAGCTTGAAGGGGTTGTGGTCAGATCATCTATTACAATTGTGGAGAAGCAGGTCATTTTGCACGTGATTGTCTGAATTCGACACACCCTTCCTGTCAGTATTGTAGGTAGTTTGACCATGTCATAGAATATTGGCCAGTACTTATAACAAAGATGCAAGAGAAGAAGACTCAGAACCAACAACCTACACATAATATCCATATGATGAGATTGGAGCCTCATGAAGATGAGCCTAGTATTAATATCATTATGCGAAGTAGCATCGCCATTGGAGAAGACAAGGGGAAGAAATGAGAAGTTGAGGGATGGGTACGCAAGGCTGTTGAAAAAGAAGTTGGGTCAATTTAAGAAAAGCAAAGGAAACCTTTATGGAGGCTAAGAAGAGCTTCGTGGAAGCTTCTACATCAGGAAGCCAGGGAAAGTCCAGAGGAAGAAATAGTGTGCAGGACATAGACCCTTCGTTGTTAGCGTCATTTTTGAAGACTTGAATGAAGGTTCTAAGGGATAGGAAGGTGGTAGAGGGGCTACAGGAACTAATAGATAAATGTACGGGTAAAAATAAAACTCTGCTAGAACAATGTGCAGTACAAAAAGTGGGCAAAAGCAAGAAGTGAACCAGTTGCGTGATGAGGCTGACTGCACAAATTAGAGAGTACGAAATGGATCAGGTAATTCTTGATCTGGGATCTGATGCAAATGTTTTGCCAAATAAAAATTGGGAGAGAATGGGGAGACCTGTGCTATAGTCATCTCCTATCCAACTACGAATGGAGAACCAACAAAACATCATTCCTATGGGGCGCCTATATGGGGTAACAATAGATATTGAAGGAGCAAGCACTCTAGCTAATTTTGAAGTGATCGAGATAGTCAATGATAACAACCCTTACCCTGTAATACTTGGAATCGATTGGGCCTTTGATATGGATGCAGTCATTAATCTCAAAAAGCACAAAATGACGTTCGAAAGGAAGGAGCTCAAGGTTATTGTTCCATTGGATTCGACTAAGGGTGTGTGATATACTGAACCAGTCTGCGATTATGAAGAAGAAGATGACCTTGATAAGATCTATAAGATCATTACGTGTGATGAGGACTGGATCAACCCCACTATGGATGGATGGATTGCGTGGGATAGGGATAGTTCCTACACTTTGGATTCTGATGAGGAGCTTGAGCATTGGCAGAACTGACTACATGAAGTATCATCACTGCACTGTAACAGGCTTACAAAGTTGCTTCGATGCATATCCATTGAGGTACGAAATTTACCTTATTATGATGGTTTAGAATATGTTAATTTGTTTTTGGATAAGTTTGAAAGGGATGTATCGGAGGAACATTGGTTCCAAGCTCTAGATATTTCACTGTGAGCTACAGTTGCCCATTTTTAGGGTACGCATAAGGACAGCTTCGTCGATTGGAAGGAGTATCGAAGAATGATGAAGTTGCATTTTGGGTATGCCAATACCCTCTTTATGGAGAAATACAGAAGGAAGGATGATCTGCGCGAGCATTTGGCGTGATGGACGAAAGTATGGGTAGAAGAACTGCAGCTGGAGTGGGTTCACATATTTTGTCATACTTTGGACACCATCCCAATGAACTAGTATTTGGAAACTGAGCTGTGACACGAGACAACAGAATGGGATATCTTGAAGGAGAGATTTCTGTTAACTTTCAACTTTGAAGATGGATTTGAGTGTATAGATGAGGTGCTCCAAGAGATCAAAGCCGCGATATTCAAAATGCCTAAAGAGCTGGTTGAGTGGGTACAACCAGATTGGAGTACGCAGTTGCACCATGCACTTGAATGTTATAATGTGACCATGGAGGAGGGTGAAGAAGATCCCATAAACATCAATATTCCCAAGTTTGAAGGATAATGTGAAGTCGAGGGACCTAAGGCAGAAATCCCCGATATATCAGAGCCTTTAAATACCAAGCAAGTGAATATTGGATCAGAAGCGCAACTAAAGTTTTCAAAGATAGGCAACTATTGGCATGAAGATAGAGTTGATAAAGTTGTGGAGTTGTTGCGAAAATATCAGGACTTGTTTCCCGCCATATTCTATGATCTAAAAGGGATAGTAGGGGATCTGGGCATCATGAAGATTACTTTAAAGCTAGATGTGAAGCCAGTAAAGCAGTGCCCCTACCGATTAAATCCCAAGTATAAAGAAAAGGTGCGCAAGGAGTTGGATAAGATGCTGGAAGCTGGGATCATTGAACTTGTGGAGGAGTCAGATTGGGTGAGTCCCATGGTGGTTCAAGAAAAGAAGTAGCAAGATGAAATTCAGATATGCGTAGACTTGAGGAAGCTGAATGATGCGTGCATCCATGATCCATTCCCTACGCCATTTACAAATGAGGTACTGGAGAATTTTGGAGGGAAGGAAGCCTACTCATTCACAGATGGGTTCTTAGGGTACCATCATATCAAGACCATGTCAGAGGATCGAAGTAAGACCACCTTCACAATTGAGTGGGGTTTTTTTCAATATACAGTGAAACCTTTTGGGTTGAAGAATGCGCCCGCAATATTTTCACGAGTAGTAATTGTGGCCTTCAAGGAATTTATCCACAAATTTTTGGAGGTCTACTTTGGCGACTTGAAAATGTTTAGATTGGTAAAGCGCCATGTTGCTAGTCTGCGCCTCATTCTGGATACCTATCAAAGAAATCAGATAGCCCTTAACTTGAAGAAGTGCATATTCTATGTACCTTATGGGAAACTCTTGGGCCATGTGGTTTGCAAGAAGGGATTGATGGTAGGTCCTACCAAGATTGCAGTCATCGTCAATTTGGAGGCCCTGAAGAACATTAAGTAGTTGGGCGCAACATTAGGGCGTACCAGATATTACAGAAAGTTCGTCAAGGAATAAGTGCAAATAACTGCACCGATGGAAAGACTGTTGCAAAAGGATGCAACATTTTGTTGGGACAAGGATTGTCAGAAAAGTTTGGATGTTTTGAAGGAGAAAATGGTTACCGCACCGATTTTAGTATTCTCGTATTGGAAAGAGTTTCATGTTCATGTAGATGTGTCTTGTATTGCGCTAGGTGTAGTACTGACCTCAACCAGGTGAAGGAGATATTGGCCACCCAATAGACTTTGCGAGTAGGAGGTTGTTGAAGGTAGAAAAGAACCACTTGACCACAGAGAATGAAGGACTGGCGATGGTCTACGCACTGCAGAAATTTCAACACTATCTGTTGGGAGCGCACTTCAAGATGCTACATCCATGGATAGATGAGGTCATCCAATTGACTATGTTCATACAGAGTAAGCTCAAAGGGATGCAATAGACTCAAAGGACCATGGGGCTTTCCGTTGAAGGCCCAACTACTAAAATGTTGGTCGAGGAGGTGTAACAAGCTACTACACATGGAACAATAGACCTTCGGGTTTTGAAGCATAAATTCAACAAGCTATAGGTGAAGATCGAGGCGCCAATAGAGTGACTCGAGGATGAGTCACAAAATTGTGTTGGGGGCCTATTAGGTCAGGGTCCTCTGGGGTAAAATTTTGTAATTTATTTTGTATACTTGTAAAGTCTTCGCATTTTGAAGGAGCGGAGAACAAGGTCATAGGAGTCAAAAGGGGCTTTAGTCCCTTAATTTGTTAGAAGATAGGGAGTTTTGTGACCCGCCCATGGTCTGCAGACCATGGTATTGTAAAATAAAAGGCTATATATAGAGGAGTCATAGCGAGTCTAGAAAGTAACTTGAATAGAAGATCATTGTATGGGCAAGTAAGCTAAGGTGGGAAAGTTTGTTTCCTGTACTTAGGTGAAGGGGAAGTCTCTTTTTGCTGACTACGTGAAGACCTTGGTAAGTCTGTAGGCTGAGTGTGCGGGCCCCTACAGTTGAGTGCGTAGGGAAGAAGAGTCTTTAACAGAAAATAATACATGTAATAACGACTATTTTGAGCCATAATTGTGTATCTGTGCATGTGTACTTATGCAATTTTTGTATATTCTCTCTGTTATTATGAATCGATATGAAGAAATTCTAATTGATGTGCGAAAGTAGAAGATCTACTTATTTACTTAATGTTATGAATGTTGAAAGCATTTCACAGAGATTTAGATTCGGTTTCTGAATGTTACTATAATTATCTGTATTGTAAGGGTTAGGGTTTGCGAAGATCGAAACAAGCCTTAGAAACCACAGGAACCCATCACATTGGATTCTGGATGCAGAAACCTGGTTATGTCATCCCCCAATACTGCTTCGGGTTAGACTACAGCCTGCGCTACGCGGGTTTCTGTCGAAAAGGCCAACAATTTAGGGTATTGGTTGGCACAACTAACTCTGAACTTGGGTCAGGACCCCTTAAGACAACAACATGTAAAAACACACAAATCTAGAAAACACAAGTCACATACCAGATGCCACCAAGCATCCCCAGGAGGAAGCCTCATGTCTGGATCACCCCTGAAGTTCAAACCTTGGTAGGGGTATTCTAGGATCATCTTAGGGTTGGATCTGAACCAAAACTCCACCATGGAATTCTAGTAATTCCCCACCTCACTGCCACCGAACCGTGGCATCACTAGAGCTCACTACCTGATTCGTGGGTCTCTAGCAATACCTGGTGGCACTGCCACAAAAGGACGTAGCATCAATACCCTCTCATACAAAATTATACAAAGGAAACTCGCATAGAAAAAACTCTGTCACTGACCCTATTGCACCTATGTCACATGGGGTACCATCCTTCTGTACAAAATGCTAGGCCATTCAAAGAAATGGCCAACCTGCAACCTCTCCAAAAAGACAACTGAGGCCCCGACACTCGGTGAGGGGAAAATGACCCAACAAGTCATACAATCATCACTAGCGCAACATGCTTGGCGAGATCTGTAATAGCCCCAACCTGGATGCTACCCTCATCAATCGTGTTCAAAAATTAGCCTCATAGGCTCAAAAAATCACTTCTTTCTCATCCACGCGCTTGTTCTCATAACAGGTGATGGGCCTCCAAATTAGACATAAATTAAGGACCATCTAACTTTTATTAGGCACATGAAGGCTATATGAAACCTCTCCTTCTACACTTAATAATGTTTTTAGCTTTAATATGTTCATTAGGAAGGTTTATGGATAATTGCGTATTTATGCTCAATATTATTTATTTTTGTAGAATATTGTGAGAATATTGGGCAGGTTATGGAGATTTGGAGGAGGAGATAATTTTGGGACCTTCTCCCTACTACAAGAGGATCAATATTGGATAATAAATCAACAAGATATTTTGAAATTACTGCACAGATTCTGGAGCTCTAATGATTGAGAAAATCTAGGAATGTGTTCCTTGTCATTTAATACATATTCTTAGTGTTGGGAACTAGATCCACTATTTGAGGGTTTTTGGAGGGGAAATCTTCTTCCTTTCATGGGGAATGCTTCCTAATAATTTTGTACAAGTACCAAGTCAAATTTTCCTTTAGGGGTTGATTTTTCTTAGTCTTCTTGTGGAGAACACTTGTATTTTTAAAGCTCCACTTTCATTTCTTGCAGGGATGTAATTGTATTGATGAAAATAATGAAGATTTTGTACCATTTTCACCCCATAAATCTTGGTCTCATTCATGTGACTTTGATTTTCCTTGGGCTTGGCCATCCCAGGAGCCTCAGAGCCCTTTTTTATAATTTACTTTTCTTCTTTTCACTTCTTATTCACATGCATCTCTTGTTCTTGTTTTTCTCTATTTCTGCATTTAGTATTGATGATTTCTTGTTGTAGGATTGGGTTAAATGGTTGAAGTAATTTATTTTGCAGGATCAAAAGCATTATTTCATCCTTGGAACAACTTTGGAAGGTCATAGTAATCATTGAGCTACTTGGATTAGTTTTCTTATTCCCAAATCTAAATTTTTGGAAGTCCTTTGTGGCAAATAGTAGTAAATTTATACTATTTTTTAAAACATGCTAACAAGTTTCAATTGACTTGATTCCACTTGAATTATATCATAAAAACATTCCAGTTAATAAAAAAATTTACCCCATTGCATTTTCACTTGATTTGGCTAGGCATTTAATAGATTAACTAGCTCACTAGTTCTCAAATTTTTTAGATTTTAGATTAATAATTTTCTTCTATTTTGTAGCATGTGTAACAAGGGTATTTTTGAGTGATTTCACTTGGAATTGAGACCTAAGACATACTAGTCAATAAAAAAATTTGTCCCATCCAATTTGGATTTGATTTTCTTTGTCATTCGGTGAATTATATCTTCTTGTAGAAAATCTGTAACTTCCTGTAGCAAGACCTGTAACTTCTTGTGGCACTCTTCTAGCATGTATATACTTGCCCATATTTTTTCAAAAAACTTGGTTTTTGTCCCTTAGGAATGAATCATCACTCTTAGGATCTAAATCAATTATTAGGGAAGACTAAATACCACTTAGGACTTGCCTTTTACCCCTGCAAAACATCTCAACAATTTGGGTTAATGGACAGATTTATGAAATGGATAATACAATGATGATTTTCTTGATTGCCACATCCAATGAACTCTGCCAATGGATCTGAACTCTTTAAAATGTATTGATTGATATTTAGTTCATGATATTTTCTTTATGCAATTAGAACAGGTTAGATTTCAGATTGTTAGAAACTCAAAATTTGAGATTGTTTCGACAACATTGAAGGATAAAGATCTTAAATGGTTCATGAGTTTAGGGATTATTTCAATAAAATCTTGGAATGATATGCAAAGGATATTTCTAGAAAAATATAAATACCATGATCTTAAGGAAGAAATATTTAGAGTGAATCAAAGAGAAGATGAGAACCTTAAGGATCTAAT
Source organism: Pinus tabuliformis (assembly GCA_031772625.1). Taxonomy (NCBI): domain Eukaryota; kingdom Viridiplantae; phylum Streptophyta; class Pinopsida; order Pinales; family Pinaceae; genus Pinus; species Pinus tabuliformis. The sequence continues at coordinate 1,617,024,531 of CM062818.1, read as the reverse complement.
AGATAGGTTCATATATAATGTTAAGAGAATAAAATTACATCATTTAGGATCTGACACACTAAAAACCCTCTTACTTAGAACAATTAGAGATGAGTGGATTGATCTCCTTGGTCTAATGATTAGAGGTGATTTATACCAATTATAATTTGAAGAAATTTTTGAAACATGAAAACACATATCAAGAGGAAGGGAAAGAGTAATTCAATCAACATCAATATCGGTAATTCAAACTAAACTTGGAAATTTGTGTGATAACTTTAAAACAAAAATTCTTAGCAATCTAAGTGAACAAGTAGAAATGTTAGGAATACAAAATGAGAAAAAATAAGATGATGATATTTGTGTTGTCCATGCAAAATCACATGATGTTAAATATTGCCCCTCATTACTAAGGTTGAAGGAATTTTACCAAGATGACAATGGAGCAAGTCAATTGCTAATGCAACTACGTTATGTAGCTCCAAAAGGACCATGGCAGCCTATTCAACCCGATACGATGCAAGATCCTAATTCAAAATTTCAAGCCTATGCACATCCATCCCAAAGTAATTGGAACACACCCTTTCCTTGGCAACCTTGGCTATCTCAACCCCAAAACCAATCTTGGCAACAAGGTTGGCAAGAAACTTATGAGAGTCATCCACAATATCCTGAATATTTTCCTCAATATCCTCCATACCCAAATCCATTATATCCCTACCATTCACCTCCACCACAACCCTAACCCCAACCACATCCATCCCAAAGATCCATTCCCACTCAACTACTCGTACCACCATTTCCAAACCCACACAAGGAAGTAGCTCAACCCACTATTGTTCTATTCAACAACGCCCCATTTATTTATGTATAAATACCGTAGGAAATTATTATATAAATAATGGAGACCCTTTCAATTTTAAACATAGAAAAATAAAACATTTTAGTTTTTTAAAAAGACAAATTGATCTTATTTGAATAAAAAATCCAAATTTCATTGGCCCGAACAACTAGAATAAGCCTGCCTTAAACAAACCCCGATGTTTTTGCATTTCACAAGTCCTAATGAGAAACTCCCCATGCTATCCTTTTGAAATGATGCTATGCGATAAAATATATTGTAAATCATATATCCCAATGTGTATATCCTTCGAGAACAAAAATATACTTAAGCTTTAAAAGCCTTAAGTATTGTTAAAAAAGTCGCTTTATATCGGCCCTTACCAACATCGTAAAATTTATAACGGGTGCAAATTAAAAAAACATAAGGACCACTCTGATTGCGATATACGATAATGCTTCTAGACCTAATATAACAATTAACACAACTCCGTAAATATGTCGTGTCCGGATGAATCACAAATCACAAAAGGCAGGCCGCTCCATTCACTTCCAATCTTTTGATTGCGATAAAGCTCTTTGTTAATAGGCGCGACTTTAATAAAATCATATGAATGAATAAAGCAAAGAAAAGCCCATTTAGTAAATCATCAGTCGGCCCCACTCCACTACCACATCATTCCCCGCGATTTTGAAATTGCAAAAGGAATTTGGTTATATCCATTCCCCTCTGCTCCAAAACCTCCTATTGCGATATTGCAAGCATCACATCGTGGACTTCCGATACCAAAATCACCGATATAATGATATCCCTATCGCATATCATGAAAACACATGGAAATAGGTTTTATATTACCATTTGAAAGGTTTTGCGATACGATCTATTAATGAGATAATAAATTATCACACGAAGCCATGATTTCAGTTATTAAAGACTTCTAGCAATATTTATGATTTAAAGCCCCAAGGTGATTTGATGGCATGTATATTGATATTTTAGATTTGTTCACATTTAAACTATATTTGACATCATTTCAAACCTTGTATGTTCAAACGCTCCTGCATTTCAAACCTATTTCTCTTCATTCCTATGTGTTTCCATTTGCAGGTTGAACCCGAGAAGCAACAATGTAATAGAATGACCAAAGAAAAGAAAGGAAAGAAAGCCATGGAAGCTTCACAATCCACACCTTCTGCTTTCGATGTAACAAAAAGTCCCCCACTTTTCTCAAACACTACGTGCATGATAGACAGTGGAACATCCTCATGGGAATCCATGTATCTATTGCTTGAAAGTAAAGGATCCAAGGTAATTCAGAGAGTGGCAACAACAGATGCTGCTTCATCTTCTTAAGCTTCCAACTATGAAGCCGCCAACTCTTTTCTTCACAGAATCACTGCTCAACCCAAGATCCTTCCTTATACCGATATGGTAAAATGGATAATTAAGAACATCAACATTGTCGATAGGACATTCTTGACTTCAAGAAAAATAGTCATTGGGTCTTTTACAACTCAAGAATTGAAGAAAATGTACCATATACTTGATCCACAGAAGGTGTATGACAAAGATTTCCTCGAACAATTTGCAAGAGAGAATGAGGTAGAATCAGATCCAATTAAATGATGGAGATCCTACCCAAACAAACACAAGCATGAAAAGTCGGGTATGTACTCTATATCTTCTCTCGCTGCTCCCTGTTCTTATATCACAACTATGATGTGTAGGCTATTTGGGTACCCTAATACAACAAAATTATTAGTCGAATGGGTTCCTCTTATTGAGGCAACAATCAATTCCTATATAATGGATTGGGGCACTATCTTTTCAAATAGTATTTCCTCCCAAATCCGAGAATTTAGGCAAAATCGGCATGTTACTACCAGAGTAGTTCCACCATTCTTTATGAGCGCATATATCATGGATGCAGTCTGTTTCACTTCATATTTCCCAACAATGGGATGGAAATGGACCATTCAAAACCCCACTCCTATCCATATATATCATAAAATCCTATGGGAATCTAATTTCCACACCCATTTTTTTAAAAATTTGCCAAGGAGTCATGCTACCAATACACCAAGATGTTTTTGATAAAAGAGCCCCAAGACTATTCGAAGAGGCCAAAATTGACTTCATACCAATAGGTAGGTGGTTTGGTGAAGAGATATTCACCTATGTTAGAGTCTATGGAAGTCTGGCACCTCATCATGTTCTCTCATTATATGTCCTTGATAAACTACTAGCTACTGAGATTGCCTATCAAACTGTAGGGGATGGATTGACAAAAACCCTAGAGGAAGCCATGAAATATTTATGGTCTTCATTCTCTATCCAATGTGGTGTATATTCTCTACATGATTTCAAGCTTTCTTCACTTGAAATTGATAATATTACATGTTTAAATCTTGCTACTATTCTTGGCATATAGTTTGATCCTAACAAAGTTGCACAAAATGTTACTACCTAAGTAAAAATTAGGAAATTCAATCATGAAGATGATGACTATGATGACCTATTTGAATCTGCCGAGATATTTTCACAAGTACAACATTTAGCTACATTGAAATTGAATCTAGAAAGGGTAGCACAATTCAAAGAATACAGGGAAAGAAGACTTCAAAACATCCTTTTGGATCTATTGAGGATTCCTCAATCGATTGCCCAAGAAGATCAGGATTCAGAGCAGGGTTTAGAGCAAGGTTTAGAGAAGAATTCTGGAAATAATTCTAAAATGAATTCAGAGAAAATTTCTGAACAGAATTCAGAGCAAGACTTAGAGCAAATTTCTAAGGATATTGAAGTGGAATATAAATCCATAGAAATTCATATTGATAAAACACCATACAATAATGAATTGGATGAAGCCTGGAAACAGTTTGATCAGCAACTTAAAGTACAACAAGGGGCATAGAATATTGTGATGGAGAAAACATTTCCCACACCCCAGAACATTGGACAAAAATCGTTTATTGATAGGGATTCTAATAAATCTGTCACTACAGAGGAAATTGAAATCATCTCGACATTCCCTTCATTCAAAATTGTCCTTAAAGTGGAAGAAATCCATCCTCTTGACCTCTTTTATAGTCCCAAACATCAAGCTATGGTGAAAATATAGGAAAAGGAGAAGAACAGAGCCATCATCAATAATAATTCTTGGTGATATACCAATGGAGATAGTATGGAAGGATACACAAATTGATCCTTCAGAGAATTTGACAAAGTTGTCATAATTCGCAGGTGCCTATGCATCTGCTACGATTGATAAAGCAACAAAAGTTCGACAACTGGTCAGGGAAAAAGAAGAGAGAATTCAACAATTGGAGCAGTAGTTGGTAGAGGAAAGACAAAGTATTTATCAACAAGTGAAGACACAATTGTCTCAACTCTAGCAAAGCTTTAATCAATTAAATCTCCAACATTAGGCAAAGACCAGTACTAAGGATACTCAAATCCGACAACTCCAGTTTTCACTTAATCAGCTGAAAGAAAATCCTAAAGTGGAAGACTTTATAAAGGAATCATTGGAACTAAACACTATGTTATCAAAGCAACAAGCAATGTTTTGTCAAAAGTTGTCTATCATCAATCCACTACGTGTCAAAAGTGATTCATTGATGAATCAATCATCCGATCTAAGGGTGAATTTTGATGACATTGATGATAAAAGCTTAGGATTTATAACATGGCATGATACACCAGAAGGTAGAGCAGCATACCTTCTCAGAATAGATGAATCTCAGAAGGAAATCCTCTTTACTGATAGGGACATTCAGTTGAAACATGCAGAAAGAGCAGTCTCTAGGGAAAACGATGCTACCAATAACATCATTGAAACTATCAATGATAACCTGCATAATGCCAACCTGATTCAAGAATTCCCACTTGGTAATCTTCCTGATATTAAAGTCCTAGAAAGGTAATGGAAAGAAACTTCAAAAGAAAAGGAAGAAGCAATTAAAAATTTGACAAAACTTGACTGGGAAATGTAGTGGAAATATTTGTTGAAGCTACATAGTCAATGGCTAATGCTCTATTGCCTTGTTGACTCGCCCACTCATATTGTTCTTGCACTTTCAGATGCAGTGTACACTAGACAGATATGCATGAGGACAGGTCAGCCCCTTAAAGTTAAGCCAGTGTTAGATATCTACGAGCTCAAGCAGTGAATGAAAGAAAATACACTATTGCATTCAGGAGCTCGTCATTTCAAACAACTTCTGTTTTGTATTATTGTCTCTTATTTTAAGGGGATTTGTTTCAACCTCAACACTTTTCATGTATTGTCTATTTTTATATATTATTTTTCTATAGAAACCCTTTCATGTCTACAAAGAAAAGGTCCTCAAAATTTATAAAGAAAGACTTTGGAAGCTTTCACTTCTATACTTTCACTTTTATCTTAGTAGAACGATTGGATCAAGGTCATGAAGTTTTGTAAAGAAGGCTTTGGAAGCTTTCACTTTTGTACTTTTGAAACCATCTTAATGAGAAATACTGGACCACAACTATTTTTTCATGAGCAAAGTAATATACATCGGGTACTTTTGTCAATGTATTTCTATTTTTTTTAATGAATTGATAGTCATTCCTCTTTATATTGTTTATTATATGTATCTTTTCTAACACAGTTCTGTATTAATTCACTTCTGAACATGCTAGAATTGCCATCCTTAATACATGTATAAGTGATTTTTGAACATTATTTGATTGCGATGAGTTTCATCAATTATTTTGATTAACTATTTAATCAAAATAATTATCTTAAAAGCTTTTCATTTCTGTAAGTGTTTGGTTAATATTTATTATCATGCACTAAGGAAAATTATTCTAGATCACATAAACATCAGTAACCTCGGGTAATAGATAGATCAATATACATGTATTTCAGTTTATAAATCACACCCATCTATGACTTTTTTTTTTGGTTATAAACACTCTATCCATTCGATCACATTTTTATTGGGAAATTGGTCCCATTATATCCAGTCGGAGCCACTATTCCAAACAAATAAGGGACGGTATTCAAGTCCTCGACTGGATGGTTTTCCCCCATGTTGTTGCAGCTATTTTTGAGGCTTCAAGACCCACTTACAACGTTGAGACACAACACTTCCAAACATCTCCTCTTGATCTCAATGGTATTCTTCTTCGCTCAAGAAGAGCATTGTGAAAAAGAGATTCTCTTGATGTCATTGAAGGAAAACATTCAGAAAAATAAGATTCAAATGAGAAGACCAAAGAATCATGGGCTGCACTTGATGAAGAGAAGACATCAAAATCAGAGATTAAGAAAGTTTCCTCATGTTTACCATCAGATCCTCCACGTGTTCAAGAGAATAATTAGCAAAAAGAAGCATATATGAACTTCATGGAAGAGGAAGACATCCAAGATTATCCAAATCAGCAAGTGGACTAGCGACATCAAAACTATATTGAAATATAGTTCCACACAATCAGCAATTTGCACCCACACACTCTTCTTCAACAATTCCTTATCTCATCTCAATAAAAGAATTTGGTCTCTGAAATTCAAGTACATGTCAAAGCATATATTTCAAGCCTACACATCAGTTTATCTATCATCTTGATGTGCACATGGATCCATTGGAAGTATTCTTATACTTGAAAGAGATTTTGTTTTTCAAGTAGAGTAGGATAGAAAAAATAAAAAATGGAAAATAAGAGAAAAAAATAAAATCTCAGGTGAAAACCTCCTTTGAGGTGCCTAAGATTGGCTCATTGATTGAAAACCTCCATGAGGCAGTCAATGGGTTGGGAAAAAAGAGAAAAAAGAGAAAAATAAAAGATCCTAGGTGAAAACCTCCTTTGAGGTGCCTAGGCAGACCTACTAGTTGAAAACCTCATTGAGGTGGCTAGTAGGCCTAGAAGAAAAAGAAAAAAAGAAAAAAAAATCTCCATGTATCTCTCTCTCATGAATGCAGGTGCTCTCCAACCTCTACAAGCAACAAAAACAAGTTGGCACCAAAAGAAAAAGTTGGTCAAAATTCTAGTCAAAGGAAGTCAAACTTGGACTTTCTCCCCCTTTGCTCAGATGCTCCAGAAGGACCAAGTCCATGCCAATCCATCACCCTCATCTCTTTCCACCATCCACCCATCATTCCCAAGATTTTCCCATTCATTTTCCTTGTTTTCCTAAAATGCTACAAGAAGGCTCTATTTTGCTACAGGAAGTCAAAATACACAGAGAAAAAATTATTTTTTTCATATCTTGAAAACTGTGCATCCGTTTGCCGAGATGTTTAAGGGGGAGATGTATATGGATGATGGTAACATGCCCAAACAATTTTAGCAAATTTTGGTGCACTCTTTTCGAGAAATTGACCTCCATCACCTATAACCATTTTTAAAATTTCTCGAGATTTGTGCATCCATTTTCTGAGCTATTTCATGGGGAGATGTATGGATAATGGTAACATGCCCAAGCAATTTTAGCAAATTCCAGTGCACATTTTTTGAGAAATCAACCTCCATCACCTAAAACCATTTTTATTTTTTCTAAAGATTCATGTTGCATTGACTAAGAGCTTTTATGGGGAGGTGCATAAGGATGGTGGAAGATGCTCAAAAAATTTCAAGTCAATCCAGTCTACCATTTGGGAGATATGGACAAAACAAGTATGCTACAGGAAGCTATCCTGAATTGCGAGAGGAAGATCCTGTAGTACTATAGGATGGTCGAGAAGAAGCTACAAGAGGAAATCTGATTTGAGAAAGGGGTCAAAAGGTCATGTATTCTTTAGGGAAGGTTGAAAGAGGTTCCCCAACACCACTTTCATCACTGATCCACTCCATCAGCCAAAAATTCATCTTCAAATTCCACTCTTCCTTACATCAAAAAAATTAGAAAAAGCTTTGTCATTAACTTTTCCACCACCTACACCACCTCTTGATGATTTTAACCCTATCCTTATACCTCCTATGACTTTCCATTAGTCCCACATGCAGTAATAAGGTCTTGAAGAGGAATTAAATGACTGCTACAGGAAGAGGATTCCTCCTGTAGCAGCCTACACAGTTCCAACAAGATCTTGAACCAGATTTTTTGCAGCTCCAAAATAGAAGATCCATCCACCCTGAGGAATTATGAGGCCATTCCTGAATCTTAGAAGGGTCACACCATCCATAAAGAGAAGATGTAAGGTCATCCATAAACTCCAACAACAATAGATTGAACGCTAGAAAGAGTTATGCACACAAAAAAGATTACATCAGTCAGAAAAAGCATCATGCTATGAAGACCTATGCATCAACAAACAAAGGAAGTCAACACCTCTGAAATCATCATGTTATGAAGCTCAGCAACAACATTTTAGCCAAGGATGTGAAGTAGAAAAAACAACAACAAAAAACCTAGGAGACCTCCAGATTCAAGGCTATCAACAATAGGACCTCCAGCAGATTATCACATGCAGCTTCAAGATCATTAGCAGTAGCTTCAGGACCACCAAAGGAAACTTCAACATTCATATCAGCAGCCTCAATATCACCTGCAAAAACACATCAAGGGTAAGGCTCAGGTATGCAATCCTTTAAACCTTTCTTATGAACTTATTTTAGCTTGAAAAACATTGCAAGTGTATGAAGGAAAAGGTTTTTATAGCCAAGATTAGTAGCAGAGCAACCTCGGCCTTATCTAGCAATTAACTTCACTTTTCCACCAAGACACCCGCACATGGGGGAGAGGACAAGACAAAAGTGAAAAGGACTTGAGAAAGTGGGATGTAATCATTTAGTCATGATGGAAGACAAGGAGTGTGAAGGGGTAGGTGAGGGCCAACCCAATTAACTCAAAGCACTTTGAGTTTATTTTGCATGCAATAAAAAATAGAGAAAATTTGAAAAAAGAGAAAAAATAATGGAAAAAATGAAAAAAAGAAGAAATAAAAAAATAAAATAAAAAATAAAAAGAAATAAAAGGTGGACCCACCACCTCTTGGCATGCAAAATTTAGTTTCTACAGGATTCAGGTTGTGTGCAACTCATTACAGTTGAAGAACCACCTAAGGGAAAGAAGCAACCTCAACCTACAGTAGGGATTCCTTGGGAAACTGAGATAGAAAGATGTTATAGCAAGAAGAGCCATAGAAAGAGCATCAAATAGACTAGAAAGAAAAGTATGAAACATGTTAGCATACATGAAGAACAAAAAGGCGAGCAATATGAATAGGTTGCTCAGAGGATAAGCAACAATTTTAGCACGGGGTATGATGGGCCTCCAAATTAGACATAAATTAAGGCCCATCTAACCTTTATTAGGCACATGAAGGCTATATTAAACCTCTCTTTCTACACTTAATAATGTTTTTAGCTTTAATATGTTCATTAGGAAGGTTTATGGATAATTGCATATTTGTGCCTAATATTATTTATTTTTGTAGAATATTGTGAGAATATTGGGCAGATTATGGAGATTTGGAGGAGGAGATAATTTAGGGACTTGCTCCCTACTACAGGAGGATCAATATTAGATAATAAATCAACAAGATATTATGAAATTATTGCATAGATTCTGGAGCTCCAATGATTGAGAAAATCTAGGAATGTGTTCCCTGTCATTTAATGTAGATTCTTAGTGTTGGGAACCAGATACACTATTTAAGGGATTTTGGAGGGGAAATATTCCAAGTACCAAGTCAAATTTTCCTCTAGGGGTTGATTTTTCTTAGTCTTCTTGTGGAGAACACTTGTATTTTTGCAGCTCCACTTTCATTTCTTGCAGGGATGTAACTGTATTGATGAAAATAATGAAGATTGGTACCATTTTCAACTTCTAAATATTGATCTCCTTCATAGAACTCTGATTTTCCTTGGTCTTGGCCATCCCAAGAGCCTCAGAGCCCTTTTATATAATTTACTTTTCTTCTTTTCACTTCTTATTCACATGCATATCTTGTTCTTGTTTTTTTCTATTTCTGCATTTAGTATTAATGATTTCTTATTGTAGGATTGGGTTAAATGGTCAAAGTAAGTTATTTTGCAATATCACAAGCATGATTTCATCCTTGTAACAGATTTGGAAGGTCATAGTAATCATTGAGCTACTTGGATTAGTTTGCTTATTCTCAAATCTAAATTTCTAGAAGTCCCTTGTGGCAAATAGTAGTAAATTTCTACTATTTTTTAGAACATGCTAAAGAGTTTAAATTGAGTTGATTAAACTTGTATTAGACGAAAAAAACATTCCACTTAATAAAAAAATTACCCCATTTCATTTTCACTTGATTAGGTTAGGCATTTGATAGATTAACTAGCTCACTAGTTCTTGAATTTCTAGATTTTAGACTAGTAATTTTCTGCTATTTTTTAGCATGTGTTAACATGGGTATTTTTGAGTGATTCCACTTGGAATGGAGACCTAAGACATCCTAGTCAATATAAAATTTTTCCCATCCAATTTGGATTTTATTTGCTTTGTCATTCGGTGAATTATATCTTCATGTAGAAAATTTGTAACTTCCTGTAGCACTCTTCCAGCATGTATATACTTGCCCAAATTTTCTCAAAATACTTGGTTTTTATCCCTTAGGTTTGAATCATCACTCCTGGGCTCTAAATCAATGATTAGGGAAGACTAATACCACTTACCCCTGCAAAAAATCTCAACAATTTGGGTTAATGGAAATATTTATGAAATGGATAATACAATGATGATTTTCTTGATTGCCACATCAAATGAACTCTGTCAATGGATTTGAAATATTTGAAATGTAATGATTGATATATATTTCATGATATTTTCTTTATGAAATTATAATATTTTTTCTTTTCTTGTATTTTCTTTCCTGCAATAGGTTAAGGTTTCCATTTTGAGCATTTCCATTTCTGCAATTAGTTTAGGATTTGATTTCATTACATTCACTCCATTACATCATGACAATGAAGAAAGGACACATTGTATGCTGCACATATGGTGCTAATACCTCTTAAGTTTGTACGAACCCCAGGTTTTTAATTAAATTTGGTAGCCTTGGGAGTTGCAACATTCTTGTTGCAATATTGAGGCTCATCAACAAGAGTGCAGGTTGCGTGTTTGTTTCTCAAACAAACGTGTAGTCTACACTTCTATCTGTCACTAAGACGTGAAGATGTCGATCCCTAAGTTGTGTGTCTATTATTTGAAAAAACACATAGTTCGCACTCTTGTTCTCATTACAGGTGCGTAGACTGTGAGTTGTTTGTCCACGTTTCTGAGGCATCGTCAAACCAATGACCTTGTGGATTTCCCCCCCTAAGCCGCACTGTCAATGCCTTCTCTTGGAAAAACCATGCGGAGGCTCCATGGGTATCCCTAAGAATTTGACAGATACTGTGCGACTGAATCTCAGTCACCCACGCGATTAGTTATTCTATCCTAAAATAGGTCATACAAGTCACCCCTGTACGACCTACCTAACCTAGTCTACCAAAATCACAAAGTCGGGGTTATGTGCCATAAACTGTCTCTCCTCGTGCACTTCCTAGGTGCACAGGTTGACTGCAATGACATAAAATAGCTCCTGGAACAGTTATAATTTCCCAATATAACAAGTATAAATTGGGTGACATATGGCCCACTTAGCCTTATATATTTCCCTCTTTGTCATCTTCTGAAGCCTAATACAGGAGCTCAGGACCTCCGTTTTCAAAACTGTTAGATACATAAGGATCAAGACCACATAATCTTCATCATGGCACCCTTCATTCCATTTCAACCCCAAACTCATTTTTGGTCTTGCCGCATGCTCAGAGTACCAATTCAGGTGAACCTTTTTATTTTTTCTTTTTTCGATTCAACTTATTCAACTGATTTCATATTATATATGTTTTCATTAAGATGTTTTCACTTGGGGTATTGGTTGTTGATGTTGCAGGTACATCGACAACTTCCCACCAGAATCAACACCCCAATGACTGTCGACAGGGAAGGTATCTTTCATCACTCAACATGATAGGATTCTTACAAAGCTTTGCATATCCTGACATCATTTCTTTGAAATTCACCATAGGGTCCATCATCTCGACCACATTTACCACCACATCCCCTTGCATGTTGTAAACGTCCATGCCGGTCGATAAAACCTCCCCTCTCATGAATCAACTCACGTTATAGACCCCCACATTCTATTGGAATTTGTTACCATCTACTCGAGATTGGGATCCATCTCACTTGAATTCCTTGAAGATTAGCCTCATTCTTCTCTTCTTCACTTATCTCTATCCAACACTACTCCCTAATTCTACATGGGACATATAATATCTCCATATAGCATAAGCTCATTTGCATCACTTCATCCACCTCATCAACCCAACGTCAAGACCAACCAATGGGGCCCCTTCCCTCCATAAAACACACTTTACCTCCATCATCACGTAAGTCACATTTTTTCTAGGGGGACCCATCTCCGTGTATGTGCATCCCAAACCACCTTTACATTCTTTTGGAAAATGTACAATTTTATTTTTAGGAAAATGGTTCCCACCCATATTTTCATGCCTTATACCTGACGACAATCCCTAGTCCCCCTTAGTTAGAGCTTGCACATAATCCACGTCCATTTACCCTTTTCACGCTAGTCAAAGCATACACACACCTACGCTAGATGTCCTGCTGACTCTAGGTATACTCCTCTCAAAAAAATTGTTTTGACTACTGCCACTCACATTTCAGCTTCGACCTCAGGAAATTTTTCCATATCCATGCATATCGCCAGCTTTCATTATCATGCCTTGTTGACCCACCTTATTATAATTTTTTCCACACCACATCTTGATTTCCTAAATCAACATCTCGAGGGTTTGATGCTTCTTTCCTGTCGACTTCAACACCCATCTTCTAGGATCGAGGCAATACCTTGGGTGCTTCCCACCCTTAAGGGACATCCTCGAGTGGCATAGTGGGAATCACTATTTCCCATTGATGTCATCAGTTCCCTTGGCATTTGACACCAGCATAAGATTTCATGTTAGAGTGGTATTGTACTATGTGACCATTGCAATTCTCTCATTTAGCCAAAGACCCACACACCACTTAGCACCTTATTCAACAATGCTTATATTTTGATCCGTGGGAGGTACCCGTAGTCGAAGATCCATGCATTTCCATGGGAGCCTCATCCAACAGTTCTTCACCTTTTCTTAACGCACGGGGGCACCTGACTCTGTCTATGTGTTAGAAGCACCCTTGAGGGCATAGTCATTTATCATCATCAACCATCACCATGTCAACCACTACAACAATGCTATCTGATTGTAATAAATAGTCACTAGTCATCATAATGAGCATGGGACATGCCTGCCTCATATAAGAACTTTTTTTTAGAGCAGGATTATCTTTTATCCCCAGTTAAGGTTTTTCCCTACTCATCTCTACAACAAGTTATTCTCTCTATCAAGAAGTTGATTAGATTCTCAGTTAGAAAATAAAACGTGATGTATTTCAACTATACGTTTTCTCCTAACCTCATACATTAGGGGGAAACTATTAACACCATAAAATCATACACATATTTGTACAATCCAAAATATGCCCAAGGTTGTCCAACAGAATGTACAAGTGAAGATTTTCTAGCTGAATACATTATGAAGTTCAAAAAATTTAATTTCTCCTTAGGTCTTATGTGTAAAATTGGACTATGTGGCTTATCCTTTGGAATAAATTACAATTGTGCGATATTTTCTTCGAAATCTGCACGGTCGAAGAAAAATCCGACTCAACAAATTTTGGATCACTTCCCACAATTGGAAGATGATTCCCTTACATGTTCCAGTCAAGGACATCCAAATTAGAGTCACCCTGAAGATATGCAGCCCTTAATGGAATCCTCTTGTCCTACACATAAGTCACTTTCATTCATGAACCAAGAGAGGGAAGAGGGATTCAAAAAAATCTATATGAATAGGCCATTGGAGAACCAAATAGAAGACAATGCTATGATGGAAAAATTGCTATTTGAGAAATCTCGCGTTTCATTTTTGAAGCAGAAGAAGTAGAGAATTAGTATGTTGGCCAATTTGCTTCTCAAAAATCCATCATTCTAGTGCAAGAAGAGTCCACCATTGCGAGAGTCTTCATACTTCTTTGATAAAGAGGAGAAGCTTGCAAAGAGATTGAGGAAAGTAACCTCCTTGCTGAGGATGTTTGTCCACCATAGCTCAAAGAATTCTCTTCAAGTGTTTAGTATTCATCTTCTACCACCAACAGTTAATAAAGGGAGCCATTTTCCATAATTTTGTTGACTTGTTTGCTTCATTAAGAATCATTTATGTGTTTATCTCTTTTTTTATTTTATTTCATGTTTGTAAATGCATTGTTTTCACCATTTGCAATGCTTTGTTTCTTCATGATTTTCTACTAACAACAACCAAATTGTTTATATTTCCTTGCATGGAACAACAAACTCCTAAGTAGGTATCTTTTGGTACCCCATTGCTACAAAAACACTACTACGCCATTGGCGACTCAAATTTAGTTGACCTTGACTGGAACATGTCAAGGAACCATCTTCCAAGTGTGGGAAGTGGTCCCGAGTTCGCTGAGTCGGCCTTTTCTTCGACCGCACAACTTTCAAATAAAATGCTATGCATTTGTGATTTATTCCTGAGGATAAGCATCATAGTTCAATTTTACACATAAGCCCTTAGGATAAATTATTTTTTTTGAACTTCATAATGTCTTCAACTAGAAAAGATTCACTTGTACATTCTGTTGGACAACCTTGGGTGTCTTTTGGATTGTACAAATATGTGTACAATTTTCTGGTGTTAACAAGGATGCAACACATTATTCATCAAACACATGAAAGTAGCTGGAGCATTAGTAAGACCAAACGAAACCACTACAAACACATAATTTCCATACTAGGTACAAAACGTTGTCCTGTAGATGTCCTCTTCTTTGATGCATACTTGATGATATCATGATATCAATTCAATCTTTGAAAACGCTGCTGCTCCTTTTAGTTGATCAAACAAGTCATCAATCCAAGGTAATGGGTACCTTGTCTTGATAGTCACCTTGTTTAACTACCTATAATCAATGCACAACCTGAGAGTACCATCCTTCTTCTTCACAAACAACATTGGTGCACCCCAAGGTGATACACTTGGCCTAATGTATCCCTTATCAAACATTTCCTTAAGCTGCAACTTCAATTCCAACAACTCTGGAGGGCTCATCCTGTAAGGTGCCATTGATGCTGGTGTTTCTCCTGGTATCAACTCAATAGAAAATTCCATTTCCTTGTGAGGTGATAAGTTTGAAATCTCTACTAGAAACACATCCTAAAACTGCTACAAAACCAGATACCTCTCAAGACTTCAGCATCCTCAAAATCCTTCCCTTTGTCATTGAAATATGAGCTACAAATAATACACATCCTTTCCTACTACTATGCTTTGCCTACATAGCTATAACCATTCTTACTAATGTAGGTTTCTTCTTTCCCTACATAATTCTCTTCTCTCCATCATCTTCCAAGCACTCTATATCCTTCTCATAACAATATACCTTAGTCCTGTGAAGGTACAATAGATCCATTCCAAAAATCATACTGTATAATCCCAAAGGAAGCACATTTAGATGTGTTGATGTAGGCATACCATTCAACTCAAATGCACAAGATATCACCTAATGATGAAATATTTTTTGGGTCCCCGTAGCCAACTACACCAACCAAGACTCTGCATGCAGTTCTTTACTGAAGCCACTCTTACCCACGAGGTCAAGATTAACATAACTATAATTAGATCTAGGATCAATCAAAATGGAAACAACTCGATCAGAGAGCTTACCTTCCATCTCAATAATGGATGCTTAGTGATTCACATGCTTGTTATCAAATGTTGCATAAATCCGAGGAATTCTCTATCCAACATCCCTAATAGATTATGCATCTTGAGAACTATAGATATGAGATCTACCACCATGATACAATGGAAAATACTTCTTGCAATGATCCTTGCCACATATCCAACACTGTAATGATTCTCTGCCACTACCTTCATTTTGTTGCTATCCGGGCTGAGATCCATGCCCTTTCTCTGTTGTACTAAACTTCTTGTAAGGAGACACATTCTCTTTCTCACCTGCATCCTGAGGTATTTCCCAGTCTGAGGTCATTTTCCTTTTGTCTTGTCATTTCCTTTCCAGTCATTCTTAGGCTCAGTCTTACGCTTCAACTGTTCATAACAATTCTTCAACTTCCCAATTACTTCCTCCAATGTTCGAGGCCCATCATACTCAATCTAATTCTTGAATGTTAATGGTAGTTTATAGATAAATATTTGAATTTACATCTTCTCATACTTGAGGTAAGGCACATACCTCAAAAACTCTAGAAATTTTTTCATATACTCTTCATCTTTAAAAGATCCCATTTTCAACTGGTAGAACTCCTTAGCCTTACTGTCATAATATATCTCTTACAAGTACAATACTTCTTTCTAGAGAGTCTCTTCAATTCATGCCAACTCAACTCCTCTATCCTGATGCCTTTGACATGATTCACATCTTCCCATTAGATTCCTACTTTTCCTTTGAGACTAATAATAGCTATCTTGGCCTTCATGTTGTCTATGTAGTCATGTAGCTTGAATAACTTCTTCATCCCAAGAAAATATGCTTCTACATCTTCCAGTTTCTTCATATCTCTATCAAATGTACGATATTTGGCCTTCTTGAAGTCATTTGGCAAGTATCCCCTCTCATTCCTCCTATAAGGATGATAATGATGATGACCATGCTGTCTATCGGATCAAAAACTAGAATAGAACCCATAACCACTACCTCTCTTGTTAGGTGTATCCATCCATCTTCCACCTTTAACCATGTCATCCTTACCCGACCCATGTCCTCCATGAGACTTGCTACCAAATGCCCCATTGGTCATGTCCCCCTATCCATAATTGATCTGTGGTTGTCTCTTTCTTTGAAAATATGATAAACTTTGAAGGATAACAACATTGACGTTTGCTTGCTTTTCCTGTGCCTTGGAAATTTTTTCGTGTGACTGAATGACCCTGTCATTATCTGCTTTGCAAATTTTGACTTCTCAAGGTATTTGCTATGTCAAGAGAGTACTCATATCTTGGATGCTCATATAGTCTATAAGGAGAGTCACATGAACTGTAATCCACCATTCTGCTTGTCATCTCTGATCCTCTATTTACTGCAAACATACCATGTCATATAAATCAAATATAAATATAACCAACATGCCTCAATGAAGTTCAAGGGAGGACATATTGTATGCAAAAATCAATCCAGATAAGCATGATATATATATATTATATATATATATATATATATAGATATATAGATATATATATATATATACATAGATATATATATATATATATATATATATATATATATATATATATATATATATATATATATATATATATATATATATATAGATATATATATATATATATACATATTCATATCAACATATCAACATCATGCATGATAACACTAATTGCATACAATGACCTCATGCACGACAATCATAACCATGACAATGCATTCATAACAACATGCATCTAGGCCATCCAGTATAATCATTTGAACCTATAAGCTTTGATACCAATCTATAATGCTACCACCCCACATTTACCCACTTTTACAAGCCCTTTGGGTAAATGTGAAGTAGAGTGCCACTATGACATCACCCGACCTCCTAGTTCCAGTTAAGGAACTGGGGCCTACAATAGAGACTTACTAACCACAAAATGACATACTATAGGGACTACAAATCATCCAAGAGCTGAAGAAACACCCCAGGTGGTCAATCCTTAAGTAGGAACCTTGTTTCACTAGCATAGAGCCCCAACCTCTTGCATGAAAAGGCCAAGGTGCGGTTATAGGCCTCCAACCACATGCACAAAACTTCCTCCAAGTGGTTGTGACCCAAATTGCCTATTTCAGAGGGTGCGATCTCGAGATCTGAACAACAATTCTAGGTCAACATCCAAAACACTACCTAGTACCACCTAAGACTTTCCATAATCATAATAGACATGACAACAAATATAAAAATTCAAACTTGAGTAAAAAATTTAACCTTGAATGACCATAACATACTAGGCATTTCGCCAAACACATGGTAAACATGTAAGCTATAGGTCATGAATGCATATGTAAGTGTAAATATCCATTCTTTAGCTGCAAATCAATGAGAATGTATAATGCCATCTCAACATAGCTGCAAGAATAATGGCTACCCCAAGCATTCATCAACTTATGAAACATAACAAGAGCCATAGCTAGAACATATCTTAAATCATGCTTATAACCAACATATAATCATAATATTAACCATGACAGAACAACCATCAAATCCACATAATAACAAGTATAAATGCTCATAGAGTACAATAAAAAAATAACTCTTATTAACTTATGAAAAATCCAAACAAGTGAGGGACTTCCATGTACAACCCAGCCATATATTGAGTGGAACCAAATATTTCTTTCAGCTAATCAGCCCCATGTCATATTCCAAGCATGAATGTGCAAGCTCATGGGATAAAGCAAGACATAAACAACCAAGGGAATCCAGAGGTTAAACCACCTCGACCCTCAAACTATTGTGATCTCGCCAAAACTGGTCAAGAGATCACAAAACCAAAACAAGAATGGATGACTTAGAATTCTTTAACCATCCCTTGAGGAATTTTCCTGTCTCCACCCACCTGTTGAGGGATTCTTGGAGAAAACCATGTCGACCCCCAACCCTTGGGAATTTTCCTTAAACCACCTCACCTAGATCCAAAACCTTATCGCAATCCAAATCTCAACTAGAAACGAATCCCATCACACCATGGATATCCATAAAATGGCAAGGAAAGGATGAAACCACTGTCAAACCTGACGAAAACCCATGCTAATGAAAAAAATGAACCAAATAAACCAATGCATGTACCATGCATTCACACATCAACTAGGAAATCACATATGCAACCTGTTGCCCATAAAATTCTCCTGCTGAAGATGCTGATCCAACCTTCTCCTTGATTCCTTTGCTCTTCCTTGCTTGTCCTTTTCCTTCCTTTGCTTGCTTTCTTTCTTTCTCCTCTTGGTGCTCTTCTCTCTCTTTCTCACTAATTTCGAAACAAAATTGACAAAATATTTAATTGATAAAATCTCAACTAGAAAAATATATGAATTGATCCTCAGAAGCCTTTTTATCATTGAGGCCTCTATTTTCTTCATTTCCCTCTAATTTCCCTCTAATTTCCCTCTCACACAAATTTGTGTCTCTTCACCTTCATTTCCTCCTATTTTCCTTTATTTTCATAAATAAAATTACAATTAATGCTTCTTTTCCTTTTCTATTTTCCTTAGCCATTAATAAATTGAAAGTGATGCCCACTATAGTGATTTTCCCAACATTCAACTTGCAATACGTGTCCCATGACCTTGGACTTATTTTTCCTTTATTAACATTTATTACATGAAATTTAACGTGGGGATGTTACATCCAATACTTGACAATATTTATTGTTTAACTTCTAATAGATAGACAATGCACTTTTGTGAAAAAAAGGCTTAGACATGTCTTCATGACACTGATTGCATGCCTTGGTTTAAGGGGTTGTGTAGTTCCTTGTAGTTTTTAACTACGCAACTCCTTGTTGTAGTGAATCGCACAACCACTTGTGATAGGAAGCTACGCAATAAGCTGTGAAAGTCAACTACAAACTCCCAAGTGATAGTCAACTACGCACTCCATTGAGACAATAAACTACGTAGTCTCTTGAGCTAGTAAACTGTGCAATTCCCGAAGTTAGGTAATTGCACATTCCTTGAAAATAGGAAGTGCACACTTCCCGATGATAGCTCATGCGCCCTTCTAGATTGTAGTGACATGTTTCCAAGTTGTTATCTTACATGTGTCAAATTTATAAGTTTAGCTCCTTTATTTTAGGCATGCATGCTAGAAACCTTAACCCTAACCTCATGACTACTCATCTATATAAGAATTCACCCTATAACTCGTTCTCACACTCATCTTTGGAGCTGTATCCACTCTCGTGAGCACAAGGAGCTTTTGTTCTCATTTGTGCCCCTTTTCCATGTAAGTTTCTCAATTGTCGCTTTTTGCTGCTTTCACTTTCTCTTTTGTTGCTTTTGCTTTTACAAGTGTCACTTTTGCCTACTTTTCATATAACAAGTGTCATTTTAGTTATTATTAGATTCTGTAAGTGTCATTTCAGTATTTTATGATTCTTTTTTGGTGTTGCCTCGCATTCCATGTCTTTTCACATGCCAATCATCATTGTTGTTGGTTATATTAATCCATGCTTGTCTTCGTACTTTCATTATCTTTCTCACTTGATGTGAATGCTTTTTTGGATGGATCTCGAGCCAATATACAACTTTTCTCCCTTTAGTTAGCAGATCTCAAGCCTTGCTCTCTTTCATATAAAATTGCATAGATCCCAATGTTTCCTTACCTCCTTATCTGTGCATTGCATAATCCTAGCCATAAGAGATTCCCTCTTACCCTCTATGACTGTGCACTACACAATCCCAGGGCACCAACTATGCACTGTGCATTCCTATCCATCAATGAGGCCCCTCCTGTCCACTTTAACTGTGAACTGTATAGTATGGAAGCCTCCCTCCATCAGTAATTGTGCATTGCGCAACCTCAAGTCACAACCTCTCTGTCTTTGCTTAAAATCCTTGTATAGTCCACTCTTATTCACTACACAGTGTACATTTCCAATGACCAGTGAGTCACTCTACCTCCCCCTATCCTCAAGCATTGCACAATCCCTCTCTTAGTGACAGTCTTTGTTTATGACTGGTTGATAGATTAGTTGATATTTTGTGGTACTGACTTGTTATTTCCATAAGTGCATTTGTTTCACCAAGTACTGTAGGTCTAGGTCACATTAGTATTTCACAATCCACCAACACCTTGCCTCCCTCCACAAATAAAGGACCATCAAAGGAAGCCACTGGAAGCAGTACTAAGGGTGCCACGAACAATACCTTGACAGGAGTGCCCATCCTGTTAGATACTTAATTCTTCTTTGATAAATCTTCCATTGTCACATGACTAACCATCAAATATGTCTTTAATACAAAGGAGTTCTGAGAGGATCTTGAAGATAGGGAAATTTATGTGAATATCCAGAAGTCAGGGTTCGAAAAAGTTGCTTGCAGGTATCATGTTCTACCTTGTGCTGATCTTATCGAATGGGTATTGCAGGGTATAGAGACTAAGAACATGGTGCTTCATAGTGTTAGTGGGAAGTAGCATGCCTCTTATTTGTCACGTGACTTGCATTCATACTATAAGTTGCCCAAACCTGAGCACCACTTGAATTCCTAGTTTTATGCAACTTGGGGCTATTTGGACGTAAGGGAAGTAATTAAGTCATGGTGGTAGTTGCTGACTAAGTTTTTCAAAAATCCAGATGATATCTACACGATAAAGTTCCTCAGGAAATTCTATCAGTACTTGATGGCTATGAGCTGAAGAATATATGGATAGAGGAGCACTGAATTCTGTGATGAAGGCTGGATCTTCATGCTTTATCATCTTTTCACAAAAGGAAACATATTCAATTGGTCAAACATACTTTCCAAACAACTGAATATTAATGTAACTAAGGAAAAATAACCACCACGAGGAAAGCAACCACAATTTTACATGTTTGCTTACTTACTAGATGGTATTCATGCCTATCACGAGTTCCTAGGTCTAGGCTAGAAGTGGACCCCAAGAGAAATCTCTATCAATGTTTATTGCAGGTTATTGTTAGAGTAGATCTACAAATGTGTTTATGAAAATATTGTTGAGTACTTCTTCATGGTACAATATTAGATGATCTTTGAAGTGGAATACCCTTGCATGTATCATGAGGCTAGAATAACAATTGCAAAGATAACATATTAGTTTACCTCACCTCAAGGCACATACGTTAGAGTGATAGGTTCTTAGATGCCCCCTCATATCATGCCAAGGTATGTGACTAATAAGATAGTCCTGCAGGAGGTCAGGTACCAACTTAGCACAAACTTATATTAGTTGTTGTAGAAGAACAAGACACCTTGGCCTTCCTTTTCTTTGCGAGTAGGATCTTACTAGCTCAAGAGTATGAAGGCTACAAAAACATAAGTTGAGAAGATTAATTTCCTTAAGATTTGTGATATTATTTTTCAAAGATATGATCCCAGGGGTGTGTGCAAACCGCACTATGCTAAGTTACATTTTTTCTGGCCTTATGAGTGATATTCCTAGGAAGAGGAAGAAAAGATAACGAATTGGTACAATGATTCCCAAGCACACGTGCCAGGTGACGAGGCATGCCGTTTCCATGTGTCTCACAAGAAGGATATTGTCTAGGAAGGGAATCAACATAAGTGCCCACTCTAGTTAGCACTACCAAGGCTAAGAGGAAATTTATGCATGATCTTGAGGTAGAGAGGAGTCAAAAATTTAAAGTGGATCCTCTTATTACTAAAGGGGCTATTAAAGCTAAAAGGATGAGAAAGGAGCTTGAGGAATCAAAGAGGAAGCAGTAGGAAGAAGAACAAAGAAAAGAAGAGGAGAAAAAGTAGAAAATAACAAGAACAAAAGGCAAGGTAGGAAATACAGAGAAGACATGAAAAGTTAAGAAAGAAAGAAGAGGAGGAAACTAAGAAGAAGCAATAAGAGGAAATATGGCTGAAATAAAGAGAATAAGAACAATAGAATCAATTTGAAGAGGAAGAGAAGCAAAGGCAGTTAGAAGAAGAAGAAAGCTAGAATAAATAGGATGAAGAGTTTGCAATAGAGACAAAGGAAGAGATGCAGGCAAAATACATAGAGCCTAGAAAGGAGGAGGAAGACCAAGAGGTAGACATCATGCCTATTGCAAAGCATACCAGTTATAAACCTCCACCTCCTCTTACTGGTGGCCACATCCCATTATGTGAGATGGGAATATCTCCTCTACAAGATGACTTGGTTATGGATATCTCCAATCTTACTTTCGATCAGAACAAAATAGTATAGGAGAGGTGAAGGTACTTTCCAAATGACCTAGTCCATCCTATTTCCATCCACACAGAGAAGGTAATTATGCCTAATACTAGGAAGAATTTGAGAACAACCACAACAACTAAAGAAACCTATGCATAAGCTACAAAATTAAACACTAATTGCTTGATGAAAGAAAATGAATATTTAGCAAAGGAGTTGGATTCTACAAGTCAACAATGATCATCTCCTCGCTGATCAAGAAGAATATGAAGAGTTATCCGGTAAAATAAAGAAAAAATAAGCTCAAGAGTCATGAGGGAGCTTAAAGGTCACAAAGGAAGGTGAAGGGTAACCGCATTTGTTATAAATAAACCCTCATAACTCAAGCAAAAGGCTTGGAACTTAGGATTGGTACCCTTAGCTTCTCTAGATCAGCATAGGAATGAATATCATTCTTTTGTATAAGCAAGTGGTAACTTCATATTCCACTATTAGAGCGGTGCCATATCATTGTATTGTGTACTTGGAACTTTCACTAATATTAATAAGCTCTCAGATCCAACACACTTTCATGCATGTATCATGGATATTGTAAGACTGTTCTTTAATGTTTATGGTATATGTTGTTTCATACATGCTAAGGTCAATGAAATATTTCGTTAGCTTTAGTATATATCTTATTGAATGTGTGTTGTATTTTCTTTCATGATTGTTATTATCTTGTGAACTATTTTGTAGGTTAATTAACGATTCTTTCATATATATGTGTGTGTGTCTCTTTTAGGATAGTACTATTACTTTTCTTCTAGAGACTCTTCTCTTTTATTCTTGTGTGGAAGAACCTTTTATGCATTACAATTGACTCTTCACAAAGTTACTCACTTGCTGCCTACAAAGCTATGTGTATGCTTCCTATGTTGTTTATTACAACCAAGGAACATATAGAAGATCACACATATGGAAGTCGAGCTCGTTTCCCGGATGGGGCTCCTACTCTAAATGGTTTGAGGTATAATTGGGACTTCATACTAGGGACACCCCCTTCCTTGCTGTCGGGATCCAAAACCGTCAATAGGAATTGGCACTAAAAGGCAGGCCAGATGACAAGTTGAGCCCGTGAAGTTTGGTTTCAATATTTCATCTTGAATGGCTTCCCCCCAAATCATAATCCTAAGATGCTCTGATAAGATTGCAAATCTGAAATTTCCTAGGTGAATAATTCATAACTTGTCTAATTTAAAGTTTAATGGAGAAGGTGAAACATCCATTCTTGAGCACACCCTTCACTTTCTTGATTTTTTTTATTATTTTGAAGTTAATTGTGAAGATGTTACTTATAGGTTGTTTATTCTCACCCTTGAAGCTCATGCTAAACAAAGGTGTTATACATTTCCGACTGCTTCCATTCATTCCTTCAAATAACATGTCATGGAGCTCCATCAAGCTGTTGAAAAGTATGATTATCCGAATGTGTATAAAAATATTATCCAAATTAGAATGAAATCCGATGAATATTTGGAACATTTTCTTGATCATTTTCTTTACTTTTGATATGAGTTTTCTGAGGAAGACATAGATTGGGATTTTGTGAATGAGAAGTTTGAATATTTAGTGTGAGTTTCTTTGGAACCACTTGAATCTGAATCCCTCACAAGTTTTCCCACTTTTCTTGGTCTTGGAACACTTAAAGTTTCAAAGGAAGGATCTAATCCTTCATGCAAAGTAGTCCCATGTACTAATGTTGAAGCTGGAAAACTTGAAGATCAAATCATTAATCCATCTATCCCATCTCCATCGTCCCCTCATAATCAATATTTAACTTTGTGTTTGATAAATCTTGAATCTGATTTAATTGGAAATATTGCTTCTTCAAGATACACTCTTATTACTTATAACCTTTTTCTTGTGATCCTCTTTATCTTGATCCGTTGGATAAATCTATTCTACCAATTTCTTTTAATTCTTACAATAATCAGACAAGATGATGATGTTTTTCTAGTAGAAGAGAAAGAGGCTCATGATGTCCCTTATGATGATTATTTGTGGGCTTCATATTGTGAACAAGAATATGTCATAATGGATGATCTACCATCTGAATATTCTTTCCCCTCTTCACCCTTGACACACTATTCATTATTCCTTGATATGTTTAATGAATATGTCACATCAGTTGTTCCTTAGAATTATGTTGATCCATATATCGTTGGTCTTGAATACAATCGGGAATGGTGTCGGGTTGATTTTCAATATAAAGAAGTAAGGGTGGAATCCATTGTTCATATTCTATTTCAATCCTCATCCTTGATATGTGAAGAAGAAGAGTTTCTAACTCCACGCATTCAAGTAAATAATTCTTTCGGTTCATCTAACCATGAAGAGTTCCTTGAATTGAATGTGAAATTTGATTTGGTTAGTGGGATTGCTAATGTTTTTATTGACACATATAGTGAGGATTTTGCATCTTCATCAGTCCATCTTTCCAAGCCACCTGTTTTTTATGATTTACCATTTGATAGTTTGGAAAATTGCCAAGAATTTGAGGCACTTCAGCCCTCACTAATGATTAAGTTAGGATCTTGTGACATTGGCAATATTTCTGAACATGATCAGATCAAAATCCCCTCGCGGGATAATCTTCATGATTTGGCTAAACATGGGGAAAATCAATCTCCCTTTCAATTTCGAGATTCTTCACTTGGATGTTTTCCATATCACGATCTGATCACTGAATGGCTAGAAGAATCTTACTTGGAAATCTCTTTTACCGTAATAATATTCTATATTTATTTATTTTTTCCAATAATGAAGGTATGAATGAATTTAATTCCATGGGAATCTATCGATATTTGTGTAACCATCAAGGGACAATCATAGTTTTTTTAACTCAAGATTTATTGTCATAGTTTTCTGCTAGCGTGTCTAGCCTTCAAGTCCTAGAGAAATTCCTACCGATTTATCTTTTCCCCTTTATAATGTGCTTAACAATTTCCCTTACCACTCCCACCCTCACCTTTGCAGGTCAAGAACCACTTCTTTGGTTACATTGGAAATTTCATTTTACATAATCCTGACCTCCCTCTTATTAGTTTAGGAGTAGGTTTAGTCTAGTTTTAATTTTTTTTTTTTGATCATCATTTCTTTTATTTTCCTTTTCCTTTCACACTTTTCTTTTGACTTTGTTTATAATAATCCATATATGAAATTTGTTTTATTGGCTTTGAAAAGGTGTGGCAAAGTTCAAGAGGATACTGTAAAACTATCAACATTTGGTAAATTGTCAACCCCTTATTTGTAAGGGCCTTACATCTTTAATAATCCATGATGCTAGATGGAAAGTATGTTTCTTTCTCAATGAAAGACTTAATATATCTATAGTGCTCGTGTCTATAATAAGATCTTCCTTGGGTCTACCTTTATATTTGTTTGGTTTTAACATGTCAACTCGGTCGAGTATAGAAGGGAAGGAGGAAACTTAAGCAAGATAAATCACTTAAGAGCCTTTTTAAAACAAGAAAAAACCTCTATTTCTTATTAAATAAGTCATGATCCCTCTTCCACCCATGGCACATACACATCGATTAAATTCAAATAAGGATCAAAGTTCTAAAACAAACAAACAGGTGAAAGAAGAGAAAGGCTCCCTATCTAGAGAGGTGAAGCAAGAATATTTATCGGGGTACTGAACAGGCTCGTTGGAAGCTAAGCAATGTTTGTGATTTCTTAAAGTGAATTCACCAGGGTACTAAACAATCCTACTAGTAGTGGAGAAACACTAGATATGATACTGAAACTATGACATCTTATACTTGTATACTTACAAAATCCCAACCCTTAATTGAAACAAATGAGATTTGGCTAGTTCTATGAAAGTGTTAATCCGATGAAAGGGATGGAAGAGACTGCATCTGTAATCGAGTTAAGTAGAGAAACTATGGTGATCTATGGTTTGAGAATTACTTCCCTAAAGCTAGACTTGGTGTGTAAAGTTAGACGTGAACAAAGGAGATGTATTTCTACCAATGTGCCGCCAAGTGTTGTAGCTGCTACTACCCCCTCCAAAATATTTCCCATGCTTTGATTTTGGAGCCTCCCTTTGGTAATCTTGGGTCTTATTTCTTCTAAGTGTCGAGTTTTCTTCTTTGAGTATTAAGTGTTGCAACCTCTCACTCTTTCATGCCAAGCTTGTGATATTCCACCTGTGCATTTCCTCGGAAAGCTATTGAACATTTTATGATGACACATAGTACTTGACGATAATTATTGTTTAACTTATATTAGATAAACAATGCAATTTTGTGAAAACAAGATTAGGCAAGTCCTAATGAGATTGATTGTATGCCTTGATTTGAGGGACTATGTAGTTCCTTTTGGTAGTTAATTGTGTATCTCCTTGTCGGAGTGAATTTTGCAACCCCTTGTGACAGGAAAATGCACAATTAGCCGTGGAAGTCAATTGTGCACTCCACTGAGATAGTAAATTGCGCAGTCCTTGAGCTAGTAAACTGTGCAGTTCTCGGAGTTAAGCAATTGTGCATTCCTTGAAAATAGGAATTGCACACTTCTCAATGATAGTTCACACACACTTTTAGATTGCAGTGTGGCACATGTTTCCAAGTTTTTATCTTACATGTGTCAACTTACTAAGTTTAGCTCCTTGATTTTAGGCATGCACACTCAAAACCCTAACCCTAACCTCATGAGTGCTCATCTATATAAAAAGTCATCTTAGAGCTCATTCTCACACTCATCTTTGGAGCTCTATCCACTCTTGTGAGTAGAAGGATCTTTTTTATTCCATTTGTGCCAATTTTCTGGGTAAGTTTCTCAATTTTCGCTTTTTCTTGATTTTCATATAAAAAGTGTCATTTTAGTTATTATTAGCTTCTGCAAGTGTTGTTTCAGTCTTTTATGCTTCTTTTCTAGTGTTGCTTCGCATTCCATGTCTTTTCACATGCCAATCATTATTGTTGCTGGGTATATTAAGGCATGCTTTTCTTCCTAATTTCATTATATATCTCACTTGATGTGAATGCTTGTTTGGATGGATCCCAAGCCTACCTATAGCCTTGCTCCCTTCAATTAACAAAACTTGATCCTTCTTATATGTTGGAGAAAATTGCGTAGATCCCAAGGCTTCCTTCCTCCTCAACTACACATTTCACAATCCTAGCCACCAAAGGTTCCCTCTTACCCTCTGTGTCTACCCACTGTGCAATCCAAGGGCCCTAGCTATGTACAGTGCATTCCTAACCAAAAGTGAGGCCCCTCCTCTGCACTGTCATTGCAAACTGCGTAGTAGGAAGCCTCCCTCCATCAATAGATGCACATTGCACAACCTCAAGTCACAATCTCTCTCTCTGTTGACAAGCCTTGCGAAATACAGTCCCAGTCATTGCGGAATGTGCATTTCCAGTGAATAGTGAGTCACTCAAGCACTGCACAATCCCTCTCTTACTGGATGTCTTTTGCTTATGATTGGTTGATAGATTAGCTGATATTTTGTGGGACTAACTTGTTATTTCCATGATTGGATTTGTTTCATTAGGTACTGTATATCTAGATCACATTAGTCTTTCATCATCCACCAGCACCATTCCTCCCTCCACAAAGAAAGGACCATCAAAGGAGGTGACAAAAAGCAGTTTGGAGGATGTTATCACCTAAAAAATGATCATCTAGTCATTTTCTACTAGGTTGATCGAAATACACCATGTAGGATGGGTTTTTCCATATTAAAACCCACTTTCACTGTAAGAAATAATTTAGTGAACCATTTTCCTAAATTATTTCTCTTTAAAATCCAAAAATTCCCATGAGAATAATTAAATAAATCATTATTTATTTATTATTCTCTCGAAATAATTATTAAATAATTGTTTAATGATTATTTCTAACCATGTTTTACTTAACCACTAAGGAATAATTAAATAAATCATTATTTATTTATTATTCCAGATTATCCCCTATTTCTCTCATGAGATAATTATCTCCTATTTATGTCATGAGATAATTATTAAATCACTATTTAATAATGATTTCTAATTCATATTTGACTTAATCACCATGAATTAATTAATATTTCATTTTGATTTGTTAATAAATTTAACCACTTTCTAAATAAAGCTATTTAACCATTTCGAATATCTTTCCCTCTAAAAAATATAATAAAAGATTCACAACAACTAGATCTTGATTTGGTCTATAATATTTACGCCGTAAGGCGTTCCTCTTTGAGAATAATTTCCTCAGCTGCTACTCTACATCAGTTTGCGCTGTCAGATTAAATGTTATACGATTGAAGAATATTGTACTGTATGATTCATACAGTTTCAACTATTTCAAATTGATATAGTTACAAGACATGCCATATAACCTAGAGGATGGTGAGATTCACCTTGCATTTGCATTTGATAGATCAGATTCTTGATGTGGGGAGACAGTGAAGGGGGTTGATTAGCAGAGATGGTAGCACCAATAAACCCTAGTTTTGGAGGAAATAATGGGAAGAAGGGTTGTTATTTCTTTTATAGGTGAAACAAATTCTCTCGAAATGGAAGTCTGTGAATCCCAACAACCTGAATGCAGTGGAGGAGCAAATTTTTTCTTTGTTAGACTGCTTCCATTTTTTATTTTTTGTCCGAGTGCAAAGATCTGCGGGCCCTGAGCAAAATTTTGGATTCCCTCAGAATATGAGGGTTTTGTTTTTTCATTCAGTACCCGCAATCAAATTTTCTCTTAGCTGCTCTGCCGAGACCTTAACACCAATTATGTTGCCAAGGCTCATAGTTTGATGGATTACGCCTAATGAATTCTTGATTTCAGTTTTCATGCCCTCAGGGAAGTAATGTTCAAATTAGAGTTTTGCAAATCCTCAATGAGAGAAGCTTTATGTTGTGGAGGAAAATATTTTTCAGTTCTATTTTCAACCAATATCATATTTTAGAGGTATTTAATTTACCCTGCTAAGGTTCAGGATTGAATTTTAAAGTTTAGTAGATATCTACCCAGAGTTTGGGATTTGTATATTAGAACTTAAACTGCAACGATAGGTTGGGGCTCATGATTTTGGATTTAAGGTTCCATGATTTTTGAATTCTCTGATTCTAATTTTCAAGAATGGAAAACTGCAAAAAGTTGCTCAAGCTCTTCAAGTTTTCATCATATAGTATTCAGGGTATAAGAAACTTCATCAAGATGAGATTTCCAACACCTTGGTATACATGCCTCTATAAAATATTGAGGAATGTGTAGTTTGTGTAGATACTGTGAAACATAAGGTTGAACATAACCCTTTAAAGGCCATAGAAGCGAGTGATTTACACATGGCTCTAAAACTTGGTTTGAGTCTTTGCTTTGATGCTTTAGATGTGGTTGTGGTCTCTATCAGTTTCTAAAATCTCTATATCTATTTCGGACCTCATCCCCGTGAGGGAGGTTGTGGCTATAGAGATTTCTCTTTCGTCGACTCCAGGAATCACACACTCTACAGGTCTTCGAGATGAGTGGGCCAACGAACGGATGTTATTCCTATCACCTACCTATAATTGACATGAGACTCTCTCTATGAGCAAGGGAAAGGATCAATAACCTGATTGATATATGAACCAGGGAATCCTACTTCTTGTAGTAACTAGATGTCTTTTTTGATTTGTTTTCCTGTCTGGTGGAATGGGTAATTTATGGCTGGCTTTGTTTGTATGTTTGAATTATTCTTGTTACTACCTGCAAGTTGAAAGTGATTACTTGACTGGGGTAATTGCTTCCCCGGATAACCCTAAAAGTAAGTCGCGTAAGTAAGGTAAGATAAGGTCTTGTAATGACTTAGACAAAGTTCTTATTGAGTATAATGCTTCATCGCCATGTTTATAGGCTCCTGGATTACTGTTCCTTGTGAGTATATCCACTCTTCATTGAGAACCATGATAAATTGTTTATCAATGTTGGATTCTTATCTGAGTGAAATCTGTTATGCATCCGCACAAGTGTTAAGAATGAAGAGTAGACTGACAAATAATCAACCTGCAAGCATGGAACAATTTCAACTAGTTGGGTTTTACTATTTCATTCATTTTACAGTTAAGATTGGGAACCATACTTTAATTGGTAATATGGCCTTGGAAGGGTATGAAAGGTGACATATTTGATCCCTAAACAATAATTTTGTTGAAATATTCATTGATTTTTGAATGCTCAGATTCTAATTTTTGGGAATGGAAAACTGCGGCTCGTGAAATTGCTAGTTTTTAGGCTTAATCCATAGTCATAAATTTTATTGATCAAAATCTAATGAGCACACTTCCGAATAAACAATCACTATGTCAAATTCTCTTCCATTCCAAAACTCAAATTCACAAGTTTTTAGTTTTTCTAAATCAAACTAGGTGGGAATTAACAGGCCTTGGGTTTTTCCAAATCAAATAAACAAGGAGGGAGACAACATAATTCACTTCAGTTGTGCTCTCTTAAAAAGATTATCAATCATGCCTCCGAGAACACTGTGTGTCAACATTGTGTGTCAGAACATTCTCAATAATATGTATATTGAGTAGGTTATGACACCCAATGTCCTCTTAACTTTGTTGCGTACTTGCTGAAATGGCCAATTTAGAAGGTGCAATAAAACTGAGGATGGCCATTTGAATATAAATTTAAATATGAATAATGTATGGCAATAGAAAAAAGAAAATATACTAGGACTGCCATCATCAATGGTGGTACTATTTCAAAAATGTGTGTCACCATCTGTATTAATGTGCATGATTCTGGTTCGATCTGCTCCAAACTTGAAGTTTGTAACCATCCACGCTTGTTTTCACATGTCTTCTTCAAGGTTGAAGTTGGAAACTATGTACTTGTTGACGGTGTTGGACCTGCCAACATGTTAGGGGATCTCCTCAGTAAGAAGTCACAACTAGACCTCAGACCGTTTGGTGAAGGAGTCCCAGCAGCGGGTCATGTAGTGTCGCCTTGACCGCAATTGCACACAGAGGCAAGTAAGATGTCCATGTTGGTAGCAAGGGTGTGACATATGTAGCAAGTCATGGAAGGTGCATGAGTGGTTCTAACACATGGAGGGTGAGGTGAGTATGCCCCTTGGAAGCCTGTGAAAGCACGAAGTTAAGAAGAGAACACACAAGCAAAGATGCATCACAACATGTAAGGCAAGTAAGCTAGCAATCCAAAGTGATGGTTAAACCAACAACACATTTCAGTAAGATTCGTACATACATGTACAAAAAAATCTACACATGCATGCATAAGAAAACATATACATATATCATTTAGAGTAAAAAAGATAGTTGAAATACAATACGACATATGCATGAAACGTTCTGGCTCTGTTATATTAAGAAGTCAAAGTTCTAGTCATACAATACAACCATGACCAACCACTAGTTCCGAGAACGGAACGTTACAGTCACTGCCGCCTACTCCTCCAAAGAGATATACTAGCTCTACACAGTGGAGAAGCCAAGGCTCATTATAATACTGTCCAAGCTTTCTCTAAGATACTCCTATTGGAAGCTTAGTTGACCAAAAGCCTATACAATGAGTTATGAGGGACTATATATATATATATATATATATATATATATATATATATATATATATATATATATATTCAACTACTCTATGACTGTTACATTCAACTATCGACACTTGAACTTCCACTTGACAAGATGTTACATACAATCTGCACATGTACCCATGTGAGACAAAATAGGCTTGAGCAAGCCATACAAGACATCACTAACACTCAGACTGTTATGGTAAGACCAACTCTTTGACATCCTTGTGATGATCGACGGTGGCGAACTTATGCCAAGCTTGGTTGTCCGTGATGGTATTCGTGCACTCAATGGTGACATCCTGTTGAAAGTGAAGTCTTGCCTCCATTGCATCCTGGTACATTGATATGGCTCCTCTGTCCAACTTGTTTGATGGCATGACCAACAACATACTGATGCATATTGTATGTGTTGATCTCCAAGTGTGTGCTGGTGACCATGCGAATCAACTTGTCGAAGTACATGTTTAGCTCCAGCCAGACTTGCTTCTTGTCTTTGCCTCGGTGAGTGTGCCAAATGGGTGGGATCGCATGCATGGACATAATGACATGCATACTGCTGAATTCCCTTGCATGCGATCAACAACACTACTCACCTTGTCTGCACCATGCTAGATGCTGGGATGGATCTATAACTTGTATGGGCATAGTTTCATCCGTTTGTACATGTTGCGCCCCCTACTGTATCTATTCCTGCTGCAATTTCCATGGAAAATTTTAGGGGCTAATGTTCGCCCAGTGGGCTAATTTTCCATGATTTTTCCACAAAAAAGATTCGCCAATTTTCAATTTTTATAAAAGACGATTCACCCAAATTTTAGAATATAAAATTATTTTACCTTAAAAATCACCAACATTATATAGAGACTATATATAAAATCATTATAAATTTTAATAATTTTACAAATATATCAATAAACATTTTATAGTTTGCATATTATGGATTAGTGAGATTCGCCAGTGTTTTTAAACTTCAAGAAAATTTTCCATCCTTAAAATTTTCCTTGGCTGCAACTCATTCTCTCGTCTGTGCAACTCTTGTTCTTCCTTGAGTTGTTGCTTCAGCACATGCAACTCCTTCTCTATTTCTCTTTTTGCCTTCACATGATCTTCATATCGCGCTATCACCTCATAGCCTCAATCTCTAAAGCTGCTTTCTTCATGAGTGGATCTGCTTTGAACTTGTATCTTTGTTCTGCCTCTATGCTATCAACAACCTTCCTCTTGAATTCGTCGCATGAAGGTGTGCTTCCTTCTACTGCCGATGGTGTTGCTCGCTTTGATTTTGTTGCCATTCATCTTGATATCCTTCTCCGTGAACAACTTGATGTCTTCGTGGATAGGAAAGTTCATAGACACTTGATCAACTGCATCCCCATTTGCTCTCTTAATGGTGTCTTTGACTCTGCTCTCCTGGAAGCCATTGTACCTGTGCTGCTGGGAGGCGAATGACACCTGTGATACTTGGAGACATAACAACATCATGGCAAGCAATCTATCAGTTGAAAACCAAAACAAGCTAGAGGACTGACATGTAACATACCTATGTGACTATCTATGAAGATTGCACACTTTTCACTAGGAGGCTGGGAGACTAACTGCCAAGATGGCAGACGACACAGTTTGGGTTGCTGGGAGGCTGACTGACTGCTGGAACTATGCAAAGGACAATCAAACTTGGCCTACTGAGGATTGAAACTACGCAATGCGCAATTTCAGTCAGAAGTGACATGCAACAAGTAAACTGCATAACGCAGTTTCTGGGGCAAGCAGGACAATACCTCCAAGAATTGCGCAATGCAAGCATGGAGGTCGGTGCTACGCTAGAATTACGCAATTTCTGGAAGGAAGGTAGAGCTTTCGCTTCCGGAAATGCGCAGTGCTAGCCAAGCAAGTCACGGTCCGGGCCAAGGGATCCCAAACCAGTCGATGGGTGACTGACAACATGAGAAGTCAGAATGCATGATGAGATGAGTGCAAACAAGAGTGAATGATTATGCATGCAAATAGTAAGTGCAGGATTCATAAAATGGGACACATGCATGTGTGTGAAGTGGGTTGTCGCGACGATGACCGTCAGTGCAAAACAATGTCATGCATGCAAAAACGATGAGATGAGAACGAAAATTGAAACGACTCTTGTACAAGCTAGCATCCATGCAAACAACAACAAGTGCTCATAGAAATCAAGCAAACAACACTCACACAAAGGGAAACACAAAAAGCAACAAAAACGCAGCACAAGACATGAAAAGCAGGCTTATCCCGAAACAACTGAGCTGGATGTGCCAACGACTCCTAGATGCAATGTGGGATGTCATAGCTACAAGGTAGATGTGAGGAATGAGCTCTCCAACATTCGATTGATGCGTTTTGATAAGATCAAGGTTATGACGTGCATGCCACAAATTTAGGAAAAGTGACACTTGGCGGGAGGTTTATGAAATGGTCCTTACATGTAACCTCCAGCTGCTAAAAATAGATCCCTAAATCTAGGGATGCCTTTGCATGCTGCATTGGGAAAAGCAGTCCATGCATGCAAGTCAGTTTTGCTCGGTCCTAGAGGGAACCGATCAACCTAAAGGTATATGCATTGATCTGCAAGCCTGGGATGAAAAGTTGCGCAGTTCCTAGGCTGAGAAGAGATGGTTGTCCCAGAGGGATTGCACAATTTCTGGGAGGAACATGTGACTGTCTCCTAGGATTGTGCAATTTATGGGCTGAGCAGCTGTCCTGGGTCAGACTGTGTAATTTTCTCAAGGAAGCTTGTTTGACTGCATTACACAATTTTTTAGCCTAACAGGGTTGCCTGACTGATTTGCACAATTTTTGCTAGCTTTTGGGTTGGATGTCCCAGAGGGATTGCACAATTTCTAGGTTAAGTAGCTGTCTTGGGATGAATTGAGAAATTTTTGAGAGGAAGACTCTCAAGAAGAATTGCACAATTCTGGAGCCTAGCTGGGTGTCTAGCTGGGTTTGCACAATTTCTGGAGGGAAGGTTGGTTCCCCTCCAGAATTGTGTAATTCCCAGAGGGAGTTGCTCAACCAACAACTGACACTAAGTCCAGAAATCAGCCTGTGAAGGGCGTGGAACAAACTTACATGCACAGGATGACAAGACTCTATGAAACAGCTGAAGCTAATGTGCAAGACATGCTACTGAGGATGGTGTGTAGGGAGGCTCCAAAATTAAGCTAAAGAAAAATTTTGGAGGGTGGTTGTAGCCGCTACAACAGTACCTTAAAATATTTCCCTTTATATACATTACTACAATATCATGTTCAGTTACATAATCGTCAACCTGAAAAGTAGCAGGTTTCAATGTGCCTTCACATGCAAAGGAAGCATTCATGCTCCTTCAGAGGGGTATGTTTGATCTTGTTCTGGAAGGAGGAAGAGAAGATATGATGTTGATTCTTTGGTACTCAATATGTAAACCACTTTGATACCATTCAAATGGATATGGATGCATGTGTAAACTTTCACTCTATAGTGTAAGGTTGTCTGGTTAGTACTGTGAGGATCCTTACTGGTTTCAAGTTCATATAATGAAGTCAGAACATAGATCAATTCCTTGAGAGTAGGTCAATCACCGTCAATGGGGAGAGTGCACTTTAACATACAAGAAATATTTTGGAGGGAACTATTTTGGAACTATTCTAGAATTTGACATATAGGAACAAGATAATTTTGTTATTATCCTTTTAACAAATTCACCAATTCACTAAATTAAGGAAATATCCTGAAATATGCAATAAAGTTAATCTTATTTTTAACTTCTATCTTTTCTAGTAAAGAAAAATATATGACAGTGAAAGGTTTTGTTTTCAATAAATATTGGTCATCAGGAATGAAAAAATTGAAAATTGTGGAATATTATCCTTTTCCAAAAATGTTTGTCTTTTCATCTAACACATATCGAATCCAGAAATGCTTCTCTTTTCAGGTATCTCTTGTACTGAAAATTGTGAAAGGTTATCCTTTTTTAGAAAATATTTTTCATCGCTTTTCATGTTACATTAATTTTTTTTAAAGGTTTCAAATACTCATCCTCTGTTTTAAGTTATGCATTAAATGCAATGCATGATTTTACTACAAAATATTTGAAAATAGGTCCATAATACATGAAATGAAATGAAATGTGAAAGATGCCAAGTTAATCTAAGAAAAAGCAAGAAGAGAATTATTGGTTTCAAGTTCATATAATGAAGTCAGAACAGAGATCAAGTCCTTGAGAGCAAGTTAGTCACTGTTAATGGGGAGAGTGAAATTTAACATATAGGAAATATTTTGGAGGGAACCATTTTGGAAATATTATGGAATTTGACATATAGGAACAAGGTCATTTTGTTTATCCTAACTTTTATCCTTCAAATATCAAATTCACTAGTTCACTAATTAAGGAAATACCCTGAAATTACTCTTATCCTTCAAATATCAAATTCAATAATTCACTAAATTAAGGAAATATCTTGAAATCTGCAATAAAGTTAAGTTTACGTTTAAATTCTATCTTTTCTAGTAAATAAAAATATATGATGGTGAAAGGTTTTGTTTTTAATAAATATTGGTCATCAGTAATGAAAAAATTGAAAATTGTGGAATACTATCCTTTTCCAAAAATGCTTGTCTTTTCATCTAACTCATACTGAATCCAAAAATGCTTCTCTTTTCATGTAACTCTTGTACTGAAAGTTGTGAAAGGTTATCCTTTTTCAGAAAATATTGTTCATTGCTTTTCATGTTACATTAAAAAATTGTGAAGGTTTCAGATACTTGTCTTTTGTTTTAGGTTGTGCATTAAAATGAAATGCATGATTTTATTGCAAAATATTTGAAATTAGGTCCATAATACATTAAATGAAATGAAATGTGAAAGATGCCAAGTTAATCTAAGAAAAAGAAGGAAGAGAATTACTTACAATGGTGATAAATATTGAAAAAATCCATTCATTGTGAAGTGCTAAAAAAATAAATTATTTTCATCTTTGCAACATGAAGGTAAGTGAAAACATTTAGACAATCAAGCATATGCAAAAAAAGAGCAAAAATTTATAGTAATGAGAATACAAGAACAAGAGATTGGCAACAATCTATATTCTTCTTATTGTAGGTATCTCTCAGATCATCTGAGAATATGAGAATAAGAGATTGACAACAATCTATATATCTTAGATCATCTGATTGATAATATGGTCTGTGAATCAACTATGGTTCATAATCTTTGAGTAGTTATATGTCATAATAATTTTTTTTTATGAGATATGCCTATATAACAATCACATGTATATCCCATTCTCCTACTAAACATGACAATGGACCTTACAACATTAGGTGTTTATAGTAGGTACTTCTCTACTCTTCCTAAATGAATGAATTTCATGAAATATTAAGATCTCAAAGTTTGACAAACTTGGGGCTCAAACATAATTTGGTGATTAGTCACCCATGTTCTAGCCATTTGCTTGCTTTCTAACATGTTATATATGCATTATCACAATCCAACGCATCCCAAGGCATGTCTATGTCCAAAGAAGGCATTATGATAAGAGAATCCACTACATCAACATCAACCCATATTGAAGTTGGAGCTGACAATGATACTGAAGCAGAGATTGATGGCATAGTGCTAAATGCATCTATCATAGATCTAAAATGTAGTTCAAAATTATAATTCAGTGCAGTAACCACTGAAGTTTTATCTCCCTCACAGTTGCATATATTAGGACTTTTTGATTTCACCTCAATGAGTGAATTCTCCTTGGAAGGTGTCACTGTGATGGTCTTTTGATTTTTCCATGCGTTAATATGTGCTCTCATGTCTGATGGATTTGATTTTTATCCACTATTCAACTATTCATTCGCAAACTATCTTCCATTTTATTTCCCCCTCCTATATGCTCCAACACCTACCCTTCAACTCGCTATTGTTGTTGGTTGCAGTAAGTTCTTATCCTTTGTGTCTATAATACATTTGTTTTGATGCCACATTTTTGTGCCTCTTTCTTCTACATACTTATTTTTCTTTTTTGGTTTGATAGCCTAGTTATAGGAGCTACTTTGGCATTCTACTTGTATTTATACTGATGTGCTTTTAAAGCCCCATTACCAACACATCGGTTTTAGATTAATAAAATTATCCAATCTTATCTTTTTCTTCGCATTAGAATTTTGGTGAATTTCATTTAGTTAGAATTTTGATGAAATTGATCAAGTGTTCATAATATTTTCAGGGCACCATCTCCTATATGATTGCTTCCCAGACTAAACAAAGTTCTTATTGAGTATAATGCTTAGCACCATGTTTATAGGCT
The DNA here is from genome assembly GCA_031772625.1 of Pinus tabuliformis. Classification (NCBI taxonomy): domain Eukaryota; kingdom Viridiplantae; phylum Streptophyta; class Pinopsida; order Pinales; family Pinaceae; genus Pinus; species Pinus tabuliformis. Next base: position 1,616,985,843 of record CM062818.1, on the reverse strand, counting down.
CTCGATTATTGTTCCCTGTGAGTATATCCACTCTTAATTGAGAACCATGATAAATTTTTTATCAACTTTGGATTCCTTTCTAAGTGAAATCTGTTATGCATCCACACAAGTGCTAAGAATGAAGAGTAGACTGACAAAATAGTCAGCCTACAAGCACAAAACAATTTCAACCAGTTGGTTTTTACTATTTCCTTCATTTTACAATTGATATTGGGCACCATACTGTAATTAGTAATATGGCCTTGGAAGGGTATTAACGGTGACATATTTGATCCTTAAACTATAATGTTGTTGACATATTCATTGATTTTTGAATGCTCCGAATCTAATATTCAGGAACGGAAAAATGCAGAAATTTGCTCAAGATCTTCAAGTTTTCTTCATAGAGTATTAAGGGGATAAGAAACTTCATCAAGATGATATTGGCAACACCCTAGTATACATGTCTATGCAAAATATTGAGGAAGGTGTAGTTTGTGTAGATACTACCAAAAAGCAGATTGAAGACAACCCTTTGAAGGCCAAAGAAGCGAGTGATTTACACATGTCTCTAAAACTTGGTTTGAGTCTTTTCTCTGATGCCTTGGATGCAGTTGTGGATAGTATCATTCTCAACATCAATGAGGATTCACATATACCACTCTTGGACAAGGTGAAATGTGTGCAGTGGTTTCTTTCTAAGTAGCCATTCTGGAGACCTTTCCCCTATTTATGTTTGAAGTTTCCCACTCAAAATACTTTCTTAGTCATCCTGAATATATCTCTTTGGCTATGCTCAACCAATGCCAATGTAGTCATGTTCATGCAATTCTCTCAGCTAGGAATCCTCTAGGGTTAATATCTTATTAATCCGAGGAGCACATTGTAGCAAACTAGTGGGATATCATGATAAGAAACTCTAATTTTTTGCATCTTTGTTTGTATATTAAAAGTAGATTAAATTTCCATCAAGAAAATCATATGGAGAAGAGAAGTTTGGACCAGCTAAGAAATAAGTGTACAAACACTAGCACCTATCTGAATAAGTGATAAATGTAAATTTGAATAATCTAAAGAAAAACTAGAGTAACACCATGGAATTGCATCTCAAACCACAAGCGAATTTACTAGGGAATTAGGGAATCATGATGATTATCAAGAATTCTTGTTATAGGTATGTTACTCTCGCAATATTGACCAAGATAGTTTTTTGTATAGGCATGCTATTCTCACAATATTGACCAAGATAGGCTAGGGTAAAAATAGGAAAATGGATTTCAAGTTGCATGGAGCCTACTCTCAAGCATGCTCTAGATTTGCATATACTATTCAAACACTCGTATTATTTTATAAATTTGAGTCCATTGTGATACAACTTATCTGATCCCTAAGTTAAGCAACTATCTCACTAACTTGAATGCATTCCACCTAAATGATTTTCAGATAACAATTTGACTTAAGCTACATTGTGCTAACTTGGAACTTGATTTACCAAAATTAATATTGAAAGAAAATAAAACCATTCCAATATCTTGATTGCTCTCAATTTAATCTCAAATTGATGGTACAACCTGTTACCAAACATCTCTTTCATAGAAAGAAACACATTGAAAAAAATGATTCTAAATTCACAAATGAATTAGACAATTCAAACTATTACCAAAGTCAAAGAAAATAACCAATAAATTTCATAAACTAATAGTGATTGATAACAAATGAACAAGTTAAAATTTATATTGTATCAGTGCTCAAAACATAGAGCACATAAAACTGAACAAGAAAGAAGACCCAAATGACATGTTGTATACCTTTAGTCTACTTCATGTTTGAGTACAACAAAAATTATTTGTTCAAAAGTAGGTTACTTAGACCCATCTTCCAAGCAATGACTTTAAAGTTTCTAAAGATATGATCATTGATATTGCATGTCCTTGCTGAGGATATTTAAGATTCAAGAGTGTGTAACTTTTATCTTATGTTTATGTCTTCAATTTTTCTGGTCAGTGGAAGGGTGAAAGATTGGTTGAAGTTCCATTGAAAATAACCATGGAAATATTAGTTTTATTTGTTTCTCCGAGCTTGTTTCTAGAAGCTTCCTTGTTTTCTCTCTACACAAGTCTTAGAGTGTTAGTAAGAGAGATAAAAATGTGAACTCTTTTTTGTAGTTCTGCTTGCCATATAATGGAAGTTTAACAATAACTTCCTCAAAATTGGTCATTAGGAATATTTCCCTTTCTGAATTGAGTTATGTTGCCACTTTATCCCTACTGAGGGGTTATTAGTAAAAATAATCATCATAGGAAGACATGATAACAGAGTTGATGGTGATTTGTTGTAGTCCTTATTAAGGCCTTAAGCAAGTTTGACTCTCACAAAGATTTAACGTGTATGTTAATAGTGGTGCCAACTATCAGCTCAATTAAGAATATCATTGGGAATAAATTACTTGGACTAACTTCTCAAGTAGGAACATCAAACTAACCACCCACTCAAAATAATGATAAGAGTTTGGATTACCTCTACAAAGCTACTAACATATCTGATTGTTGCCACACAAGTTGATGTTGAATCATTATCTCCCTAACATCATGAATAATCTCCACAAGAATAGAGTCCATCCTTGAAAATATGAATGGAAGTTAGCACAAATGTGAAGGTTCTTGAATAGCCAACCATGAGAAGTATTAATAAGCCCAAATTCAATGACCAAATTTTCACTGTGATGAGATAAATCATCAAACAAAACACCAACAAAGGTGACACTATTGATTTTTATGCCAGAGTGTTGCATCTGTTCAAATATTTGAAGGGCTGCTTCGTCAAATCCATGAATAACATATCCTACAATAATAGAAGTCCAAGAGACAACATCCCGTTTAAACATTTTACTAAACATTTTATGTGCATCAACATCTCCAAAAAGAGCTCCATATCCTTATTAAGATACCCCTTACACGCATATCCAACAAGTATTGCAGTCCATGAAACCACGTCCCATTCAAGAATTTGAAGGAAATGTTTCATGGCCTCATCTATGTTCCTATCCTCTACATACCTTGACATCATAACATTCCAAGATACTACATTTCATTCAAGCATTTTTTAAAACACTTGTTGTGCATTCTCTATGCAACCAAATTTAGCATACATATTTACAAGAGCACTCCCCACAATGGAATTACACTGCATTCCATTGGAAATTATGTCATGGTGGACTCCTTTGACATGTTCTAGAGCTGCCAAATTAGCACATGCAGAGAGAACAATGGTGAATGTGAATTGGGGTGGCTACCGATTTTTTCCATATCATAGTAAAAAGCTAGTGCCTCCTCATAAAATCCCTACCTCGCATAATCGACCACCATTGCAGACAATGACACCATCGTTGGTTTAGACATTTATTTAGGTAGGTAGGGTGCCCCTATCTCCCATCTCCCTATATAGTACTTTGGTCACATCTTATTGTTGGCATTATGATGCATGTGTTGTACTTGATGGCAACCCTCTCATAGAAGAATATCTCACTTATGTATAACTGGATGAATCTTCAGACGAGATATCAGATGTGACTGATGGAGGATAGCTCAAAGGAATCAGATGATGAATCTTCAGAAGAGATATCAGATGTGACTGATGGAGGACAGCTCAAAGGAATCAGATGCTAATTCTAAGTGTGACAAGTTAGCTTTGCCATCAAGTCCAAAGGGGGAGATTGTTGGCATTATGAGATAAGTGTTGTCCTTGATGGCAAACCTCACTGATGACAAATCATAGTACAGAAGGTCAGCAGCAAGGAATTGATGATCATACTATAAGAAGAAGAGAAAGTTCATACACGCAGGTTCGTTAAGCCCAAGTCGCGTGTACACGCAGGTTGGCTTCAGCAAAAGCGCGTGTATGTGGAAAAGTACCTTTGGTCCATGGCGGTTATTCCTTGGAAGTTGTGCCTATGGTTTTGGACCTTGGTGTCTCGACGGACGTGTTGATCCCTAGTTTTGAAGTTGATGGTATTGGATTTCTATGGTTTTGGCTCTTGGTATTGAACAAGGCCTAAGGCTATATAAGGAGAAGGAAATCATTAGGCAAGTGTATCTGAAATGTCTTGAATATCTGATGAAGCATTAGATCCAGTATGCAGGTTATGGGTTGATGATGCATTGCTTGATCTGAGCTAAGGAGAGATCCCATCGGTTGATGGAGAGCAAGATCTAAGGAGAGATCGGGATCAAATGGTTTGAAATGAACTATCTTTATGATGCTTATTCTAGATCTACATACTGACGCATGTATAGTTCTATAAGTGTTATGAGTATGACTGATGTCTGGTACAGCTGCAAGTTGATAGAAATTATTTTTAGATCTGTACGCGGGTTGGCTTTGATAAAAGCGCGTATACACGCGGGTTTGATTCATCGAAGTAGCGTATACATTGTAAATCTTAATATTTGAAGTTGCAGATGGATCTGATGGTTATTACAGAGTTCTGTGTCTGCTCTGTGTTCTGGTGACTGTTGTTAACAGGGTTTCAGTGATTCAGAGTTTGATGATTGTTTTGAGCTTCAATGATAGTTATGGGTCCAGTATGAAAATTGGATGAAAAGTGGCCTTACAGATTATGTGTTGTGCTTCAGTGTATCCAGTCTGAAAATTGATGAAACGTGGTACCTGGAGGTGAGAAGATTGTAGGCAAGCACCTACGTACTAGTATCTAAGCTAGTACAAAAGCTAAAGGAGATCTTTGGAGCATTGTAGCAGGTAGCAGCCTGCGTACTAGTAAATGGATCGGCTAGTACAAGAGCAAAGGGGGTTGTAGCTCCCGTACTGGTATAAGACTGCACCAGTACAAATATTGTAAAAGGATTTTCTTATTAAGAAGAAGATTGAGATGACTTGCAGCAGGTGGTTTTCACCCACATTGGGTTTCCACCTTATATCTTTGTGTTCATGTGTGTGGCTCTTGTGTGATGTTCTGTTCTGTTATTCTGCACCTGTTTACTGTTAATATGCTTAATAATGATCTGATGCATTTACTGAAGATTAAGCTAACTGAATTATAAGATCTCTGGATATACGCGAGTTTCATTAGACACAGTAGCGTGTACACGCGGGTTCACTTAATTGAAGTAGCGTATATGTTTCTGAGTATGAAATTTAAAAGTTTGATTGATCTGATAATACTGATTCACCCCCCCCTCTCAGTATTATTTCCAACAATTGGTATCAGAGCAGGTCCTTTGGTAGAAGCTTGATCGCTTGAAGGAGATCCGTGGAACAATGGGAAAGAAGCTTAAGAAGAAAGCTCATAAGAAGAAGAAGACATCTCAGAAGATCTATGACAGTGGGAGAGTCGATTGGGGATTATGTATAAGAAGCTCTTCAGATTCAGAATCAGATTCAGAATCATTATCAGGTATGAATGTGTTATCCTCTGATGTTCCAGCCATATTTCCTTGTGAGACAGATGGAAGTGATAGTGAAACTACTGAACTTGCTCTTATGGGTGAACAAGAAGGAAATGAGATAGAAGCAGAATTTAGAAGACTAAGAAGCAAAATTAGAACTCAAGAAGATCTTCTGAACATAAAGGATGATACTGCTAAGGCTCAACGAGAGTTATTCAAGGAGAAATATCAAAAGTTGCAGGTTGAAGCAACTTCTCTAAGAAATGAAGTCAATGACAAAAACACAACCATCAAGAAAATCAAAGATAGATCCAGCTACTATGAAAATCTTGAAGCTACAATCCTCTCACTAAAAGGAGATCTTGAAGAATCAAAGAAGCAGAATACAGATCTACTCCAAGCTACTGCAAAACAAGAAAACGAAGTCACCAGCTTAAAATCTCAACTAGAATGTGCCTTCCGAGTTCGTCAAATGCAGCAGGATCTGAATGAAGAACAAGAAAAGGAGATTCTCAAATTAAGGCATCAGTTGGAAGAAGGAAGGAGAGATGGAGAAGACATGAAGAAGCAATGTCTAGAAAAGGAGGAACAACTTCAAGTTGAGGTAAATATCTTGAAAGGTAAAATAGAAGAAAAGGATAAGCTTTTACGATTTCAAGATAGTTCTAAAGTCTTGGATGATATTCTTAGTAGTCAAAGGTCTCCTGCTATCAAGACTGGTCTTGGTTTCCATGAATCTGTTGAAGGTGAATCTAGTTCACAAGGTGAGGCAAGGAACTCTAAAGAGAAATCCAAAATGATCAACAAGGAGATGAAAGGTCAACCCCATCAACATTCAAGGAAAAAGACTCCTCAAAGAAATTTTTTTACTCCTCCTATGAATAATGTTGAATGTTATGTATGTCATAATCTTGGACATGTTGCAGCTAGATGTGGAAGAAGAAGGGTTCAAGACCATCATGTAGAAAGATCATCACATTCAAGGTACTTTAATGGATATTGCTTTGCTTGCAATATGTTTGGTCACAAAGCTGCTGATTGCTACAGGAGGAATATGAAATATGTAAGATGTTATGCATGTAACACGCTTGGACATATAGCAAAGGAATGCAGGAACAAAGGATGGACATCACACCAAAAGGAGAAAACCTCATCACACTTGAAGATATGGAGGAAGAAGGAAGTACAGTCAGCACAATGTACTGAGACACAGCACAGCACAGACATATCAGACTCAGGGGGAGCTGAAAGTGTAAACCTTCAGTGTCCTGAATCTCATACGCAAGTTCCTTAAAGGGAAGTCGCGTATATACGCGAGTTCGACACTGCAAAGTCACGTATATGTCAGTCTGAGGAAAAGCAGTGGGGACAGGCTCAGAAAAGGGATCTGATATGATTCAGTCCATTATTTGCTCTATTGGTTAATAGTTACAGTCTGCTGAGGATGTGTAGAAGTGTTTTGATCCTAACTTGATGATGATGATGATGTCTTGATGCTTATTGCTGATATATGCATGATCAGATCTAACAGATGGCACAGGTTGAGGGGGAGCATATGCCTTTAATAATTCATTGTTGGCATTATGGTTAATAGTCCTTGGTGATGATTCTTATATGGCTAAATGATATATCTTGCTATGATGTGGTTGTGAGTTGTCTATGATAAAATCACATATGATTCTTGGGGTTACATAGTTGATGATCAGATCAGATTTATGGTTGATTCCTTGATGATGCATATATGGTGCTTACATGGTGATCTTCATAAGGACAAGGAGAAGTACAAAGCTTGAATACACATCTTCCTCACTTGATGATGAGTCACTTATATACTGCTGTTGTCATACAGTTATGATGCAGGCACTCATGTGGATAAAGATTGTTACTGATGATGATATCAAGAAGCTTTGTCAAAAGAGTTTGAGCTCAAGATACATAGTGCTGATTCATGGATGACTCCTCAAAGTCACTTTGTTGGAGACATGATGATGAATTCGTATCTATATGATGATAGGTTTATACTTACATATGTTAATTGATGCAGATGTCCCCAAGTAATGATACTTGGATCATGTAGAGCTTGATGAAATGGCTATGGTGGTTTCACACATGATACAATGTGAATGACTCTGAATTCTGTTCAAAGGGATGAATTGATGCAGACATACCTTGTTATAGGTTGATGACCTATTCTCTACAGGACATTTACAGGTTGCTGATATGGAAATTTGTGTACGCGTGTTGTTTGAAGGATATCCGCGTGCATACGCCATTTTACAAGGGGATAGTCGCGTATATGGTGTACGCGTGTTGCGTAAGGGATATCTGCGTATATACGCTTGTTTATGTGTATACAGACGCGTATATGGAGATTTGAAGGAAACCAGCAGGGACAGATGTTGGTTGCAGAAAGTCTGATATAGGTCTGACAGAGATCATCTGGCACAGGTTCAGGGGGAGCAGATAATCTTCCAATGATGCATTGTTGGCATTATCTTAAAGCTTTTGGTTCTAGTTCACATTTGGTGTTGATTTCAGGAGGAACAAAGGCGAAAGGAGAACAGAAGGATCTCTTGGTTGCTGATCTGAATGGTAATTATCAGATGCTGCTGGTGACTTTCATAAGTCTTGGTCTAGTTATTTCGTCTCTATGTCATATATCTCTTTTGTGGTATCTCTTTCATGGTGTCAAGGTCATGTAACGGCCTATTTTGGTTTCCCCACTATGCCTGGGATGATTGATGCAATGTGATTGGTTGTCATATGTAAAATTTTGATGTATTCCCACTTGGTTGGGTGGATGAGTCAATTTTCGTATATCCTCACTTAGTTGAGAGATGGATGTATGTATGAGTCCTAAGTGATAGGAAGGTCCTTTATGATGTATAGAGTCATGTTCTTCTTGAAGAACATCTTTTGTAGACCTTGCTTACAGTCAGGGAGAGCATGATCAGCACACTTCAGCAAGAACAGAGATTCAGCATGTACTCAGGGGGAGCATGGACAGATTGGTACACCTTGGCATATACAAAGGGGGAGACTATTCAGACATTTCAGCAGGTACTCAGGGGGAGTATGGACAGTGGAATGATTCAGCAAAGGAAGAGAATTTCTTGGTCCACCCTTTGCCCTTGATGTCAAAGGGGGAGAGTGATTTGGTGTTGTTGCCATCAAGTCCAAAGGGGGAGATTGTTGGCATTATGATGCATGTGTTGTACTTGATGGCAACCCTCTCATAGAAGAATATCTCACTTATGTATAACTGGATGAATCTTCAGACGAGATATCAGATGTGACTGATGGAGGATAGCTCAAAGGAATCAGATGATGAATCTTCAGAAGAGATATCAGATGTGACTGATGGAGGACAGCTCAAAGGAATCAGATGCTAATTCTAAGTGTGACAAGTTAGCTTTGCCATCAAGTCCAAAGGGGGAGATTGTTGGCATTATGAGATAAGTGTTGTCCTTGATGGCAAACCTCACTGATGAAAAATCATAGTACAGAAGGTCAGCAGCAAGGAATTGATGATCAGACTATAAGAAGAAGAGAAAGTTCATACACGCAGGTTCGTTAAGCCCAAGTCGCGTGTACACGCAGGTTGGCTTCAGCAAAAGCGCGTGTATGTGGAAAAGTACCTTTGGTCCATGGCGGTTATTCCTTGGAAGTTGTGCCTATGGTTTTGGACCTTGGTGTCTCGACGGACGTGTTGATCCCTAGTTTTGAAGTTGATGGTATTGGATTTCTATGGTTTTGGCTCTTGGTATTGAACAAGGCCTAAGGCTATATAAGGAGAAGGAAATCATTAGGCAAGTGTATCTGAAATGTCTTGAATATCTGATGAAGCATTAGATCCAGTATGCAGGTTATGGGTTGATGATGCATTGCTTGATCTGAGCTAAGGAGAGATCCCATCGGTTGATGGAGAGCAAGATCTAAGGAGAGATCGGGATCAAATGGTTTGAAATGAACTATCTTTATGATGCTTATTCTAGATCTACATACTGACGCATGTATAGTTCTATAAGTGTTATGAGTATGACTGATGTCTGGTACAGCTGCAAGTTGATAGAAATTATTTTTAGATCTGTACGCGGGTTGGCTTTGATAAAAGCGCGTATACACGCGGGTTTGATTCATCGAAGTAGCGTATACATTGTAAATCTTAATATTTGAAGTTGCAGATGGATCTGATGGTTATTACAGAGTTCTGTGTCTGCTCTGTGTTCTGGTGACTGTTGTTAACAGGGTTTTAGTGATTCAGAGTTTGATGATTGTTTTGAGCTTCAATGATAGTTATGGGTCCAGTATGAAAATTGGATGAAAAGTGGCCTTACAGATTATGTGTTGTGCTTCAGTGTATCCAGTCTGAAAATTGATGAAACGTGGTACCTGGAGGTGAGAAGATTGTAGGCAAGCACCTACGTACTAGTATCTAAGCTAGTACAAAAGCTAAAGGAGATCTTTGGAGCATTGTAGCAGGTAGCAGCCTGCGTACTAGTAAATGGATCGGCTAGTACAAGAGCAAAGGGGGTTGTAGCTCCCGTACTGGTATAAGACTGCACCAGTACAAATATTGTAAAAGGATTTTCTTATTAAGAAGAAGATTGAGATGACTTGCAGCAGGTGGTTTTCACCCACATTGGGTTTCCACCTTATATCTTTGTGTTCATGTGTGTGGCTCTTGTGTGATGTTCTGTTCTGTTATTCTGCACCTGTTTACTGTTAATATGCTTAATAATGATCTGATGCATTTACTGAAGATTAAGCTAACTGAATTATAAGATCTCTGTATATACGCGAGTTTCATTAGACACAGTAGCGTGTACACGCGGGTTCACTTAATTGAAGTAGCGTATATGTTTCTGAGTATGAAATTTAAAAGTTTGATTGATCTGATAATACTGATTCACCCCCCCCTCTCAGTATTATTTCCAACACTTATTTCTTCTATGATATTGGTTCCTATGCTACCACCTTACGACGTTTCCTTTGCAACATCTGGTGCAACTGCTAGTTTACTATTTTTAGAATATAGATATATCTCAAAATTTTGTTATAAATAGAGGGGTTTTCTCCTCATTATTCAGCATAAGTATTTTCATCATCCCCATTATTGTCTTGAAATATTTGAGCTCTCATCATGAGTTCAAGCCTCAACTACCACTTTTTTCCAACTACATACATTGAGAGAAAGAGATGAAGTTGAAGCACATGGTATCCAAGGACACATCCACGGAGGGGGAATTGCATAGACAAGTCTACATTTTGTCCTCATTAGGTGTAATAATTCTAATTAATAATAATAATTATATTGATCATTTCTCCATTGGGTTTTGGCTATAATATTTGTTGCTATATGTTCCTTTGTATTTTCATGTCATCTATTGCAGGGTTTCTAACACTCATATTGCAGATTTGAAGAAATATATTAGTAACCATATAAAGCCTTTTTGGTACACTTCAAAAAATTTACACTAACAAATGGTGACTCCACTAGTTTAAAAATTCAGAACCCTGGTGACTATTGTTTCAACAATTTTCAGTGTTTTTCAAGATTTCTTCTTTCTCTCAATTTTCATTTCTATTTTGTAGATTTCTACTCTTTGTTGGAAAATTCTTGCTTCTGTTGGGTTTCCGTATATTTTTTGCAGGTCACAGGTACCGACTGTGTAAGAGACGACATAATCTGTAACGTATTTGTTGATAGGAACCTTTAGAGGGATAGAACGCTTTTTGGACTCGTAAATATGACCTAGGTCACATTTTTTGGGCCTTTTTATGTGAGCAAGTGCTCTTAACAGGTTAGAACCCATGCCCTGCAATTTTTCAGAAATTTTCAGATTTTTAAAATTTTTTACGAGTTTGCCAAGAACTTTGACTAAGTTTTAGGAAGGGGTTTCTTCACTACTTACATTTCACCACTAGGCCTAGAGTCTCTTGGTATTTTTCTTATTTTGAAGAAGGAAAACGACCCTTAGGGTTTAGAGTGCACTTCTTCCATTTAGGAGAAACTTTGCTGAGTTAAGGTGTCTAGTTTGCAAAAATTTTAGCCACTATTTTCCAACACAATTTACATCTTTTCTTAGTCCTTTTTAGGCCACTTTGATAACACTTTGTTTCCTTTAGAGACTTTTGTTTCTTTTATTCCCTATGATCCCCTTGAGTATCCTTGTGTTTGCATCTTGTTTTTTGGTATTTTCCAGCACTTTGCTTTCTGTTTTTTTGCTAGTTTTTCTACATCATCTCAATAGATTATTGTATTAATATCCAAGTCCCTTTAGGAATTATATATTTTGGTCATTTTGTGTCTTTGGTTTTCTTTCCTTTTCCATCACTCTTATTGATAATTCATATCCTTCTTGGGTGGGGATTTGCGTCCTTGAGTTTGTTGTAATTTTATTGTTCATTTTAAGTATTATTTACAGTTTATGAACTTTATTTTTCAATAGCATTGGCATCATAAAACATGATCAATTAACTCATCCACTAAGAAATTTAAACACAGACTAACACCCTAAGTGAACGTGAGCTTGGTTAGAACTACCAAGGCAAGAATTGAAACACTCCACATTAATAATAACTTAACTCACATAGATTAAGACCACTTGGGTAATAGAGAAAAATAATATTTGTAGTTGGGTTTAGGACCATTGGGATAAGATTCTGAAAACCCCCACCGATCACTTACATCGAGACATAGAAAGTTTTCCTTGTAGGGAACTTAAAATGCTTCACAATCCCATGGTCAAAATTGTTGCACGTCTGACACCTGATTCAGAGGGGGTTAGGCTTAGCTCTCCATGTGTGTGACTCTCCATGAGGCTACCTGATGCATTGGTATAGGACTCCACATTTTTGACTAACTACTACGAAGCTCAAGACTTGATCGCCCCCATGGGATGAAGGTAACCTTAGTGTCCAGTATTAGGAAAACACCCTATAGAGGTGGTTATGGGCAAGAAACCATCTCTCTACCTTACCATCCCCTAGACAACTCTGCTTCCAGATATCATACCCCATCAAGTAAGAAGTCTTTTGGAAGGCCATCTAAAATAGTAGAACTAGGAATTATTTGAGGATGTAGACAACCTTTGGGCTAGAGTTCATTTTTTATTTGATAAGACGTGTTTTCTTGCATTAGAGTCGCATATCAGTATAGTTGGTTTTCACCTTGCACCACTGCACTAGGTGTTTTCTTGTTGTTTGTTACTCTCTTTATTTATCCTCATCCTTTATCGTTTTGTGTCTCATCTTGTCCTGACACCATTGCGCCGCTAGACATTTATCAAGGAGACTTTATGGCCTTCACCACCAATTTACTTTAGGACACCCTCTCACCCTTCCTCATCGAGTTAGGATCCATACTCCCAGTCCTCCACCCAATCAATATACAGACTCTAGTTCTTCTAATTCTTCTAGGTCTTCCTCACATTCCACATCCTCCCAACCCCTTGCCACTACCATGTCAGGAACTAATGTGGGTGGTGGAAACCAAGGTGGTAACATTGGTCCCAACCAAGGTAACCCTCAAGGAGGAGATAACGAAACCTCTTAAGGTATGGCTGCTAATCAACCCTTACTTCCCTACATGGTTCGTTTGAGCCTCCCCAACTTAAGTCAACTCATTAATGACCCGCTTCTCCATGATAAAAAATTTCCTCCCATGCCAAATAAATTTCCCTTAGACATTCCCAACTTTGAAGGCAATATTGGAGAAGACCTTACTAATCATGTTCACTCTTTCCACATGTGGTGTTCATCCAATTACATCAACGAGGACTCCATTCGTCTTTGTCTCTTCCAACGTACTCTAATTGGAGCTTCTTCAAAGTGGTATGTCAACCAACCACATGCCGCTCTTTCCACCTTTGTGACTCTTGCTAATTCCTTCCTATCATATTTTTAATTACCTCTTTGATATGACACATGAACTGAAATTTTGACTTATTTCTGTCAAAACGTCTACCACTTGCCTTTCTAATCATGTACAAGAATGCCACAGAAGGAGCATCTGTAAAGCTCTTGATTTTGAAGACCATGTCTACATGGATTGGATTTTGAGAATTCTCCCAGCCCCTTAGGTAAATATGTCACCTCACACTTTCCTCAAACCGAGGAAGAAGATCTCCAAATAGCTTTAAAATATGATATGATTATGCATAGTCAATTTATGTTTATACCATCCTTCCTGATATGCCTTGGCCTGGTGTCGCTTCTATGTTGGGGCCATCTCATGCCACCGATGATATCGTTGGATCCATAGCTCACCCTCACCCATCACCATATTCTCAACCACCTAAGAGTTATGTTCAACCCAAGGTCAACCACAAGGGAGACCAATTCCACCTACACTTATCCTCCTCCCGATCCCTCTCGTGTCAACACTTACTAAGGTACAAGCATGTCATATGAATTTTCTAGTTTGCATTAGCCAATTCCAAGGCCAACAGTTCCTCAACCTGGTTACCAAAATGATATTGTGAACCCTTATTATCCATTTGCACCACCTAGTGGTCTAGCCCCTATGACACCAACACCTCAACCTTCCATTACTCAATCTTCTCTTTCGTAGCAACAAATACCTCCACAAAGTCAACCATATGCTTAGTAGAGTTCTCCCATCCCCCCAACCACAAGATAAGGAACAAGGGGAAGGGTAACCAAAATCAACCATCTCAAGGTAATCAAGGAAACTAAGGTAGACAACCTAATGCCAATAATGGTGACCAATCAAATCCTTCAACCCAACAACAAGGCGTGTATCCCAAGTAGAACAAGGCTCTTAAAACAAATAAATCATGTGCTTGTTGTGGTACTTATGGCCATTACACTCATGAATGTCCCCTTATCCCTCAGATCTATTAGGTATGGGAATCTCAAGAAGCTGCCACTAGAGGGAAGCAACCCATCACTCAACCCCATCCTCCTTCCACGTAGCCAACAATGATTATGAATATGTTCCCTCACCAAGGATATGTGGGCACCCAAATTGGACAAAATCTTCCCGCTCCTCAAATTTCGCAACATGGGAAATAGAAATGATCATATTCTCATGGTGAATTCCAAAGATATCAACGTCCAAAATCGGTCGCGCTAGTATGAAAATCCTCCTGATAATTTTGTGACTGATTCTCAACCAAAAAGTTCCACTGAGCCCCTTTCGTCACCAAATGGTACCTTACAGATCCCTCGTCCTAAGGTATAGGTTCACTCGAAGATCACTAAATGACCATTATGTTGAAATGCTACTAGTTCTCAAGCTGCCCATACTTATAGTATAATAGATGATTTGGCAGAATCTCTTGCTACCATGTCAACACTGGAAGTCCTCCAGACATGCCCATCCTAACAAAAATATCTACTATTTGTTTTGGGTTTTGTGGATCCTTTTGATGACTGTTTCATTGTCTTTGATGTTAATAAAGCAGACCATCCTCCCCTTCCATCTTCTGTTTCTTTTTAGATACCAGTATCTATAAAAATTCCATTGTTCAATGATGTATAGTCGATAAAGGTGCCTATGCTTGTGTGATGGCCGCTAGTGTCTAGAATCAACTTGGCTCCCCTGACCTGTCACCATCAACCATCACTCTTCATGCATGGGTGATCACCCCTTGTAGCCACTTGGTTTATACCATAATTTCCCCATTACTGCTGTCGTTAAGATGTTCATGATTGATATCAAAGTTATTGATGCCCCTCTAGTTTATAACCTCTTTCTTGGTCATAGCTACATGTATGCCATGTCAGTTGTTACATATTCTATTTTCCATAAGATGTGATTTCCCCATAATAGAAATATCATCAACATTGATCAAAGGACTTACTATGACCCCCAGTCTCATAATTCTCCTTAAAATATCATTTCATCAATGGTGAAAAATAAGACCACTCCTACCTTTATCGATGTTTCCACTGGATTCTATAAAGATTCCATGTTGCTTGGGGCTTATTTTAAACCACAACCTATTTCATCTCAGCCTAGCTCTTCAAGTGTTTGCATGCTTCAAGCGTCATAGGTTTCAAAAAAGCAATCTAGTACATCTTCCCACCAACTAACTCCTCAGCAATCTGCTGCTCAAGACTCAACTCGTCCTTCAGGAACAATTCCTCTAGACCATTTCCCTTCAAGTAGCTTTCCTTCTGGCCCTCCTCCTTTTGGAGGAGCTCCTCTGGGTCATTACCCTTGTGGTAAGATACCTTTTTTATTCCCACCACCAGGAATATTTTCTACTCTTGTAATGGCTATGTTGAGTCTTCCTTACGTGACTTTAGGGATTCCAATTTGGTACATCGATCCTCCTGCAAACACTCCTCTTGGCCAACTCAAAGCTTACATGGCTTTGACTCTAGTGAAAGTTGTTCCTAGTCTACCCCTTCCTTTGCTTTAGTTCCACAACAACCTCAACATGAATCTACTCTTGTTGTAAAAGCATTTGGTGAGGGGGGTAAGGAAAAGGCAACCCAAGTGATGACCACTCCTACTAAACCATTGAAGCCTACTCCTCCATGCACTTTATGTGATGTTCCTAGACATGCCACCAAAAATTGTCCTAACCTCCCTCATGTTAATAGTGTGGTCTCATATACTCAACCCAATCCTAATATTCCTGAGGTGCAAGTTACTTTAGCCGAGTCCACCAAGAAGAATAAATCATTACGCACTAACCACACTTGTGATTTTTGTGATACGTACGAACATTATTCTCACCATTTTCCTCATTTCAAAGAATTTCGTGATACACTCCATGTTGTTTGCGAAATAGGTACCACTCATAGTGACTCTCCTATTTCTCTATTTGCAGGTTCTGGTACCATTTCTTGACTAGGACAAGAGGCTTCTTAACCCACCATTGTGATTCCACTCCTGATGTCGAAATGAGGATAATTCAACACCCATTCTCTGTCTATCATCTTCCATGGGACAAAATTCTTTAGATTCCTTGGGAGATTCTAAATGTGTTTCTTTAGAACCATCTTCTGAAGATACTTCAGCCTCAACATTACTGGACCTTGTATCCACTTGTCATCAGTCTACCACATTAGATGTTTCATATGTGAACCATGTTTCCCATGATTATGATTGGTTAAATCACCCCTTACTTTGAACCCATGAATTCAAACCACATCCACCTTGCGACCATAACATTTCCATACAATGTTTGGGTAAGGGGGCATCCACTATTCAGGTTCTAGAAGTAATTCTCCCCAACCCTCCTGGTGCATTTGGTAGTCTTGACTCTAGTATGACCATCTTGAAGAACTTCTAGAGTCCCATATCATTCTAGATCACCCTGGGGATGATCCACTTAATGATTCCTACATCTTACATCAACAATCGAGTCCCTTAGACATTGTTTTTGTTCAACCCTTGTATTGTTTGGGTGAGCACCAATTCATTATATCCAAATCCACTATTTGGTATGGTGGCACCATGTATGCAAACCCAAAAATTGAGTCCCTTTGACTACATATATACAATACCAAGTGAGATTGGTAATCCACCATTTACTATCTCCTATTGCATATATCCATTCTTCCCATAAGAAGAGAACCATAAATAACAAATGGCAATAATATCATAAAACCATGCATAATCATATTATGTGTCAAAATATCCATAATAAAGTGTTTAGAGTCCACCATTCTAAATAAATCTAGCATGTCAATAACATGCTATAACCATACATACAAAACTAGGGGGCACCTATGCCCTACATCTACTCATAATCCTCTAGAGGATCTCGTGCCAGTAGGGTCAGATGCTCAAATTCCTTATTCGAGAACTTGGAACACAATGACGTTCCACAAGCTCCTTCAGTTGGGGGCATCATTCACACCTTTGAATACTCGATCAGTCCCCTCCATCATCATATGTCGGGGGGAAGTATCTCATCTTGGGGGCATGATGCCCCCCTGGCCACTTTCTCATGTAATTAACATTAGTCTCGACTTAGATCCCAATAATCTAGGTATAGTCAATTATCCTTTCATTCCTTGGATAGTATTTTCTACTACCCTCTCTGACGAGCCATATACACATCACATATCTTAGATGATTCATACATTACATTGAAAATTTTTACTCTGTAGGTTTTAACCCCGTACAGAAATTACCTGCATACGAATTCTAAAACATAGAAAATAAACAATGCAAGAGCATAACACATAAAACACATATACACAAAGATTTTCCCTTGTATCCCAAAACTGGGACTACCAGCTTGATTTTTCATTATGTTCCTTTCAAGGTTGTAATACATATTTATACATGCTGAAGCATCCAATACCATCGACTGAAAACCATCGCGTCCAATACCATGGACCGAAAACCATCGTGTCCAAAAAACATGTGCGAAAATCATGCACAAAACCATAGGTGGGTCTGCCCAACCTAACATAGGGTCCAAAACCAAAATTTTCCGAGGCGCTGCCCCGGACCCCATAAAGTGGGGTTATGGGTACACCTCAAACCCCCTGTGACCCCCCCTCGCTACACAATCGGTGCAACGAAGGGGGTGCTCCACCCCCCCTCTAACCCCTCGGTTAACTATGTGGGCTAGTCGTGGAAAGAATATAACACAACCCAACATTCTCCCACTTGTTGTTTTCTTTCCACAGGGGGCCACAAGAGAGCTTAGTCATTTTTCCAGCCCTGAAATGCCCATTGTTTCTCTACACCAAGAGAACTTCTTAGAGCTCACATATTTTGTCAATGCATCCACAGTATTCTTCAAAGTGTCCACCTTTACTAGCAACACCTTTTTTTCTTCTATCATATCCCTCACAAAGTGATACTGAACATCAATGTGCTTTGTCTTTGAATGATATGCAGGGTTCTTTGCCAAGAAAATTGTACTTTGGTTGTCACAGTCTATCCTTATAGCTTCTTGTACTAACCCCATACTTGAACACAACCTCTGCAACCAAACTGCTTCCTTGCTTGCATGAGTGGCTACCATGTATTCTGCCTCTGTAGTTGATAGTGCCACTACAAATTGTTTCTTACTCATCCAACTGACTGCATCTCCAAATAGGTTAAACACATACCCATTTGTAGATCTTCTCTGATCTAGATCTCCACCCCAGTCTGCATCAACAAAGCCACGAATATCCAACACTCTGTCCAATCCTGGTCTTCCCTGGTAGCACAAACCATAATCACTAGTGCCATGCAAATACCTGAAAACCCGCTTCACTGCTGTCCAATGCTCCTTCCTTGGTTTTGACATAAACCTGCTCAATACTGCCACTGCATGTGCAATGTTTGGTCTAGTACAGACCATTACATACATCAGGCTACCGACTGCACTTGCATATGGAACACAGGACATGTCCTCTTCCTCTTTTTGTGTCTTGGGACACTGTTCAGCAGATAACCTAACACCTACAAGAATAGGAACCTTCATCGGTTTACTATCCTGCATATTAAACCTATGCATTATTGTCTCGACATACTTCCTTTGGTTTAACCAGAGCTTCCTCTTTGTATGATCTCTTTTAATTTCCATGCCCAAAATATAGTTTGTAGCACCAAGATCTCTCATGTTGAATTTGGAGGACAATTGGGTCTTCAAATCTTGGATAATTTCTTTGTCATTTCCAACCAGCAACATATCATACACATACAAGACTAGATAAATAACATGATCACCAATTAATTTAAAATACACACAATGATCTGCTTTTCTTCTGGTGAAGCCAAGTCCCCGTATAAATGTATCAAATTTCTGATACCACATCCTTGATGACTGTTTTAACCCATACAAATACTTCTTTAACTTGCATACCACTTCTTTCTTACCCTTCACTGCAAAGCCTTCAGGTTGCTTCATGTATATTTCCTCTTCCAGATCCCCATGAAGAAATGCTGTCTTCACATCCATCTTTTCTACCTCAAAATCAAAAGCAGCAACAACAGATAAAAGTAATCTAATAGAAGTTACCTTGGCAATAGGAGAAAAAATATCACCAAAATCAATTCCTGACACCTGGGAATAACCTTTTGCTACCAACCAAGCTTTGTATTTCCCACCTTTCCTTTTTTCATTTGTCTTCTTCTTGAACACCAATTTGCTGCCAATGGGTTTCCTTCCAGCTGGCAACTCCACCAAATCCCAAGCCTCATTTTTTTGCAAAGATGCCATTTCATCAACCATGGCCTCTTTCAAGAGTTTGCCATCCTATGAATCCACTGCTTCCTTCACATTTCTAGGATCATCATCAGTAACAGACAAAGCAAAATTTGAACAGAAAGCAGATGGACTATACCTTTATGGCTACCTTCTTTCTCGAACTGATCTTCTCAAAATCGCAGTTTGTGGCTCTTCATCTTCTGATTCCTCCTCTGCTGTAGAGTCGCTCAAGCTCTATCTTCTCAGGTTCCTTTGGTTGGACTTCATGTTTAATAACATCTTTCACCTCTCTGAACACCACATCTCGACTATACACAACCTTCCTTGTTACTGGGTTCCAAAGCTTATAACCCTTTAAACCATCCTTATACCCAATAATGATGCACTTTTTAGATTTACTATCCAACTTGGTTCGTTTCTCCTTTGTAACATGTACATATGCATCACTTCCAAATACCCTTAGATGTGAAAGAGAGGGTTTCTTACCAGTCCATACCTTTTGTGGAGTCTTATCCTCCAACGCTGATGAAGGTGACTTGTTGACCAGGTAACATGCAGTATCCACCGCCTCTGCCCAAAATTCCTATCCTAACCCGACACCACTGAGCATGCTTTTTTCCCTTTCCATCAACGTCTTATTCATTTTTTCTGCAACTCCATTTTGATAAGGTGTATATGGAGTAGTCTTCTGCTGTGATATACCACATTTCTTATAAAATTCTTCAAATTCCTTGCTGCAAAACTCTCCACCATTATCTTTCCTCAGCACCTTTATCTTCTTCTCTATCTGGTTTTCCACCAGAGCCTTAAATTCTTTAAACCTGTCAAAGACTTCACATTTCTTCTTAAGGAAATATATCCATATATTCCTTGAGAAGTCATCAATAAATGATACATAGTACACAGACTTACCCAGTGATGGAACCTTCATAGGTCCAAACACATAAGTGTGCACAAGCTCTAATATCTGTTTCGCCCTCTTACCACCAGAGGGGAAACTCACTCGATTCTACTTCCCATATACACAATTTTCATGGAAATCAAAATCTAGAGAGCCATTACTCATACCTTCTACCATACCTTTACCATGAAGTATTCGAAGGCCCTTCTCTCCAATATGTCCAAGCCTTTGATGCCAGAGCATGGTCTTCTCTCCGGAGACCACTAGATTTTCTGCTCCACTTTCAGGAACCATAGAGCTATTGCACCCATCAATAACAGTGCTACCTTGCAGCTTGTATAGAGTTCCAATCCGAACTCCCCGCATCAATACCAGTGCTCCCCAAAACATTTTGTAGGTATCATCATCGAACACTGTTTTTACACCTACATCATCCAGCTTGCTTACAGAAATCAGATTTCTCGCTAATGCAAGAATATGTAGAACACCTGGAAGTGTTATAACCCTTCCACCTTGCAACTTCAACTTTACTTTTCCGTGACCAATGATTCTAGCCTTCCTATCATCCCCCAAGAAGACATCACCACCATCATATTTCTCATACTCGCAAAACCACTCTCTATGGGGAGTGAAGTGAAAGGATGCACCTGAGTTAATCAACCATGCCTCATGATCTACATGTGTACTTGAAGAATCCAAGTACACATCCTCACCTTCATCTGAGGTGGTTTTTGCCTTTGCAGAAGGAGCCTCATTAGATCCCTTTCCTTTGTTAGGAGCTTTAGATTTACAATCCCTTTTAAAGTGGGCTTCCTTTTTGCATTTCCAGTGCACCACCTTTACAGGGTTTCCTGGAGATTTCGATATCCCTCTAGATTTAGATCTCCCACTGGATGACTTATTTTTGTTTCTGCTCTAGGACCGTCCTCGTATAGACAAGGCATAACCATTCTGGCTCTCCATATTTTTCTGTCTCATCTCCTCCATCAGCAAGGCTAAGACTATTTCATCAAACTGCAAGGCAGTTGCATTGCTACCTATTGCAATAACCAGACTATCCCACGAATCTGGTAGAGAACACAACAAACTGATGCACTTATCTTCATCTGAAATTTTAATATCAATAGATGCTAACTGACTTACCACAGTATTAAATGCGTTTAGATCCTCTATCACCGAGTCTCCATATTTCATCCTCAAGTTATGCAACTTTTTACTTAGATTGGTACAAAGTCCTTAACTTTTCCCACAAAGCCTTTGCTGTAGCTTCCCCTGATACATTCAACAATACTGAATCTGAGACACAATCGTATTGTGTTCTTTGCCTTCCGATCCAAATTCTTCCATTCTTCATCGAACACTCCCATTGGTTTAGTACCTGGATCTACCACGATCCACTGATATTTATCCACCAACAGATCCTCCATATTGAGTTTCCACAACTCAAAACTCTGACCATTAAATTTCTCGATCTTTATCTTTTCACTGCTCGCCATCTTCTTTCACCACCAGAATCGATCTTGCAGATCTCCCACTGAACAGGGTCTATCACAGGCCCGAGCAAAACCCCTCACCAACAAAGGCATCCCCTTGAAGCCAAATCTTCTTTGATACCAAATGTAGGTTTTAACCCCTTACATAAATTACCTGCATACGAATTCTAAAACACAGAAAATAAACAATGCGAGAGCATAACACATAAAACACATATACACAGAGATTTTCCCCTAGATCCCAAAATCGAGACTACCAGCTTGATTTTCCATTATGTTCCTTTCAAGGTTATAATACATATTTATACATGCCGAAGCATCCAATACCATGGACCGAAAACCATCGCGTCTAAAAAACATGTGCGAAAATCATGCACCAAACCAAAGGTGGGTCCGCCCAACCTAACATAGGGTCCAAAACCAAAATTTTCCAGGGCGCTGCCCGAACCCCATAGAGTGGGGTTACGGGTACACCTCAAACCCCTTGTGACCCCCCCTTGCTACACAATCGGTGCAACGAAGGGGGTGCTCTGACCCCCCTCTAACCCCCCGGTTAACTATGTGGGCTAGTCGTGGAAAGAATATAACACAACCCAACAAGTATGGTCGCACCATGTATGCAAACCCAAAAATTGAGTCCCTTTGACACATATATAAAATACCAAGTGAGATTGGTAATCCACCATTTACTATCTCCTATTGCATATATCCATTCTTCCCATAAGAAGAGAACCATAAATAACAAATGGCAATAATATCATAAAACCATGCATAATCATATTATGTGTCAAAATATCCATAATAAAGTGTTTAGAGTCCACTATTCTAAATACATCTGGCATGTCAATAACATGCTATAACCATACATACAAAACTAGGGGGCACCTATTCCCCTACATCTACTCATAATCCTCTAGAGGATCTCGTGCCAGTAGGGTTAGATGCTCAAATTCCTTATTCGAGCACTTGGAACACAATGACGTTCCACAAACTCCTTCAGTTGGGGGCATCATTCACACCTTTGAATACTCGATCAGTCCCCTCCATCATCATATGCCGGGGAGAAGTATCTCATCTTGGGGGCATGATGCCCCCCTGGCCACTTTCTCATGTAATTAACATTAGTCTCGACTTAGATCCCAATAATCTAGGTATAGTCAATTATCCTTTCATTCCTTGGATAGTATGCTCTACTGCCCTCTCCGACGAGCCATATACACATCAAATATCTTAGATGATTCATACATTACATTGAAAAAATTTACTCTATGTGATGCCACACTTACCACTCGATCCCCATGTTTGACTTGGTGGGTGGGGATGACTCTAGACCTCCTATGGTAGTTCGTTCTTGTATTCTTCTTTCCTTAATTCTTCACCAGGAACCAGATCCTTCCAAGAAGCATTAACTCCATTTTTAGATAACTAAGGCCACCAACCTAAAATTCGTAGATCTGGAATCTGATGATCGACTTGTCCGCCATGAGCTTGCCAAGATTTAGGGCCTCCTCCTCCTCTCCAAATTCACCAACAACTTAGTGTGCAAATGAATTGGAATTGAGGGAAAGAAGCCCTTTTATTGGAAAAATCCTAATTCTTCCCTTGGACATTATGAGAAAACTATAGCTTAGTTTTATGAACCATTAACACCATTGGAAAGCTCTTACCGAGCTCTATAATGGGTCTCTTTTTGTTTTTCGTAATTTGAAACATTTTTGGGAAGCCATTTTTTCCAAGAGGTCTCACTTTGCCACCTATTAAATTTGAATCTCTTCATATGAGTTGCTCGTACTCTCAAAGCACTTTGTCTTTGCACCTGTCGACTTATGTGTCAAGTTTTATCATGAGTAATAATTTACTCATTTTTTCATGGTGCCCTTTGGGATTTCCCTATGTGGAAACATGACAGTCACCCTTGTTCAGAGCATTAGAGATGAGTCGTTCTTACATCCATGGAATATGTTTAGAGTCCCATTGAGTCCTTAGTACAATATATTATCCCTTTGTGTATCACATTCATCCCATTTTTCTCACACTTAGCCTCCAACTATTCTGATCTATCTTTGAAAATCCTTCGTCTAAGTAATTGACCATCTCATTTGGAATTGTATCAGTTGCTGCTAGGTCAACCTTGTATATCATGATTTGATAAGGGAAGTCATTAGTCCACCATTCCCCTCATTCATCCATCATCATCCCTGGTGTTAGTCTATATCAGTCATAATTCTATGATCCTCGTGCCTTTGTTGAGGACTCCTCATTGCCTCAACTCTAGTGCACCCTCTTCTGTCGACATCAACACATTTATTCTAGGAGAGTTGTCTAGAGGACAATGTACCTTAGTTCAAAACTTCACCATTTTTTTGTCCCTTGTATCAAGAAAATGGAATCATCATTGCCCTTTGACTTGGTTGTTTCTCGTGTGCTCGACTCCAACTAATTATCACACGATCGAGAATCATACACTTGATGGTCTCGTGATCTAGTAGATTGCCTGAGTATTCCCCAAGTGTGTGTGAGATGTTCTAGACCTCATGAGGGGTGGATCTTCAAGTAGTCCCCCACATGCTTGGATGTCAATAGTACATGATCAGCCTTAGATGCAGTATCATAGATTTAACTAGCTCGGTTTTATCTGATCGAAAAGCCCACAACAAGCACCTCTCTTTCAGATGGTCCATTCATATCTTCAGAGCCCTTTCCTACTCAACATGGATTCTTTGGTTGTGATCTCCTCCTCATATCAGCTTGGGGGCATTATGTCCTATGTACTCAGATCAACATACTTCATTGTATCAGTCCTGACCTCTATCTTCCATGAAACTTATGTATATGGGACTTGTTATATCATTGTATCATTTTCTGGACCATTGATGCCAGCATAACATGTATCATATACTACATAGCTTAGACCCGCATTGTTGGGCACACGATTATCATTTGTACTCAATTATCTCGGTGGGTATGGGTATTTCCTTCCCTGCCTCATTCAAATTTTGTACTCATCATAAAAGGACACTTCTATATGACAAGTAGGTCTCACCCCCTCCATTTAGAATCCTTCCCTTCATTGCTTCAATGTGATCTCTCTCTCTCTCTCTATGACTTCCCTTTGGTGTCTTGTGAAAGTGAACCTACAACATATTTCAGTCATATGCTTTGCTCCTGACACTCTTATGTTGGGACGAAATATGTTACCACCCAAAAAATGATCACCTAGCCATTTTATACTAGGCTGATTAAAATACACCATGTTGGATGGGTTTTTCCGTATTAAAACCTAGTTTCACCATAGGAAATAATTTAGTGAACCATTTTCCTTAATTATGTCTCATTAAAATCCAAAAATTCCCATGAGAATAATTAAATAAATCATTATTTACTTATTATCCACACAAAATAATTATCTAATGATTATTTCTAACCATTTTTTACTTAACCACTCAGGAATAATCAAATAAATTATTATTTATTTATTATTCCATAATTATCCCCTATTTCTCTCATGAGATAATTATTAAATCAATATTTAATAATTATTTTTAATTCATAGTTGAGCTAATCACCATGAAGTAATCAATAAATACTTTTTTATTTTACTTTAACCACTTTCTAAATAAAGATATTTGACCATTTCGAATATATTCCCCTCTAAATAATAGAATAAAATATTCACAATAGCTAGATCTTGATTTGGTCTATAATATTTTATTATTTTTTGAACTATCTCAATATTTTGTTATACATAGACAGGTTTTCTCCTCATTCTTCACCATGACCATTTTCATTGTCCCCTTTATCATCCTGTAACATTTGAGCTCTCATCCAGAGTTCGAGCCTCCACTACCACTTTCTGCCCATTGCATACATTGAGAGAAAGAGTTGAAGCTAAATCATAGGGTATCCAAAGACCCATCCCACGAAGGGGGAAGTGCAAACCCAAGTCTACATTCTCTTATCATCGGGTGTAGTAATTTTTATTAATAATAAAAAAATTCTATTTATCATTTCTCCATTGGGTTTTGGCTAAAATATTTGCTGCTATATGTTCCTTTGTACTTGCATGTTATCTGTTGTAGGGTTTCTAACACTTGTATTTCCGATCTAAAGAAATATATTAGCAACCATTTTTGTTGTTAGTTTTGTTTATCACCAACAACTTAAGTAAAGCCTTTTTGGTACACTTCTCAAAAAACTTTACACTAATAGGGGATGCAACTTAGAATCGCTTGACAAGAGTGCCTGTCTTGTCAGATAATTAATACTTCATTGATAAATATTCCATTGTCACATGGCTAATCATCAAAGATATCTTTAATACAAAGGAGTTCCAAGAGGATCTTGAATATAGGAAAGTTTTTGTGAATACGAAAATGTAATGGTTCCACAAAGTTGGTTACAGGTATCTTGTGCTAACTTGTGTTGATGCTATCAAATGGGTATTGTAGGGTCTAGAAACTAAGAATATGGTGCTTAACAATGTTAGAGGGTAACAAATTGCCTCTTATCTGCCACATGAATTACATTCATACTACAAGTTGCCCAAGCTTGAGCAACACTTGAATTCCCAGTTTTATGTAGCTTGGGGTTATTTGGACACAAGGGAAGTGATTAAGTCATGGTGGAAGGAACTGACTAAGTTTCGCCAAAATCTAGTTGGTATTTATAGGATCAAGTACCTCAGGAAAGTCTATCAGTACCTGATGGATATGAGTTGCAGGATATATGGGTGGAGGAACACTAAATTCCCTTCCCTTATCTGCCTTGACCATGACCAGTGTTGCCTTCGTAGCGTACAAGCATTCTGTGATGAGGGCTAGATCTTCATGCTTTATCCACTTGTCATAGAAGGAAAGGTATTCATTTGGTTATACCTACTTTTCCAGCAACTAAAGATTAATGTGACTAAGGCGAAAGAAACACCATGAGGCAAGAAACCGCAATTTTACATGTCTGCTTACTTACTAGATGGTATTTTTTCCCACCACAAGTTCCCAAGTCTAGGCTAGAAGTGGAATCCAAGAGAACTCCCTATCAATTTTTATTGCAAGTTATTGTTTGAGTACAACTATAGAGGTGTTTATGAAAATATTATTGAGCACTTCTTCATGGTACTATATCAGATGATCTTTGAAGTAGAAGCCCCTTGCATGTCTCATGAGGTTAGAACAATAGTTGCAGAGATAATATATTGGTTTGCCTCACCTCAAGGAACATACCTTAGAGTGTTTGGTTCTCATATGCTCCCTCATCTTATGCCAAGGTATTGGACCAATAAGATAGTCATGCAGGAGGTCACATACCAACATAGCATAGGCTTATCTCAGTTGTTGTAGAAGAAGAAGAAGGCACCTTGGCATTCCTTTCCTTTGCAAGTGGGATCCTATGAGCTCAAGAGCTTGAAGGTTGCAAAATTTGAAGTTGAGGAGCTTATTTCCTTAAGCTTGGTGAGCTGAGTTTTCACAAATATGATCCTAGCGTGTGTGCAAATGACAATGTGCTAAGTTAAATTTTGCTTGGCGTTATGAGTCTTATTCCCAGGAAGACGAAGAAAAGGTAAATAATTTGTACAATGCTTCCTGATCACATGTTCCAGGTGGCGAGGTAGTCCCTTCCCATGTGGATCATGAGAAGTTTGTTTCCTAGGAAGGGAATTAGTGGGAGGTTCCCACTCCAGTTAGAACTGCTAAGGCTAAGAGGAAATTTGCGCATAATCCTGAGGTAGAGAGGAGTTGAAAATTTAAAGCAGATCCTCTTATTACTAAAGGGGCTATTGAAGCCGAAAGGAGGAGAAAGGAGCTTGAGGAATGAAAGAGGAAGCAATAGGAAGAAGAACAAAGACAACAAGAGGAGTAGAGGCGAAAATAAGAACATGAACAAAAGGAAAGGGAAGAGATGCAAAAAACATAGGAAGAGTTAAGAAAGAAAGAAGAAGAGGAAACTAGGAAGAAACAACAAGAGGAAATATGGTTGATACAGAGAGAAGAAGAAGAATGACAGAAGTGGTTTGAAGAGGAAGAGGAGTAAAAGCATTTAGAAGAAGAAGAATGTTATGAAACTAGCTCACAAAAAGATAGAAAAGAGAGATAAAAGCCTTAGAATTCAGCCTCTTTGAGGGGGCAACCTCCTTTACATTACACAAATGAACATTCTTAGATGATACAAATGACAAGACCTCCTTTCTATATATAGGAGTCTAAGGGGTCATAATATAATTAGAGCCGACATAACAAAAATAATATAAGGGCACAATAATAAAAATAGTGGGCTTCTATGTGGCACACTAATAACAATATGGGGACTACATGGGCACAACAATATAATAAGGGGGTTGTACTAATAACAATAAGGGGTTACACTAGTAGTATGGGGGTCTAACATGCCCCTCTCCTTCAAAAAGTGTTGTCCTCAACGCTTGAGTAGTTCTTGATGCTTCTGTATAAAATTCTTGTCCTCCCATGTGGGATCTTCAGCAGGTAAGTTCTTCCACTTGATGAGATACTTTGAAATTGATTGATTTCGTAGCTACCGGGTTCTTGTTTCTGTGAATGCTCCAGGTTCCAATATGATTTTTCCTTCCTCTTCAAGTTCTGGCAATATTGTTTGAATTGGGATCTTTTGTAACTTTTGAATGAGTGGCCATACTTCTTCGTCCTTCTTCCATTCATCCCTTGCTTTGTTCATCCCATCTGGTTTGATAATAGAAATAGCACAAAACAATGCTTCCACATCCTCATCCTTTCTTGAGAATGCATCTGCAACAAAATTTTGCTTCCCTTTTGATGAGCCCCAGAAATGGGTAATTATATGAGCTCATTTTACCTCTTAATTTGACTTAATCCACCATTCTCATTAGTTTATTGCATGTTTTTTATTATAATTATGCTAATAGAGTGAATTGGGTTAGTCATTATGCCAAAAAGTCTAATGTGTGCTTTATGCAGATTTTTGGTCAATTTTGAGACAAAATCAAAGGTTTAATGAGCATTTACAGCCAAATTCGTGGAAGAACAAAGGAGAGGATTTGTAGGAGGGTGTCCCCTTCATTTCTGAGCCCTTACCTCGAATTCTCCATCAGAAACTCGGAGTACAAAAGCCCACATGGATGACTCCAAGGGGCAGCCGAGCAAGTCAAGTAGGATTGTTGTTATCTTCAGTTCTAGGAAGCCAAGTTCCTTAATTTTAGGAGGACTGTTGGGAGTCTCCATTCCTATAAATAAGAAATCTTAGGGCCTTAGTTTTTTTAGTTATATTTTAGCCATTTGATAGTCTATTTTCACACTTTAGTGTAGCCTTGTACTTAGCTCATTTTCGAGCTCTTTTTGCAGACAATTTTGTGATGTAACTATTATTTTTTGATCAATGAAGATGAATCCAGCTTTGAACCAGCACTGATATTTCCTAGGGGGTTGTAGCTCTTAGGGTTGGGGCCAACCCAAGTGCCCAACACCTCCTTTGTGTATTTATATGTGTTTTTCTTGCATTCATGAAATAATTTCTGTTATTTAGGTTAAATCTTGCTTTCTTACTTAGGTTGTTTTTGATGATTAAAATAGTTATTCTTGCTTCAGGTTGATTAGATAGTTTGATAATAGAAAAAGATCCACAAAAAGGCTACCAAGCAGGCCTTGATCTCCTTTCTCCCTCCTTGGGATCGTGAATTGAGAGAAAGGCACTCTTGCTGCCACCAAAACACTGTTTTTTCTTTCCAATGCAATTGGTAGTGTTAGATTTCGAGTTGGAGAAGTTGATATCAGTTGTGTTTACATGCTTAGATCTGTTCTTGTTCAATTTCCATAGCTTTCTTGCATAAATTCCTGTCCATAAAGTTCTATTCAACACTTTTTTGGTTTTTAGGTCAGAATTAGGTTAAAAATAGGTAAAACTCTGTTTTCTTAGTTCTTGCTTGGGTCAGTTTTGAAAAGAAGTGTGCAGCTCACTTGTAAGACACTCCAGCTTATCATTCTTCCATCATACAACCTGCTCCAGTCCCTCTCTCAAGATTTCCTTCACTCATTCGCCATACTTTCCCAAACTACCCTAATTTCTACGTTCTTGTGCAAAATTGCTTCATTGACCTTTGAACAAATCAAACCATCTCCTTCACTCCTTATCTTCATTTATAAGGTCCTAGACCCCTTAACATCTCTATTCAGCCTTAATTTCCCTTTTCCCACCGTTTTTCCACCTTCAACCCTCCAAAAACCACTTTCGGCCTCTTCCTGTAGAACCTCTTGTAGAACTTCCTGTAGATCCCCTGCAGCCTCTTGTAGAAGTTCATGCGAGTGATTTTTCGAAGTCTAATCGTGGTGGAAATCTCTAGAAGGATACTAGGGACTCCTTAGGTCCTTTCCAAACCTTCCCAACCTCCTGCAAACGCCCACTCCATTTCCTTTCGCCACTAAACCTCTGCACAATCACAAATAGTTAAAACACAAGCATAATAATTATGCATAAAATTTCTCAAAAGTACAAAAAGATGATTTTTCCATATTTTCCTTCAAAAGTAGCTTGAATACATGCATTTTACCTTTTTAATAGTAAATGGCATCCATTTCAGTATTTTCGATCTCTTTTCTTGCACAAGTAGGGTTAGTGGGTAAAACTAGGGTTTGTTGGGTGTGGAGCCTGATTATCTTCTGTATTCAAAGGTTTCAGCCGGATGTATACCCCAAGAAGACTGTACACCCCTCCACATGGGGGGGGTGCGAAGGGGACTTGTCCCCCCTGCGGGGGTTCGAGGGGGTAAATCCCCCCCGGCTGGGGGGTCCGAGGGCCAGTGATCCCCCGGTGGGGGTTCGGGGGAAGCGCCCCCCGAAGCTAAAAATAGATGTAAAATTGCCTTGTAAAAGTCTAGTAATTTCTAGTCAACTTAGGTCGTTCATTAGGCGGATGATCTGATGGTAGAAGTTATGTTTAGTTTAGGGTTTTTTTCCCTAGAAGGCAACCCCTCACTATATATGAGGGAATTGTATTGCGTCTATGTAGATCTGGATTCTGCGTGAGGAAGAGAGAGGAGATTGAGAGCGAAGAGGGTGTTACAGCGGATTTGCTGTAGGTTGTATCTCTTCAATTTGTTGGATAATATAAAAGGAAGGATTGGTTGTTTCTCCATGGACGTAGCCCAAACTGGGTGAACCACATATATCTATGTCTCTCTTGTTTTATGCGTTTTCTATGTTTATATTTTTGCAATATTTTATGTGTTCCATTGCTCTATAATATATAATTTTCTAACAGGGTTTGCTATGGTTTGTGTTTCCTTTCAGCTTTCATCTTCTTTCTGCAAGTAGACTAGCCTCTTTTGAGTTAGCTTTCTTCCATCATAGTTAAAAGCTTCTTTTGAGAACTCATAGAAGTTGGCTTAAGCTCCTAGCGAACTTATGCCAGCTGATCAAGTGACAGCCTGCAGTAAGAGCTAGTACTTGTGCATATAGCACCATCACTTCCAAGTTTGTTACGAACTACTGGGTTGATAAAAGTAAAGTAGGGAGTCCCAGGAGTTGCAGCATCATTGCTGCAATACTGTAGCTCACCATCTTTTTGGCGCCGTTGTCGGGGAAGCGTCAGAGTACTTTGTGATTACTGCTTTCTTCTATTTTTTACTGCAACATTCTGCTAAGTGGTTTATTTCATTTCAAATTCTGCAATTTTCATTTCAGCAAGTGTAGATTAGACATTTCCTGCTTTCATTTCAACAAAGTAGATTAGTCATTTCCTGTTTTCATTTCAATTCCACAATTTCCATTCTAGCAAATTAGACTAGTGATTTCCTTGCTTTCATTTCAATTCTACAATTTCATTTCAGCAAGTTCATTTCAGTTAGTTGCAATTTGTTGTTCAATCAATTTCAGTTTTGCAGGTACAAGCAGAAAAAAAAAAAACAAAAATCAACCAAAAAGATTTCCTTTCATGCCTCGTAGGAATAGAGATAATTCAGGAAATTTTTTTCCCAACACCCCCACTGCTTCACACAGCCAACCTTCTCTATTCTTCAATGGTTATGATCAAGATGAACCCTTAGGTGGAAAAAAAGACATATTTGAAGAACCTATAGGGGAGAAGAAGAAGAAAACATTCCTCTGGAGCCAATGGCTGAAAACAGAAATGTTGGGAGCAGTACCTTTTCTTCCAACTCATCCATTGAAGGTGAAATTGGAAACATGTGGGAAGACTTCAAGAGTGAGATGTGGCAGATGCTTGCCATGCATATCAAAAGAAAACAAGAGGAAGCAGAGAGGGCTTTGGCCATTTTTTGTCCCAAGTGCACTAGAAAGCATCCTAGGAACGAATGTCCATTGCACTCCGTAGAAGTGTGTTTTGTCTGTGAAGAAGACCATCCTACAAATCAGTGCCCTTCCTTACTCGGAATCAAAGTTGCATATCAGAGGGCCAAAGGAGCCACTAAACCACTCTATTTCATGAACCAAAGGAGGCCACATGGACCCAGACCTTACCAGCAGGGAATGCAAGGGACATCCCAGACCTATTACAACCCCTATCAAGCCACTTCCATGCCTTCTTGGGGTCCCCCTGCTCATCCTTCTTGGTCCACACCTCCTCCTTGGTCCTTCACATCTCCATATTATGCCCAACCAGCTACTCATCCATTTCACCTCTACGCTCAGCCACAGTCTCAGTGGAATGCACCTCATCAGGGGTGGAGACCCCAATACAACACTCCTCTCACTTCTTTTCCTCCACCACCTTCTCAACCGCAACCATCACCCCCTACTCCACCAAGGCAGCCCCAAATGCCTGCTCAACTGAACCCAAACCCGAATAACAGAAAGGCTCAGCAAGTATATAGTGGGGAACCACCATTTCCAAACCCGCACATTGGAGTAGCTCAACCCAATTACAATGCTGAGGTACAACACTTCCAAATAACTTCTCTTGAGCTTAATGATATTCACCATAGCTCAGGAAGAGTATTGCAAAAAGGAGATTATATTGATATCATTGAAGGACCACATCTAGCAGAAGAAGATGCAAAAGAGAAGATCAAAGAATCATGGGCTGCATTTGATGAAGATAAGACATCCGAATCAGAGATCGAGAGAGCTCCCTCATGGTTACCATCAAATCCTCCATGTATTCAAGAGAAAAATCAGCAAAAAGAGGAATATGTGAAGGTCATGGTAGAAGGTAACATGAAGAATGATCCAGATCAGCAAAAGGACCAAGGACATCATAGCTATATTGAGATATGGTTCCAGACGGTCACTAAGTTGTAGCAGTACTCTCTTCCTCAACTATGCTTGATCCCTTCAAAGTCAAATCATTTGGTCTCTGAAATACGGATACCTGTCAAAGCATGCATTTCAAACCTCCACATCATTTTGTCTATCATCTTGATGTGCACATGGCTCCATTGGAAGTATTCTTGTACTTGAAAATGATTTTGTTTTTCAAGTAGGGTAGGATAGAGAAAAAAGAAAAAAGAAAAATAAGAGAACAAAAAAATAAAAATCTAAGGTGAAAACCTCTTCGGAGGCGCCTCAGATTGGCTCATTGATTGAAAACCTCCATGAGGCAGTCAATGGGTTGGAAAGAAGAGGAAAGAAAAAGCGAATAAGATCCTTGGGTGAAAACCTCGCTTGGAGGCGC
This sequence comes from Pinus tabuliformis, assembly GCA_031772625.1. Classification (NCBI taxonomy): domain Eukaryota; kingdom Viridiplantae; phylum Streptophyta; class Pinopsida; order Pinales; family Pinaceae; genus Pinus; species Pinus tabuliformis. Next base: position 1,616,952,320 of record CM062818.1, on the reverse strand, counting down.
CCAGGGCAGGTAATTAGGGTGAAAACCTCCGTGAGGCGCCCTAGTTAAATGAATTTCCAGTTGTATTGTAGGTCTGTAGGAGAACTTCAAGAAACAGCAATAGGTGCCAAGAAAGCTCTGAAACCAATAACATCACCTATCCTACCATCCCTCACCCTTCTCCATCATTTTTGACATTCTTTCCACCTTACTGTGCTTCTTTTCTGAAAACTGTGTTTTCTATAGGAGGATCCTGTAGAAATTACAGAGAGCTAGAAATGGACTTCAAAAGTAGTTTGGGGAACAGGGAAGCTTCATAAAGGGTTTATAAATCCCCCTACAATCTTCAAACCTCCCTCCCATCAATTCCAAGTCTGCATTACAGCCCAAGATCATTTTTTCTTACTACTGCAGAATGCTCTAATAAAAAAATACATAGAGCAGAAATTTGTTTTTTCCCTAACTTGAAACCATGCATCCATTTTAAAAACTGTTTCATGGGGAGTTGTATAGGGATGATGGCAACATGCCCAAGAAATTTCAGCCAATTCCAGTGCACGGTTTCAAAGAAATTAGCCTCTATCACCTTCACCCATTTTTGCATTTTCTCCATATCTGTGCATCCATTTAAAAACCCGTTTCATGGGGAGATGCATATGCGTGATAGTAACCTACCCAAGCAATTTCAACCAATTCCTGTGCACGGTTTTCAAGAAATTGATCTCTGTCACCTTCAGCCATTTTCAATTTTTTTCAAAATTCGTGCATCCATTGACCACAATTTTTCTATGGGAGGTGCATAATGATGATAGAAACTTGTTCAAAAAATTTCAGGTCAATCTAGTCTATCATTTGGGAGTTATGGACAAAACAAGTCGTTGTCCTACAAAAATCTAGCATCAACAGCATGAGGGTGAAAATTTGAAGGTTGAAACAGACTCCTGCAGCTTAGATCCAGCCAAAGGATACCTGCACAAGAAAAATAGCCACACATCAGATAGAAAAAAGCATATAGCAGAAGGGATATAGGCATGCAGCAATTGAATATGAGCATGCAACAGCAAAAGAACCAAGCAGCACACACATTTTGACTTACAGGTAAGTGTCTAAACCAGTTCCTCTATTTGCATCTGTATGATTCGAAACTTCATAAATGAATGAAATGGTTGGATTAAGCCAGAAAGGTGGCCAGTTAACTGGACACCCTCAGCTAGTTCGATCGCACTCATCCGGAGATCACACTGCACGTGTGTCTAGTCAACTCATGGAAAAATCTAACAGTCAGGTAGTGGCAGTTGTTTTGAGCTCAAGCGCCAATGATGGCAAGTGATTACGGGCAGAAAACATACAGTTTCATAATAGCACTGCAGTGGGGACCAACGGTCTGCATGGGGCCAACGTACACTTGGCCAGCTCACCCTCCATCACCGGAAGTCTCCATAAACAGCCATAAGAACTCCTCTTTGAAATACTCTCACCACCTTTGTTTCCATTTTACCATCATCCCCGTAGCTGCAGCAAGCTCTATACCACCTCCATAGTAGCGAACCAGTCGTTCTCTGCCATTTTTCAAAACCGTCCTGCTTATCGGGTTCTACAGGAACGACAAACACAGTCTCCAGGAGCAAGAACATTGTCTATAGGAGGATTTCTATAGGAAGGGCAGAGAGCAGCACTGCAGCCGGAAAATTCGAGATTTTTGTCAAAATTCGAGCTTGAAACGAGGTAGGCTTGGGGAAACCTCTTTGCATATGACCTATTTGTATAAGGTGGTGGATTAAAAACATAGTATTGGGTTGAAAGAAAGGAGAATGAAGCTTAAAAGTTTTCCTGCATATTTTCTCTGAGTTCTACACAGTTCTCTATTTTTTCTTTGCATTCGAAGTCTGTCTTCTTCTTTTTCACATTCTTCTAAACAAAGGGATGCAATGATAGAAGCCAACCTGTGAAAAAAAACCAAATTTGCAAGATTGTCCACTCTCTGAAGAAAAGAAAACATTGTGTTATAAATATTCTCTGTTCTGTCAAAAGTATTGATTTTTCTCAAAAACCGAGAAGCAAATTCAGGTTGGAAACAGTTTGAAGGGAGGGAAATTGCAAATTGTTGTTGTGAAAAAACACGAAAAGTTCCCTCTCTGGTTCCAGAAAGACAAACCCCAGTTGTTCCTCTGTTTTCGGTCTTGAAAGTTTGTTGCCTTCCTCCTCACCTGAGAATTTCCAGCAGTCACTAAACATCATGACAGAAGGATTCATAGACTCCAGCATTAAGTTTAAGGCAGGGAGTCCAGATCAGCTGGCTCACCATGGGTTAATTAAAATTTTAGTGGAAGAAGCCCTCCATACATTCACACTCCCTAATTGGGAAGTCTTCAGAAACATGACAGTAGAAGGTGACATAAAATCCCTCACCTATGATATCAGTCCTTCTGATAGTGAGGAAGAAGAGTAGAAAGGGGGAGAAGATGAAGCAACTGATGACTCAGTAGGACAAGAAAAGGAGAAGGAAGAAACTAAAATAGAAGAGGAAAAGGATGAAGAGACAGAACAGGAAGAAACAGAGCAAACAGAGAAAGAAAAAGAGACAGAAGGAGGAGAAAAAGAGGAAGCAGAGGCAAAACCAAGAAAAGGGTCCCCTGAGACTCTGGAAAGAGAGGTAGTAGCTGGTCTCACTGCCCTAAGCACACTAATTAAGATAGAAGAAAAGAGAAAAATGTAGGCCTCCATGTATTTCAAGGCCAAGAAAAGGACAAGAATTCAAACAAGCAGAATAGGAGGAGCAGTGGAAGGACATGGATAAGAAGGCAGAATTTTATGGCACACATGAGTAGACCACATCAGAAGCTTGGGATGATAAGGAGGCCACTAGGGCCATCAAAGGTGAAGAGATAGATTAGTTGCTCAGAGGATGAGCAACACCTTCAGTAGGGAGGTGATGATGAGCCCCAGAAATGGGTAATTATATGGGCTCATTTTACCTCTTAATTCGACTTAATCCACCATTCTCATTAGTTTATTGCATGTTTTTTTATATACTTATGCTAATAGAGTGAATTGGGTTAGTCATTATGCCAAAAAGTATAATGTGTGCTTTATGCATATTTTTGGTCAATTTTGAGACAAAATCAAAGGTTTAATGAGCATTTGGTAGCCAAATTCGTGGAAGAACAAGGGAGAGGATTTGTAGGAGGGTTTCCCCTTCATTTATGAGCCCTTACCTCAAATTATCCATCAGAAACTTGGAGTACAAAGGCCCACATTGATGATTCCAAGGGGCAGCCGAGCAAGTCAAGTAGGACTACTGTTATCTTCAGTTCTAGGAAGCTGAGTTCCTTAATTTTAGGAGGACTGTTGGGAGTCTCCATTTGTATAAATAAGAAGGCTTAGGGCCTCAGTTTTTTTAGTTAGATTTTAGCCATTTGATAGTCTATTTTCACACTTTAGTGCAGCCTTGTACTCAGCTCATTTTCGAGCTCTTTTTGCAGACAGTTTTGTGATGTAACTATTATTTTTTGATCAATGAAGATGAATCTAGCTTTGAACCAGCACTGATCTTTCCTAGGGGGCTATAGCTCTTGGGGTTGGGCCCAACCCAAGTGCCCAACACCTCCTTTGTGTATTTATATGTGTTTTTCTTGCATTCATGAAATAATTTATGTTATTTAGGTTAAATCTTGCTTTGTTACTTAGGTTGTTTTTGATGATTAGAATAGTTGTTCTTGCTTCAGGTTGATTAGATAGTTTGATAACAGAAAAATATCCACAAAAAGGCTACCAAGCAGGCCTTGATCTCCTTTCTCCCTCCTTGGGATCATGAATTGATAGCAAGACACTCTTGCTACCACCAAAACACTGTTTTTTCTTTCCAATGCAATTGGTAGTGTTAGATTTCGAGTTGGAGAAGTTGATATCAGTTGTGTTTACATGCTTATATCTATTCTTGTTCAATTTCCATATCTTTCTTCCATAACATCCTGTCCATAAAGTTATATTCAGCACTTTTCTGGTTTTTAGGTCAGAATTAGGTTAAAAATAGGTAAAATTCTGTTTTCTTAGTTCTTGCTTGGGTCAATTTTGAAAAGAAGTGTGTATCTCACCTGTAAGACACTCCAACTTATCATTCTTCCATCATACAACCTGCTCTAGTCCCTCTCTCAAGATTTCCTTCACTCATTTGCCATACTTTCCCAAACTGCCCTAATTTCTACGTTTTTGTGCAAAATTGTTTCCTTGACCTTTGAACAAATCCAACCATCTCCTTCACTTCTGATCATCATTTACAAGGTCCTAGACCCCTTAACATCTATATTCAGCCTTCATTTCCCTTTTCCCACCGTTTTTCCACCTTCAACCCTCCAAAAACCACTTTCGGCCTCTTCCTATAGAACCTCCTGTAGAACTTCCTGTAGATCCCCTGCAGCCTCCTGTAGAAGTTCATGCGAGCGATTTTTCGAAGTCTGATCATGGTGGAAATCTCTAGAAAGGTACTATGGACTCCTTAGGTCCTATCCACACCTTCCCAACCTCCTGCAAATGCCCACTCCATTTCCTTTTGCCACTAAACCTCTGCACAGTCACAAATAGTTAAAACACAAGCATAATAATTCTGCATAAAATTGCTCAAAAGTACAAAAAGATGATTTTTCCATATTTTCCTTCAGAAGTAGCTTGAATATATGCATTTTACCTTTTCAATAGTCAATGGAATCTGTTTCAGTAGTTTCCATCTCTTTTCTTGCACAAGTAGGGTTAGTGGGTAAAACTAGGGTTTGCGTTTCCTTTCAGCTTTCATCTTCTTTCTGTGAGTAAACTAGCCTATTTTGAGTTAGCTTTCTTCCATCATAGTTAAAAGCTTCTTCTGATAACTCATAGAAGTTGGCTTAATCTCCTAGCGAACTTGTGCCAGCTGATCAAGTGACAGCCTGCAGTAAGAGCTAGTAATTGTGCATATAGCACCATCGCTTCCAAGTTTGTTATGAACTACCTGGTTGATAAAAGTAAAGTAGCGAGTTTTAGGAGTTGCAGCATCATTGCTACAATACTGGAGCTCACCACCTTTTTTGTAGATGATGTCAAAGTCATAACCCAACATATTTGTGACCCATTTTTTCTGTTCTTCTAAAGATAATAGTTGTTCTAAAAAGTATTTAAGACTATCATGATCCATTTTTACCTTGAAGTGTCTTCCCATTCGGTAAGGTCGCCATTTCTTAGGTGCATGTAGTATTGCCAACATTTCCTTCTCATAAATAGCTTGCTTGAGATGTAACAGTAAAAATACCCAATTACCTACATCAAAACATTTTTCATTGCGATGTTGATCTACCTGTTGTTTCATTCGATTTTGCACCAAAGTGGTGTTATCCTTTAAAAGTTGGAGAACTTGTTGTTGATGCTCGATGTGATCTTTCACTGTTTGAACCTTTTTCTTCTTGATATGTCCTTCTATCTTGAGAGTTTGAGGAGAGATAATTTCTTCCAATGCTTTACAAGATATGGTCGGATTCATTTCTTTATGCTCGATGTGATCTTTCACTTCTTGAACATTTTTTTTCTTGATATGTCCTTCTATCTGGATAGTTTGAGGAGTAGTAATTCTGGCCAATGCATTACAAGATATGTTTGGATTCATATCTTCTTTCTTGATGTGATCTTTCACTTCTTGAACCTTTTTATTCTTGATATGTCCTTCTATCTTGAGAGTTTTAGGAGTGGTACTTCTTGCCAATGCTTTACAAGATATGGTCAGATTCATTTCTTCTTTCTCTAGGGTTGGGTCCTCGCGTATATCCTCTTACTTTGATGTTTCTTGATCCTTTTCTTCCTTCTCTTCATACTCTATGTAAAATAATTTCTTCTCAGCACACTTATGACCTTTAGTGCATTTGCTATCACAATTGTAACAAAGCCCTTTTTTTCTTTTTTCTTCCAATTGTTGTGGTGTAACCCTTGTAGGTTGTGGAAGGCTAGGAGAAACAACACTTCCATTATTATAGTTGTGAGGGGTAGACTTCCTTGTTGCCATAATTTTACTTTCCACTTTGTAACAAAGCCATTTTTCTGTTTCCAATTGTTGTGGTGTTGCTCTAAAGAAGGTGTTGCTCTTTGTATCCTCATAATGTGCTATCATTTCCTCCGTGAAAATTGACCACGTAACAAGTTGTTTACGAGAACAAAGCCCTTTATACCATAAAAATTGATCGGGTTCTAAATATGAAGATGCAATCCATACCTTTTGTAACAGTGGTAGACCATGTAGATCAAAATATTGCTCCATCTGAAGTATCCAATTTACTAGATCCTTGCCATCAAACTTCCCCTATTGCCTTTTCTTTATTTTAGGAGCTCGATCTTGAAACTACTGTAACTTTGTAATTTCAGATTTCCCAGGTCTAAAATCGTGATTTGAAGTAGCCCTTTCCATCCTCTTTCCAATGCCACCAGTCTGATCCAAATTGGATTCTCCAAGGATGAGTTATGCCAAATCTCCCATGGTGACCTGATTATAGACTAGTTCAGTAGAGATAATTTGTACGACGTGCCACGTATCACTGTTTCAAACTTTGGATCTAAAAAATGTACACAAGAAACTACATTTTGTCCTCGTTATGTAACTTCTTACGAAATTTCAATCTGATGCTCAAAACAAAAGTTATGACTATTTTCCCCAGGTCACCTGTTTGGAATGTAATTCGGGAGTATGCAAAAAGGCCAACTTTCTCAAATCATATCTCCACAAATATAGTGCGAAAAGCTCTGAAATTCGGACCTGCGGTTCAGAATGATTTCAGCCCAAATGGGTTTTTTTTTTTAGCATCTGTAATGTCACAGAAAAAAAGTTATAGCACAAATTCCATGATGACCTGTTTGGAGCAGCAAAACCCTAGAATTCAAACCTCTGATACAAAATATTATGAAACCAACTCACAAAAAGATAGAAAAGAGAGATAAATGCCTTAGAATTCAGCCTCTTTGAGGGGGCAACCTCCTTTACATTACGCAAATGAACAATTCTTAAATGATACAAATGAAAAGACCTCCTTTCTATATATAGGAGTCTAAGGGGTCATAATATAATTAGAGCCGAAATAACAATAATAATGTAAGGGCACAATAATAAAAATAGTGGGCTTCTATGGGGCAAAATAATAACAATATGGGGACTACATGGGCACAACAATATAATAAGGGGGTTGTACTTATAACAATAAGGGGTTACACTAGTAGTATAGGGGCCTAACAAAGAAAGCCAAAAGAAGGAGGATGAAGAGTTTGCAAGAGAGATAAAGGAAGAGATGTAGGCCCATGACATAGAGCCTATATAGGAGGAGGAAGACTAAGAGGTAGACATCATGCCCATTGCATTATCAACCTCCACCTCCTCTTACTAGTGGCTACATCCCATTTAGTGAGATGAGAATTTCTCTTCGATAAGATGACATGGTCATGGATATCTCCAATCTTACCTTTGATAAATTGAAGAAAAAAATAGTATAGGAGAGATGAAGGTACTTTCCAAATGACCTTGTCCATCTTGTTTCCATCCATGAAGACAAGGTATTTATGCCTAATAATAAGAAGAATATGAGAACATTCACAACAAATAATGCAACCTTTAAAGAAGCTACGAAAGTAAACATTGATTTTTTTATGAAAGAAAATGAACATTTAGCAAAGGATTTGGCTTCTGCAAGGAAAAAAATCGATCATCTCCTTGCTAAAAATCAAAGGTTGTCTTCCACTAGTTCTAACAAGAAGGAACTACAAGAAGCAATATTTGAGGAGATTCAGTCATTGGGAGACACGATGCAAGAAATATATGTAGAAATTATCACCCTTCATAAGGAAGTAGTGCCCTTGCATACAATGAAAAAGTAGTTGTGGAGAAATTTAAAGGTTTTAGAGATAGTTTATTCAACTATTGATGTGATCCAAGAATGGGGTACTTAGCACTAAGTATAGAGATGCACCGATAGAATTGGTTAGGAAGACTAGGCATGATGTTCAGTTGGAAAGAGCTGAGGCCAAGATGCTTATGCAAGGTAATAAACAACTTAGTACTTATGTGGCCAGTACCATAACTGCATACTTGCGACTGTATCATGGGTTGGACTCCTTGGTAAGAGTGCAACATATACCTTCCATTGGAGCAATTGGAGAAACAAAGGGAATAAATTTTGTCAGGAAAGAGATTGAAGAATTATTGAACAACTTGAGACAGGTGACCACTAAGGAAGATTTGGAAATTACAAGAGAGAATATTCTACAACTTGTATATGGACCTACCAAGTTGAATATGAAGTTATGCATGTTGTGGAACAACATTTAGACCAGTTCCAAAACTACTTGTCCAGATGCATTGGAGGCTAGAGTTAGATATAATCTTGATCTTCCATCAAAGGTTGAGAGAATAACAACGTAGTAAAAGGCTTGGCACCAATACGTTACATCAAAACTACAAGTGGAAGTTGTCGAGTTATAGTTTCATCAAGATCAACCAGGATGTACTAGTTTGGTCTTATTAGGCTTTAGCCACATTTTTGTGTTATGTAATTTTGTATTTTGATAATAATAAGTAATGTAATGTGAAGTGGAAGTCCGAGAGTCACATGGGGAATATGAAGAGTTATTAGGTAAAATAAAGACAAAAGAAGCTCAAGAGTCATGAGGGAGCTCAAAGGTCACAAAGGAAGGTGAAGAATCACCCAATTTGTTATAAATAAACTATCATAACTCAAGCAAAAGGCTTATAACTTGGGATTGGTAGCCTTGGCTTCTCTAGCTTGGCATAATTGTTAATACCATTATTTTGGAGAAGCAAGTGGTAACTTCATGTTCCACTATTGGAGCTAGTTCTATATCATTGTATTGTGAACTTGGAACGTTCACTAATATTTAGAAGCTCTCAAAGCTAGCACACTTTCATGCATTTATTGTGGGTATTGTAAGACTGTTCTTTAATGTTTATGGTATCATTAGAGAAATTTTGATGTAAAAAATGGGCCTCAAAACAAAAATATAAAACTAAAATCAACTTTATAAGAACCAATAGGATTCAATATGATGATGTCAACCATGAGGGATGATTCACCATTTTTGGAGTAAAAAGGTAAAATAAATAAATAAACTATTTTTTAGCTCGTATTTTCAACTTATCTGGGCCTACGATTTTACTCAAATTTCGAGCAGGAGCACTCGTTGGATGCATAATTTAATTTTGCATCCAAGGAGTACCCATGTTTCATAATTTTGATGGACCCTATTACAAAAAAAATGTGAAATACATGAAAAATGTGTTTGTAATCATGTATTTTTCATGTATTTCACATTTTACATGTAGTACGGTCCATCGAAAGTATGCAACATGGGTACTCTTTGGATGTAGAATTAAATTCAGCATCCAACAATGACTCCTACTTGAAATTTGAGTAAAATCATAAGGAGAAAAGTTGAAAACGTAGTTTTTTTCTTTTTTCTCTCCAAAACTTGATAAGGTAAGCTAATATTATTTAATTATTTCCACTATTATTTTATAATATTCCTTAGGAGGCCCATTTTAGACCTAAAAATTTTTCTAATGATGTTGCTTCTTACATGCTAAGGTCAATGAACTACTTCATTAGCATTAATATATATCTTATTGAATGTGTGTTATGTTTGCTTTCATGATCATTATTATCTCGTGAACTATTTCATAGGTTAATTAACGATTCTTTCATATATGTGTGTGTGTGTGTCTTTTACAGTAGTACTATTAATTTTCTTCTATAGGCTCACTCTCTTTTCTTCTTGCATGGAAGAACCTTTTATGCATTACAATTGATATTTTATAAATTTTACTCACTTGTTATTTGCAAAGCTATGTGTATGCTTCCTATGTTGTTTATTGTAGCCAAGACATATCTATAAGATCACACATATGGTAGTCGAGCCTGTTTCCCAGATGGGGCCCCTACAAATGGTGTGAGGTCTAATTGGGACTTCATACCGAGGATACTCCCTTCCCTGTTGTCGACATCTAGCACTGTCAACACAGAGTTACCTAAATAGACCTTATGTGTTGACCAATCCAGTGAGATGAGGCGACATGAGTTACGCAAGGTGCCACATTCACATAGTGGATTTGTTACATGTACAAGTGTTCTTTCATTTTCTCCCTCTCACGGGGTTGAGTGGAGAGAGGTATTGAGTTGTTACCTGGTGGAGAAAGCTAGGTGTCTGGAGATATCCATGGCCAAGAGCATAGTTCAGCTGGGGCTGTGGGATACCAGTGGAGCTCAAGGGCTAGATATTGTTGGGGTCTAGGTGGGACTTCCCATCACATCATGGATTTGATCAGTGATGATATTAGTGGAGTAGTGGATTTGGTGACCGAGTGCACAAACACTTTCATACCTCCACCAAAGTATCAAAGAGCATTGGTGATAGGTTGGATTTATAGGGGAGAAGACAGACTCTGTGGGTTGTCTTGGCATGTTGTCCATGCATGGAGTCATAGGATGATCAAAGTACTCAGGAAAGAGCTTGATAGAGGGGGTGGCATCGAATGGACACTAGACAGGCCTTATATGGAGACGATGATTTCCCACAAATATTTAAGGCACAAGGGTCACCAAGGAGCAAAACTATAGTTACACCACCACTGGCACATAGGGATATTTTTTTCTCAGATCTCTCAGGGAGGATCAGGAGAGGAGGTCCACACATCAAGGGTTGTCACAGTGAGATAGAGGAGACGGTGATATAGAGAAGACGCGGGCTAATGCATACACACTTAGTATTAGATCGTGACATCCAGTGGTGTATACGTATATGTAGCGATGATAAGTTCTATGTAGAGGAGCATGAAGGTGCATGGTGGTGTGTAGTAATGTATGAGTCTGCAAAAAATATAGGGGGAGTGATGCTAGTAGGGATATTTCTTGATGAGGTTTTCAGTCATACCATTGGGGTGGGCATGTAGAAGTTCCTTGTAGATTCAAACTGCAGATTGTAATATGATAAAATAATTGACTTGAATCTACTCTACTCATTAGTGGAAACAATAAACGATCAATGAAATCACAAAGCATAAAAGAGAAATAGTTCAATCACACATAACACAATAATTTTATGGGGAAATCCACAACTAAAAACCCTCCCTATCTGTATATTGCATTAATAAGAAAATGTGAGAAGATTACATTTCTTTTCTCAAGCCTGAGAAACCTCTTCATTATCTCGATCTATGTCATTGCTTCACAAACAATCTCTAGCCAATACTTAGCCAAATTTGCTGCCTACTAAGCTCCTATTTCCTTGCACAATTTCCTAGGGAATTAGCCCATATTTAATTGGGAAATTCCTCATCCATAATTGCATGCACCATTTGTACAATTTAGATGATTATACAACTGATAGTACATTGTCCCTGAACTCAAATCTCAACTAGGTCTTTCTCTAATCTGACATGCATGAGTTAATTATGAGTGAATCTTTAGTTTACTAGCTGAGCAGTGCTAGTTACACCCCACTACTGTAGGTTACACACCACTACTGGATATCTCACTAATTCCTCCATTGGTTGGAACTAGCTTAACTGAATTTAACTCAGTTAAACTGAATTAAATAATTACAACTCAAAAGAACTCAACCTAGGCCCCTAAAATTTAGGAACCACTTATGCATGACTCTAGATAGACTCCCAAATTGAAGTAACTGAGCCAACTAAGTCAAATTAACTTAATTAACTATTACAAGTTTCTATGAGAATTAGAATTACAATTTAATTCCTAATTTAATTTAAGGACAAAATTAAATTAGGATTTTCTTGTTGCATTTTTCAACACTCCCTCTCAAAAAGAAAGGGATTATCTGCTACCCCAATCCTGCCTCTTTGAAACTTGAATTTGCATCTTGATAATGCATTTGTAAAAATATCTACATCCTTCTCCTCTGTAGGAATGTATTCTGGCAACATGATTCTTCTCTGCACACAATCTCATATATGGTGATACCAAATGTCGATATGCATGGACTGATCATGAAAAACTAGATTCTCAGAGAGTTTGATACAACTCTAATTGTCATAGTAAATCACTGTAGGATCCATCTGCTGACCAAATAACCCAAAAATGATCTTCCTCATCTAGATAGCCTCACAAGTTGCTTTATTAGTAGCCATGTACTCTGCTTGTGCTAAACTAAGTGCAACTAATCTCTACTTCCAGCCGTACCAAGAAACTGCTGCTGACCCAATACTGAAGATTCCACCTGAAGTGCTCTTTCTATTGGATGGACTCCCTACCCAATCTGCATCTATGAAGCCTTGAATATTCACTCCCTCCATCTGTCTGTACCAAAGACCAAACTGAGTACTACCTCTAGGGTATCTCAACACATGTTTAATTTACTTCAAAAAGAATTTGGTTGGCTTAACCATGGCTTGACTAAGCTGGTTAACTGCAAAACACATGCCCGGTCGTGTGTTCACTAAATAAATAAGTGAACCCACAAGCTATTTATAAATAGTAGCCTCGACTACTTCACCTGAAGTAGCATCCTCCTTCCTCCAGTTACCTTCTAGAGGAGTCTCCATGGTTTACTTCTCTCCATGTGGAACTTCTTTAGTATCTCGTTGGCATACTTTCCCTGAGAGACAAACAATTCCTCATCTCCTTTCCATACTTCCATACCAAGAAAGTAATGCATGAGCCCCAGGTCCTTCATCTCGAATTCTCTTGCAAGATCCTCTTTGCAAGATTTTATCAACTTCTCATCACCTGTTAGAATCAAATCATCGACATATAATACTATAATCAACAATTTACCTTCAACCACAATATGGTAAAGGTTCGCATCTAATTCAATTTTGGTGAAGCCAACCCCAGTGAAATAACTACCAATCCATGTGTACCAAGCACAGAGTGCTTATTTTAGTCCATACAATGCTTGCTTGAGTCTGCACACATGCGACTCTCTATTGAAGGTCTCAAATCCTTCCGGCTTCTCAATATACACCTCTTCCTCAATCATATTGTTGAGGAATGTTGTCTTCACATCCATCTAATGTATCTTCCATCCCATCTTTTCTGACAATGATATAATAGATTTGATTGAAGAGTACCTTGCTACTGGAGTAAAGGTATCATCGTAATTAAATCCTTCCACCAGAGAGAGCCCTCTCACCACAAATTTGGCATTGTGTTTCTCCACACTCCCATCTGCTACTTGCTTTACCTTGTAAAGCCATTTGGAACTCACCACTAACTTATCTGCTAGTCTTGGGACCACTTTCTAAAAATTGTTTCTAATAATGGAGTAATAATCCTCAACCATGGAATCAACCCATATTGGTTGCTGCACTGCTTCCTCAAATGAGGATGGCTCAATCTTTACACTCTCACTCATCATAGCCATGTAGCCAGTGTACCGATCGGGTGATCTCCTTTTCCTACGTTGTGATGTGTGTGATCCCACATTTTCTCTAGAATCATGTATCAATATGTCACCCTATCTAGTGTGCTTCCTTCCATCTCTAGAAGTCTCTACATGAGTGGGTATTTTCACTCTCTACTCCTCTGCATGTGGCTTCTCCACATCATCCTGAGGTTCCTCCTTTGGAGTTAAAAGCTCCTCATCTACATGTAACTGAATATCCCTCTCAAGCAAACATCTCACTACCTTCTCTTCATCGAACTTCACATCTATACGAATCACTGTCATCCTATTGGACGACAAGTACACCCGATAGTTGTGAAGTGTATCAGTGTACCCCACAAATATACCCAACTCAGTTGTTGGCTCAAGCTTTTTTTGTGCATCCTTGGTAACATGATAGTAGATTGATCAACCAAATATCCTGAAGTGTACCACATTTGGTTTCTCACTAGAAAAAGTTTCTTCTGGTGTAGTCATCCAGAGAATTCGATGAGGGCGTATGTTCTGTAAATAAACAGCTTTGTTGCATGCCTTAGCCCACAAGTGCAACGATAGGCCTTGATCATGTAACATCACATGTGGCACTCTCACAATACTTTTGTTCTTCCTTTTAACCACCCATTATGGTGTGGGTTATGAGATGCTATTAACTCTTGTCGAATGCCTTCTGATGCACAAAAGTTCTTGAATTCATTCGACACATATTCTTTATCGTTATTGCTTATGAGAGCTTTAACTTTCCAACCAATATATTTCTCGACAAGTGCTTTAAATTCAAAAATATTAGCGAACGCCTGATCTTTATTTCACATGAAGAAAATCCAACATTTATGGGAAAAATCATCAACAAATATTACATAATACTTGTGCTTGGCCGTGTATGCTGTTGAGAGTGGTCCACACACATCTGAGTGAACTTTATCAAGGATCAATTGTGCTCGACTGTTTTTATCATGAAAGGAAGCTTTGGTGTACTTTCCCAATGTACACCCTTTGCATTTGTCTTCTGTTCTAGTGTATCCTTAGGAAGTCCTGTAGAAATTTGTTGCATGATCTTCAAGGCTCCATGGTGCAAGTGACCCAATATTCTATGCCACAACTCACCGATGTCTCGGCTCTGCACCTTCTCTACTTTAGTGCTCAAAGAAACACAATCTTCTACATCCAATTTGTAGAGGTTATTCACCCGAACCCCCGATCCGCTTCACCTGTCCTGAGGCTATGTGATGAAGGGAAGCATTTCCATTAACATCGTAGACATGGTCCTCCAACATGGCAACTAAAACCAAGTTCTTCTTCTAACATAGAACATACATGACATCTTTCAATATGAGAGGAGAACCAGACTCCCTCTCAAAAGTAACAATACCAATGTCGGTCATGCTATACCCCCCATCATCTCCCATCTTGATGTGCATTTGGAGGTTCTTCTCCTCCAAGTCACTGAATAACTCTTTGTTTCCGGTCATAAGGAATGAGGCTCCACTATCCAGGTACCACACACTACCCATCATCGATGTCACCATGCAAGCAATGAGGGTGAAATATAGTTCAAATTGTGTAGCAAGAGCTTCATATGCCACTCCTCTTAAGGGATTATTACATACCTTCTTATGTAGACACTTTGTGGCATAATGTCCTAGCTCATGACAATGAAAAAATTTAATCTCTTACATGTCCTTCTTATTTCTTCCCTGGCTGGAATCTGATTTGGAATGGGATGACTTCTCCTTCCCTTTCTTCTCCTTTCCAGATAAGGCACAATTATCCTCATCATCATGCTTGGATGAGGATCCATCTATGGTGTTCCGTTGGATCTCTTCTTGTACTAAGTCGTACCATAATCGATCCCATTCTAGTAGCTTCTCCCTCTCATTAACTGAGTCTTGGTAGTTGTTCCAGCTCTCGGGAAGTCCTAGAAGTTCTGGGCTCACCAGATCTTCTTCACAAACAATAACATCGACACTTCCAAGCTCATCCCAACATTGGGTGAACTTGGTCAATTACTTCAGTATTGAGTTGCCCTTCTCCATCTTGATCTTTTTGAGCTTGTCCTTCAGTGCCAGTTTCATGTGGTCATTGTTATTTTGAAATAGGTCTATCAAGGCCTTTTACATTACAAATGGATTTTCCTTACCGTTGAGGCTCGAGACAATATGATCTCAAAATCCTTCTAGGATAATCCTTCTCGCCTTTGCCACACACTTTCTCCACTCTGCCAGATCCTTAACATTAGATGTTGGAGGCTTTAGGATATCATGATCTATGAATTCCTTCAACCTGTTGTCTTCCAACACTACCTCCATCCCGTCCTTCCAAGCAATATAGTTCGAACTACCCTCAAGCGCATATTCAAGTCTCAATCTGTAGAATGACATCCCGCTGGCTCTGGAGGTATGATACTACAAGTTAGATTTCTCCTACAAAAGATAAACTCGAATTCTCCTCTTCAATAGTGATTTTAACTCCGATACCATGTAGAAATTCCTTATAGATTCAAACTGCAGATTGTAATATGCTAAAACAATTGACTTGAATCTACTCTACTCATCAACGGAAATAATAAAAGATAGAAGAAATCATGAACCATAAAAGAGAGAATTCAATCACACATAACACAATATTTTTCAGGGGAAATCCACAACTAAAAACCCTTGCTATCTATATATTGCATTAATTAGAAAATATGAGAAGACTACAATTCTTTGCTCAAGCCTAAGCAACCTCTGCACTATCTCAATCTATCTCACTGCTTCACAAACAAGCTCCAGCCAATACTTAGCCAACTATACTACCTTCCAAGCTCCTATTTCCTTGCACAGTTTCCATAATTGCGAAATCCATCATAGGCCTTCCTATGATTGCATGCATCATCTGTACAATTCAAACGATTATACATATGATAGTACATTGTCCCTGAAATCCAATCTCAACTAGGTATTTCTATGATATGACATTAATGAGTTAATTATGAGTGAATCATCAGTTTAATGGTTAATCAATGCAGGTTACACCCCACTACTACAAGTTACACCACACTACTGGATCTTCCATTAATTCCTTGATAAGTTGGAACTTTTTTAACTGAATTTAACTCAGTTAAATCAAATTAAATAATTACAACTCAAAAGAACTCAACCTGCCCCCTAAAATTTAGGAACCACTCTACATGACTCTAGATAGACTCTCAACTCGAATTAACTAAGCCATCTAAGTCAAATTAACTTAGTTAACTATTACAAGTTGCTATGAGAATTAGATTTACAATTTAATTCCTAATTTAATTCAGGGAAAAGAATAAATTAGGATTTTCTTGTTGCATTTTTCAACATGGCGTACCCAGGTCTAGAGAGTAGGTCAGTCACAGGGCTAGCCATGAACGTCCATATAGGTTCTTGGACATACCCATAGAATCCCACACATTTGCAAACCCCAGGGACATTTTCTGCATTTAGCTCTTGTTATTTATCTTTACTCTCATTTTAAAAAATAATACATAATATTTTGAAAAAATTATTTACAAATAAAAACATAAAATAAATTTTTTCCCAAGGAAAAACCGTAATTTCATTCAAGGAACAAAACTACATTTTGGATCTTAATAAAAAAAATCAACTGAAAATTTTGGGTCTAAGTACATAACAAAGATAACTTAGCTACCCCTTTCTGCCTTTATTTTTCTCATATTTTCACCAAACTCCTTAGATGGGGGTGACTATTGACACCTAATCATAGGGATTGGGTGAACAACTATAAATAGTGTAAATAAATAATAGAGGAAATGGAGAGTCATCAAGAGATGAAACTAAACAGTCATTCCCTCTTGTATATAATAATGAACAACCTAAATGAATAATACAATCTCATTTTGAGGAGTTACCTCCTGGCCTGACATGGTATTAGAGCCAACTCCATTTTTGGCATTCCAGTCTGCCCTTGTAACTCCCTCAAGCGTATTCTCTACCTATTTTTCAGAATTGACACCTCTGCCATGCTCCTGAGGCCTGAACCACCTTCCATACACTGTCATATGCATTTTTTATTCCTGAATGCTGCTTGAACATTGCCTAAAATCTGGCCCGAACGTTGGTCTATACCTCCATACCTAGGATACTCCAAAGTATTTTGGCAGCTGCAAATGATTGGTATCACTGCGTTGTTTAGTTCACACCCCATCCATACAACTCAATTCACACCCTCGCGTTGTTATTTTTCACCGATACGCTACTGCAGCTGAGACCCATCTCTCTTATCAAAGAAAAACTTGCCGACCTTCTGAACTACAATGCCGCAAATCTATTATAGCTGAGAGTGGCATAGTCTTCATAATCATGGGTTACCCAAAAGATGTCCAAGAAGTAATCAACGAAGAGAATAGAGTTCTGCAGGGTCTAAAACTTAGGGGCATGGTGGTCGATATGACCACAAGCGAACCCTCTCTAGCCTATGAAATATTTGATTATGCAAAGCAAAAGGGTTTTGAATCAGTGGACGTCCCAGTGTCTGGTGGTGACAAGGAGGCTAAGGCAAGAACCTTGGAGATCTTTGCAGGTGGAGAAGAAATCGTGGTAATACAACTCCCTCCCATATGTAGTCTTCCTAGTGGCATCACACTATGGTAATACTCCTCCTCCCGTGGTAATACAACTCCCTTCCCCAGCAACGTTCACAGTGCGGCAGTTATCCTACGCACTGCTGCCCTCCATATCCCCTCAACATCATGCCTATCTATCTACTCTCATACGCTTATGGTAATACTCCTCTCTTTGCATTCAGTTTGGATGCTTTTCATTGATTTGGTACGTTGCAGGAGTTTTCTAGCTTGAGGTTTCGTGGTTCTCTGAAGCTCTATCCTATATATCAGAGTGCAATTTAAAAAAAAAAAAATTGCACCAGAACTGTATTTTTTTCTCCACCAGAAGTACAATTTTATACATTGGTAGCAAAAGTATATTTTTTTTACGGTTCACAGTTTTTTAAAATGCACTCATTAATATCTATTGTGGGAGTGGTCCTCAATGCGAAGGAAAATTATCTTGAGTGGTCTTGGAAAATCAAACACACTCTCATTTTTAATAAGCTATGGAAAGGAGTGTGTGTTGGAGACAGTGACAAAGAGCTAGAACAACCTACCCCAGACAAAGAATTTTCCATTTGGGAAAATAAGAACAACAAGGCTTATGCATTGATTGCAGCATCAGTAAATGAAGAGGTGAGTCGCCATATTTTTCCATTTTCAAATGATTTCGAAGCCTTACAAAAACTGAAGGAACTCTATGACTCACACTCTGCACTTGACTTTGTTCAACTCATGATTAAATTGTTCACCCTTGAATTACAAAATGATGATCCTCTTGCTCTTACATCAAAAGTAAAATGTATTATGCATTATATCAAAGTCACTAATGTTGAACTGGACATTCCTCTGATAGCTTTTCTCAAGTTACTTTATCCCACTTACTAAAATTATCTTGAGGCATTGCAAGCAAATGGAAACCTCAAATATATTACCTTTGACTCCCTTGTGAAAAAATTTGCTGAAAGAGAGAAAGATTTTGGGAATAAGACAACTCCTCAGTCTTCTGAAGAGGTTGTGTGTCTTGCACATAGAGAGAATAATCTTTCTCAAGATTCTTCCAGAGGAAGAGGAAGAAATTTTAGATGCAAGGGGCAAACACTCGCAAGGAGAAAAGTCAGATTTGCATTGCATACGTTGCGAAAGAGATGGATCACATGATGCATCCACATGCAAGTTTCCTTGGGACAGAATTGAGTAGGAAAGAAACCAACCCAAAGGTAAAACTAATAACAAAGAGAAAGGTAAAGCACCTGAATCCGGTCACTATGTTGTGGCACACTGTAATATTGGAGTAAATGAAGACTTATTTAATGCTTCACTTGCTTCTTGGAAAAATGATTGGTTGCTTGATTCAGGAGCAACTTGCCACATGAATTTTAGAAGAGATTTTTTTGAAGAATTTACTGACAATGTTGATGGAGTAGTATACTTTGTAGACAAATCAAAACTCAACCCATCAGGGCTTGGCACAATTAGGCTTAAATTACCTGGCCTTCCAGACTTTCTTCTGCATCATGTTTTATATATCCCACAACTGAGGAGAAACTTGTTGTCCTTGGTCCACATCTGCTAGCAAGGACACTCCATTCATATGTTTGATGGCAAGCTTGAGGTGAGAAAAGCATCAGACCACTCACTTGTCATGACAGGAGATAAAAGAAGAAAGGCTTCTCAAACTGCAGGGTACCTTTGCTCGTGCACAAAATTTATCATACAATTCTCATTATGAAGAAGGTACATTTCCATCAAGTTTATTATGGCATCCTAGATTTGGATACTTAAACTATGACAACCTCCGCTTGTTGAAGAAAAATGGTGTTACTGGTTTGCCTACAACTCCTAGGAAACTTAAGCAATGTGATGCTTGCATTCTAGGAAATCATAGCAAATAGTCTTTTCATGATTCACATTCTAGAGCACATAGAAAACTTGAACTCATTCATTCAGATTTATGTGGTCCAATGCCTGTTCCTTTTGCAAATGGAAATAAATATATGATGACATTTATTGATGACTACATGAGAACATGTTGGGTTTATTTATTGAAGAACAAATCTGATGCTTTTCAAACATTCAAGAACTTTCATACATGGATTGAAAATGATGCATAATCTCATATTGGCTCTATTCGCATTGATAATGGAAAAGGATACACTTCAAATGAATTTGAAAACTATCCTTGCCAACGTGGGATCAAACATCAAACAATTGTGCCTTATAATCCCCAACAAAAAGGAGTAGTTGAAAGAATGAATAGGACAATCTTAAATATCGTGCGCTCCATGATGTTTTTCAAAAATGTAAAATTGATGTTTTAGGCTGATGCAATTCTATGTGTTGTATATGTAAAGAATAGATGTCCATCTAATGCTATTAAAAACAAGACTCCTTATGAAATGTAGTATGGACACATTCCTTCGGTAAAGCATCTCAGGGTCTTTGGTTCCACCTGTTATGTCTTGATACCAAAGGTACATAGAAACAAACTTGGTGAAAGGAGTCGTAAGTGTATCTTCCTGGGGTATTCAAACACCTCCAAAGCATATTGTCCCTATGATGAAGTCAATAAAAATTTTGTTGTATCTAGAGATGTAATCTTTCTTGAATCATCCAAAACTGACAATGTCGTTGAGCGTCAACTTGATCGCTTGGAAAGATTCACAAATGCAAAAATATTTCAAGAATTTGATAATCAGATTCCACATCTTGAAGGGGGGATTCCTATACTAGATCAACCTGTGGAATCTTCTTCTGAAGCACTCTCTCCACAACATGAAACTCTAACAACGGATGATACTTTGAGTGATGTGATTGACAGAATTGGGAGACTCAATCTTGATTTAGTCCCAACTCAATCAACGGAGCAGGTTGGACCATCTTAGAAAGGTCCCCCAAAGTGGCTGACAAAGACACTTGAAAGTGTTCATCCTGATGAGGTTGGAAAGACAGGAAATAGAAATTCAAATCGACAAAATGGAGGTGATGTAGATGACTCTGATTCACCTGTTGATATGGATGTTTCTTATGATTGTGAATTGAATTTGTCTACAGATTTTGAACCAAATTCCTTCAAAGAAGTTGCTTCTCATGATGAGTGGAAAGAAGCAATGCAAAAGGAGTATGATGCCTTGATAAATAATGGCACTTGGAAATTGGTTGATCCTCCATTGGGAACCAAACCAATTGGCTGCAAGAGGGTCTACAAGAATAAGTATAAAGTTGATGACTCACTTGACAAGCACAAAGCCAGGCTTGTGGCAAAAGGTTTTGCACAAAAGGAAGGGGTTGATTATGAGGAGACTGTTTCCCCACAGAAAAATGGGCTACCATCCAGACACTCTTTGCCCGAATAGCTCAGAACGGTTGGAAAATCCATCAAATGGATGTAAAAACTGCTTTCTTGAATGGATATCTAAAAAAGAATGTTTTTATGTCCCAGCCTGAAGGATTTGCTATGAAAGGACATGAACATAAAGTATGCAAACTTGTGAAATCCTTGTATGGCCTCAAACAAGCACCGCGAACCTAGTATGAAAAACTAACTAAGCATCTTCTGAAACTCAATTTCAAACATTATGATCTTGATGATGCAACTTTGTTTGTCAAGAAGGTTGGAAAAACAGTTGTATATCTTGTGGTATATGTAGATGATCTTTTGATGATAGGGAACAATGAGAGCTACATTGCATCCATAAATAAGGAATTGAGGAAAGGTTTTGAAATGATTGATTTGGGCTATGTTCATTACTATCTTGGTATTGAAGTAACTCAACATCTGAAGTCCATATTCCTTTCTCAAAAGAAGTACATTGGAGATCTGTTGAATAGGTTTGGCATGACTGAATGCAATCCTCTGACTACTCCAATGGAACAAAACTTAAAGCTCACATCCATTGAAGGAAAATAATTTGAGGATGCAACAAAGTATAGACAGCTTGTAGGAAGTCTCAACTACCTGACTACTACTAGACTAGACATTTCGTTTGTTGTTTGAATCCTCTCTAGGTTTATGCAAAAGCCTTGTGAGGGACATTATTCTGTTGCAAAAAGAGTTCTAAAGTACTTTAACAGAACTCAAGACTTTGGACTCAAGTATATATAGGTGGGCCCCTTCAGCTTGATTGGATACTCTGATTCAGACTTTGATGGAGACAAAGAAATTGGGGTATCTACTTCGGGTTATGCTATGAGTCTTGGATCAGAAGCTATCTCCTGGAGATCACACAAACAATCAGTTCCAACGGATTCCACAACCAAGGCAGAATATGTGGCAGCAACTGAGGCAACAAAAGAAATTGTGTGGCTCAGGAAAATTCTGTAAGTTTTGTAGGTAAAACAAGTACAATCAACTCCACTCATGATTGACAATACCTCAGCAATAAAGTTGGCCAAGAACCCAAAGTTCCATGATCAAACGAAGCACATCAATCAAAATATCATCTGATTCGACATCATGTTGAAGCCAAAACAATCCATCTTCGCCATTGTTCCACTAATGAGAAGATTGCAGAAATCTTCACCAAAGTGCTTGGAAGAGAAAAGCTTGAAAGATTCAGAATGATGCTTGGACTCACCAACATCCCTTCCCTTTAAGGGGGGGAATGTTGACACCTAATCATAGGGATTGGGTGAACAATTGTAAATAGTGTAAATAAATAATAGAGGAAATGGAGAGTCACCGGGAGATGAAACTGGACAGTCACTCCCTCTTGTATATAATAATGAACAACCTAAATGAATATTACAATCTCATTTTGAGGAGTTATCTCCTAGCCTGACAGTGGCAATTACAATTGTGAAATGATTTCCATCCACCTTCAGAGAGCCTTCTTTTTCTGAGTCCAAACTCCCAGAGACATGGGATATTTTTACACCTTTCGTCTCTAATTAAGGGGGTGCTTCCTTCTTTTACTAAACTATAATCTCCACTTTTTAGGATTCCCCTGGATTTGGGCCATTGTTCCTATCTGCTTCTTCCCTCTACTCACTGGTGTGCCTTGTTGTTCCTGAACCTCCACATTTATATAATTCTCCACTATTTCATTATCCTCTTTTTCTAAGAGGCGCAAATTTAGAACTTTCCATCCCCCGGTCTTTTGAGGCTGTTTCTTTTTCATGTATGGAGCTTTCTTTTCTTAATGCCATGTGTTTTGTAAATGTCTTATTTGAAAAAAATTGCAACACTTGATTGTCGTACTCTCAAAATATAGAGGTCGAGTCCAATGAAAACTATTATGAATCAAGTGAATGTGATCAGGTAAGCATTTGCTAAGGTCTACCTCTACACATGTTTGGAAAAGGTTAAAATTCCTTTTCCACGTCTTTCCAGATCTGTCTTTATGAACTTGCCCAATTTATTTCCAATTCCCTCTAATACTTGGTGGTGCCAAAAAGGGAGAGGAAGGTTATGAAGTCTCACCTAAACCGACATTTTGGAGAGTACCATTGTGTTGGCACCGAAGCTTGGAAACCATGGAGTTTTAAAAAGACATGCTCTGCTCTAAAACCATGCCCCCTAGTTTAAAGAAAAATCCAGGTCCTTTTGTGTGTTGTACAATAAAAAATCCTTTTGAGCATAGGTCAATGTCATATCTAGGATTCTATGTAGAGAATACCCATTGATTCAGAGCCTCTAATTTGGGCCAAAAACCATCAAATATGCATACAAAATCTCAAGATTGGAGGACATAAAAAATGTCATTAACGTCTAGTAAATTAATTGCCATAGCCAGAGCGTGTTCCATCTATTCAGTAATATAAGGGCCTAGAATATTTTGGCTTTACACAACTGTACTATCCATCTTCCCTTTTTAATGCATCTTGGGAAGAGCTATATTTTTTAGCTTGATTAACTGAAGCTTGTGTCTCACCCTTGATTTTCATAGCATCTCTATATGAAATAGGTCCCTTGCGGTTGTTGGTTGTTTGAGCGCCTCCCCATAGCCTCAAATTTATGATAATGGAGGAATTGTTATTGACACAGTAATCTTTCAACCACTTAACATCTTGCAACAATATACCCTCATAGATCAAACTTTGAAAATTCATGAGTATTCGCATAATATATTGAATATTTTTCTTCAAATATTTTATGAAATCCATGGCCCGAACCCTAGAAAGAACATATTTCCCATTTATAGTTTTCACAAATATTTGGAAAGGCTCCTCTTTATCTAGATCTATTTCAGGAGTATTTAGATCTGGGAAATGATCAATCAAATTTGCTCGAATAAATGGTTCAAAAAGTGGAGAAGAGTGTAGATCTATGTAAGCAAGACTAGATCCACATTGAGTGGCTATCTGGGATTGAATTGATTTGTCTGGCCCCTCCATCCATCCTGACGATAAGGAAAAATGCCTTATTTTAGACATATCAATTCTAATTTGGAGCCCATGGAACACAAATGCATAAGGGTCAGGAAATTTTAGCATTGAATACCCCCCTACACCGGAAACATAACAAAAAATATCAAAAAAGTAAGATTTCGATCTGATAGACTTGTTCCCTATATCCATTTCTGCAACCATGTTATCCTTCCCGCAAAGCCTAGTAGTAGTCTTCAGAGTTCAGTCATAGCCATGTAACAATGTCATATTTGTGTTGTATCATCATGTATCAGTCGTCTCTTAACCAAAGGATTCAAAGTGATGGGTGGTGGCGGCAAATCTGATCTTCCACAAACTAGTTCTCTCATGTACCTCTGCCATTACCTAAGGTGGTGTTGAGATTTCACTATTGATTTGCAATGATGAAAGAACAAGAAACCCTAGTTCACAAGGCCATCTCTCCAATATATTTGATTTAGAATTAATATTCCTTAAAACATTATATATATATATATATATATATAGAGAGAGAGAGAGAGAGAGAGAGAGAGAGAGAGAGATATTATTATATTTTAATAAATTTATTAATATTAATATATATATATATATATATATATATATATTATGATAAATAACTAGTATTATTGTAGTTAGTATGGATCTATATAATTTTGGATTTACCCAGTATCAAAATAGATTTAATCTCTCAAAATGCAAATCCCTTTTCGAGTATAAATCTTAGGAACTGTTTACACATCCAAAGATTTGATCCCTCACACTTATAGATTCAAATTTAAAATGGATCTATTTTGGTTTTTTTCTAATACTATTTATATTATATATAAATTTTACATCTCTATATATAACAAATATTGTTATCATACTTATGATAATTTTTTGGACATGTTTTATAAATTAAGATTTAATGTGATATGCATAGGTAAGATTATATATAGAGAGAGTGGACACTTAAAAAAAGAGTTGACTATAAGTATTAAGTTATCATATGTTTTTCAACTAAATATAATAGTGAAGTTTTCAAACATCATGATTAAAAATAGAAATCATCATTATTTTAGTTTAATGGTGAAACGGATTTATACTTTATAATTACTATTACTATTTTATATATTTCATATCATCTTTGTATATAAAATTATTATTATTTTTAATTTTATAAAACTCTCATAATACACACATATATGTGTGTTTTTATTTTATTTTCTCTTGAACGCACACAAACACACATACATACATACATATATATATATATATATATAGAGAGAGAGAGAGAGAGAGAGAGAGAGAATACTTATTAAACCATGAAGTTCTTAAATATTATGGTTATAATTATTTAAATTTATATTAATAAAAATAAAATCGTATAATATCCCTTGGAGCCAAAATTGTCTGGAGGATCATTTCAGAGTCGAAAGAATGATGGAAATTGGCCTTTATAAGAAAAAATTTCAATAAATCTTAGTTTCTAAGGGATGAGACTGTCAATTGGTCCTATCCCAATTCTATAATTTGGAAAATTTTCACCAAGGCTGCTCCACTCATCATAGAAAATCTAAGTTGGCGAACGAGGAATGGCACTAGAATAAATATTTCGAAAGATAATTTCTCCTCTATCAACCCTTTGGGTGGGAATGCACAATTCCAGGAATTAGCCATATGGATGCAACAAGAAGGATATAAAAAACTAAGATATATCTCTCTCTAGGATGATTGGGGTTGTTGGAAAGGGTGTTCAAGACCATTGCTTCTGATCCATCTCAGCTTGCAATGGGACAATTTGATTAATATCTTAAAAGGTTTGGCTCCAATTTCTATTACTCTACAAGATCATCACTCTGGGAAGTTAAGTCCACAACAAAAATACATAGTGAGGTTAGGATATGCACATCCTACATCCTCCGACAGGTAGGCTATGGTCGAATATATGGAGTAAGGATGACATTCCAAAGGTTAAGTTGTTTTAGAATGACTTTTAGATTAATCACCTAAAATTATTTTCTAGTCGACGTTTCAAACCTACTAATGAGGTTCATCTTCAGGACCAAGGTGGAACTTGATGCATCTTGTCTCTATTTAATTCCTTTGATTGATCTATTTTTTTCACCTGGGTCCTGAATATGAACATCATTAGTAGGTTAGAAACGTCAACCAGAAAATAATTCTATTGATTAATCCGGAAGTCAGTCTCAAACAATCATTATGGATCACAAAAGTGTGAAATCAAAAAAGTTATTTTGTTTTGTTGGACTCTTGTCCATCAAAAAATTCTTATAACGAAAAACCTGAGAAAAGGAATATTCATGGTCCATCACGTTGTGCCTTGTGTCTTAATGCGGAGGAAAATATATTCCACCTATTCTCGCACTATCCCTTCTCTCTTGAAACTTGGCATTCTACCTATGCTTCAGTGAGTTATATTGATTCCATTTTGGAATCGTGTCAGCGAATGTTGGAGACATGGAAGTCGAAATATCCTTGGGCTCAAAGGGCATCTTCTCTTCCAATAAGAGTATGGGAAGCCCTGCCTAAATTTCTTTGTTGGTCCATATTGATTGTAAGGAACAAAGTTATATTCAACATGTTTTTTAACCCAAAAACTATTGCTTTTAAAACGAAAACCTTGCTCTTCGAAGCCATCTCCTCGAGGGGTTACAATGCTAGTGAGACGAAGGAATTAATCTCTTTAGAGCATGAATGAATTCAAGTCAACAGACAATGCCATCTTCCTAATCACTATAAATTTCACCTCTTCGAATTAAGGTCCGAAGTATTAATTTGCTAAGTGGAGAAAATATGAAAGTCAATATATTTTATTTTTCGATGGATCTTTGATGGGGAATTTGGGGAGGTAAGAGTGAGAGGAGTTTTATTTTGCTTTGAAGAATAAATTGTGTTTCAATTTTCCTGGAGTTTGGATCCAATGGCCAATAATCAAGATGAGTTATTAGCATTATGGAAGGGTCAAGAGTTGATGATGGATACACACATTCTTAACTTATTAGTCTATAGTGACTCGTTGCTTGTTATTCTACAAAGAACCACACTTATTGCTTCACAGTTTGATCATGTGTTTATACATTTAAACATGGTGGCAGAGATATTGTCAAAACATGTTTAACACATTTAAACATGGTGGCAGAGATATTGTCAAAACATGGTTCTTCTTTAGACCAAGGCAAAATAGTAATAAATTATGAAGCTTCGAAATTTGTGCCCATCCCTTCGAGATGATAAGATTGTCGAGAATTGCAGTCATTCGCTTGGGCAATGGCTTGGTCCTGGCCTTAATTAGAAACTTAGGTTATTACAGGCATCAGAGTCAATTCCTGACACTATATTTGAAGCTGATGGGATTCGTGGTATGACAACATTATAAATTTTGACCACGAAAATTCAAATTCATCACTCGCTGGCCGACTCTTTGTAACAAGTGGCAATAGATCCTAAAATTTTATAATCAGCCTTGGTACATGTATTTACTTTAGCCTTGAATGGAGTGGGTGGGTTTTCAACTAGACCAGAGGAATGAAATTAATGACACCGGCCTTCACCTCGCTTCATCAGTCCTTCCCCATGTGGTCATGGTTTATGTGATCGTGGATCAGTGGTGTGAACTATTTAATTGCCTTTGGTTCTCGCGTCGGCTCATATGGGATATCGTTATTCCCTGGTTATTGGTGTAAGGTTGGTAAGGCGCTTAGTTGCTTACAATTGAAGTTCTTGAAAATGGGGTAACGATGACATGATGTACATCAATAGGGGTACGATGACATGATGTACATCAATAGGGGTACGATGAAATGCCAATATTTTCAACTTTTTAGTGTTGGCTCCTCATTAATGGTGGTGTACAAGGTTAACGTTTTCGTGTGTTTTTTTGGTAAATGCTTAAATCTAGCGATATGTCTGTTTACTAACATCTGCGATGCTTAAATTTAGCAATGTATCTGTTTACTAACATCTACAAGTTTTAATGTAACGGCAATCATAGTGATATGGAAAATTCTTTAAATAAATCTTTTTACTCTCCCTGCCGAAAGTTATCAACTTGGTTTGGGTGGTAATGCCAAGAAGAAGCGTCTTCATCGCCCACGAGAGGATGATACTTTTGGAATTGGATGCATCAGAGGGACGAATTTGCTAATGGTTTTGTGGTGGTCATCTGAATTAAAGAAAATGTTTTATGTTACAATGTAAATTCTATTTTATTCTCAACACTTTTTGCAATGTTTCCATCTGTAATGTGTTTTGTTTATGCAATACTAGAAGGTTTCTTGGTGTTATTTTGAATGTAAGGATAATTAAAGATATATATATAGTCAAATTACAGTCAACTATTGTAATGGTTCTAGTAAGATCTTTATTAATATAAAATTCGTATGGAGTTGAGTTATTATCTTTAGTGTTATTTATGGTTTCACACACATTATTGTAAAATTTAAGATTTCATTATAATAGTATTTAGATTTGGTTGTAAAATTATTTTCAACCCAATTATTTTGTCATTGATTTTATATTTAACTATTTGCTTATATATAACATTAATTAAAAAAAATTTTTTTAATATATTCAACTTTAATTTTTTATCATTTTATGGGTGGAGAGAATTGAAATTTTATTGCAAAATAATAGTCCTTAAATTGACAAGAGGAAAAAAACAGATAAGAAAAGACACCCCTTCCAAAAAAATGAAGTCAAAATTAAAAGACAATAAAATATAAAAAAGGGCAAAAAAAAACCTAATGGAAAATGACATTTTCAATTGTTTTTTTCCTTAAAACTAATGATCTTGTAAATATTTATTTACAACATTATATATGGTGCCAATGCATATCCTCCCCAAATTTACCCTTTCTTCATTTCAAATTCTAAGAGAAATCCCCAGATTTATATTAATTTGGAACCCAAATTTCTAAGCCAAGAACTACATGGCTTAATATGTTCTATCCATATAACTAGGTTCTAAAACTTAACACTTTTCTAAAGTTTTGCTTGTATCCAAGATCTGAATAATATGGATGGTTGTCATTTATCAACCACCTAGATTATTTTAGAGTCAAATGCTTCATTGACTTGAATCTAGATGATTTCAGTGCCTTCAAACTTTACTTAGGCTAGAATTTCCATAGGCCCGAATTTAACTTATTTAGCCAAATGACTTTTTGTCGCACTTCTTAGAATTTGTCAGATCCACATCAATTTTTTTTCTAATGATTTGGATACTTTGTTTAACTTGGATATATGGCCCAACCTGAATTCATTTGTTTTAATCAGGTTATGCCTTGGCCCAGATACTCTACTTTTAATCAAATATAATATCAGTCTGGATATCTTTGTTTGCAATTTGAGTATAACTCTAAGATGTAGAAATATGGGGATCCAACTTAGTTGCAAGTTGCACAACTTGGTGAAGCCTAAATAGGGTATGCCTGGATATATTTACAACGCGGGTTTTCATATGTGGACAACTTCGTTAAAACTTGTTGTGTGTTTTCTTCTATGACTTGTAGTTAGACACAATTTCAATCTTGATCTTGGTGAAAGTTACAATGTCGACAATTGTGCAACCTAGATATGCTTCAACTTGGATATCGTGATGTGAACTAACCCAGATAATGGATATTTTTGTTAGACAATTCATTGCTTCCATCAACTAATGAACTCTTGATAAAATGAATCTGGATTTGCAAAACGGTAATGTTATAACACTTGGCTCTGATCTGGAATGGTAATCCTAGATTACACTATAATTCCAGTTTACTCTATAACTTCAAATTTGAGTTCGTGATAGGAATTCTCGATTGTTCACTATGAATTATTGATTCCTCATACAACAAGACTAAAATGATCTTGCTCTATGTTCAAAATTCTCACACACTTACCAATCATGGCATTCCATAATGAATGAAAAAACTTGAGTATTCATTTAAAACATGGCGTAGATGTTGTATGAGACATCAACTAGACCTAGTAACTTTGTATCTTTCACCATGATATGAACCTGTGATTTCAACACACCACTTCATAGAATTCTTGCTCAGAAATTAGAACATTTATTGACACATCCAACATTGATATTTAATAATATTTGAAGAGATCTTCCCATGAGAGACTAAATAAAAATATCCATGCAATATTAAGAATGAAATTCAGAGCCAAAATATCAATCTTAATAAGTTGTTACACAAAAGGTTGTTAATTATAGAATAAGAAATATTGTTCCACTCTCCGCCCTTGGTCTCTTAGATATCTTCTCACATCCAGTCTCTATCGTATTCTCCTGTCTATCTCACTCTCTATGCTTGTTTACAAATCTATATATACAAGATGACAATTTGGTTGAGATCCACTAAATATGGACCAAATCATCTCTACATAAAAAACATTTAATTTAAGCCTAAAATCTATAACTTCCTCAATAAATCACTTCAAATAGTGAATTCGATGTTGATGGGAAATAATCCCTCATTTATAAAATCAATCCCTATTACATCTTAATTATGAAGAAATCCCTTAATCATATAATAAATTAAATTAAATTAAATTAAGGGAATCCACACCCTTTAGTAAACTTGGTAAGACCTCTTAGGTCTTGTTTGACTTTGAAGAGATTCTCCTGCATAAGACTCCCAAGGTAAAATACTTCATGGACTCCTATTTATGAGTTTTTAGCTGCTTTTTCTTTAGCTCCCAACTTGTTGTTTGATAGTTTTTAATTAGAGGTGCATATGTTGAAACTTTCTCGTTGTCAATACCAATCTTTGTCATCAAACTCAACTTATTTCTACATGCCTTTTGCTTGTATTTGTTGCCTTGAATTTGTTGTTTCACCTTTGCATGCAATGCTTATATGATTGTGGCACTTTCTTCAACATAAGTACTTCTCATTTTTTCAATTTTGTTAACTACCTCTATTTTTTTGTAGGTGTGAAGGTGGTAAGATGATTTGAACTTGTAATTGGTTCTCAGAGTTCTAAAAAAAATTGATCAACATTTACTACATTTCCCAAATTTTCTCCTCATAGATCCCAAAATATACTTCATTTTTGTCCCTTTGCTTTGCTTTCATAGGTACTCTCAACAAATCATGTGTTGATGTTGAATTTCCCGTTGGAAATATTTCTAACTAACTCTATCCTCTTCAATTTTACTTGTTTCTGGTATATTCATGTTTTACCTTCACATGTATATCCTTTTTGCAACTTTAATTTCCTTTCTATACCCGCACATGAAACAAATATATTAAAGAAAACAATGTCTTTGCCATATATAATTTGGCACTCCTTTGCATAGTATGCATCCTTTCAAATTGTCTTTTGACAACTTTAAATGATTTTTTCCATATCTCGCATAAGAATCGAACAAGCTTTTAAACCCATCATCAACATTAATTTTTTTTTTTTTTTTTCCACTGAATCAACCATAGTATCAATTCTTCTAATAAGGAATGTTAGATGGATTTTCCCATCTTTATTTCTTGTTGGCCCTTTCATCATACTTTATATTAACTCTATTAGTATTTAGAAAGAATCCTAAAGTCTAAAATTTTCCAACATCGTACCTTTCTTCAAAAAAATCTTTATGTTCTTGTTATGTAACTTTTGGAAATTCAAACATATTCCTAAGATTCTACTCTATATCACTTATTTTGACTTTCATTTCTTTGACATCCTTTGAGGCTTCTTTTTTCTGAAATTTCATGACTCCTCTGGATCATCTATTTCTTTGACATCCACAATCTTCTTTCCTAGAGATCCATCCATCAACATAATGTCTATGGTATTATACAATCCACTCTATTTTGTTTCATACTCTTTTCTATAAGTGTTCAAGACACTTAGATGTCTGCTCCATGTCTTATTTTGATTTTCAGAATGTATATATCTATCTGCATCCACACATAAAAATAAATAAATAAAAATAATTATGCCTTTCAATCTCAATCATAAGGATGATTGCTAACACAACTTGTTTATCTTCCTTGTTATCTACTACCAATGTATAGAGTGATGTCCCTTGTACATTAATTCTTCTTTTAATTTTTGGTTCATTTCCTACACTATTAGTCTCCTTGTTGCCTTTCAACACAATTTCCTATTTTGTATCCTTTTGTTGTATATGAAACAAATTTTCATTTCCATTATTGTCTTTATTCACCCACTTGAACAAAATCTCCCATCTCCAAGTACAAGTAATATTTTATCAAGATTAATATCATACACCCAATACTTCACAGTCTTGATACCACTTAATAAAATTATGATTCTATGACAAGGACTAATTAGATGTTGTAAATCTCCATATGCATTTCCTTGCACTCTATCCTCATTTACAATCTTTGAACTTTTGATTTCAATAATATTATAGTTTCCTTAAATGTTCCTCAAAACAAATTTATGTTTTGCACTCGTTGGTTGTGCATTCTCTTCAAACTTTTCCTTACACTTTAGAAATTATATGTCTTCTTGAAAATATCACCATAAGAATCCATTTATTACTTTATTCACTTTGAAAAAATTTCCTTCTTGTTATAGGCCATTTCGTCACATCTTGTTAATAGGCCTACATCCGGATCAATCAACATTCGTGAACATGTCGTCATCATCCCCTCACAAAGCCCTAAGCATGACCTTTCCAAAAAGTTTAAGTTTCTGGGATTAATTACTCAAAATCATTGTTTTTGGCCTTAGTGCACTTTGTCCCTTTAGCCACCCACGTTCAATTCCAGTTGCTCCCTTCTGCACCAAATCTGACAAACACTTGTTGCTCCCTTCTGCAGGTGCGTTAATTCTAGAAATTCGAGAAATTTTAAAAATATTCTGAAGCTTCCTCTTCCAGAAGCATGCAAGGGTTATTTTAGATATTTACCATGGATACGAGCTCATGTCCTATATGATCCTACCTTGGAGACGTCACCTATTATCCATTGAGCTCATACTCCCATCATATGTGGATCTGAAGCTCATTATGGTAAATCCTAAACTACCATTCCTCTCCTATAAATTTACAACCATCCATAGCATCAGGGTTGGATTTTGGAGTTTGATCGTGCCCTTATGGTGTTGTGTTGAACCTAAAGGAGTCATTATCTTCATGCATTAGGGTTGATATTAAGGTGTGATTTTTGGCAAGGAAGGACAAGTCAACTTGGGGAGACCTCTATAAGATCATCTACTATTTATGGTTGTAAACTCTCTCCTATTTCTATTAATACAACGTGTATCTTGTTTTCCTATATGTGTTTGTTATATGGAATTTGCATCTATGGATAAACACATTTTCCCTAGGTGGGTGACTACACCTAGAACAATAGAAAGAAAGTAGTTTAACCTTTTCTTATTGAAGATAGATGAGATGAAGGAACTTACTTGTAGTCTTTCACTTCCTAGATCTCTTTTGAATCGCTCCTGTTGTTCCCACTTGAACTTAATCCGCTCAAAAGGTACCTGTATCAAGAGAAACAGAAACAAGAAACGATCAAAACATACATAATCTATCTACTATAAAACAATGGAATCGAAGACATTGAAACACATAATCATCATATATGAACAATCATATGAGAAAAGGAATAAGCTCTTTATTAATGTAGAAGGAAGAGTATCACCCAACATAGTTCGATCCTATGCTACTCCTCCAGCTTCAGTCCAACCCTCGCCACATCAAAAGCACACCACTCCAGTAGCATAACATTGATTAACATAAACTCAATTCTCAAACCAACATAATTTCCTTACAAACTTCAGATTCTAGCCCCCTTGATCACTATGATGAGTGTTCAATTTATAGGAAATGGAGGTGGTTTTGTCATAAATGAGGGTATTGAATGGCCTTCCAAACTTGGAGTTAGTTTCCATGGAGCAAGGGATAAGAGGATAGGAGGTTAATGGATCCTTAGCCTATCCAATTTCGAGCTCATAGGAGGAGATAAGAGATGGGATCCTTCTAGAATGATCTAGAATCAAGGAATATTCCCAAAACCCTATGCAAATTTCACTCAATCTCACCCAAAACTTGTCAAAGAGGGCCTAAGTGCACTGCAGTGCAGGCTTGAATGGGCCTGCTTGCTCTACAGCGCATTTACCCCTAACCAAGGTTACATTGGTTCCCAAGGAGGCATTTCAGCAAGGCTTCAGGCCAGGAAACTTTCATAGAAGGAAGCATTCAATGAGTTTACTTTTCTAGGGCATGTAACAACTGAATTAGGGTTTGATGATCCCTAATGGTACTGATTTGAATGTCGGGAGTGATGTGCCTGAATAGACCTGTAACAGTTGCCTCCTAAAGCGTGAAGTCAAAAATGATAATGTCGAGTGATATGCTTTACAATGTGATGGAGAGGAACTAAAGCAGACGATGACCTGCATCAATTACAATACATAACATCATGATATTTTGAATTTGTTCATGAATTGCTAAGGGAAGACATACCCATACTCAACATATAATCTTTTCATTACATGTACATAGATAGTCATCTACAGATATAGACCCATGATAGGATGACCATCTGTGTAAAGCCATCATACAGATGATTTAGTACTCTCCTGAAATCGTAGCCCGGAAGGATGAAACTAGATCTGGGGTCTTCTATCTCGTCCAATCGTTCACTCAAGTACAAGTCCAACCATGTGAATATATGATCTGAAGTCGAACACGGGAAGACACCGTCTAATTACCAGCCAATGATGTAAGTCGTTAACGGACACGAGAGATATCACCGATAAGGATAATGGTTCTCAAGGTACTACAGTACATTCTGCATGGTGTGAGTAGATGTTTTGATGTCGAACACCATACAAAATCTTTCGGTTGAAGGCCAGTGATGTCAACCTATCGCCGTAAGTGAGAAACTTGCCATTGATGTATGCAAGCCTCAAGGTACTGGGAGGGTGCTTCTAAGTCAACTTCTTGGATAATGTGTTGATGTCGACAAGAAGCGACTCATCGTAGGAGGGCCTTGATGTATCCCACATTAATGACACGAAACGAGTGTAATGATTTTGGAGACAGAATGTGACTGATGACACAAGGTTCAAGAATGGTGATCATGAAAATGAAGGCTTATAAGTATCGCAAAGGATGAGTTTTACTAAGTGACTTCTCTTGAACATCTCGACGACACTGAATGAATTGGCTGCATTAACCCAAAACCAAAGTGATGGGCGGTGTGATAGACCATAGGTATGATAGCCATCAAGCAGATAACCCAACCCAAATAGTCATAGAGATGAAGTGAAAGTGTCATGTTTAAGAGCGACTTGCTACCATAAAGTGATTTATCCCTTTTCCCATTTTCCCCAGTCATTGCTAACCAGTACCTCTTTATTTTTTAACAAGCTTGAGTAGGATAACATATGCTTGTAGTATAATTCCACCCTTCGGGTGAATCCATCGCTATGTGATGTTTTAACAAGTCTAGCGAAGGTGAAACTTGGCCTTGTCATGATGGATAAGTTTGTCGCTATTTGATGTTTTAACTGTAGGTTTCAACCCCGTACAAAAATTACCTGCATATGAATTCTAAAACACAGAAAATAAACAATGCGAGAGAATAACACATAAAACACATATACAAAGATTTTCCCCTGGATCCCAAAACCAGGACTACGAGCTTGATTTTTCATTATGTTCCTTTCAATGTTATAATACATATTTTTACATGCTGAAGCATTCAATACCATGGACCGAAAACCATCGCATCCAAAAACATGTGAGAAAATCATGCACAAAACCATAAGTGGGTCCGCCCATCCTAACATAGGGTCCAAAACCAAACTTTTCTGGGGCGCTACCCCGGACCCCATAAAGTGGGGTTACAGGTACGCCTCAAACCCCCTGTGAACCCCCCCCCCCCCCCGCTACATAATCGGCGTAACGAAGGGGGGTTCCATCCCCCCTCTAACCTCCCGGTTAACTATGTGGGCTAGTCGTGGAAAGAATATAACACAACCCAACATTCTCCCACTTGTTGTTTTCTTTCCACAGGGGGCCACAAGAGAGCTTAGTCATTTTTCCAGCCCTGAAACGCCCATTGTCTTTCTACACCAAGAGAACTTCTCAAAGTTCACAGATTTTGTCAATGCATCTGTAGTATTATTAAAAGTGTGCACCTTTACCAGCAATACCTTTTTGTCTTCTATCATATCCCTCACAAAGTGATATTGAACATCAATGCGCTTCGTCTTTGAATTATATGCGGGGTTCTTTGCCAAGAAAATTGCACTTTGGCTGTCACAGTCTATCCTTATAGCTCCTTGCACTAACCCCGTACTTGAACACAACCTCTAGAACCAAACTGCTTCCTTGCTTGCATGAGTGGCCGCCATGTATTCTGCCTCTGTAGTTGATAGTGCCACTACATATTGTTTCTTACTCATCCAACTAACTGCACCTCCAAATAGGTTAAACACATACCCACTTATAGATCTTCTCTGATCCATATCTCTAGCCCAATCTACATCAATAAAGCCACGAATATCCAACATTTTGTCCAATCATGATCTTTCTTAGTAGCACAAACCATAATCACTAGTGCCATGCAAACACCTGAAAACCCGCTTCATTGCTGTCTAGTGCTCCTTCCCTGGTTTTGACATAAACCTCCTCAATATTCCCACTGCATGTGCAATGTCTGGTCTAGTACAGACCATTGCATACATCAGGCTATCGAATGCACTTGCATATGGAACACGGGACATGTCCTCTTCCTCTTCCTGTGTCTTGGGACACTGTTTAGCAGATAACCTCACACCTACAAGAATAGGAACCTTCACCGGTTTACTATCCTGCATATTAAACCTCTGCAGTATTGTCTCGACATACTTCCTCTTGTTTAACCAAAGCTTCCTCTTTGCCCGATCTCTTTTAATTTCCATGCCCAAAATATAGTTTGCAACACCAAGATCTTTCATGTCAAATTTGGAGGACAATTGGGTCTTCAAATCCTAGATAATTTCTTTGTCATTTCCAACCAGTAACATATCATCCACATCCAAGACCAGATAAATAACACGGTCACCAATTAATTTAAAATATGCACAGTGATCTGCTTTTCTTCTGGTGAAGCCAAGTCCCTGTATAAATGTATCAAATTTCTGATACCACATCCTTGGTGACTGCTTTAACCCATACAGATACTTCTTTAACTTGCATACCAGTTCTTTCTTATCATTCACCGCAAAGCCTTTAGGTTGCTTCATGTATATTTCATCTTCTAGATCCCTGTGAAGAAATGTTGTCTTCACATCCATCTGTTCTACCTCAAAATCAAAAGCAGTAGCAACAGATAAAAGTAATATAATAGAAGTTACCTTGGCAACAGGAGAAAAAATATCACCAAAATCAATTCCTGGCACTTGGGAATAACCTTTTGCTACCAACTGAGCTTTGTATTTCTCCACCTTTCCTTCTGCATTTGTTTTCTTCTTGAACACCCATTTGCTACCAATGGGTTTCCTTTCAGCTGGCAACTCCACCAAATCCCAAGCCTCATTTTTGTGCAAAGATGTCATTTCGTCAACCATGGCCTCTTTCCAGAGTTTGCCATCCTCTGAATCTACTACTTCCTTCACATTTCTGGGATCATCATCAGTAATAGATAAAGAAAAATTTGAACAGAAAGAAGATGAACTATATCTTTCTGGTTGCCTTCTTTTTCGAACTAATCTTTTCACACCCGGAGTTTGTGGCTCTTCATCTTTTGATTCCTCCTCTGCTGTAGAGTCTGATTCTTCCTCCTTAAGCTCAAACTCTATCTTTTCAGGTTCCTTTGGTTGGACTTCATGTTTAATAAGATCTTTTACCTCTCTGAACACCACATCTCAAATGTACACAACCTTCCCTGTGACTGGGTTCCAAAGCTTATAACCCTTTAAACCATCCTTATACCCAACAAAGATGCACTTTTCAGATTTACTATCCAAATTGGTTTGTTTCTCCTATGGAACATGTACATATGCATCACATCCAAATACCCTCAGATGTGAAAGAGAGGGTTTCTTACCAGTCCATACCTCTTGTGGAGTCTTATCCTCCAATGCTGATGAAGGTGACCTATTGATTAGGTAACATGCAGTATCCACCACCTCTACCCAGAATTCATGTCCTAACCCGGCACCACTGAGCATGCTTCTTTCCCTTTCCATCAACGTCTTATTCATTCTTTTCACAACTCCATTTTGCTTAGGTGTATATGGAGTAGTCTTCTGTCGTGCTATACCACACTTCTTACAGAATTATTCAAATTCCTTGCTACAAAACTCTCCACCATTATCTTTCCTCAGCACCTTTATCTTCTTCTCTGTCTGATTTTCCATGAGAGCCTTAAATTCTTTAAACCTGTCAAAGGCTTCAGATTTCTTCTTAAGGAAATATATCCATGTATTCCTTGAGAAGTCATCTATAAATGATACATAGTACACAGACTTACCCAATGATGGAACCTTCATAGGTCCAAACACATCACTGTGCACAAGTTCTAATATCTGTTTTACCCTCTTACTACCAGAGGGGATTCTGCTTCCCATATACATAATTTTCACAAAAATCAAAATCCAGAGAGCTATTACTCATACCTTCTACCATACCTTTACCATGAAGTATTCGAAGGCCCTTCTCTCCAATATGTCCAAGCCTTTGATGCCACAACATGGTCTTCTCTCCAGAGACCACTAGATTTTCTGCTCCACTTTCAGGAACCATAGAACTGTTGCACCCATAAATAATAGTGCTACCTTGCAGCTGGTACAGAGTTCCAATTCGAACTCCCCGCATCAATACCAGTGCTCCCCAAACCATTTTGCAGGTATCCTTCTCTAACACTGTTTTTACACCTACATCATCCAACTTTCTTATAGAAATCAGATTTCTAGCCAGGAATATGTAGAACAACCGGAAGTGTTCTAACCCTACCTTGCAACTTCAACTTTAGTTTTCTGTGACCAATGATTCTAGCCTTCCTATCATCCCCTAAGAGGACATCACCACCATCGTATTTCTCATACTCGTAGAACCACTCTCTATGGTGAGTGAAGTGAAACGATGCACCTGAGTCAATCAACCATGCCTCATGATCTACATGTGTACTTGAAGAAGCCAAGTACACATCCCCACCTTCATCTGAGGTGGTTTTCGCCTCTGCAGAAGGAGCATCATCAGATTGCTTTCCTTTATCAGAAGCTTTAGATTTACAATCCCTTTTGTAGTGCCCTTCCTTTCCGCATTTCCAGCACATCACCTTTACAGGTTTTCCTGGAGATTTAGATCTCCCACTCGATGACTTATTTTTATTTTTGTTATGGGACCATCCTCATATAGACAAGGCATCACCATTCTATCTCTCCATATTGTTCCGTCTCCTCTCCTCCGTCAGCAAGGATGAGACTATTTCATCAAACTGCAAGGCAGTTGCATTGCTACCTATTGCAATAACCATATTATCCCACGAATCTGGTAGAGAACACAACAAACTGATGCACTTATCTTCATCTGAAATTTTAATATCAATAGATGCTAACTAACTTACCATAGTATTAAATGCGTTTAGATGCTCTGTCACCGAGTCTCCATCTTTCACCCTCAAGTTATACAGCTTTTTCCGTAAGAACAATTTATTCACCAGAGACTTAGATTGGTACAATGTCCCCACAAAGCCTTCGCCATGGCTTCCCCTGATACATTCAACAATACTAAATCTGAGACACACAATCGTATTGTGCTCTTTGCCTTCCAATCCAACTTCTTCCATTCTTCATCGGACACTCCCGTTGGTTTAGTACCCAGATCTACCGCGATCCACTAATCTTTATCCACCAATAGATCCTCCATCTTGAGTTTCCACAACTCAAAACTCTGACCATTAAATTTCTCGATCTCTATCTTTCCACTGCTCACCATCTTCTTTCACCACCAGAATTGATCTTGCAGATCTCCCAGTGAACATGGTCTACCACAGGCCCGAGCGAAACCCCTCAGCAACAAAGGTGTCCCCTTGAAGCCAAAATTGCTCTGATACCAAATGCAGATTTTAACCCCGTACAGAAATTACATGCATACGAATTCTAAAACACATAAAATAAACAATGCGAGAGCATAACACATATACACAGAGATTTTCCCCTGGATCCCAAAACCGGGACTACCAGCTTGATTTTTCATTATGTTCCTTTCAATGTTATAATACATATTTGTACATGCCGGAGCATCTAATACCATGGACCGAAAACCATCGTGTCCAAAAACATGTGTGAAAATCATGCACAAAACCATAGGTGGGTCCACCCATCCTAACATAAGGTCCAAAACCAAAATTTTCTGGGCCACTGCCCCGGACCCCATAAAGTGGGGTTATGGTACGCCTCAAACCCCCTGTGACCCCCCCCCCCTGGCTACACAATCGGCGCAACGAGGGGGGGCTCCGTCCCCCCTCTAACCCCCTGGTTAACTATGTGGGCTAGTCGTGGAAAGAATATAACACAACCCAACATTAACAAGTTTAACGATAATGAGAACTCGGTCCTTTTCATGTTTAGAGAGTTTGAAAAGGGGCAAAAAGAAAAATCCACAAGTTCTTTTTCGCAAATTTGTCTCTCAAGTCCAAAAAAGCATAAAATAATACAAGAGAGAACCTATAGACCATGTTAGATCAATGTATTCCTTTTTTGTAAATAATCTATCCCAGTCTGGAAAAGGGTTAAACTTATACTGAGTATATGTCATTTCCAATTTGTTAACGAGCTGAAAAGGACAAGCGCTCGACAATCTTTTCATATTTAGAGAGTTTGAAAAGAGCTTAAAGAGCACTCTAGGGGAGTTCGTTTTTCGATGTTTAACAGAGCTCGAAAAAGAGATAAAAGTATGCTCTGTGGTCAAAAGTACAATTCATGATCATGCACGTCAAAATCACTATATCAGCTATAAATTTGTTCAAAAAAACACCAAACGGATTAAACATACCTGTTTCATTGGTAAAAATGGGTAAAAATCTATAGTTTATCCATTGAATGACATGAAATAACCATAAAACACAAATTTACCAAGTCATTTTCACCATTTGATATTTACCATTCAGTTTTGTGCTCTGAACCAATTTTTACCTCAAACTTTAGCAGCTGATTGCGAGAGATTCTGTGGATCATTTGCTGTGCCATTAGGACCAGGTAGGAGATCTACCTTTTCTCTTCCATTTAAGTTCATTCTTTTACAATTTTAGGTAATTTTTTTGGGGTTTTGGGGTCCCTAGGGTAAATATACTTCGCCCTAGGATTAGTGCAGCCTATCACATCAAAAATTGCGCTGCAGTGCACCCAAACAGAAGGGTACCTACTCTGCAGCACATTGTCTCAAGGCCTGGGTTGCGCTGGGCGCATTTGATAAATTTGTTTCTCTTGTTTTACCCAAAAATCCTTCAATTTTTTGCATGAAATGGATCCTAACTAAGCTTATGGTTTGATTTCAAGCTTTGATCAGATCAGAAAGATTATTACTTGGCGTGAAAGAGAGTGTGAAGAATAGGATATGGTTGCCATTAATGATCTGGGTACAGTTGAGGCCCTCAGAGACTATGGGTTACTCAAATACTTCAGGTTGTCTGGGATGAGGCAACAACTAGAACTATTGTAGTTCCTAGTTCATTCATGGGATCTAGCAGATCAGGTTTTTCACATAAGGGGCAAAGTGCTTCAAATATTGATCGATGATGTTTACTTCCTTACAGGGTTGTCGAGGTGTGGTGACCCCATATCTCTTCCAAGTTCTTCCCGTGGGGATGAATCAGTGAGGGACTACATTCAACAGTTCTGTTGGTTAGGTACATAGCCTAGCAAGGATGGGAAGATCAACATCAAGGATATTCATGATTTGCCTTTGCGAATAGTCTTGTCCACTATCGCAAAGTTGGTGGGTAGTGCGAAACTTCATCTAGCAAAAAGATCATATATGAAATTTTCACTTTAGTGCCTTGAGCCAACTACATTCAACTGGTGTGAGGCAGTTCTCTCTTCGATGAAAGAGCAACTGACCAAGGTAAAGAGCGGTAAGACGAAGAATTTTAGCTATGGTTTGATCTTGATCGCCTTTACCTTAGAGAGAATTCCATTGATGCAACCTCAGTATGTGTCACTGAATTTGACTGATCCTAGAGATCCACGAATGTAGAGATGGGTTGAGTTGATGGCTCGACATGCTGGTCAATCATCAATCTCATTTCCTCCTGCATTCTTCAGTTGGCTTAGTCGACAACACATTGTCATCGAGGAGCATCC
The DNA here is from genome assembly GCA_031772625.1 of Pinus tabuliformis. Lineage (NCBI taxonomy): Eukaryota > Viridiplantae > Streptophyta > Pinopsida > Pinales > Pinaceae > Pinus > Pinus tabuliformis. The sequence goes on along the minus strand of CM062818.1, from coordinate 1,616,909,735 downwards.
ATATGCAAGGATGGACTTTCATGGAGATCCAGATTTGAGGTTACCAGTGGGTGCCCAATGGGGTGCTATAGGTAAATTGTTTTGACCAAGTGTTTTTAATTTTTTAAGTTTCTACATGTTTTTGTGTTTTTGATGTTTCCCCAGTATGGTTGCCAATTTGTGTTATGGAATTTGCATCTACGGATAAACAAATTTTCCCTAGGTGGGTGACTACACCTAGAACAACAGAAAGAAAGTAGTTTAACCTTTTCTTATATAAGATAGATGAGATGGAGGAACTTAATTGTAGTATTTTGCTTCCTAGATCTCTTTTGAATCACTCTCGTTGCTCCCACTTGAACTTAATCCACTCAAAATTTACTTGTATCAAGAGAAACAGAAACAATAAATGATCAAAGCATACATAATCTATCCACTATAAAACAATGGAATCAAAGATATTGAAACACATAATCATCACATATATGAACAATCCTATGAGAAAAGGAATAAGCTCTTTATTAGTGTAGAAGGAAGAGTATCACCCAATACAATTCGATCCTATGCTACTCCTCCAGCTTTAGTCTAACCCTTGCCACATCAAAAGAACACGACTCCAGCAGCATAACATTGCTTAACATAAACTCAATTCTGAAACCAACAAAATTTCCTTACAAACTTCAGATTCTAGCCCCCTGATCACTATGATGAGTGTTCAATTTATAGGAAATGGAGGTGGTTTTTTCATAAATGAGAGTATTGAATGGCCTTCCAAACTTGGAGTTAGTTTCCATGGAGCAAGGGATGAGAGGATAGGAGGTTAATGGATCCTTAGCCTATCCAATTTCGAGCTCATAGGAGGAGATAAGAGATGGGATCCTTCTAGAGTGTTCTAGAATCAAAGAATATTCCTAGAACCCTATGCAAATTTCACTCAATATTGTCCAGTGCAAGTCAAAGAAGGCCTAAGTGCACTGCAGTGCAGGCCTGAATGGACCTTCCTGCTCTGTAGTGCATTTACCCCTGACCAAGGTTGCACTAGTCTCCCAAGGAGGCATTTTAGCAAGGCTTCAGGCCAGGAAACTTTCATAGATGGAAGCATTCAATGAATTGAATTGTTTAGGGCATGTAACAACTGAATTAGAGTTTGATGAGCCCTAATGGCACTGATATGAATTTCGGGAGTGATGTGCCTGAATAGACGTGTAAAGATGTTGTATTATTTTTTCACTTATGTATTTCAATGCCTTGTTGATTCATTGAATAGATATGTTAGATTATGCTACTTCATTTTCATAGATCCTTTTCTTGTTTTCGTTGTGTGTGTAGGTTCTAATTATAACACTTGGAGATACAATTAGAGCTTGTAAGTGAGGAGGAAAGAGAAGCTTGCTACAGATCTGAGGTAGGCCTATTTATCATTCTCTAACTTCTCTAAGGAAAGTTCTATATTATTTGTATTTTGTTGGTCTAGAGCATTCCACTAGGTCTATGGAATTCACCCTTTTCCATAATTGTAAATTCCACATAACAAATTGGCGACTCTACTGGGGATCTATTGTTTCCCTTAGTGGTTTCCTTGACCTTAGATCCTTTTTCATCGCTTAAGCCAATCTTGATTGATTCTCTCAGACCTTGATTGACCCTAAGAAAACCATTCTTTGAGCTTGATTTGATTTTTGTTTCATATTTTGGTTGTATCTGCCTCAAAGCACCTCTTGGTTTGGAGACAAAGCACTTTAGTGCACCCTATCATTCTGTGTACCTACACTGCAGAGCATTAGTGCTTGTTCTACCCCTGCGTTGATCCCTGTAAGATGCAACAAATTGCTTCTCTTTCCTTACCCTTTTATTTTCTTTAGTCCAACTTGTTTTCCTGTTGTCACTGATTGTGTCCTTTTCTCTGAAAAGCCTTCACTTACTTTGCTTTTTGTTTTGATAGCCTTTGATAGGAATTTGTTTGGATTTTTCTTTGTTCTTGTCATTTAGGTCATTAGTGAACTTTTGCTTGATAATTGATTTTTTGAAGAAATTGATACTACAATCATCATTCTGTGTGGTTTCTCTCATCAGTGATTTAGCAAGCATCTTAGTTTTAATTTCATTTGGAAATTAAGAGGATTGAAAAGAAAAATCTCGTCATTTTTCATTTTGCATTGCATTTAGGGTTTTCTATGCAAAATTGGAAATTAGAATAGTTGCATTAGGGAAATTCACTTAACAAAATTTGTTTGTTGCATTTTGTATGTTGCATTACTCTTTGTTTCTTCCCTCCCATACATAGATTTTCACTGAAAAGAAAATATTTCATATTATCATGCTAGATTGTATCTTTAGGATATTCAGGTGAAATTTGTGGCGAGCCTAAACTTAAACTTAATTCAAGATAAACTTTAAAATTTATTGAATTGATCTTAAGGCGCATTTGAAACATTAACGCAAACATTTAGAGGTCTAGGTTAGAGACGTGTTCTGGCATCTATAAACATAGGAACTATAATTTTTCTCTAGTGTTTCATTTCAGGGATGATATCCTGTTCCATGTACGTAAGTGTATCAGACTTTTCTCCACGTACCTCCATTTATATCATATGGCACTCCACACATGAAAAGTATATGGTAATGCTCTCATTGTATGGTTACACATTAGACAAGAGTAACACAGATTGCGCTTCCACATACCTTCGGGCATATTTTGAAAATCCACACTAAGTTGCTATCCTCACCTTAGGTAACCAATTCGCTCACCTTGTACATTGTGATACATCGAACACAAGATTTAGGGATATTGCCTACACATACTTAAATACTTGGTTCTCCAAGGTTGTATATTGCAGTTCATAGTTGCTTGGTAAACCCTTTTTTTCCTAGCTACCCTTTTTTATTTGTTTTTATCAATAATTTCTAAAATTTATTTAACCAACGTGGAAGAACAACCTCCTCAACCCCGTCATTCGCGTAGGATGCAATGATTGCATCCTATTCCACTTGAGGCAACTCCTGGATGTCATTAGAAGAACAAAAAGACACAAACTACCGAATATAGTACTTCTAGAGCTACTCCTTCTGGTATTCTATTTGAAATCGATCCACCAAAATCCTCTCTTCATGTAAGTATTAAACTCAATATTACTTCTTTGCTAGATGGTGAGTCTGACACAGTCGAAACAAAAGCACCTAATATTTCGTTAGCTGAGGTTATTGAACCTAATTATCTTGAATCAGAAACTATAAAACCTGAGGTTATACAACCTGAGGCATGTCAGTTAACTACACATGTTACTTCAGGCACTTCCTCTTCTCTTCCTCTATCTCAGACCCAACCTCAACCTATATATCTTGGACCCGATGGTGAACCACTTCCACCTGGTCTTATGAGCATTGAGGAGATTCCTCAAGAAGAGCCTCAACCCTCATATCCTATCCATTTGAGAGGGACTCATCTTTACCAGGCCCATCCTTTTCCTTCTCCTCATAATTCATCACAAGCTCCTTTCTGTGGTTCATCTCCTTTCAACTCACCCTTGAATTTCCCTTGGAAATCCTCTTTGGGAAATTTAACCATGATTGAGTCTGTTATGGTTTCTCAGTTCATATCTACTACTATGAATAAGACAATCCATGTTGTGGATTATTCTATTGATCGAGGTGGCTCCAAGAATTCTTAGAATCTAGAAAGAGCTAAAAAATCAAAGTCATTGGATTGAAATGAAACCAAGACCAAATCGCAGTGCTTGTCGCTTCGACTCCAACAATGTGAACAACAATAAAATCCGAGATTGTATGATCAAGATATAGCTGGTCAAATTTCTAGTTAAACTAGGACAAGTGGTAGTCAATAATGAGGAAGCAATTTGGAAAGGTACCAGAGCATGGAATCTGACGGCTGAAATGGGGGAATTTTTTGTGTTGTTAATTTTTCTGGTGACCCCAAAATTTCGGCCGATTGAATTTGACTATGTTATTCTAAAATTAATAAATAAATAAAAAATAATGATTATGGGTTGGCAGGCCACCACCCTCGCCAACCCCCAAACTAACATATTAAATATGGGGTGGCAGGCAGTCAAACCCCTCTACCCTCGTCATATGGTACACCACATATATTTTAATGTATTGTAACTATTATAATGGGGAAGGGCTAGCAAATCGGAAGACCCACCACATATACCATTATACGCAGCACCATTAAATATGGGGCCGACGGGACTTGAACCTACGTCGGTCGGATGGTCGGCCTGTCCCACGTGGCGACCTCAAATCCCAATTCAAGCAACACATAACTGCCATCAAAGGGAGCGGCAAAAAAAATAATTGTGCTAAATAAAATACCAAGTGGGGAGGCCGCGGGCTTGGAACTTGGGCCTCCCGATTTAAACATTGTTTCCAATGGCCCATGGGCCTCATTTTGTTTATTCCTTTGGAAAACTAATATGTGAACCTTGGTGACCATTCCATCGAGGGAGCACCGAGGAGGCTGAGTACGAGTGGAGCAGAACTAGGAGTTGAGGCAGAACTAAGCTAGGCATGAATTTTGATATAGAATATTCCAGGGAAATATTCCTTGGAATATTCCACAAAATATTCCCATGCAGAATCTTGGAGGAATTTAAAAGATTCCCTAGAGGGTGATTTTTCGTAGTGTCGAATTCATGCCAAGTTTATACTTGAATGAACCAGAATTTTGCAAGGAACGTGATGGCGTGGTTTGTTTCCTCATTTGAGAAACAAAATTTCAAGGAGTGAGTAGTGAGGAATCTTTAGAGAATCTTATAGAATCTAGAATATTCCCTTGGAGGCTGTTTTTAACAGAGGCGAATCAATGTCAAATTTATAGTCATTTTTCATAGAATTTCGCAAGGAGCGCAGTGGTGTGCTCAGAATTTTCATCCAAGAAACAAACTTTTCAGCCATCTTCAAGAAGGAATCTTTAGGATTCCCAAGGGTCCATAATTTGACGATGTCAGAAAGGGGCCAAGTTTATAGTCGTTTGACATGATTTTGCGCCACAAATTCAACAGTGTAATTCATTTCATCAGTAGAGATTTTTCAGGGCATCCACGAAAGTGGCGGTATATGATGAAATGATGCCATATATTTCTTTAATTTGCTGAGATGATGTTTTTATTGTTGAGATCCTTGTTGTAGCATCCATCATCATTTAAATTTCATTTTTAATATTATCACAAAAAAATAAAAATCAAAAAATCAAAAGAGAATGTGAAAGTCCGAAAGCAGTGATTTATTTTATATTATTGATGGCATTGAAATCTGATGTAAGGTGGGGCCCCAACCCATATATTAAAGTTCAAGCAGTATCACAAGATGTAAGCAAGCATGGGCTTGAGAAGCGGATAAAGTGCTCTGCGGGGGGACAATGAGCACGAGTTATAACTCATGCTCAACCCCCACAGTTGACCATGACATCAAGGTATTTGACTGAGATCTATGGCCTGAGATTGCTGTGGGGGTTCAAGCCCAATGAACCTCCCGTACACTCCCTACCCCCGTAGCGGGCCACCCCCATTGCTTCACTCCATCTCACCTCCTCCACGTCGTCCGTCCACCTCATCCACCGTACCCCGTCACTTCATTTGCCAATCCATTAATTAGTTGCATTAATTACAAGTTTTTCCCTCCGTTTGATTATGATATGTATAAAAGACAAGCAAAACCCCATTGCATTAGTTTTTTGTTTTAGTACTAAGCAGCCTTGCATCTAGTTCAACATTCTGAGTTAGCAACTGTCCCGACAACTATCATCAACAACTGTCACCTACAGTCACCATGGCCAAACAAGTAAGTTCCTCATCAGTTATTCATACCCCATTAATGGATGTCAAATGAGATATTTCTGATACCCTTTGTACAATTAAACATCTTTCACTGTATCAAGAGGTTATTCTGAACCATAAAAAGTCTCCCATATTCATGGCAATGGTTAGGTCAGGTGTTTTAGCTGCTTTTGTCCCCAAAACTCATTTATTCCTTGAATTTATTCAATGGCTAGCCTCAACAATGTACCCCAAGAAATGTTTTGTAATGAATCAGTCAAGGGAGAATGTCTTTCAAGTAACCTCACAATTAATACACCAAGCTTTGAATTACCATGTGTCTGGAACTTACACCACCTTTACTAAAGAATCTCTTATTTCTTATTATGATAACATGTCTCCTTAGGATATTTCTCATATCACCTCTTTCCTGGCCCCTAAATCTAGATAATTCTCTCTAGATGGCAATATTTTCTCTTTAGAAATATTTGCAGTTGACATAAGACCTGTTTTGCAAGTAATTTCCAAGATTCTAGGAAAAGAAGACTCCAAGCAGGTGGATAAAGTTGTGCTGGGATTTTTCTCCTTAGTGATGAAGCCAGAGATAGTCCTAGACATTCCAGCATTCTGGGTAGATGCTATCAATACCCAATTTATGACTTTGCCTCTCACTGGTTCCTTCAAATTTCCTTCAATCATTTCTTATTTATTCCTACACCAGAATGTTGAACATTTTTCTGATTTGGGGCTAAATGTTGTTGATATCAATAAAAAGAAGCAGTCAGTGGTATTTTGTAGATACCCGATAAAGGGTGATCCAGGAGATAGTGGTTTATTTGAGATTACTTATTTATTCCTTCTAGTGGCTTATAAAATTCTGAATGGAAGCCTATTTTTTTTTCTCGGTAAAAAACTAAACTATTATATTATGTACAGGAGTCAAAAAATTACACCATGGTAAATCAAGAGAGAATCAGGCTCTGGGTATGTCACCCGAGAGCAGTTGAGGCAACCAGGAAACTAGCCCACGTAGGGGCGCCAGACACATAAGCGAGACTGTCCAAAAGAGCAAGCCCACGCAGGGGCACCAACCATTTCATCCCACGCAGGGGAGACTGACCTTACCCATTCCATTAACAAAATTTCAGAAACAGAGACAACAAAACAGAAAGCGAAAGAGACCAGTAGCATTGATGCTATAACTGAGCCAAAACAAACAGCAAAAGAGACCAAAAGACCAGACAAAAAATCCATAGGAACCTTGTGCTCGGGCGTCATCAATCGTCCATTTGCAATTCCTCTACCCGACACCAACCATAGGCTTCCCTTTCAGCAGCAGTGGGAAAAGTATCTTCCTCTTCGCCGGTCCTCGTCCTTTGATTGTGCTTGCTTTGCTTTGCGTTTTCCAGGTCTGAGGTCAGACCTTTAACCTCCTGCTCTGTATCAGCTTCAGGAACCTGTGCTTCGTGCATCTAGTTATCAGTCTTCCTCTGCCCATGTTCATCCAGGGAATCATCATCTTCCCGGGCATTTTCAATGAACAGGACTGAGACATGCGCACTAATCCACGGATTATTCATGGAACTGCTAAAATTGAAGATAGCAGAGCCGAAGGCAGGCAGGGCAGTCAAGCTCGAAGCCCCTGCATCCATGAATTGACTGGAATGGAGGGGATTAGCTCCAGTGGAGCGAGCAATATTGCAGTGGCAGCAATGGACAACATTGTCCGCTTCGTGACTGTGAGAGATTCCCCCTCTGGAAATGCCTCGACGGCTAAGCAGACGCTGTCGAGGTCTCACCATTCTCACAGGGGGCAAGGGGAAGAAATTCCAACAGACCACGGGGTAATCCAAACCCCTTGCTACCAGAGCCGACTGAGGGATGAGCCAGACAGACGGAGAAGATATCCCGACGGAGACGGAGAGGCCAGGAAACTGCGTTACCACCAACATTCTCTAATCATACACTGTAATATCCCTTATGACCTCACCTGCCCTGCTTTGGAGCTCACCCACCATAACTGTTGCCGTCGCCTGAGCCGAATTACCTCGCCGGGCATTAACTATCCCCTGCAGCTTCACCTTATACCAGCTGCGTCCCTTACTTGCATTTTCCATGTTTGCCACGTGATGGCTAGTGGCTGACATGTGGCCATCCACCCACGCCTGTCCCATCTCATTTAGCACCCGCATCCGGGGGAACTGCATCTTTTTGGACCAGTCGAGAGCATTCTTGAGCTTTGTCATGTGTTAAAATAGTATTCAGCTGCCCTGTGATTAGAGAGTGGTCATTCTCCACCCCCACATTGGCCATGAAGTCTGCAACCCTGTTGCCCTCCCGTCTTGTGTGTGTGAAGGTGATTGCTCTATTGCTGTGGAGCTCGCGTTCTATGGCCTCCAGCTGGTGGCTATTTTCCTGGCCTGAGATCCATTTAGGATTTTTTTGGCCATGTTTATGAGGATCTGAGAATCTCCTTCCACCTCCAGAGGGTCAAAGTTGTGTCCCCCCGCAAGTAGTAGTCCCTGCCATAGACCCTCTAACTCAGCTGAGTTGTTGGTGTCCCATCCAATGTTTCCGAAATACAGTATCAGGGGAGCACCTTCATGATTCCTTATTATTCCTCCAAAACCTGCGAGACCGGGATTCCCTTTTGAGGCACCATCAAGGTTGAGTTTGAATGTATGCTTTGGTGGAGGCTTCCATGTGACCTGATTTTTAGTGCTGGTTTCAGAGTGGTCCTGCTTGTGAGAGCCTTGAGTACAATGTATTTGCCAGTTGTCCATAATGGTTTTCTCATTGGCTAGCGTAGGCCAGTCCTCCTCCTTCCAGGATCTTAGCATAAGAGTCTCTTGAAGATTTCTGTAGAGCAGGTTCCAAATATTGTCTATCGAAGAGCGTTGATTTTTAAAAATGCACTTATTTCGCTCCTTCCATATGCTCCATAGAACTAGCCCGGGAACTAGTCTCCATAGATGATTGAGGATTTCACTCTTGTAAGGGTCCTATTGCCACTGACGTATAGAATTCGTGATTTCATTCTCAAGTCTGCATCTTCTTTGACATCGAAATCTTGCCTTTTCCCATAGCTGATTGGCCAAGGGGCAAGAGTCCAGCAGATGTTGGAGAGTTTCCTCATGGGCGTTGCAGTTGAAGCAGATGGAGGGGCCATGAAAGTTTCTTCTTCTAAGCTTGTCCCAGGTTAGAATTCTCTGATTTCCTACCAACCAGAGAAAGTGACAGATTTTGGGCCAGGAGCCAGAGCTCCAAATTTTGCTCCAGATTGGGTCGTGGGGAACAGAATCATTGCAGATGATTTTGTAGGCCTCGGATGTGGTGAAAGCTCCTTTCGGTTGATATCCCACCTTAGAATTTCTCTACTCTCGTCGTACCTGATTTTCCTTTTGCTGAGTTCCCTTTCCAGCTCCATGGAAATTTGGTGATCTTCATTTGTGAGTACTTGGTTGCCCGGTTTCCAAATCCTGAAACCCTTCTCAGTTTCCTGGGTCCAGTACTGCCTAATCTTAGCTTGCTGTGTCTCCTCCTTAATGATGTCCGGTGGCAGGTTCAGAACATTGCTGAGAATAGGCATTTGATTCCAGGCGTCTGTCCAGAATCTAGTGGTGTAACCGTTTCTTACCTCCCAGAAACTGTGCTGCTGGATCATTTGATAATGTTCTTTGGCTGCATTCCAAATTAGTGATCCTTTATCGTTGGGCTTTAATCTGATGAGTTCTTCCTGGGGTCGATGATTGGCATACTTTGCCGTCCATAATGTGACCCATGGTTTACCTGGATTGGTGAGCCATTGCCACCATATTTTGGCTCCCAGGATGGCATTACTGTGCTCAGGATCTCTTAGACCAATGCCTCCTTTTGCTTTTGGTTTGCATACTGTGCTCCACTTTACCAGTGCCCATTTGCGATTAGTTTCATTGCTTCCCCAGAGGAAACCTCTCTGAATATTCCTTAGTCTTTTTAGGACCCACTTTGGCGCAGCCAGGATGGAGAATAAGTACAGCGACATTGCTTGAAGAACGACCTTTATGAGCACTGCGCGGCTGACTAAGTTCAAAGCTCTGTGCATCCACTGGTTGAGATGGGATTCAAGCTTTTCAATAAGGTTGCGCCATGAGGAATGCTTGATGGCAGAGACAGTGAGGGGAGCTCCAAGGTATTTGGAGGGAACGGTGGCGATAGGGAACCCCAAAATGCGGACTATAGCGGACTTGACAACCGGAGGGGTATTAAAGAAGAAGATCTGTGATTTGGAACAGTTGATGCTAGTTCCAGAGGCTTCGGAAAAGTCATTGAGCACGACTTTAAATCTGGAGGCTTCTTGAACGAAGGGGTAACCAAAGAGCATAGTGTCATCAACAAATTGCTGATGGGAAATGGCAGGCAGTTGATGAATGGAGAGACCTCTAAGCTGATGAGAGTGAAGGGAATTTTTAATGTGACGTCCCAGTCCTTCAGCCATTAATACAAAGAGGAAGGGGGAAAGAGGGTCACCTTGCTTGATACCTCGGGAGGGGGAGAAGGGGCGAGAGGGGATCCCATTCACTAGAATGGAGAAGCTAGTGGAGGAGATTAGGCTCATAATCCAGTGAATCCATGTGGGACTGAATCCGAAAGCAGTTAGCATTTGCTATACATAATCCCAGCTGAGTTTATCAAATGCTTTGGAAAGATCAAGTTTTAGGAGCATACCTGCCTGTTTTGAATGCTTGAGAGTGTGTGTGATCTCATGCGAGAGGATGATGCCGTCCATAATCTGTCTCCCCTCCACATATCCTGACTGTTCCAGAGAAATGAGCATTGGCAAGAGGGGCTTTAGCCTATTTGCAATGACTTTAGAGATGACTTTGTATATTACGTTGCAGAGTGAAATCGGCCTGAATTTGTTCGGTTTGATCGAGTCCTCCTCTTTTGGGATTAGGTCTATGAAGGTGGAGTTAAGTGAGGGAAGCAGCCAATGATACGTTCGCAATTCCTCTACCACTTCCCAGACTTCCGACTTTATCAGTTCCCAGAACTTGTGAAAGAAGGTGGTGGTGAAACCGTCCGAGCCGGGAGCTTTTCCTTCTTTAAGCTGAGCCATAGCTATGTCCACTTCCTGTATTTGAATTGGACTGAGGAGGAGTTCATTGTGCTCCGCTGTGATTAATTTTGGCACATTGTGTATGATTCTTTCAATTGCAGGACGTCTGTTGATTTCAGGCTCTTGATGGACTTGCTTGAAGTGATTGAGGAATTCCTTCTCAATTTCCTCATGCTGTTCCACCCTTTCTCCTCCTGATTTTTGAATGTAAGGGATATTATTGCACATTCTACGTTGCACAGTGGTTCTGTGGAAGAATTTGGTGTTTCGTTCTCCCTCTTTCAACCATCTGATTCTGGACTTTTGCTTCCAGTATATCTCCTCCTGCTTTCTTCTCTCCTCAAGCTGATTGTGGATGCGCTGCTCCTGCTCAAGGGTTCTCTCTGTGTGGCCTCCTGTACTTATTTCTTGCTGCAGATCCTCCAGGGATTTTTGAAGATCATGTTGCGCCTTGAAGATGTTTCCGAAGGTCTCTCTGTTCCATCGCTTGAGGCAGAGCTTTAGATGTTTGAGTTTCTGTTGGAACTGGAACATCTTGGAGCCGTCTGGAGGGCTGAAGGATGTCCATGTAGAGTGAACCAAATCTTTGAGTGAGGGATGGGTGAACCAAAATTCCTTGAAGCGAAAAGGTCTTCTTGTGGTGCTGCCAGGACGTTGCCATTGAAGGGCAACAGGCCAGTGATCGGATCCTGAGTGTGGAAGAATGGCTGCCGAGAAGTCTCCCCCTAGGTGAATCGAGTTGTCTGAGATTAGAAACCGATCCAGCTTGGAGGCTATTTGATGCTTGCCTGCTCTTCGGTTGCTCCACGTAAAAGTGCCATTGCAAAAATGCAAATCTATCAAGGATGCGTTCTGGATGAAGTCTTTAAAGTGGGTGTTTTCCTGTTCCAGCCTGTTTCTGCCTCCAATCTTTTCCTCCAATTTTGTTATCATGTTAAAATCCCCTCCAACAATCCAGAGCGGGTGCCTTCTATTGGAGTTAAGAGCTTCTAGGGTGTGGAGGAGAGCAATTTTTTCCCTTGCTTCCTGAGGGAAGTATACATTCGAGAGATTCCCATGAATATTCGTGCCTACTATGTGGAAAGCAGCCTGAATTAGACTATGTGAAGCGTGAAAGTCCGAGAGGGTGAGTGCTTGAGAGTTCCACGCAATAGCTAGCCCCCCAGATGTGCCAAATGCATCCACAGCCACCGATTGACATCCTGGCTAGGCTTTAGAGAGGATCATTTCTAGAGTTGAGCTGTTACATTTTGTCTCTTGGAGAAAGCATATTTGCGGCTTTTCCATTTTTAACATATTTTTTAACATTCTGAGTTTTCCTGGGCTATTGAGCCCCCTTAGGTTCCATGAAATGAGCTTCATGATTCACTATTGGTAGAGGGCTTATAGTACTTCGTAAGCTTAGCATACCTGCCTGAGTCTACCAGGATCTTCCCTACCGCTATTGTTCTTTGGAGATCAGTTCTTCTTCCCCTTTTTTTGGAGTCTTTTGGAGTTTGGCCTAAATTCCATTGACTTCCTAATTGGATATTGAGCTGATACTGTTGGTAGGCTCTGGAAATGACCATTTCCAGTTTGTTAAGTTGAAGCTCTGGGATGCTTTCATAGGCTTTCTTTTTGCATGCTGCTTCTAGTTCTAATATGTCTAATCCATTCAAATCTATACTTTCCGGTTCTTCCTCCATTCGTTGCACCTGGTTGTCTTCTTCCGTGGGCATGTCTGGGCTTTGGAGGGGGTCTGAGGATCTGTCAACCTCCATTTCATTTTCTTTTTCCACCTGCTTTTCCTTGCTTTCCGTGAGGTTATCTGGGGCGTCTTTGGTTGGAGGGGAATCAGAGGAGGGGGTTGAAGGAGGTGGTTGGGTGGAGGAGGAAGGGAGAGCAGAGTTGGGAGGAGAGGATGTGTTTTTCTCTTTCGTGGATTGAGCCAGGATTCCAAAGCTATTTCTGACCGTAGGGTCAGAGGTGTTATTTTGTTGGGGTTTCTTCCCTGTTGTTGATTTTTTATGAGCTCGTTTGTGGGTAGGGGCTTTGGTGAAGCCGTCATGGGTCAAAGAGTCAGAGGGGGTAGGGGCTGTAGCTTTAACATTTAGGGGGCAATATCTAAAAAGATGCCCTATGGCATGGCATTTACGACATCGAAATAGGACATGTTCATAGTCTAAGGGTTGAATCCATTCATAGTCACGGTGAGAGAGACTTACCGATTCTGGCAGAGCTTTGTCCAAGCGCATGAAGGCGTAGATGCAGGCGTATGATGTGTATTTATGCATTTTCGTTTCTTCAGGAGCCTTTATGTATTCCCCCAAACCATTTCCAATGTTTCTAGGATATCCTCACCCCAGTACTCATCTGGAAGTGAGTATAGTATTATCCAGACCGGAGCCCATGTGAGGTCCTCCTTATCCGGGTTGAATCTGGGTGCCCAGTCCCTTAAGTATAAGCCAGCTGAGTTGAAGAAGTAGGGTCCCTCAACCAGGATTCTGTATTTGTCTTACAGGCAAAAGAAGATCGCTGTGAAGAAGCCTTTTGGGCCTAGTTGCAGAGTCACATCGCCCTTAGGCTTCCATTTCGCTGCGATCCAACTGTGTAGGGATTTTTCCGTCGGCCAGAACCCTATAAATTTTCTGATGAGCACATGATCTGTCGTAAATTGGATTCTTTCTTCTATTTTTTCTCCCGGCAGTTCGATTCTGGGTCGATCTGTTGCTATTGGTTTGCAGGTGGTCGAGGAGACCTTCGGGGTTCCGTCTGGTCGGTTATTCCGTCCTGTTTCTTCATCTGCCTTATTTTCCAGTTTGTCTTTTCCAGTGCGCTCATGCCGGCGCGGGATTTCCTGGTTGATCACATTCTCGTTGATCGATCCAAAGAGTATCGTTCTTTCAGTTTGGTGCTGCGATTTATTTGCCTTGGGGGAGGTCGCCGTAGCCCCCCCTGGGGGTTGTCCATTTGCCCTTCGATCCCTCACAATGCAGTTGAGTATTTTCTGGGTGCAAGGTCAGGTCCGTGATGGCTGTCTGCGCAGATCAGACTGCGCCGTCTGAGAAGAGTACAGAACCCTAGTAGTCGGGCTCTGGTGCTCTCATCCGCCAAAAAAGTTTGAAGGAATGGAAGCCTATGTTGGTGTCCGAGTATGAACAAATTATTCAGCCCTTTACCACATTAATATGTCAATCCGGGTGAGTACACTTTTCAAGGTAACACGCAAGGTATATGCAGGAGCAAGGTTATAATCTTACATTGACCAAGGGTTCGTGACTAAGAAATTAAAGCATTGTTGTAATAGTAATGGAAAATAAATTGCAGAAAGAAAAACATTCACAACAATCTATGGAAATCTGTAACAGCAATAAAGAAAATACAGCTAGTAATGTACATAAAAAGGACACACGCACAACACCTGATCAGAAGAGTGGGCCCAACTCCCTAGTCAGGGCTGTGCTTAACTCACATATTGAGAAAAATATCAGAAGGCTGGAAATTTCATTAACAAGAGTTCCACTATTACAAGGTTCAATTCTTACATCAGCTAGCTCTGCTTTCTCTCTGAATTGTGTCTTTTAAATATACAAACATCCAAAGGAAACTTACAAAAAACTGATCTCAATATTCAAGATGATATCTGAGAGATATGTCCATCATGATTCAGTTGGAACAAGTCCAATTTGGTTATTACAATTGGGAAATTCTAGAAAATGGTCACAACAACAAATCTGCAAATGAAGAACCTTACTTTTCTCCCAATACAAACCGAATTTATGAAAAATTGATGAGTCACCAAAACTCAAAATTTCCCTCTCCACTCTCGAGCTACTTAGGTAATTATAGGATGCCTTCACTTGGGAGTACACAAATATGTGTGGTATGGATGAGACCCTAGCCCCCACTATGTATGCTGTTTGGGAACCAGAGATTGGAGAGTGAACCAGTAGAAATCAGAAAGCTATTTCTTGCAGAGTTTCAGTTGCCTCAGTTAGAGCAACAAGGTATTACAAATATTAGATATATTAAGCAGAGAGACGTAGAAACTGCTTGGGAATATATGCAGAGATTCAAGGATGCGTTGGGTTAATTTGGTCCGTTCTAAACAAAACCCATGTCTCCGATTTTCCAGATTCGCTTTCGTTTGTGCAAAACGTCCAACGCAAAACTGTCACTTCTTATGCCAACGAATTCCTGAGTTGGAATATCTAATTATCTATTGAAGGCAAAATATACAATCTGGAAGAGATCTTGGAGGTTAAAATCATGAGTGAGGTTATAATGAATGAATAAACGAAAATAATGCATAATAATCATTAATTATTAAAAATAAATGAGATCAGATATTATTTATCCACCAAAGTATAAATTATTACGAAATGGAATTATATAATAAATTATGGTAAATAATGTGATAAAAGAATAGTGGAAATAGATGAAATGAATGTTAAGAAGTGGTAATAATAATGACAAATTAAGAGCCCAACATTCCCCCAAACTGAATATGTTGCATGCCCACATGAAACCCAATGCCTCTGTATAAAGTAGGGGGAATAATGGTTTGAAAAATATGAGTGAATAATGCTCATTGTTTTTTTATTTTTGGCGTTCTCCTAAACTTTTAATAAATCAAACACTCATGTTATTTCACCTCAATTGTTACTTTCAAAAAAATAACATGGAATTACATCTATGGATTAACATTTGTTGAAGCTAATGTAGGTTGAGATTGTGTAGGTGATGCAGAAGGTGGAAGCCATGCAAGCTCAAAGAAAGTAATCAAAAAGTGTAGTAGGATTTCCTTCACCCAAACTGATTAGTTTCCCTGTCATGAATATTTCTATAGCACATCTCATGTGTATCCTCAATCAGTAATTCATCAGGATTCAAAATCAGAATTAGGCCTCTTCGTCCTTCCCCAAAATAATAGTAGTGTTGTTAAGCTAGGATTAAATAGAGATTGATTGGGTAAAACAACTATCTTTGGTTAAAGATATGAAACTTGTAGAATAAAGGAATGATAGATTAGATGATACAGAATGTCAAATATCAAATATCCTAAAATTTTCATCCCTAACATGTAAAGTAAATATTTATAACTCAATAATAGATATAAACCATAACCACCATTATCTAAGAACTGATTAAATATTACCCCATGAACCAAGAGTTCTAGCAAACCTTATATATGCAACAGTGGCCTTATCCTTTTGAGAAAACAAGGTAACCAAGTAGATCATAGTATTTAATTAACTTCTATACCATAGGCATGGCCACTATTGCTACCAGGTATCCATAGCCTCGACAAGGATGCCTTCTTAACCCATTGAGATGTCAGTGTCCCATCTATTAGAAATAAGTACATAGTTACAAAAGCATTTCAATTTACTTAGATGTCTACTGAAGATCATTGTTCTGGCTTGGTAACCAGTTAATAACAATGCCATTCACGGGAACTAACAAAAGTGAACAAGTCATTTCGTGATGAGACCTCTTGTCCTTCAGTTTTATGACCGAAGGCCATTACCCCGTCTTGGTGACCAATAGTGATAATGTCACTCCATTAGGACCTATGATCATGGTAGGTCAGCTCGTGATGAGACCTCCTATCCTCCAGTTGACTATTTATGTTTAAAATTTAACTATGGTTATTGTTAATCAGCGAAAGATCACTTAATAGATTGGGTGGCAAGCCATCTCCTTAAGAGCTAGGGATGACATAAAACGTTTTGTAGTAACTATTTTCAACTCAGGTAATTTTGCTTCTCAAATACTAATAACCTTCAAATGACGGTTGATAAATATATTTTTCTTTGTTAAGATTGGGGTTTGAGGAATTATTCATTAGATAGTGATGGAAAGACTTAAGTACAATTTTGTGGTCATCATCATAAATTTTACAAGATCAGGGACTTGAGAAATTACGAAAGTTGAAAGTTGCCATGATGAAATCATATTTTCATAATTATTCCTTAAAAAATAAAATTATGTTTATAGATAAACAAAGATAAATTGACTACCCAATCATTATGTCAAAGAGGACCTAGACAATTAAATGTATTTCCCCATTCATCAAGTTAATGTTGTCTTGCATGATTCGAGTTCCAATGTGTGTGGATAAGTGGGGATTACAGATTGTTATGGACTATGGTGGTAATAATCGTGAGATGTATGATTTGATGTGAAAATTTAATAACAATGATGACATGACATCATTGGTATTAAATACAATACATTTTCTATCAAATGAAACACATCCCTCCAACTAAGATATGACCGTCCTCGGTCATAATTGAAACATCAATCAAATACATGGAGTTGATTAGGGACGTACTCGAAGACTGACCTTGGCAGAGTATCAACATGGGTGGAGTAACAGCACTGGGTACTTAGAAAAAATTTCACCACAGAGTAACAACATCGAGTACTTAGAAAAAATTTCACCACGGAGTAACAGCACCAGAGGAATAACAACACTGAAGGAGTAACAACATCGAAGGAATAACAACACTAGGTACTTAGAAAAAAATTCACCGCGGAGTAACAACACTAGAGGAATAACATCACTGGGTACTCAGAAAAATTTCGGGAGTAATAGTATCTACGGAGTAACAGCAGTGGCAGAGTAACAACAATGAAGGAGTAATAGCGTGGGCTAAGTAACAACACCGGCGGAGTAGCAGCAACGGCAGAGTAACAACACTGACTGAGTAACAACACTGGTGGAGTAACAGCACCAAGTACTCAGAAAATTTTGGGAGTAATAGTATCGGCAGAGTAACAGCACCGGTTGAGTAACAGCACCAGCGGAGTAACAACATTGGTGGAGTAACAACAACGGCGGAGTAACAGCAGCGACGGAGTAACAACACTGGCTGAGTAACATCACCAGCAGAGTAATAGCACTGGTGGAGTAATAGCAGCAGCGGAGTAACAGCAGTGACGAAGTAATAGCACTGATGAAGTAACATCATTGGTGGAGTAACAACACTGGAGAAGTAACAGCACCAGTGGAGTAACAACACTAGCAGAGTAACAACACTGATGGAGTAACAACAGTAACGGAGTAATAGCACTGACGGAGTAACAACACTGGCAAAGTAATAGCACTGGCAGAGTAACAGCACCAGCGGAGTAATAGCATTGGCGGAGTAACAGGACCAGTGGAGTAACAACACTGGCAGAGTAACAACATTGACGGAGTAATAGCACTTGCAGAGTAATATCACCGGTGGAGTAACAGCACCAGTGGAGTAACAACACTGACGGAGTAACAACACTGGCGGAGTAACAGCACTAGCGGAGTAACAATAGTTAGATCTGAGGAAACCATATACTGATAAGACTCAGGAACAACTGGATAGATATGAAGAGACATCATGAAACCTGAGAACTTCCTTCATTTATTTTGAGAACAAAAACATCATAAAATAAATCATAAAAGAAACAAATTTTTTATCGAAAAACAATAAATAAATAAATGGCTCAAGTTGCAACGGTTATGATTTTAATTGCAACAATGTTGTTCCTAAGAGAATATCAATTTGTTTCAAGAAACAACGATCTGTCAATCTATCAATGGTAAATGAATGGAAAACTGTTTTGGCAGAAATGACTTGGTTATTCAAATGGAAATCAATTCTCCATTTCTCCTGTTATGAATCCATTAGGTAATGAAAAAGTCTTCATGTTGTTAGTGAGAAATAATGGGAATAATTTTGTAAGAAACTCTTATGATCAATTTCCATGGCACCTTGAAAGAATCAAAATTACATGATATTAGATTTCTTAATAGATGCTTGGATGAAAATCGATTATTTCATTATTATTGTCTTCAAGAATCATTTGTTAAAAAACAAATCGACCTCCTTTATTCTCTTGGGACTTGCAAAAAATGAGCGTCTTCTTGTAATTAAACATGTAATTATGGAAGAAGAGAGGTGATGAGGCTATCTAAATCCAATAAATATGAAAAAATAACAAGTAGTTACTCTATAAAACAAATCCATAGAAAGATAAACAAGGGAAAATTTATTTGTCACCTACGGGAGAGCAGTGGTCGACCATACTAACCAGCAGTGTTTTAATCATAACTCATTTGTTTTTCATCCGAATTGAGTGATTCCAAAGCGAAATGAGAGATAATTCAAAGGTGTATCACCAATATAAACAGGTTTTAAAAATTTGATTGTATGATATGTCAATTTTACTTAGAACAACCTGCATAACAGAGTCATTTTTGATTTCCCAGCTTAGACCAACAGTGGATATTTTAAGCATAACGTTTTCTTTTGATGACGGATTGAATCGATTCAAATTGGGAATTAAATTATATTCATGTAAATATATCCAATAGAAACATTTTTTGAGAT
The DNA here is from genome assembly GCA_031772625.1 of Pinus tabuliformis. Classification (NCBI taxonomy): domain Eukaryota; kingdom Viridiplantae; phylum Streptophyta; class Pinopsida; order Pinales; family Pinaceae; genus Pinus; species Pinus tabuliformis. The sequence continues at coordinate 1,616,890,530 of CM062818.1, read as the reverse complement.
CATGAAGAATTGATGGGTCAAATGTGTGAAGGAACAGTCGGAAAAAACATAGTTTTAAAGGTGCTGATTTACGATAGATAGTCAATATTTGGGTCATAACGTTTTCATATGATATCAAAATTGATTCAAATTGCATTGTAAAATATATTAATATGGTGATATAACATAGAAACGGGTTTCCAAAATATAGTCATTTAGGCCTCCAAAATCTGACTGTCCCAACTATGTTCCTAAGCTGCCTACTAGGCATATTGTCAATGCTTTAGTCATAACTCTTTCGTTTGAGATCCAAATTGAGTGATTCAAATTGGATTAGAAAGTATAAATAAAGGGCTACTTAGGATAGAAATAGGTTTTGAAAATATGCCCATTTTTTCCCTCAAAATATGGCTGTACTGACTATGATTTCAGTGGTTTTATCAAGCCCACATGCCATAAGATATGATAATCAAACAATTTTTTCTCAAAATGATTATGAGTCTTTGTAGAAATATGATTTTAAATATAACATATCTACATACATAATTAAATTCAAATATTTACCATTGATATTGATATACTCAGCAAGTTGCAACAAATGCAACTCGTTCTACATATAACAAAAAATATTTATATACTTATTTATTCTATTTCTACACTAACCTATTCTACCTTGAAAAATAAAGCATACTTACGTATAAGAGTACTTCCATGGAGCCATTTTAGAAATAAGGCCTCAAATGTATACACACCTGAATTTGGGAAATGTCTCTCAATAAATACTAGGGTATGAGAGACCAACTTCCCTTGAAAATATGGTGTCAAAAATTGCGGAAGTATGGAGTGACGCTGCAAACAACTAATGGCGTGAAACCAATCTTCAATATATCCTTTACTTTCTTGATTTCCCATAGTCATCATATCACGAAGTTTTTGAGTTTCTAAAACAACTTGTTGACGCGGACTAGAAGAAACCTCCTTTTCTTCTACAATTTTTAGATTTGAAACATTTCCAATCTTGATATAAGTTTTCTGCAATTGTGTATGTGAGATAGATTGGGTGGGAAGGGTAGGTAGATTTTGCAATTCAACACTGTAAGCATGTTGTACTGGTTTATTATGGTGAGGGTGTGGAATGAGTTGAGTAGGATATTATGTAGGGTATGGAGGATTTTGATGACGTAGTTGATTGGGATGTGTGGATGATTTTGATACGCAAGCAAGGTATTCTTGAAAATATGGAAAAGAATATGGATTATATTTTTGTGCTACAAGATGAGGGAAAGTAGTCATGTAATCATAGGATGAACCATGCCAAACTTGTGGACAAGATTGATGGGGGTTATATTGACATTGGCATTGCTGCCCTAACACATGAGTATTCCATAATAGATTATGCAAGTAAGACAATGGAGAGGAAGTGTTTTGAAACATACATGTAGGCCAAGGTTTCCATGGTTGTGAAATTTTTGTAGCTTCTCCATCTCTTGGAAATGTTGTTTTCATCCCAGGTAAGAAAGAGAAATTATCCATGGGATGCTCCTTTTGGCATTGAGGAAAAATCAGCTTCTCCATCTCTTGGAAATGTTGTTTTCATCCTAGGTAAGAAAGAGAAACTATCCATGGGATGCTCCTTTTGGCATTAAGGAAAAATCCCCCCTTCAAATTCTGCTTAATTTTTCTTAACCTGCAAAACATGCAAATGTGAATTTAGAGAGCTAATAAAATCAACTTTAAAATGTTCAAATAAATCACTAATTTCATCTCTTATATCTCTTGTTCTTGTAGCAGATTTGGAAATGAAAGAAGAAAATTCTCTAGAATTCTTACCAACCTTGGATATTTCTCTTGAATACCTTATGAATAAATCACAAACATCATCATATGATAGCTGAAAAACGTCACATTTTCCTAACAGATTTAAGATATCTAAATTTCATCTTTGATTCCTTTAAGAATGAGTGTTTTTAAGATCTCTTTTCCAAATGCTAATGCTTTGATTTTTGAAGGTTGTATTTAAATCACTCCAAATATTCCTCCAAGCTTTCATCTTCCCCTTGTATCATACTAAAAATATCTTCATTGGCCTTGCAATAGTCTTGGTACTTCTCCAAGAATACATTCTTCATGTCCTCCCATGTTTTGATGCAATTCCCACCAAGGCTCATGATGTTGGCATTATGATACATATGTTGTACTTGATGGCAACCCACTCATCTCAGATGATAAATTATAGTGCAGAAAAGTTCACGCACTTTTATGCAGAGAAAAGTTTATTTCATGTAGAGAAAAGTTCACGCACTTTTATGCAGAGAAAAGTTTATTTCATGTAGAGAAAAGTTCATGCACTTTCATGCAGAGAAAAGTTTATTTCATGTAGAGAAAAGTTCACACACTTTTATGCAGAGAAAAGTTTATTTCATGTAGAGAAAAGTTCAGGCACTTTTATGCAGAGAAACATTTATTTCATGGAGAGAAAAGTTCACGCACTTTTATGCAGAGAAAGTTTATTTCATGTAGAGAAAAAGTTCACGCACTTTCATGCAGAGAAAAGTTCCTTTCATGAAGAGAAAATTTCACGCACTTTCATGGTTGGCTCATGGTATTAGTCTGACAGTTTTTGATCCTATGGTTTTGGTCCGTGGTATTGCATCCAAAAGTGTTGATCTCACGCACTTTCATGGTTGGTTCATGGTATTAGTCCTATAGTTTTTTATCCTATGGTTTAGGCTCGTGGTATTGCATCCAAAAGTATTGATCTCATGCTCTTTCATGGTTGGTTCATGGTATTAGTCCAACAGTTTTTTGATCCTATGGTTTTGGACCGTGGTATTGTGGAAGGCCTAAGACTATAAAAGAGGAAGGAGATCATTTGGCAAAGTATCATCGAATGAATTGAATATCTAATAAGTGCTAGATCTGAAATATTTGTGATTGGGTTATGGTGCAGATCTGGATCTGAATGAAGGAGGAACCTTAGCGCATAAAGAAGGATAAGTTCTTTTGATGGGTCATAATCTTTATGCTTGAATAATAGTATCTTTGCATGATTTTGATCTGTTATATGAGGCGCATGCTTGATCTATAAATCTGACAATCTGGGTTAATTAGTGTCTGAATATTTGAAAGAATGAATTATCCTTTATAGATCTGCACGCAGGTTTCAGGTTGTTGAAGTAGTGTATATCTTTAAATTATGATCTAGCTGCCTATTGCTGCAGTATTCTGGGTTCAGAATTTGGTGTGTGGTTACTGTTACTGTGTTCTGGGTACAGCTGTCAGAGAAGTGTTTATTTGATTCAGTGCTAATTGGGAAAAGGAGATTGTTTGATGCAGATATACTTGATGATTGATTGATGTTCATGGATCCAGTCTGAAAATTTATGAAACGTGGTCCCTGGAAGAAAGAGAAGGTTGTAGCCTTCAGTAGGCCAGCACCTACGTACTAGTATCTTGGCTAGTACAAGAGCTAAGGGGGTTGTAGCTCCCTTCCAGGAGAAGCTGGAGAATGAGAGAGGGTTGTAGCTCTCTACAGGTTGTAGCCTGCGTAATGGTAAAGGACTGCACCAGTACAAAATCATTGTAAAAGGAGTTTCTAATTGAAAGAAGATAGAGACATATTGCAGCAGGTGGTTTTCACCCACATTGGGTTTCCACCTTATATTTGGTGTTCTTTTGTGTGACTATTTGCTTTTCTTGTTCTGCTCATTATTTTATGATACTTACATACAAAGTAATGATCAATATTTGAAGAATTATTCAAAGTATAAATAAGGAAGATAGATTGATAAGAATTTAATAATACTGATTCCCCCCCCCCCCCCTCTCAGTATTATTTCCAACACATGAACCATCAGAGAGCTGCTCCTTTTAGAGTAAGAGGAAACACTTTCAACCTTTGATCATTAGTAAAATAATCATATCCTCTACAAAGTACTTCAAACTCAAATAATAATGTATCTGGGTCCTCATTATCCAAACCATGAAAATTTGGTAGAGAAGATGGAGGAATTATGTGCATTTATGTCACTCCTCCTAGATCTCTGATAGGGAATTCAAAGGTAACAATGTGAGCCATTTCTTACCATAATAAAAGATGTTCTTCATGTGTTTCTTTGAAGTTCCTCCTTCAGATATTCCTGTCAATTTGTTAGTGGAACAGGTGGTGCTTACATCACCACTTGAGTGAAATGATTAGATTTCTTCAAATTTCTACCTTTTTCTTCCTAGTAAAAAAAACAATTTGAAAGGAAATCTAAAGCTCAAGACCTAGATCAGGGTGTTAAAGGACCATTCCCTCCCCAGGACGAGAGATTAAGTGGAAAGGAAAAAAACTAAAGAAAAAGAAACCTAGGGATCAGGGCCTGGAGCAAGGTGTCAAAGGACCCTTCCCTCCCCAGGATAACAAATCAAATAAGAAAAGAATGCACACAAGGAACTCTCAAGCTCGGGACCTGGAGCAGGGCGTCAAAGGACCGTTCCCTCCCCAAGACGATATATTAGTTTTTCCAAAATCAAAACAAATAGAAATGCAGGAAAAATTTAAGCTCAGGACCTGGAGTAGGGCATCAAAAGACCATTCCCTCCCTAGGATGAGAGATTGGGCCTAAAGATAAAAATAGGAAAAAAACGAAAGAAAAACAACAAAACAAAGAAATGACTATGCTCATGACCTGTAGCAGAGTGAGAAAACTCCTTCCCTCCACAGGATGAGAGATGGACCCTCTGGTTGATATAGATCATGTCTTGCACCTTGTTAGCCTTCCCCGGCAACGACGCCAAAATGTTGGTGTCCGAGTATGAACAAATTATTCAACCCTTTACCACATTAATATGTCAATATGGGTGCGTACACTTTTCAAGGTAACATGCAAGGTATATGCAAGAGCAAGGTTACAATCTTACATTGACCAAGGGTTCGTGACTAAGAAATTAAAGCATCGTTGTAACAGTAATGGAAATTAAATTGTAGAAAGAAACATTCACAACAATATATGGAAATATGTAACAACAATAAAGAAAATACAACCAGTAAAAATATATACATAAAAAGGACACACGCACAACACCTGATAAGAATATTGGCCCCAAATCCCTGGTCCGGGCTATGCTTAACTCACATATTGAGAAAAATATTAAAAGGCTGGAAATTTCATTAACAAGAGTTCCACTGTTACAAGGCTCAATTCTTACATCATCTAGCTCTCCTTTCTCTTTGAATTGTGTCTTTTAAATATACGAACATCCAAAGGAAAATTACAATAAACTGATCTCGATATTCAAGATGAGATCTGAGAGATCTTTCCATCATGATTCAGCTGGAACAAGTCGAATTTGGTTATTACAATTGGGCAATTATGGAAAATGGCCACAACAATAAATCTGCAAATATGTCCTTCGAAGAACCTTGCTTTTCTCCCAATACAAACCAAATTTATGAAAACTTCTCATCAAGGAAATTGATTTGGCCCATTCTGAACAAAACCCATGTCTCGAATTTTCCAGATTTTCTTTCATTTGCCCAAAACATCCAATGAAAAATTGTCACTTCTTATGCTGGAAAATTCCTGAGTTGGAATATCTAATTATTTGTTGAAGACCAAATTCACAATCTGCAAGAGATCTTGGAGGCTAAAATCATGATTGAGGTTATAACGAATGAATAAACCAAAATCATGCATAATAATCATTAATTATTAAAAATAAATGAGATCAGATATTATTTATCCACCAAAGCATAAATGATTATGAAATGGAATTATATAATAAATTATGGTAAATAATGTGATAAAAGAATAGTGGAAATAGATGAAACGAATGTTAAGAAGTGGTAATAATAATGACAAATTAAGAGCCCAACAACCTACCCCAAAATTTTCTTCCTAAAGCTCAAGAGTGTCTTCAATTGAGTAAGGATGTGAGATGTGGGGATTGGTTCATCTTTGAAAAGCATGCAAAGATTAGGCTTTATGGAGCCTCTGTCAAGCCTTACAGGTTACCTAAATTTGTGCCAATGAGGCTTTTTTCCCTTGAATTTATCAAGCAGAGCTTAAATGTAGATCAAGTTCATTTTGTTCCTATGAAGAAAGGCTTCTTCTTCAAGTTGCCTAAAGTAGTGGGACCCTTCATTGTAAACACCAGACAGGTTGCCCAAGAGGTTGAAAGATTGTTGAATGACATGTGTCTTTTACAGGTGGTTGAGTGGGCTTATGACCCTCATCAAATTATTTCAAAGAGGAGACTGGAGAATGGCTATTCAACCTTTGTACATGAAAGTAGACCTGAAACAGAGAAATTGGCAAATGGAGGTTTGCAAAACACTTAGGGGACAAAGATTGAAACCCCTAGCATTACAGAAAAAGGTGTCAAGAGGGTTAGAGAGGAAGTTATTGATTTGGATGAGGAAGAATCTAAAGCAACAAAAGGACCAAGCTTCAGGATGCAATGTCTTCAACACAACCTGGTTTGGTGATTCAGTTAGGAGAAACAAAAGGTGCCCCAGCTTCCCCATCTTCCAAAGAACCTGTTCATGATCAAGTTCCTTTAATTCAAAGTATGTTTTCTCAAATAGCTGAGAAAAATCATAAGGTGAAGCTAAATATAGAGGCTCAAGCTGAGTCTCAGTTAACTCCTGAACAAACTAGATTGATATTTGCCATGGATTTGGAGAAGAGCCAACTTAAAATTGCTTTTTCTCATCCTACTGAAATATCAGTGGGGTCTACTAGCAATTTCAAGATTATGAATTTAATTGTTGACACTCACAAGATTCCAATGCTTGAAAAGATCAATTTTCATATGAAAACTGGGTAATTGATCATAAATGATCTACATAAGACAAATGCAATAGCTGTCAAGGCAGAAAAAATTGCTAAATAAGGTAATTCAATAGTTAAAGTTGGAGAAAGCCAACTCCAAAGCTTTGAATGCTCAGGTGGATGAGCTAAAGAAAATTATCATTAAAATAGGTGTCAATCCTGATGACCAACTTGCTGTTCAGAAATTATTGCAATCTGCCAAATCAGAGATTGGGGTTTTGAAAAATAAGTTGAATTTACCTATAGGTGAGCATCCCATAGTTGCAGGGATAGCTGAAGTAGAAAATGAAAAGGAAAATCTCCTACAGGATGTGTTGCAGAAGACTGAAGAAGTTTCTTTACTTAAAGAATCTTTGGACAAGTTGCAACAACAGGTGGATACTCATGTTTGTACAATAGTAATGCCAACCAACACAGATGATCCAACAGCATAGGTTTAACAGTTGGGAACAAAGCTTAAAATGGTTGAACATGATGTAAATAAAGCCCAAAGAGAATTGGAAATAGCTTGCAAGCTACTGAATTTGAGTGAAGAAGAAGCAAGAATGGAAAAAGATAATGAAAAGAAGTACAGGGAAGATCTCCTGAGGGTTGAAGATGAAATCAAAAGACTAAAGGAAAAAATGAAGGGCAATATGTTCTTAATTCAAGCCAGAGAAATTCTATGGGATGAAGTCATTGAGGTTATCAAGGGCATTTGGGAGTTTCTTGTGATTATATCTGAAGAGAAAACACTAGTTTGAGATATAGAAAAGGTGGTCATAAAAAATAAGCAAAAATATTTAGATAGATCAAAGTTTGCAAAATGATGATAGATTTCATTAACTCTAAATCTATTGCAAAATTGAAGGAACATGACATACCAGACAGAACATCATGTGCAATATATTCTAACAAAATGATTGTCAGAAACATCTACAGGAATACTGCTGAGAAGAAGATAAATGAGATGAAGGAAGTAGTTTCGAAGTTTAACATCTTGTTTGATAAAAGGGTTAGGGTTGGACTTCCTTCTTGTTGGGATCTACAGGGAACCTTGCTGCCATGGAAAACATATGAGACTTTGCTGGTTGAGGCAAAAAGAAAAGTTGATAACACTCATGAAAAGACAACAGTATTAAAAGGAGCCACCATTGTGAACTACCTGAACAAAGATTTTAAGCTTCTCTGGATGGTGAAGACTCTGTTTACAGACAAGCCTACTTATAGTAGGATTACAACTTGAGAATATCACTTGACAAGTTAGATGAGGCACCAAAGTCAAATGTACCATATGGAGAAAGTGAATGGATGATAGAGTAGACCAAAGATACATCAGCAGGACCACCTACTCAAGTCATAGATTCAAACAGCGAGTAGAAATCACCAATCATACTCTAATTTCTGTTACTTCTTGTTATCTTATTTTCTTGAGAAGAATGAGGTGTCTTTTACCTTCTAATGTAATATTCTGTAATGAATTTTACTTTAGATAATTAGAACGTAGTTAAGCAGTTTGAAAGCTTTGGTAGTTACCAACTATCCCATGATGTATAAAAAGAGGCAAAATTATAGAAAACGGGTCCGAATTTTGAAGAACTTAGAGACTGTGTTGTTGTATTCTTGATAAATTGATGATTAATAAAAGAATCAGAAGTTTTCCACACATTGTTGGGTATGATTTTGTAATTTCTCTATTATGTGTCATCATGTTTCTTCCTTTCTTTAAATATGGTAATGAAGTTGCAAGTCTTTGTTTACTTATGTGAATGAAGTTAAAGTTCCTTAAAAGAGCGCTCCTATATTTAAAGTTGCTACCCCTATATTTCTTCTAAGTTACAAATAATAGTTCTTGTCAAACACAACATATTATCTTTAACTTCTCAAGGCATTTTTCACACAACATTCATATTCAACATCACATGGCATTCTGATATTTTCATACCAGCTAAATATTAAGGGTTAAAAGTCAGGTCCTACAAGCCCTTCACATGAGGATACATAATACAAATAAGTGACATGCATAATAAAAATTAATGTCTTAAGCACAATTTATACACAACCACGAGATTGGTTTCTTAAGGGACAACATTAATTGGTGCCGTAGAACATTTTTCCCTGGGATTTTAATATTTTCCTCTGGTTGTTCAGTGAGGAGGAAATATTTGGCTGTATTAAATAGAAAACAATAACTTTGGCTTCAAAAAGGCCTTATACGAGGTCGGATACCTTACAGCAAAAAGCACAAGCCCTTTCAAACCCTGAGATACTAGTTTCCAAGAGGGTTGGAAGGCCAAAAACTCCCTTTACACCAAGTCCTACACTATCTGCACCTGACAACGGTTCAACACATCTTTCATCCAAACATTCACCTTTTATTGACCAAGAGCTACCTTTTACATCCACTTCATTTCAAGAACTCAACTGTCAAGAACAGTCTTTAGAGTCTGTTTCTTTCTGAGTATTCGAAAATATATCTGCTATAGTTGTTCAACTTGAACTCATAACTACATTGCCACCTTTTCATACTCCATTTACTCCTTAGATAGGTTCTCCATCTGTTGGTACTCAAGGTTTAGTAAGTTTAGGTGCAAACATAGCAGCACTTGCATTCTTGTTAAATAGGTATGTATCTATTCAGTTGCCACAACAGTTAAATCTAATGCCTCAAGAATACTTAAAAATCCTTCCTTGTTTCTCAGGGGAGGATGAACAAATAGCAGAGAAGCATATAGCAGTGTTTTGTAATTTTGCAGAAAATCTCAATGTTGAACACCTGGATGTTGTTTTAAGACTTTTTGTGCAATCCTTGGATGGTGAAGCAAGAAAGTGGTTTAAAGGGATTCCTAATAACTCTATTCCTACATGGGAAGAGATGGAGCGCCAATTCACCTAGAGATGGGGAGAGAAATGAGATCATGGGTATTCACTTACAAAGTTTAATGCTATTAGAAAGAAGTCTGATGAGAGTGTTGTTGAGTTCATCAGAAGGTTCAGTCAACTTTACAATAGTCTTCCAGTGGAGATTAAGCCCCCTCCTACGAGTGCAAAAATAACTTTTGCAGGGGCATTTGAATCAGATTTTGGGTTCACATTGAGGGAGAGGAGATCCACAACCCTTAATCAAATCCAAACTGATGCTTTAGAAATAGAAGCAAATCTGGTGGCTGCAAGGTAAAGCACTAGAGGCATAGCCCACCCAAGATAAGGGAAAGGCCAAAGTGGAATCCTCTCAAAGTCAAACATTAGAGGATATGAATAATGTGATTAAAAATTTGTCTAGTAAATTGATTAAACTGGAGTTGGAGAGTAAGAATTCTCAGAGACAGGTACAACAAAACATAAACTTTAACCCTCAATATAGAAGACAACCTCTACAAATTTTGCAAAAAGAGAGAAAAGACCAAGATCAGGTTCAAGCACCACTTTACTTAGAGGTAGATCCTGATGAAATACTGGAGCATTCCAAAGATCATGATGATCATATTTCCACATTGTATGCAGGAGATGAAGATGAACTAGATGTTGAGGGAGAAGAATATGAAACATATGCCATTTATGATGAGAATGAAATTGATGAATATTGGAAGCAATTTATTGATTTTATGCAGGTAGAATTACATAAGAAATATGACTTGAGATCGAGGAAAAGATCTAGAATTCAAGAAAATGAAGGTAAGCAGCAAGTTCCTTCTCCCCTACAAAAGGCGACTCCACAAGAACCACAGCTTGCAAAACAATTAAATAAAAGAAAGAAACAATAGAATCCAAATAGCAAAACTCAGATACTTCAAGGTGAGTCTTCTCAAGATAAAATTGATAAAATTCCTTTAGAAAAAATTGTTTCCATTCCACAAGAGATTTCATTGATGAAGAGAAATGAAGATGAAACTGAAAAGAATACCAAATAGGTCCATGTATTTAGTCTCACTAAAGAGTTAGAAAAAATTAGAATTCAGGTGCCCCTCACGGAGTTGGTCAAAACACCAGTTTATCAAAGAGAGATTGCTGAGTTTATCAACCTGTCTTAGAATGTGAATATAAATGACACTGTGAATCTACAAGAAGATAAAACAGTAGTGATTTTTGGTCCGCATGTGAAGGAGGTAGATTCTTCAGCACCTCCTTTCTACATTTCTTTATTGATTCATGATTTCCTCTTGCATAGTTGTATGTTTGATTCATGAGCTTCACACAACCTTATGCCACCATCAATAATGAAACAATTAAACCTACAAGTTACTAACCTTATAGAGACATGTATTCTTTTGATTCAAATAAAGTCAAGTGCCTTGGGGTCATTAAAGATATGGTGGTGTCATTAGCCCAGATCCCAGCTAGAAGCTTGGTAATGGATATAGTGGTAGCAGATATCCCTGCTAGGTTTGGAATGTTGCTATCTAGGTCATGGGGGGGCTAAATTGGGGGGAGTTCTGAAATTGGATTTTACTTATGCTATCATACCGATTTTTTGGTGGAGAAGAGAGAAGGTTGTACAGAGAAACAAGATTTGTTAAAACAATAAAAAAGAACGGAGCAAGTAATTCACCTATGTACAACCAAAAAAAAGATGAATTTTCTTGTTTCATGTTGCATGACAATGCAAAGTTGGCTGAAGATAATAAGAGGTGGATTACTTCAGCCTGTGTAAATACAGAGCTGCAAACAGAAGGGGTGTGGAAGTGCTTCTTTGATGGAACCTATTCTAGAGAAGGAACAGGTGTTGGTTTCCTTTTAATTACACCTGGAGGTAATATGATCTCGTTTTCTTTTAAATTGGAGTTTGAAGCAACTATTAATGTGGCAGAATATGAATCCTTGATCATTGCCCTTCAAATAGCAAAAAAAATGGGAGTCCAATCTATTTTTGTTTTTGGAGATTCATAGTTGATTATAAATCAAATAAAAAATCATTGTCAAACAAAACACCCTAGACTTAGGGCATACAGAAATGAAGTGTGGGATTTAGTTGAGAATTTATTTTAGGCTTTCAACATACAATTCATTCCAAGAGATGGGAACAAGTTGGCGGATTCATTAGTTGTGGCTGTCAGTACCTTTAGGCCTCCTATAAATCCAAGGTTGAGATATGAGGTTGAAATGAGGCATAGGCCTTATATTCCAGATAACATAAAACATTGGTAGGTTTTTGAGGATGATCAACAAATTAAGGAATTCTTGACTATGATTGAAGATTTTCAAGGCACCGAAATTGATCAAGATGGGGATGAAATGACAGAAGGTGCAGAAGTAAGTGATTTTAAAAATTCCATAGTTAATCAGAAAATTATTCAATTGAAAGATAATATTATTCCAAGAGGACTTGTCCCTCTTGAAATACTTTTTAACTCTAATGATGTAGCTGTTAGTTCAGAGAAATCTTCATAGGATGAGCAGATTCAAGATCATAATATTGGAACCCAGAAGGAGCCCAAGTTAGTCAAATTGTTTAAAGGAGTTCCATTAAATTATAAAGAGAGATATATTGAGCTTTTCAAGAAGTACACTGATGTTTTTGCTTGGTCCTATGAGGATCTCAAGACATATGATGTAAGCATTATTTAGCACAAGATTCCCTTGAAGGAAGGGATAAAACCATTTAAGTAGAAACTCAGGCAGATTAATCCTTTGCTTTTACCATTGATTGAAAAAGAAGTTAAGAAACTTCTTGATGCCAAGATAATATTTCCACTCTGATACTGTCACTGGGTGGCCAATTTAGTACTTGTAAGGAAGAAAAATGGAGAAATAATGTTATGTGTGGATTTTAGAAGCCTGAATAGGGCTTCCTTAAAAGATAACTATCCATTACCTAAAATGGATCATGTGCTGCAGAAGGTAACTGTATCATTCAGAATGTCAATGTTGGATGGGTTCTCTGGGTATAACCATGTGGTTGTTGTTAAAGAGGATCAGAAAAAGACGGTCTTCACAACTCCTTGGGGAACCTTCATGTATGCTCAGATGCCTTTTGGGTTGATGAATTTAGGTGCAACATTTCATAGCGCTATGGACATTGCTTTTGCGGGTGATAAGTTTGTAGTGATATACTTGGATGATATCACTATTTTTTCTAAGTCAGATGAGGAGAATCTGAACCATCTTAGAAATACTTTTGAGAAATGTAGAAAATTTGGGCTTTCTTTGAATCCTAAGAAGTCTATTTTTGTAGATTTGAGGCTTCTGCGATCTTCATTTTGTGTAGTGTTAATTTCTAGAGTCATCGCATTCATGATTTTATTGTATCGACGTTTCGAACCAACCTCTGTGGTTCATCATCAGGATCAGATCCATGAAAAAGTTAGTGAATAATGGACAAATAAATAGAGGATAGGGTAGGGAAGATAATGAATGGAGCCAACAGGTTTGATAATGCTTAGAAATAATTTTATTTTACTTTATTTTTTGCTCTAGAAGAAGACAAACTGTTGGGGCACATTATTTCTATAGATGGAGTCAAGATAGATCCAGCAAGGGTGCAAGCTGTGCAAAAAATACCCCTAACCAAGAGTAAGAAATACATTCAAAAATTTCTGGGAAAAATAAATTTTTTAACGAGGTTTGTGTCCAATTATGTTGAAATTGTAAAAGAGATTACCAATATGTTGAAGAAGGAAAATGAAGTACATTGAACCAAAGAAGCTAGAGATTCATTCTCCAGGATCAAAGAAGCATTACAAGTAGCTCCCGTTTTAATTAGCCCTGATTATCAAAATCCATTTTAAATTTTTTCATTTGCATCACTTAATTTAATAGTTGTTGATTTGTTACAAAAAAATGATGAAGGAAAATAGTAGCCAGTTGCTTTCTTTAGCAAGATTCTCAAAGATGCTGAACTCAAGTACAATATCCTTGAAAAATAGGTATATGCTTTGGTAAAAGCCCTAAAGGCCTCCAAGACTTATGTGCTACAGTCACAAATCATTTCTTATGTGCCAAATGTTGCAGTAAAGGATGTCTTAGTCCAGAGTGATGTGGAAGGCAAAAAGAGGAAAATGGATAGCTAAGATACAAGAGTATGACCTGGACATAAAGCCCACAAAGTTGGTGAGAGGGCAGAGATTGGAAAAGATGTCGATAGAGTCAAATTTTCAGGCATTGGGAATCAACCTGCTAACACCTGTAAATGAGGAAATAATTGAAGAAGGTGACGAAAAATCAAACCTAGGTATGAAGATCCGATATAAATTTTTATGTTCGGAATGGTATAAGCACATAGTTAATTATTATGTTTTCTCCTTGTTCCCAGTCAATGGATAGAACAAGATATAGAGAATTAAAAATTAAGGCACAGCCATATGTGATTGTGGAGGGAAAATTATATTGGAAGGATCCTGTGGGAATTTTATTATTATATTTGACAAAATATGAATCTACAGAGACAATTAAATATTATCATGGGAAGTTATGTGGTGGACATTACAGTTGGAAAGCTACTACACAAAAAGTTCTCCAGGCAGGATTTTATTGGCCCACCTTGTTTGGTGATATATATAAGCTTTTCAGAAGCTGTTAGAAGTGTCAATTTTTTGCTGAGAAAAAGAGGTTAGCTCCCTTGCCATTAATCCCTGTATTCATAGAAGAACCATTCAAACAATGAGCGCTATACTTTGTTGGAGAAATTAACCCACCTTTAAGTGGAAAGTACAAGTGGATTCTTACAGCTACTGATTATTTCACCAAGTGGGTAGAGGCTATACCTAATAAAAAGACAAATGACCAGGCGGTGATGAAATTTTTAGAAGAAAACATTTTCAGCAGATTTGCGTACCCTGTCAAAATCATAACTAACAATGCTCACGTGTTCAGTTCAACTAAGTTTGTTGCTTTTTGTCAAAAGTATAATGTCATTTTATCTCATTCAAGAACTTATCATCCTCATGGAAATGGTTGGCTGAATCCACTAACAAAACATTGATGAAAATTTTTAAGAAAACTATTGCAGAGAATCAGAAGAGTGGGATTTGAAAATAAAGTTTGCTCTTTGGTTTGTCTGAGTGACTAGAAAAAGGTCTACAGGTAAATCACCTTTTGAGTTAGTGTATGGAACTCAAGCTCTTTTTCCTAGTCAGCTTGTGAAACCTGTGATTGCAATGATTCAGGAGGCAAAAGAAGAACCCAATGCACTGATAATAAGGATGCATAAGGTAGTGGAGTTGAGTGAGAGAAGATATAAGGTGAGAGATAATTTGATTATGTATCAATAAAAAATGAAGGGAATTTTTGACAGAAAATCCAAAGAAATTGATTTTAAAATTGGAGACCTTGTGTTAAGGTGGGATACTAGAAGAGAAGATAAGGGCAAACATGGGAAGTTTGATCCACTCTGGTATGGCCCATTTAGGATTATAGAAGCAAGGGAAAATAATACATTCATCTTGGAGAATCTTGATGGTGAAACTTTACAGCTGCATGTCAATGGGCAGTACCTCAAACATTATTTCCAATTCTGAAGCACAAGCATCCTCTCATTGTAGATACCAGAGTGAATTCATTGTACAATTTACATAGAATTAAAATTGGAAAAACAATATATGACTCCATGCCCAAGCTGAAGGAACTGATCTGCTATTCTTAGTACTTCTATGGCAAAAGCACTATCCCTAGGTGGAGCCAGATGTTGTAGCATCCATCGTTGTTTAAATTTCATTTTTAATATTATCAAAAAAAAAAAAATCAAATATTTTGTTTTAAAAAATCAAAAGAGAATGTGAAAGTCCAAAAGCACTGATTTATTTTATATTATTGATGGCATTCAAATCCGATGTAAGGTGGGGCCCCAACCCATATATTAAAGTTCGAGCGGTATCACAAGATGTAAACAAGCATGGGCTCGAGAAGTAGATAAAGTGTTTTGCGGGGGGACAATGAGCACTAGTTATAACTCAGGCTCAACCCTTGCAGTTGATCAAGATGTCAAGGTGTCTGACTAAGATCTATGACCTGAGATTGTTGCAGGGGTTCAAGCCCGATGAACCTCCCGTACACTCCCTACCCCCGCAGCGGGCCACACCCATCTCACCTCATCCACCGTACCCTATCACTTCATTGTTGGGTTGTGTTATATTCTTTCCATGACTATCCTACGTAGTTAACTGGGATTCGTTGCGCAACATGGGGGTTTGAGGGGGCGGGTAGGCCCCCTCTATGGGGTTCAGGACAGTGCCCTAGGAAATTTGTTTGGACCCTATATTAGAAAGGGCAGACCTACCTATGGTTTTGTGCATGGTTTTCGCACATGGTTTTTAACGTGATGGTTTTTGGTCCATGGTTTTGGACGCAATGGTTTTTGGTCCATGGTATTGGATGCTTCGGCAAGGAACATAATGAAAAATCAAGTTGGTAGTCATGGTTTTGGGATCCATGGGAAATTATTTGTGTATATGTGTTTTATGTGTTATGCTCTCGCATTGTTTATTTTCTATGTTTTAGAATTCGTATGCAGGTAATTTCTGTACGGGGTTAAAACCTACCTTTGGTATCATAGTTGTTTTGGCTTCAAGGGGATGCCTTTGTTGTTGAGGGGTTTCGCTCGGGCCTGTGGTAGACCCTGTTCAGTGGGAGATCCGCGGGATCGATTCTTGTGGTGAAAGAAGATGGCAAGCAGTGGAAAGATAGAGATCGATAAATTTAATGGTTAGAGTTTTGAGTTCTGGAAACTCAAGATGGAGGATTTGTTGGTGGATAAAGAGCAATGGATCACGGTAGATCCGGGTACTAAACCAACGAGAGTGTCCAATGAAGAATGGAAGAAGTTGGATCAGAAGGCAAAGAACACAATACGATTGTGTGTCTTAGATTCAGTATTGCTTAATGTATGAGGGGAAGCTATGGCTAAGGCTTTGTGGGACAAGTTAGGGACTTTGTACCAATCTAAGTCTCTGGTGAATAAATTGTTCCTATAGAAAAAGTTGTATAAAATGAGGATGAAAGATGGAGACTCGGTAACAGAGCATCTGAACACATTTAATACTGTGGTAAGTCAGTTATTGTTTGTTGATATTAAAATTTCAGATGAAGATAAGTTCATCAGTTTGTTGTGTTCTCTACCAGATTCATGGGATAGTCTGGTTACTGCAATAGGTAGCAATGCAACTGCCTTGCAATTTGATGAAATAGTCTCATCCTTGCTGACGGATGAGATGAGATGGAAAAATATGGAGAGCCATAATGGTGATTCCTTATCTGTATGAGGACGGTCCCTGAAAATAAAAATAAAATAAGTCATCGAGTGGGAGATCCAAATCTAGAGGGAGATCTAAATCTCCAGGAAAACCTGTAAAGGTGGTGTGCTGGAAATGCGGAAAGGAAGGGAACTACAAAAGGGACTGTAAATCTAAAGCTTATAACGAAGGAAAGGGATCTAGTGATGCTCCTTTTGCAGAGGCGAAAACCACATCAGATGAAGGTGGGGATGTGTACTTGGCTTCTTCAAGTACACATGTAGATCATGAGGCATGGTTGATTGACTCAAGTGCATCCTTTCACTTCACTCCCCATAGAGAGTGGTTCTGCGAGTATGATAAATATGATGGTGGTGATGTCTTCTGGGGGATGACAAGAAGGCTAGAATAGTTGGTCGTGGAAAAGTAAAGTTGAAGTTGCAAGGTGGAAGGTTTAGAACACTTCTGGGTGTTCTGCATATTCTTGCATTGGCCAGAAATTTGATTTTTGTAAGCAAGCTGGATGATGCAGGTGTAAAAATAGTGTTCGAGAAGGATATATGCAAGATGGTTCGGGGAGCACTGGTATTGATGCGGGGAGTTTGTATTGGAACTCTATACAAGCTGCAAGGTAGCACTATTGTTGATGGGTGCAATAGTTCTATGGTTCCTGAAAGTGGAGCAGAAAATCTAGTGGTCTCTGGAGAGAAGACCATGTTGTGGCATCAAAGGCTTGGACATATTGGAGAGAAGGGCATTCTAATACTTCATGGTAAAGGTATGGTAGAAGGTATGAGTAATAACTCTCTCGATTTTGATTTCTGTGAAAATTATGTATATGGGAAGCAGAATAGGGTGAGTTTCCCCTTTGGTGGTAAGAGGGCACAATATATATTAGAGCTTGTGAACAATGATGTGTTTGGGCCTGTGAAGGTTCCATCACTGGGTAAGTCTGTGTACTATGCATCATTTATAGATAACTTCTCAAGGAATACATGGATATATTTCCTTAAGAAGAAATCTGAAGTCTTTTATAGGTTTAAAGAATTTAAGGCTCTAGTGGAAAACCAGACAGAGAAGAAGATAAAGGTGCTAAGGTCAGATAACAGTGGAGAGTTTTGCAACAATGAATTTGAAGAATTCTGTAAGAAGTGTGGTATAGCATGATAGAAGACTACTCCATACACGCCTGAGAAAAATGGAGTTGCAAAAAGAATGAACAAGACATTAATGGAAAGGGCAAGAAGCATGCTCAGTGGTGCCGGGTTAGGACAAGAATTTTGGGCAGAGGCGATGGAGATAGCATGTTACCTGGTCAATAGATCACCTTCATCAGTGTTGGAGGATAAGACTCCACAAGAGATATGGACTGGTAAGAAACCCTCTCTTTCACATCTAAGGGTATTTGGATGTGATGCATATGTACATGTTCCAGAGGAGAAAAGAACCAAGTTGGATAGTAAATCTGAAAAGTGCATCTTTATTGATTATAAGGATGGTTTAAAGGGTTATAAGCTTTGGAACCCAGTAACAAGGAAGGTTTTGTACAGCCAAGATGTGGTGTTTAGAGAGGTGAAAGATGTTACTAACATGAAGTCCAACCAAAGGAACCTAAGAAGATAGAGTTTGAGCTTAAGGAAGAAGAATCAGACTCTAGAGCCGAAGAGGAATCAGAAGATGAAGAGCCACAAACTCTGGGTGTGAGAAGATCAGTTCGAGAAAGAAGGCAACCAGAAAGGTGTAGTCCATATGCTTTCTATTCAAATTTTGCTTTATCTATTATTGATGATGATTCCAGAACTATGAAGGAAGCAGTAGATTTAGAGGATGGAAAACTCTGGAAAGAGGCCATGGTTGATGAAATGGCATCTTTGCACAAAACTGAGGCTTGGGATCTAATGGAGTTGTCGGCTGGAAGGAAACCCATTGGCAGCAAATGGGTGTTCAAGAAGAATACAAATACAGAAGGAAAGGTGGAGAAATAAAAATCTCAGTTGGTAGCAAAAGTTATTCCCAGGTGTTGGGAATTGATTTTGGTGATACTTTTTCTCCTGTTGCCAAGGTAGCTTCTATTAGATTACTTTTATCTATTGTTGTTGCTTTTGATTTTGAGGTAGAACAGATGGATGTGAAGACAACATTTCTTCACAGGGATCTAGAAGAGGAGATATACATGAAGCAACCTAAAGGGTTTGTGGTGAAGGGTAAGAAAGAACTAGTATGCAAGTTAAAGAAGTCTCTGTATGGGTTAAAACAATCACCAAGGATGTGGTATTAGAAATTTGATACATTTATACAGGGACTTGGCTTCACTAGAAGAAAAGCAGGTCACTGTGTATTTTAAATTAATTGGTGACCGTGTTATTTATCTAGTCTTGTATGTGGATGATATGTTGTTGGTTGGAAATGACAAAGAAATTATCCAGGGTTTGAAGACCCAATTGTCCTCCAAATTTGACATGAAAGATCTTGGTGCTGCAAACTATATTTTGGGCATGGAAATTAAAAGAGATCGAGCAAAGAGGAAGCTCTGGTTGAACCAGAGGAAGTATGTCGAGACAATACTGCAAAGGTTTAATATGTAGGATATTAAACCGATGAAGGTTCCTATTCTTGTAGGTGTGAAGTTATTTGTTGAACAGTGCCCCAAGACACAAGAAGAGGAAGAGGACATGTCCCGTGTTCCATATGCAAGTGCAGTCAGTAGCCTGATGTATGCAATGGTTTGTAATAGACCAGACATTGCACATGCAGTGGGAGTATTGAGCAAGTTTTTGTCAAAACCAGGGAAGGAGCATTAGATAGCAGTGAAGTGGGTTTTCAGGTATTTACGTGGCACTAGTGAATATGGTTTGTGCTACCAAGGAAGACTGAGATTGGACAGATTTTTGGATATCCATGGCTTTGTTGATGCGGACTGGGTTGGAGATCTAGATCAAAGAAGATCTATAAATGGGTATGTGTTTAACCTATTTGGAGGTGCAATCAGTTGGATGAGTAAGAAACAATTTGTAGTGGCACTATCAACTACAGAGGCAGAATAAATGGTAGCCACTCATGCAAGCAAGGGAGTAGTTTGGTTGCAGAGATTATGTTCAAGTATGGGGTTAGCACATGGAGCTATAAGGATAGACTGTGATAGCCGAAGTGCAATTTTCTTGGCAAAGAACCCTTCTTACCATTTAGAGACAAAGCACATTGATGTTTAGTATCACTTTGTGAGGGATATGATAGAAGACAAAAGGGTGTTGCTAGTAAAGGTGGACACTTTGAAGAATACTACAGATGCATTGACAAAATCTGTGAGCTCTAAGAAGATCTCTTGGTGTAGAGAAACAATGGGCATTGCAGGGCTGGATAAATGATTAAGCTCTCTTGTGGAAAGAAAACAACAAGTGGGAGAATGTTGGGTTGTGTTATATTCCTTCCACGACTAGCCTACGTAATTAACTTGGGGGGGTGGAGCCCCCCCTTTGTTGCGTTGACTGCGGGGCAGGGGGATCAGAGGGGGTTGGGTAGCCCCCCTCTATGGGGTTCGGGGCAACACCCCGAGAAAAATTATTTTGGACCCTATATTAGGTTGGGCGAACCTACCTATGGTTTTGTGCATGGTTTTTTCACATGCTTTTGGACGCGATGGTTTTCAGTCCATGGTTTTGGACACGAAGGTTTTTGGTCCATGGTATTGGATGCTTCGGCATGTATAAATATGTATTGTAACATTGAAAGGAACATAATGAAAAATCAAGCTGGTAGTCCCAGTTTTGGGATCCAGGGGAAAATCTCTGTGTATATGTATTTTATCTGTTATGCTCTCGGATTGTTTATTTTCTATGTTTTAGAATTCATATGCAGGTAATTTATGTACGAGGTTATAACCTACATTCATTTTCCACTCCATTAATTAGTTACATTAATTATAGGTTTTTCCTTCCATTTGATTATCATATGTATAAAATACAAGAAAAACCCTGTTGCATTAGTTTTTTGTTTTAGTACTAAGCAGCCTTGCATCTAGCTCAACAGTCTGAGTCAGCAACTGTCCCGGTAACTATCATCAGCAATTGTCACCTACAGTCACCATGGCCAAACAAGTAAGTTCCTCATTAGTTATTCATAACCCATTAATGGATGTTGAACGAGATATTTATGATACCCTATATACAATTAAACATCTTTCACTGTATCAAGAGGTTATTATGAACCATAAAAAGTCTCCCATATTCATTGCAATGGTTAGGTCAGGTGTTTTAGCTACTTTTGTCCCCAGAACTCATTTATTCCCTGAATTTATTCAATGGCTACCCTCAGCAATGTACCCTAAGAAATGTTTTGTAATGAATCAGTTAGGGGAGAATGTCTTTCAAGTAACCTCACAATTAATACACCAAGCTTTGAATTATCCTATGTCTGGAACTTACAACACCTTTACTGAATAATCTATGATTTCTTATTATGATAACATGTCTCCTCAAGAGATTTCTCATGTCACCTCTTTCCTGGCCCCTAAATCTGGTCAATTCTCCCTAGATGGCAATCTCTTCTCTTTAGAAATATTTGCAGTTGACATAAGATCTGTTTTGCAAGTAATTGCCAAGATTCTAGGAAAAGAAGACTCCAAGTAGGTGGATAAAGTTGTGCTGGGATTTTTCTCCTTAATGATGAAGCTAGAGATAGTCCTAGACATTCCAGCATTCTGGGTAGATGCTATCAATACCCAATTTATGACTTTGCCTCTCACTGGTTCCTTCAAATTTCCTTCAGTCATTACTTATTTATTCCTGTACCAGAATGCTGAACATTTTTCTGATTTGGGGCTAAATGTTGTTGATATCAATAAAAAGAAGCAGTTAGTGGTATTCTGGACAGACCTGATAAAGGGTGATCCAGGAGATAGTGGTTTATTTGAGTTTACTTCTTTATTCCTTCCAATGGCTTATAAAATTTTGAATGGAAGCCTACCCCCAACTTTTCTTCCTAAATCTCAAGAGGGCCTTCAATTGAGTAAGGATGTGAGATGTGGGGCTTGGTTCATATTTGAAGAGCATGCAGAAATTACGCTTTATGGAGCCTCTGTCAAGCCTTATAGGTTACCTAAATTTGTGCCAATGAGGCTTTTTTCCCTTGAATTTATCAAGGAGAGCTTAAATGTAGATCAAGTTCATTTTGTTCCTATGAAGAAAGGCTTCTTCTTCAAGTTGCCTAAATCAGTGGGACCCTTCATTGTAAACACCAGACATGCTACCCAAGAGGTTGAAATATTGTTGAATGACATGTGTCTTTTACAGGTGGTTGAGTGGGCTTATGACCCTCATCAAATTATTTCAAAGAGGAGACTAGAGAATGGTTATTCAGCCTTTGTACATGAAAGTAGACATGAAATAGAGAAATTGGCAAATGGAGGTTTGCAAAACCCTTAGGGGACAGAGATTGAAAGCCCTAGAATTACAAAAAAAGGTGTCAAGAGGGTTAGAGAGGAAGTTATTGATCTGGATGAGGAAGAATCTGAAGCAGCAAAAAGGACCAAGCTTCAGGATGCAATGTCTTCAGCACAACCTGGTTTAGTGATTCAATTAGGAGAAATAGAAGGTGCCCCAGCTTCCCCATCTTCCAGAGAACTTGTTCATGATCAAGTTCCTTTAATTCAAAGTATTTTTGCTCAGATAACTAAGAAAAATCAGAAGGTGAAGCTAAATATGGAGGCTCAAGCTAAGTCTCAGGTAACTCCTAAACAAACTATATTGCTATTTGCCATGGATATGGATAAGATCCAACTTAAAATTTCTTTTTCTCATCCTACTGAAATATCAGTGGGGTCTACTAGCAATTTCAAGACTATGAATTTAACTGTTGACACTCACAAGCTTCCAATGCTTGACAAGATCAATTTGCATATGCAAACTAGGCAATTGATTGTAAATGATCTACACAAGACAAATGCAGTAGTTGTCAAGGAGGTAATCCAGTAGTAAAAGTTGGAGAAAGCCAACTCCAGAGCTTTGAATGCTCAGATGGATGAGCTAAAGAAAATTATCATTAAAATACGTGTCAATCCTGATGACCAACCTACTATTTAGAAATTATTGCAATCTTCCAAATCAGAGATTGGGGTTTTGGAAAAGAAGTTGAATCTACCTACAGGTGAGCATCCCATAGTTGTAGGGATAGCTGAAGTAGAAAATGAAAAGGAAAAGCTCCTACATGATGTGCTGTAGAAGATTGAAGAAGTTTCTTTACTTAAAGAATCTTTGGACAAGCTGCAATGACATGTGGACACTCATGTTTGTACAATAGTAATGCCAGCCAACACAGATGATCTAGTAGCACAGGTTTTACAGTTGGGAACAGAGCTTAAAATGGTTGAGCATGATGTAAATAAAGCCCAAAGAGAATTGGAAATAGCTTGCAAGCTACTGAATTTGAGTGAAGAAGAAGAAAGAAGGGAAAAAGATAATGCAAAGAAGTACAGGGAAGATCTCCTAAGGGTTGAAGATGAAATCAAAATAATAAAGGAAAAAATGAAGGGTAATATGTCCTTAATTCAAGCCAGAGAAATCCTATGGGATGAAGTCATTGAGGTTATCAAGGGAATTTGGGAGTTTCTTGTGATTATATATGAAGAGAAAACACTAGTTCGGGATATGGAAAAGGTGGTCATAAAAAGTAAGCAAAAATATCTAGATAGATCAAAGTTTGCAAAAGGGATGATAGATTTCATTAACTCTGAATCTACTACAGAATTGAAGGAACATGACATGCCAAATAGAACATCATGTGCAATAGATTTTAACAAAATTATTGTTAGAAACATCTACAGGAATACTGCTAAGAAGAAGATAAATAAGATGAAGGAAGTAGTTTCAAAGTTTAACATCCTATTTGATAAAAGGGTTAGGGCTGGACTTCCTTCTTGCTGGGATCTATAGGGGAACTTGCTGCCATGGAAAACATATGAGACTTTGCTAGTTGAGGCAAAAATAAAAGTTGATAACACTCATGAAAAGACAACAATATTAAAAGGAGCCACCATTGTGAACTACCTGACCAAATATTTTAAGATTTTAAGCAAAATAGCACTTGACAAGTTAGAGGAAGCACCAAAGTCAAATGTACAATTATGGAGAAAGTGCAAGGAATGGATGATAGAGCAAACCAAAGATGCATCAGCAGGACCACCTACTCAAGTCACAGATTCAAACAGTGAGCATCAATCACCAATTATACTCTAATTTCTGTTACTTCTTGTTATCTTATTTTCTTGAGAAGAATGAGGTGTCTTTTACCTTCTAATGTAATATTCTGTAATGACTTTTACTTTAGACAGTTAGGAGGTAGTTAGAAAGTGTTGGTATTTACCAACTATCCCATGATGTATAAAAAGAGGCAAAATTATATAAAATGGGTCCGAATTTTGAAAAACCTAGAGACTGTGTTGTTGTATTCTTGATAAATTTATGATTGATGAAAGAATCAAAAGTTTTCCACACATTGTTGGGTATGATTTTGTAATTTCTCTATTATGTGTCATCATGTTTCTTCCTTTCTTTAAAGATGGTAATGAAGCTACAGGTCTTTGTTTACTTATGTGAATGAAGTTAAAGTTCCTTAAAAGAGAACTCCTATATTTAAAGTTCCTACCCCTATATTTCTTCTAAGTTACAGATAATAGTTCTTGTCAAACACATCATATTTTATTTAACTTCTCAAGGCATTCTTCACACAGCATTCATATTCAGCATCACATGGTATTCTGAGATTTTCATATCAGCTAAATATTAAGGGTTAAAAGTCAAGTCCTTTAGGCCCTTCACATGAGGATACATAATACAAATAAGTGACATGCATAATAGAAATTAATGTCTTAAGCACAATTTCTACACAACCAGGAAATTGGTTTCTTAAGGGACAACAATCCTTATGATAATTATGTTGAAGGATACTTGTATGCCACATCATGTGAGAATTTATTAGCTTGTCATGCTAAAGGAGGGCCCATATGAGTGAGAGTTCCTATAGGAGAACAACTTGTGGAGAGAAACACCACTATGGTTGACGGAATTTATCCTTGTAATGAAAAGGAATATACCATCTACATCATCTTCATTTTGCAACATTTAATGAAGCAACCTCCCCACTCTTAACGCCGGGCCCGAAGACGTAACCCAAACTGGGTGAACTTTGTTGTCAATGTGTGTGTGTTCTTTGTTTCGATGGTTGGTCATTATGTTTCTTCTTCTCTAAAACATGCACATGTGGTTGTTTTATACTCTTTCACATGCAATTTTGCTAACATCACAAAAGTAAAAGATCTTGGTCAATTCTGGTAGATGAAGAGATCCAAATCAAGTTTGGTATCAGAGTGGTCTTCTCACTGATGTGAATTGCGAGTGTGAGTGGTTGAACATGAAACAAGAAGGGAAATGGAGAACAATAGCGATCTCTATGAGGACCTCCTCAATATGGCACGCATGGTGGACATAATGTATGTAGATTATGAGAAGAAAATGACAAGAGAGGAATAGGAGAAAGAAAGAGCAAAGGACAATGATCCATCTACCTCCTTGAGTGAACATTCTTCTTCTTCATCATCTCTCATTATTCAAATGAGGACATCAATCAGAACCTTCAACTAGAGAATGCTAAATTGAGGAGAATTCTACGAGGATAAAAAGAGGATAAGCAGAGAGTGCAGCTTCAGTTACCAGCCACGGAAGAGTCCTTCGAAAAATTGACATGCAACGAAGGTTTAGAAAAGCCATCATCACTTGTTTCAGAATAGACAGTTGAGGTAAACAATGTTGATCATTCTTCAGTTTCATTTTCACATGATGTTGTTTCTATTGGAACATGGAGGTACACATTTCAGGAACTAGCATGAGACTCCTTACCAAGATCAGGTATAAAGGAGGAGAACTTGCTATTAATGGCGAAGGAATGACTCAGCCATTGGAGGTTGTACAAAGACCTCGATTCGTAGGTTTGGGTTACATTGAAGGAGAGTGTTCAGAGGCAAAAGAAGCTTCCAATACATTGTCGAAACCATCCAAGAAAGAGGATGATTAGAACACATCACAATCCTCCCATGACAATGCACATTGCAGAGGAAGAGCTAAGGCAATCTCTCATCACCAATATCACACCAGAGATATATAAGAGAGGTATAAAAAGTCTCATTATTCTTAATTTCATTTTGATTAAAAGCATATTGTTAATGATGAGCAGAAATCATGATGTAGAAAACCATGTAGTTTTTATGGTTTGCATAACCATGTGTCATGCTAAGTGTTGGAAGAGAATGGCAACAAGAAAGAGGATGAGGCATGAAAGGCATTCTCCACATCAGGGAAAGAAGAAGGTTAAGCAGGTCTATAAGAAGAAGAATATTTGCAATCATTGAAATAGAGGTGGACATCAAAGAGACACGTGTTGGAGGCTCCATCGAGAGAAACGTCTTAAAAACAAAGCGCCTGTGCAGAAGCCAACTAGTGAAGATTTTCAACAAGCGAATCCGCCACATTCTTAGTGGTTCACTTTGTTGAGTAAGAGATGGTTTTACTAGATATAGTAGCTTTTCATGGACGCATCTTGTAAATTATGTGTTGCGATTTAAATTGTAAAAGTGATGATGTGTTTTCCATCGCTTATTAAAGCAATTATGATATTTTTGGCCTTTTGTTGATAAATGGGGTATTGATTTCTATTATGATGTAAAATTGAACATAGAGTGTGTGTTATAAATTGCTGGCAAGTATGGGGATGCTTGGGTCATGATTTTTCATGTAATTGAACATGCGGTTTGCAAAATATTTTAGTACAGGTTTGCAAAGAATGTAGGTATCGGTTCATCACTTATGGCTCTGAAGGACAAGGGTGAAGGAGAAGGAAGTGTGACCTCTCAGGACAATTTTTGTGCAAGCAATGTAACATGAATAGTTGCAGATTATGTTCATGATTTTGGAGGACTAAAAACTCCTCAATGGGGAGGAATGATACAGGTGGCTCCAGGAATGCTCAAAATCTTGGAATAACTAAAAAATAAGCCATCAGATTGAAATGAAACTAACACCAAGTCGTAGTGCTCATCACCCTAATTCCAATGGCGCGAACGCCACTCAAATCCAAGTTCGTATGCTCAACATATAGTCCGTCAAACTTCTAGTCAAATTAGGCCAAGTGGGAGTCACTAATGAGGCAGTGATTTGGAAAGGTAACAACTCACAGAATCTGACAACTGAAATGTGTGAATATGTCACCTCGTTAATTTTTCTGGTGACCCCCAAATTTCAACCGATTGAATTTGACTATGTTGTTCCAAAATTAATAATAATAATTATAAGTTGGTGAGTCACCACCCCCGCCAACCCCCAAACCACCATATTAAGTATGGGGTAGCAGGTGGTCAAACCTTGAAACCCTCATCATATGGTACACAACATATATTTTAATGTATTGTAACTATTATAATGGGGGCGAGCCACCAAATCGACGGAACTGCCACCAAACCTGCCACATATACCATTATACGCAGTACCATTAAATCTGGGACCAACAAGACTTGAACCCACGTCGCCTGGATGGTCGGCCTATCCCACGCGATGACCCCACATTGACTGGATGGTCAGCCCATCCCATGCGATGACCCCACATCCTAATTCAAACAACGCATAACCGCCATCAAATGGGGCACCAAAAAAAATGATTTGTTCCAAACAAAATACTAAGTGGGGAGGCCGTGGGGTTGGAACCTAGGCATGCCACACCAAATTTAAATGTTGTTGCCAATGGCCCATGGGCCTTACCTTGTTTAATTTGCTAGAAAACTAATATATGAGCCTTGGTTACCATTCGACCGAGGGAGCACCAACGAGGATGAGTACGAGCAGAGTAGATTCAGGAGCTGAGGCAGAGCTGCGCCCAACTAGGAACGAATTTTGAGACAAAATATTCTAGGGGAATATTCCCTAAAATATTCCTCAAAATATTCCCATGCAAAATTTTGGAGGAATCTAAAAGATTCCCTAGCGAGTGATTTTTCATAGTGTCAGATTCATGCCAAGTTTATACGCAAATGAACCATAATTTCATAGGGAATGTGATGGTGTGGCCTATTTCCTCATTTCAGTAGTAGAATTTCAGGCAATCAAAAGTGAGGAATCTTTGTAGAATCTTGTAGAATCTAACAGATTCCCTTGGAGGGTGATTTTTTATAGAGGTGGAATGATGTCGATTTATAGTCATTTTTTACAGAATTTCACAAGGAGCATAGTGGTGTGCTAAGAATTTTCATCCGAGCAATGAATTTTTCAGCCATCTCCAGGAAGGAATCTTTGGGTGAATCTTCGAGATTCTTGAGGGTCCAGAATTTGACGGTGTCAAAAAAGGGGCCAAGTTTATAGTCGTTTGACACGATTTTGCGGCACGAATTTAGCAGTGCTTGTCAGCACAACTTTTCATTTTCATGCCATCCCCGGAAGTGGAGGTATATGATGCAGTGATGCCATATCTTTCTTCGATTTGCTGAGATGATGTTTTTATTGTTGAGATCCTTATGACCATTATGTTGAAGGATACTTGTCTGCCACGTCATCTGAGAATTTATTAGCTTGTCAAGCTGAAGGATGGACCATATGAGTGAGAGTTCCTATAGGATAATGTCTCGTGGAGAGACTCGCTACTTTGGTTGAGGGAATTTATCCTTGTAATGACAAAGAATATATCATGTACATCATTATCATTTTGCAACATTTAATGAGGCATCCTCCCCACTCTTGACACCAGGCCCAAAGATGTCACCCACATTGGGTGAACTTCGTTATCAATTTGTGTGTGTTATTTTCTTTGATGGATGACCATTATGTCTCTTCTTCTTTAAAACATGCACATGTGGTTGTTTTATACTCTTTCATGTGCAATTATTCTAACATCACATAAGTAAAAGATCTTGGTTAATTCCAATACTTGAAGAGATCTAGATCATCTATGTTTGCAACATCACTAAACACATTTATATGGTGGCCCATCTGTCTCACCTAGATACCAATCATTATCTGGTACCATTTTTGGTTCATCATCTAGTCCATGGATTTCTCCCATGTCATCTTCATCTGGAACCCCATCTGACACTTCTTTGATGAGCCCTATATAGTCTACTCCTCCTCCTCCTTCCCAACCTTTAGTAGAGCAACAATTTGGCCCTTATTTTAGTGGGTATGGACACCTACAACAACCCAATCTACCTCATGTTGGGAACCCTCCTCCTCGAGGGCATTTTCCTTCATATTCACCTCCTCTTCCAATAGGGAGGAACTTATTATCGAAATGTTTACATCTCCTAATCAAGTACCACAAACTAGTACTCAACCTAAGTCCTCTATATCCAGGAATGGATATCAATTCTTAGCAATGTACATTGCTCATATAACCTGGCTTCGTTGTGAATCAAATTCCAACCTCTCAACCTGTTTTGCCTACATCTCAAATTCCTATTTGTCAACTCGTGTCTCAACCTATTCAAGCTCAAGTTCATGTATGTCAACTTCTGCAGGTTGCACTTTCAACTCAACCTTTTCAACTGGTATCTGGGGTTTCCTAAGTTCTTCTTTCCTAGCCTCTTCAAGGTGCCTTCCAACCTCCACCGCTTGGTCATGATATTCCTCAAATACAAATAGTTCAACCTGTATATCATATGACACAGACACAACCCATCCCACCTTACATAGGGATGGTAGAAAATCCCACAGGGAAACCATATCAAGGTATTCCTAAAATTCCTTACTAAGGTCAGTAAATGCAAACCCAAAAATTTCAACCGCAAGGTTATTCTAGAACTAGACAATAAGGTTAAACCAAAATTGGGCAATAGGGTTATGTTTATCTAGGTTATTAGAATCCTCTCTATCTAGGAGCGCATATACTTGTTGCTCAAGCCATCCCATCTTACCCAGGATACCCTCCACCGATACTTAATCAACAATTTCCATTTGTGGCAACTCTTGAATTGCTATATCTGACCCAACTTACAAATGATCCCATTTGTCACTCTCCCTAGTGGCGCTTATTCCTACGAAATTTCCTAGTGATATCCCAAAGTTCAATGGAAATCCTAGAGAAGACCCATCTATGCACATCATGATGTATCATTTATGGTGTTCTTAAAACTCTTTAAATGATGAATCTATTTGATTACGTTTTTTCTAATGGACACTTACTGATATGACAATAAAGTGGTATATTTAATTACCACGAGGTTCATTCAACGATTTCAACACCTTAGAAACTACGTTCTTAACTCATTTTCAGTTTCCCATTTTCTGTGAGGTTGGAATTAAACTTTTGAATTCTTTCAAACAATTTAATTCTACTCATATTTCTGATCATATTCATGAGTGATGACGTCACCATCATTTAGTCAAAACCTTCGTTCCTGACCAATTATTAGTTGAATGGTTCATTAAGTCTTTGTTACCATCCATAACAAAAGACATTGGGCGGATTTTTGACCGAAGAGAAAGTAAATTCTTGTGCCCAATATGTAGATCTTATTTATACTTAATCTGGCATACTCTATGATAAAATACCAAATTCTTTGCAACCTTCAAATACTATTCCATAACCTCCCGGTAAAGAATCACATATTGTTGATGGTGTTATTGGTCTTGCTAGCGATCAGTCAGTGAGTAAACCATATAGTTTAGCTCCTGCTGCGACTACCCAAAACACATCCTCTACCACTCCTACAACTTCTACTTTTGAGATCAATGTCATCCAATCCACAAAAGGAACATCTCAGCAACCAAGAAGTAAGAAGAAAGGACAAGGTAAAAATAAGAAAGATAATTCTCTATAGGATAAATAAAGTAACCAATATTCTAAAGAAAAGTAGAAACCTCATTATCCTTGCTTAATCTATAATGAGGATCATTTCACTTGCGACTATCCACATCGAGTGGAATTAAATCAATTTCTTACGTCATTCACCACACTCGCTATGTTGATATGTCCATTTCATAATTGAGAGACTAACATGATTGCTCAGGATCCCGCTTCTTCTTCTTCAGTTATGATGCTTTCCTCCACCAAGTTGAAAAATGAATTTATGGTGGCAACGCGGAATAAGGACTATGGTAATTTGAATCCATTGATTGTTCAATCTATTGATCAACCTGGAAGTTCTACCTCATCTGCTTCATATCCTACTCCAAATTTGGTTCCTACTGAATTCACAATTAAACTTCCTAAGGGCATTATTCATAAATCCTCATTCAAACCTCGTGCAAGAGTTGTAGATAATTATAACATAGTTGAGGATCTAGATCAAGCTCCAGCTATGTCAACTCTCGAGGTGTTGCAAAATTGTTCCGCCGAGAAGAAGGCTTTACTTACGACAATCGGAGTTGTTAATCCTTTAGATTCTCACCTTGTAGTTTTTAATCATGAGACTCATACGACCACAATTCCAGTGCATTTGGCTTTCATGATTTAGGTTATTATGTAGAGTCATACTATCCATCAAATCATTGTGGAAGAAGGAGCTTCCACTTGCATCATATCACTTTCTTGCTGGAAGGCCATTGGCTCTCCTCAACTCAATAAGTCACTGACTACTCTAAAGGCCTTTGATGGACGAGGCTTCAATCCTTATGGAATTTTGATTTTGTTGCCAAAGTTGAATTAGGTGGAAAGATAGTGTCAGTATAAGTCGAAGTTATTGATAGACCCTTATATTATAACCTTCTACTAGGTAGTACATGGGTTTATGAGACAGATGTTGTCGTTCAACTTATTACAGAATGATAGCTTTCCCTCACGAGGGGGGCATAGTGACCATTGATCAAATCACCTTCTTTTACAACAATTCTCAAGTTACTGGAAGCATCCCTCTTATGGGAGAAACCCCACATCCATATCAACATGTTGGGGTGGGATTTCTTAAGGATTCTTCTCTTATGGGAAACTTTTCTTTCCCCCTCCTCTTCCTTATCCCCTCCTAGATAACTCGAAACCGGATGCCTACTTTAACTTGATATCTTCTTGTACTACTCCATCTGATCATTAGATAGTACCAGATGCATCTAATAATGATACCTTTGGTGATCGCATGCCGCTTAGTCCTATCAAGCTTGATTACGAAGCCATCTATTTGGATTGTTCAACACAATCTAATTTTTTCTCTTCGACCAATTGGGTCGATCATTCCTTATATTATTGTACACCTTTTGATCATTTCTTTAGTACATTCTCAACTGATGAAAGCATCATGGAGATCATGATGCTAGATTGTGCATCGTGGGATGAGAATCATCATCGTTCCTTCGTTTCATATTCCTCCGAGGATAATATTAGTAATATTTATCCACTCAATGTTGTTGAGATATCTGTGAATTCTGTATCTATCCATGATATCAATTTTGAGAAGAATTTCTTGAATATTGAAGAGACTAACCCTCTTAATATTTTGATTAATCTCAAAATTGTAGAGAGTGTACATATTGGTGCATCTTGCTCTCCTAATGAAATCAAGAACTATAAAGCCCTTTTCCAATATTTCTGAGACGTTTTTGCTTGGTCATTATACGAAGGGATGCTAGGTATAGATCCAAACATTGTTGTACATGAAATCAGAACATATTTTGATGGTAAGCCCATTCTGTAGCGCCTACATCCAGTCCATCATAAGAAGGCTAATTCTATTAAGGTTGAAGTTGAAAAAATTCTCCGTGCTAGTTTCATTTACCCACTACCTCTCACTGATTGGGTGTCGAACACTGTTCCTGTGATGAATAAACAAGGAAAAATATGTGTGTCGATTACCAGTACATAAATCGTGCTTGTCCTAAGGACAATTATCCTACTCCATTTATTGACAGAATTGTTGATGATTGTGTTGGCAGTGAAATATTTTCGTTTATGTATGGTTTTTTCGGCTACGATCATATCAACATTCTCCCATCGGACCAACATAAACCCATATTTATTTGTCCATTATGCACATTTTCATATCGAAAGATCCCTTTCAAATTGAAAATTGTTGGGGAAAATGTTCATAGGGAAATGAATTATGCCTTCCATGACATTTAAAACATTTTACAACCATATTTTGATGACCTACCTTCCCACTCGAAACATTGTGCGGAGCATCCCGTGCATATCAGGGCTATATTTCTACATTGTCGACATTATAACATCAGGTTAAATCCACACAAGTGCATGTTTTATGTGCAATCGGAATGACTTCTTGGATTCGTTGTGTCAAAGTAAGGAATTCATATTGATCCACTTAAAGTCTATGAAATCCTAGATCTTCCTGCTCCTTCTCTTGTTCAACTACAACGACTCCAAGGGAAGGCTAACTTTCTACGAATATTTGTTCCCAATTATGCTAAATTGACCAAAGGATTTACTTGATTGTTGAAGAAAGGGGTTCCTTTTCGTTGTGATAACACTACCAAAAAGTTTTTTGATGCTTTGAAAGATATTTTTTTTTTCAGGCATCATTACTGTATCCCTTGAATTATCAATGCGATTACTTCATGTACCTCCCCACTGCGTTTACTACCATTTCTATGGTATTGGTCAAAGAGGATGAAGTAGGGGATGAACCTCCCATTTATTATTTGATTCGAAACTTAAATGACACTAAGATCAAATATACTCATGTAGAAAAGTAAGCTTTGGAAGTTTTCCAAGCTATCCAAAGGTTTCACCACTATATCCTGCTTTGCAGGACTATGGTTTTTTATGACTACAACCCCATAACATAGATCGTGTCATGACAATTTCTGGGGGCAAGTATTCCAAATTGATTATCATCATCCAAGAGTTTTATTTGGATATTCGAATTCAAGCTTCTGTGACCCATAACTTGTTAATTCATGAAGATTTTTGAAAAAAATCACATTGCCAATATTTGGTCGACGTGTTTCAAACCAGTCAGTGTGGTTCATCTTCAGGACAAACTGAAGAGACAAATCTCAAAAGGAGGTTAAATAGGAAAATAGGTCATCCTAACGGCTAGAGGAAAATGGCTAAATTTGACCAAAGAGGGAAAATTATATTGTTTATTAATTAATTTATTTATATATTATTATAATTTAATCAAACGACTATATTTGACTAGATTAGGGAATTATTTAACTTGTTTAAATAGTTAATAATTATTTATTGATTACAACTGAAAACATTTTCAAGAGGGAAGGAACAATGGAGGCGCTTCGTGGACTTAGGGTTTCAGAAGGTAAACACTGCGCCGCCGAGGTCCCAAATGACCTGATCTGTCTTGGATCGGCTGGACGCTTGGCCGCGGGATACCCCGAGCTCGATGCTTTACATGGGTTCTGGTTCGGATCGGTTGATGAAAAGGTTTTTTTGAATCGAACCACAGTAAACTGCGACTGGGGCGCTCCTCCTCCTTCAGGTTGCAGATAGTTTACCTCACGGCGGCACCGAAAACCTCCTGTCCGGAGTTTTTTACTCCAAATCAAACGACTCTTACCTTGTTCTGGATTGATACGCCAGCATATGAGAACGCTCTGCTCAGGTATGGAAAATCTGTTTGCGACTATGGAGAAAAGAGGCGCATGCCAGCTCCCAAGCCTCGATTTGGTACGCCGTGGTCTCGATCTGCAGATCTAGGGCGGATTTTAAAATGGCAAAGCCGTAGATCACGTATGGGGTGGAGTAGGGACCTGGTTTCGGGGTGTTCTGAGACTCCTATGATCTCTACAGCGCAGATCCGGGCCCTTATCACCTCGACGCAGCTTTTCAACAGAGGTTTCGAAGACTATGTCATGCAAATGAGCGGAAGCCCTAATAGTAGTCCCGATCTGGGAAGTGGCATACTAGATCGGGCCAAATTTTGCAGAACTGGGGTGGATCTACCAGATCTGGCCAGATCCAGGAAGAAGCAAAATGGGTTTTCGCCAGATTCAGAAAACAATTCCGAAAAACGGGTTTTGATCAAGGCAGACACAGCGGATCTGAAGCAAATTTTCATCAGATCAACAGAAGGAAGACATGTTTGTATGCAGATCTGGGAGCGGATGAGTATTCTGGAGCTAAAAAAAGAGATCCAGGACAAACTCGGAATCCCAGCTGTATTACAAAACCTTTTATTTTCAGGGTTTTGCATGCAGGATCAATACACACTTCAGCACTACAGGGTTACGAAGGACTCAACAATCATACTTAATCACCGATTGCGAGGCGGATCTAAGGGATCTACCTCAAAATCTACAAGCTCATACCGCGATGCAGCCAAAGGGAAAGAGCCTCCAAAGGGAAAAGAATCAACAGCTGTAAATGCACCTCCAGGACAGTATATCGTGGATCAAGTGCCAGAGAGCCCCTCTATCTCTTTGGATTTACCAAAGGTAAAGTACATTTTCTCATATCTCCAGAAAAATGTTGTTATATGTAGATTTAACGGTTTCTGGCCTAGAACCGATGCATTGTACCAGTGGATTCGCACTGCCTGGACAAAAAATTGCCAAATTCACCTATGCTCAAAGGGTTTCTCCATAGTAACTTTCCTCGAAGTAGAAGAAAAGGAAAAAGTCCTCAATGAAGGGCCATGGTTTTGGGGCAATGCAGGGCTGTTTGTTACTCCATGGTTCCCGGAGTTCGATGCAAATACTATGGTGGTATCAAGGATGCCTGTATGGGTAAGGCTGCATAATCTTCCGATTCACTTCTGGCACTCCAAGGCCTTAATAGTTATAGGGAATACCCTTGGGAGAACGTTAAAGATTGACACGGAGAGACACATAAAAGGAATCTTTACTTTTTCTAGAATATGTGTCGAGGTAGATCTTAGCCAAGGTTTACCTGAAAGCATCATTCTGAACTTCAACAAGTCATAGTGGAAACAACCGTTGGACTATGAGAATACAGCCTTTAGATGCAGGGGATGTCAACAAACAGGTCATCTGTTCAATGCATGCAAAAGCCTCAACAAGAGCAAGCCACAACAAAGGAAGCCCAAAGGTTGGCAGAACATAGATGAGGTTGCAAAGAAGAGAGCCGCGGAAAGAAAAGCCTCTTCGACACCAGAAGTTGAAGAATCAGAAACAGAAGAGGATGACACCACTATAGCGGAAGCGGAAACAGGGAATCAGAAGGAAAACATATCAGAAACCAAGGCTCCATAACAGGTAGAGACCCACCAAAATCAGGCAGAGACGAATAGCATGGATCAAAGCATGGGAGGCAACAAACGACATCACCACCCAGATACCTCAGATTCAGACAAAGAAACAGGCACACAGAATGCAGGAACACAGCTAGTCATTGCATCGACCGAGCCCACTCAAGGAGAGTGGTGTAAGGTCGAAAAGAAAAAGGGGCGAAAAACCTGAAGCGTGAATCTTTAATCATTGCCGGAATTCAGTTTGTCCCCCTTTTTTCTTGCTCTCTCCTCTTCTCTTTTCTTCTTCTTTGTGCACGTTAGTCTTCTAACGTTGTGTAACCAAGGAGCCCATGTGGCAGATTGTGAAATGCTCCATTGCAACTACTAGTGTAACTTTTCATTAATTCTTTAATAAAAGGTTACCGTTTTTTCCTTTGGAAAAAAAATAATTATTTATTTATTCATTCCCTTATTTAATTACTTATTTTTATTATTTAATTGTTTAAAAAAATATGATAAGGAATAAATAAATAAATTTTAACAAGGGAATAAAAATAAAAAGAGAAGGTGTTCTTAAAAAAAAAAATAATAATAATAATAAAAAGTGATAATAGTAATAGCGATAAATAAACAAATACTAATGATGAATACATAAATAATATTACTAATAGAAATTAATAAAACAGAGAGGCTAATCCTCTTTAATTAATAAAAGGAAGAATAAAAAAGGGGGAATAGAACATAAAAATGAAAAAACCCAGACAAAGAGGAGAAAAACTAGGAGGAGAGAGCGAGAATCCAACATCTACTAATTTTCCAGCCATCATCCCTATTCATATTATTAGACGACCTCTCAATTTCAATGGCTTCCCTAAGCTTATGGTGATGAAAATGAGAGATCTTTGCGATGACCTTAGCCTCTTCAATGCATATATGATGCTTAGTCTTCGCTGCATGTTCTACCAAAGCAGAAGATTTGGTCCTCCCATGCTTGATATCCGCAACGTGTTCCTTAATCCTTTGGTTAATAAACCGACCTATTTTGCTAATGTATGAGGTCCCACATGAACACGGGATAACATAAAAACCTTTCAAATCCATAGGGTTCACTTGGTCTTTAACAGACCTTAGGGAGCTCTTAATGGTGTTGAGGGGTCTAAAGGTTGAGGGAACATTATGCTTCTTCAGGATTTTCGCAATCTTGTTAGTCGTCCCTTGGATGAAGGGGAGGTGAACTCCTACACGATGATCAGTAGTGTCAGTCTTAACCTTAGGACCCTTATTAGGTTTGAGGAAATCTTTAACACCCTGTTGCCTACTATAACCGTTCTGGACAAAGACATTAAGGAGATGGCACTTTTCATTAGAAAGGCAGTTTTCATCTAAAATCCGTAGAGCACGAGTGGCTAATGTGCTGAGAACACCTATCTTCTAAGCAGGAAAATGATGGGAACTCTCATGAAGATACTGCTAAGTATGAGTCTTTTTACAATACACCTGATGAGAGAAAGATCCATCAGCTTTCCTTGAAATGAGGACATCAAGGAAAGCAGGCAAACCCTCAACTTCTTTCTCCATGGTGAACTTTATGGAGTAATATTGATTATTAAGATGCTCAAAAAGGCAATCTAACTTCTCAGGCCCATGTTTCCATATGGAGCAGGTGTCGTTGACAAATATTTTCCAAAGCTTAGGTTTAAAAGTAGTTGAAGATAAGGCTTTGGATTTAAAGTCTTCCAAGGCCAGATTTGCAACAATGGGGGACAGGGGAGAACCCATGGCCACCCCACCAGTTTGTTCATAGAACTCACCTTCAAAATAGAAAAAAGGTAGAAGTGAGGCAAGTCTCAACTAATTTGGTAGTGTTGGGATCAGTAAGGTGAAAGATGACATCAAGGGCATCCTTGATGGGGATCCTAGTGTACAGGGAAACAACATCAAAACTGACAATACTGTCTCTAGGATCAAATTTCATATCCTGTAATTCACTAACAAATGAGGCAGAGTCTTTGATAAAGGACTCCGTCCGACCCACTAGGGGTTTAAGCTTCATGGCTAAATACTTATCTAAAATATAGGTATTCCCTCCTATGGTGTTGACAATGGGTTTAAGGGGGACCCCTTCTAGTTAATTTTAGGGAGCCCATAGATCCTGGGAGTGATAGGGTTACTCTCAATAAGCTTATGGCTAAAGGAGCTAACAAAGCTACTGGATTTAATAGTAAGAGAAACTAATCTAGAAATATTTTTCAAGGGATTTTTGTCAAGTTTTTTATAGCTTCTGCTATTGATTAGGTGATCCAACATCTTCTTACGATAATCTTCTTTATAAAGGATGACAGGAGCCCTACCTTTCTCTGCTTTTAAAATGACGATTTATGGGTTCCTATTCGGGGATTTTAGGGCTTTGAACTCATCCTTGTTGATGTTATGCTTAGGGGGATTTGCTTTCCTAAGGATAACGGCACAGTCTTGCCAAACAATATCTTTAATATTATCAAGCAAGCCCTTTATCCCATATTCTACATCGCACATAATATCAGCCACCAGAATTTTCTTGGGAGCGAGGGAAAAAATTAATCCCTTCTCTAAAAGTCTAAAGACTGAATGAGGAAAAGAAAAACTCAATAAATTAACTACTTTATTATTAGGTTGATTAATATTAATATTACTGGGGTGAACATTGTTATTATTAATAATATTTCTATTATTACATTCGTCACCTTTATTATTATTAATATACCTAAGTCCTCTCTTGTTATTGTTATTATAGCTAGATATAATAAATATTTATTATTACTTGATCTACTACTATTTTTAACGCTATTTATATCCACTTCTTTATTAATATCTATAGAGTTAAAGGAGTTATTATTAATACTATTATTACTGTTGATATCAATTTCTTTACTATTATTATTAAACAAAGAACTAAGATTTTTTTTTTTTTTCTTTTCTGAATAAGGCTACTTCTATATTAATACAAAAATATTTTACACCGAGGCCATGACCTCGTAGAGCTAGCCCAAAATTGCGGCATGATTACAAGCAAAAACAAATCTGTGTGCCAAAATCCAGTAGAGTATTGCCCTCAAGAACTGTAGAGAGCCTGTTCATGAGTAAAGCAAAAATACAGAAAGCCCCATAGTTGTACTTGGAATTGAGAATTGAACCTGAGCTATACGACAACCAAAACTTGGAATTGGGAATTAAACCGGAGCTATACGACAACCCAGACAGTGAAACTAGACTTGGTAGCTGTGACCAGCTACACGACAACCCATAGCTGAAAACAGAGGTAACTGTGACTGCGACCAAAATTGGAAACTGAAGGTTGGCAGAATGCCCCTTGCGTATGAAAAACTGGCAGTATGAGCTAATGCATTTTTCAACATAATTAGGACAGTGATGAGTGAACCTTCTCGAGCTGGCAGAAATCCAATAGAACCAAAAGGAACCAACCTACTTAAGCATCAGGAGAGGGATCAGGCGGCTCCTCGGTGATGCGGCATCCATATTTGTAATCATCGTCGTCATCAGAGGAGCCCGCTGGATTCTTCATGCTTTGAGAAGCCTTGCCTTTACCAGAGCCTGAAGCTTTGCTCTGATCGAGGTTTGCCTGGATGGGGCCTGGTTTGTCTTCCGTCGGCCTGTCCGAAGTCGCTCTGAGGGAGCCAGCCCCTTGACTTGAATTGAGCTCGCTAAGCTCAATGGTGACTGTGGCCATGAAGGTAGAAGAGCCATGACTGCAGGGGAAACGTAACCGAGCGGCATTGGTCATGGAATGGAAGGAGCTCGGTGCTGGTATCTGTAAACCTCTGCCCCTACCCCGTCCGCTCCGAGTAGCAGGGTACCTATCTGAGCGAAGGTCCGGGCAGGAGGTTGAAGAGTCTGTCATGGAGGAGGCGGCCTGGCGCCCAATTTTCCCGCGAGAGCTGCCCCTTCTGCAACTCATCCGCTGTCACAGTTTCGGCATAGCTGGAGGGGCGGGATGATCCTGGCTTCTTGGAAGACGAAGGAAGCAGTGAAGGGAAAAAACTAACTTGGCTTCAGTGCTCAGGGCAGCAAGCGGGTGGCGAGCATAAGAGCAGGGGAAATAGAGGATGGCTTGAGGGCAAAGCCAGAAGCTCCTCCAGCGAGCCAAAGCCTGGTTTTCTCCTGAGAGAGGCCGAAAACAAGCCGTTGCAATTGCAATGGAGGAGGAGCCAGAGCGGAGAGGATAAACGCGATTATGGCGGGTTGATAGCACCATGATCAAGAAATTAACCGGCGTAAATGGATGTACTGGCGTCATTAAAGTCTCATTAAGCTGGAGCAGAGGAGGAGTTATGACCAGAGCCATGAGAGGATGTGTGGCGGTGCAGATCAACCACGCGCCCATCCAAACCACTGGCCACGTGCCTATGTTTCCATCAGACACCCGGATCTGGGAAAGAACTAAGATTCTTATTATATGTAGTATTATTATTATTATTATTATTATTATTAATGTTATTATTTTTATTATTATTACAAATTTCGTTATTAAAACAAATAATATGAGGGTTAATATGGTAGGGAGAGGAGGGGGTTTGAAGACTCAAAGAAGCGGAATCCGAGGGAATTGAAGGGCAGGTAAGTAGTGACCTACAACTACAGCGATGGGAGGAAACTAACGTAGATGATCCACGCTGAAGGCCTACAGCTTGGCCAGCAGAATAATTTATGGGAATAGAATGAAATGAAGAGAAAAAGGGGGCGGCAGAGGGGTTCATGGAATTTGACAGAGTTAAAGGAAAAGAATGTGGGCTGGAATTGGGAAGACAAGACGAGAAAAACAGAAGATTGGGAGAGCTATCGACGATAGAGGGTAGACTATCGACCAGAGAGGATTGGGTGGAAGAAAGACCAGGACGAGAAGAGCTGGGAAGCATTGAATTTATAGGATAGTCCATCAGGCCAGAAGATGAATCTCGGATAGTAAATTCATCAACGACCACCATATCTAGGTTATCAAGGGAGTCCACTAGAAGTGAAATGGACTGGGACTCTCAGGCTAGGAACGACAGTAATCAACGGAACAAATTACCTATCTAGAATGAGGAGTGAATGAGCCAGATCCATCACCATCGTTAGATCTGGAGGTTGTTGATGCTTGCTTGTCATTAATATTGACTTCCACCCAAGATCTGAGGGTAGACAATTGGCTTCGATCAATTATGTTATTCGAGGAGAACCCAGACGAGATCGAGGAACCTCTGAAGGAAGAGGATCTAATGGAGAGTTTGGAGAATTTTCTGTGTTAATTATCAATCCAAATCTCTTCCATCCTTCGATATTTTAACGTTGAGCAAGCTTCAATCCTGTTCCATAGCTCTGCGGACAACAAGCTAGACAACTCCAAATGTAACAAGAGTAGCTTCCTAGAAAGAAAATCAAGCTTTTTTCTAACTCTAGAGATCTCAGAACGAACTAAGGCGAGACTGGTATTAAAAAATATAGGATGAGAGCCTAATTTATTAAGGCGATGCTTAATCTGAGCAAAGAGAGGAACGACCAAAGAATCTCTGCATCTCTTAAGGAAAGCAAGATCTGTCTTCATCTTAGAAACCTGCAAGCGTGCTCGTTCAAAAGAATGAACTTTAATAGTAACAGCCCTCCCATGCAGGGTAGTGATATTCGAATTCAAGCTTCTATGATCCATAACTTATTAATTCATGAAGATTTTCGGAAAAAATTCACATTACCAATATTTGGTCGATGCGTTTTGAACCAGCGAGTGTAGTTCATCTTCACGACAAGATGAAGAGACAAATCTCAAAAGGAGGTTAAATAGGAAAATAGGTCATCCTAATGGCTAGAGGAAAACGAGGGAAAATTATATTGTTTATTAATTTATTTATTTTATTTATTTATATATTATTATAATTTAACCAAACAGCTATATTTGACTAG
Source organism: Pinus tabuliformis (assembly GCA_031772625.1). Classification (NCBI taxonomy): domain Eukaryota; kingdom Viridiplantae; phylum Streptophyta; class Pinopsida; order Pinales; family Pinaceae; genus Pinus; species Pinus tabuliformis. Next base: position 1,616,848,534 of record CM062818.1, on the reverse strand, counting down.
GTTAGGGAATTATTTAACTCATTTAAATAGTTAATAATTTCATTCCCTTATTTAATTACTTATTGTTCTTTTTTAATTGTTTATTTGGTATTTATTTGGAAGAATAATAAGGACTGAAGAAAATAAATAAATAAATAAATAATAAATACAAATAAAAATAAATAAATAATTAAATAAAAATATGATCAGGAATAAATAAATAATAATATAACTAGAAATTAAATGGCGAAGGTAACAAAAAAAAACTAACAAGGGAATAAAAATAAAAAGAGAAGGTGTTCTTAAAAAATAAAAAATAAAAAATAAATAAATAAAAAAAGATAATAGTAATAGCGATAAATAAACAGATACTAATAATGAATACATAAATAATATTACTAATAAAAATTAATAAATAAATAAATAGAGAGGCTAATCCTCTTTAATTAATAAAAGGAAGAATAAAAAAGGGGGAATAGAACATAAAAATGAAAAAGCCCAGACAAAGAGGAGAAAAACTAGGAGGAGAGGGTGGGAATCCAACAACTACTAATTTTCCAGCGGTCATCCCTATTAATATTATTAGACAACCTCTCAATTTCAATGGCTTCCCTAATCTTACGATGATGAAGATGAGAGATATTTGTGATGACCTTAGCCTCCACAATGCATATATGATGCTTGGTCTTCGTTGCATGTTCTGCCAAAGCAGAAGATTTCGTCGTCCCATGCTTGATATCCGCAGCGTGTTCCTTAATCCTTTGGTTAATAGACCAACCTATTTCGCCATTGTATGCGGTCCCACATGAACATGGGATAACATAAACACCTTTCAAATCCATAGGGTTCACTTGGTCTTTAACAGATCCTAGGGAGATCTTAATGGTGTTGAGGGGTCTAAAGGTTGAGGGAACATTATTCTTCTTCAGGATTCTCGCAACCTTGTCAGTCATCCCTTGGATGAAGGGGAGGTGAAATCCTGCACAACGATTAGTAGTGTCAGTCATAACATTAGGACCCTTATTAGATTTGAGGAAAGCTTTAACACCCTGCTGCCTACTATAACCATTTTGGGAAAATACATTAAAGAGATGGGATTTTTCATTAGAAAGGTGGTCTTCATTTGAAATCCATAGAGCACGAGTGGCTAACGTGCTAAGAAAACCTATCTTTTGAGTAGGAAAATGATGGGAACTCGCATGGAGATACTGCTCAGTATGAGTCTTTTTACGATACCCCTGATGCAAGAAAGATCCATTAGCTTTCTTTGAAATGAGGACATCAAGGAAAGGAAGGCAATCCTCAACTTCTCACTCCATGGTGAAATTTATGGAGTCAGACTAATTATTAATATGCTCAAAAAAGTGATCTAACTTCTTAGGCCCGTGTTTCCATATGGAGTAGGTGTGATCGACAAATATTTTCCAAAGCTTAGGTTTAAAAGCAGCTGAAGATAAGGCTTTGGATTCAAACTACTCCATGAACAGATTTGCAACAATGGGGGACAGGGGAGAACCCACGATCACCCCATAGGTTTGTTCATAGAAATCACTTTCAAAATAGAAAAAGGTAGAAGTGAGGCAAATCTCAACTAATCTGGTAGTGTCAGGATCAATAAGGTTAAAGATGGCATCAAGGGCATCCTTGATGGGGATGCTAGTGTACAAGGAAACAACATCAAAACTGACAAGACTGAACTTCATGCAGGAGTTAACCTCCTCTTCATCCAAGGGATGACTGAAAAGATTGCGAGAATCCTAAAGAATCATAATGTTCTGTCAACCTTTAGACCCCTCAACACTATTAAGAGCTCCCTAAGGTCTGTTAAAGACCAAGTGAACCCTATGGATTTGAAAGGTGTTTATGTTATCCCATGTTCATGTGGGACCTCATACATTGGCAAAATAGGTCAGTCTATTAACCAAAAGATTAAGAAACACACTGCGGATATCAAGCATGGGAGGACCAAATCTTATGCTTTGGCAGAACATGCAGCGAAGACCAAGCATCATATATGCATTGAGGAGGCTAAGGTCATCGCAAAGATATCTCATTTTCATCATTGTAAGTTTAGGGAAGCCATTGAAATTGAGAGGTCGTCTAATAATATTAATAGGGATGACGGTTGGAAAATTAGTAGCTATTGGATTCCCACCCTCTTTCTAGTTTTTCTCCTCTTTGTATGGGATTTTTCATTTTTATGTTCTATTCCCCCTTTTTTATTCTTCCTTTTAGTAATTAAAGAGGACTAGCCTCTCTATTTATTTATTTTTATTAGCAATATTATTTATGTATTCATTATTAGTATTTGTTTATTTATCACTATTACTATTATCATTTTTATTTATTTATTTATTTTAAGAACACCTTCTCTTTTTATTTTTATTCCCTTGTTTTTTTTTTTCTTTTTCTTTTCTTACCTTCGCCATTTAATTTCTAGGGTTATTATTATTTATTTATTCCTTATATATAGAGAGAGAGAGAGATATTGTCCTTATTATTTTTCCAAATTAATACCAAATAAACAATTAAATAAGAACAATAAGTAATTAAATAAGGGAATGAATAAATTAATTAATTAATTGAATAAATAAATAATTATTAACTATTTAAACAATTTAAATAATTCCCTAACCTAGTCAAATATAGCCATTTGGTTAAATTATAATAATATATAAATTACTTAAATTAATTAATTAATAAACAATATAATTTTCCCTCCTTGGTGAAATTTGGTTGTTTTCCTCTCGCCGTTAGGATGACAGATTTTCCTATTTAACCTCTTTCTGAGATTTGTCTCTTCATCTTGTCCTAAAGATGAACCACACTCGCTGGTTCGAAACGTGTCGACCAAATATTGGCATTGTGATTTTTTTTCTGAAAATCTTCATGAATTAACAAGTTATGGATCACAGAAGCTTGAATTCGAATATCACTACCCTGCACGGGAGGGAAGTTACTATTAAAGTTCATTCTTTTGAACGAGCATGCTTGCAGGTTTCTAAGATGAAGAGAGATCTTGCTTTCCTTAAGAGATGCAGAGATTCTTTGACCGTTCCTCTCTTTGCTCAGATTAAGCATCGCCTTAATAAATCAGGTTCTCATCCTAATTTTTTGAATACCGGTCCCGCCTTAGTTCGTTTTGAGATCTCTAGAGTTAGAAAAAAATTTGATTTTCTTTCTAGGAAGCTGCTTTTGTTACATTTGGAGCTATCGAGCTTGCTATCCGTAGAGCTATGGAACAGGATTGAAGCTTGCTCAATGTTAAAATCTCGACGGATGGAAGAGATTTGAACTGATAATCAACGTAGAAAATTCTCCAAACTCTCCATTAGATCCTCTTCCTTCAGAGGTTAACGTAGAACATTCTCCAAACTCTCCATTAGATCCTCTTCCTTCAGAGGTTACTCGATCTCATCCAGCTTCTCCTAGAATAGCAGAATTGATTGAAGCCAATTGTCTACCCTCAGATCTTGGGTGGAAGGCAATATTAATGACAAGCAAGCATCAATAACCTCCACATCTAATGATGGTGATGGATCTGTCTCATTCACTCCTCGTTCCAGTCGGGTAATTGGTTTTGTCAATGACTGTTGTTCCTAGCCCGAGAGTCCCCAGTCCATTTTTCTTCCGGTCGACTCCCCTGATAGCCTAGATCCGGTGGTCATTGATGAATTTACTCTCTGAGATTCGTCTTCGGGCCTGATGGAATGTCCAGTCAATTCAACGCTTCCCATCTCTTCTCATCCTGGTCTTTCTTCCACCCAATCCGCTCTAGTTGATAGTCTACCCTCTACCATCGATAGCTTTCCCAATCTTCCATTTTTCTCGTCCTGTCTGCCCAATTCCATCCCACATTCCCTTCCTTTAACTCTGTCGGATTCCATGAACCCCTCCACTGCCCCTTTTTCTCTTCATCTCATTCTATTCCCAGAAATTATTCCGCTGGCCCAGCTATAGGCCTTCAACATGGCTCATCTGCGTTAGTTTCCTCCCATCGCCACAGTAGTTGGTCACTACTTACCTGCCCTTCAATTCCCTCGGATTCCTCTGCTTTGAGTCTTCAAACCCCCTCCTCTCCCTGGCATATAAATCCTCATATTATTTGTTTTAATAATAAAATTTGTAATAATAACAAAAATAATAACATTATTATTAATAATAATACTATATATAATAACAATCTTAGTTCTTTGTTTAATAATAATAGTAAAGAAATTGATATCAATAGTAATAATAGTATTAATAATAACTCCCTTAACTCTATAGATATTAGTAAAGAAGTGGATATAAATAGTGTTAAAAATAGTAGTAGATGAAGTAGTAATAAAGAATTTATTATATCTAGCTATAATAACAATAACAAGAGAGGACTTAGGTATATAAATAATAATAAAGATGACGAATGTAATAATATAAATATTATTAATAATAACAATGTTCATCCCAATAATATTAATATTAATCATCCTAATAATAAAGTAGTTAATTTATCGAGTTTTTCTTTTCCTCCTTCGGTCTTTAGACTTTTAGAGAAGGGATTAAATTTTGCCCTTGCTCCCAAGAAAACTATGGTGGCTAATATTATGGTGTGATATAGAATATGGGATAAAGGGCTTGCCTGATAATATTAAAGATATCATTTGGCAAGTCTGTGCCGTTATCCTTAGGAAAGCAAAGCCCCCTAAGCATAACATCAGCAAGGATGAGTTCGAAGCCCTAAAATCCCTGAATAGGAACCCAGACATCATCGTTTTAAAAGTAGACAAAGGTGGGGTTGTTGTCATCCTTGATAAAGAATATTATCGTAAGAAGATGCTAGATCACCTGATCACAAAAGCTACAGAAGACTTGACAAGAATCCCTTGAAAAAGATTTCTAGATCGGTTGCTCTTGATATTAAATCTAGTAGCTTTGTTAGCTGCTTTAGCCATAATCTTATTGAGAGTAAACCTATCACTCCCGGGATCTATGGGCTCCCTAAAATTCACAAAGAAGGGGTCCCCCTTAGACCCATTTTCAACACCATAAGAGGGCCTACCTATCTTTTAGCTAAATATTTAGCCATGAAGCTTAAACCCCTGGTGGGTCGGACGGAGTCCTTTGTCAAAGAATATGCCTCATTTTTTAGTGAATTACAGATATGAAATTTTATCCTGGAGACAGTCTTGTAAATTTTGATGTTGTTTCCCTGTACACTAGCATCCCCATCAAGGATGCCCTTGATGTCATCTTTCGCCTTACTGATCCCGACACTGCCAGATTAGTTGAGATTTGCCTCACTTCTACCTTTTTCTATTTTGAAGGTGAGTTCTATGAACAAACCTGTGGGGTGGCCATGGGTTCTCCCCTATCCCCCATTGTTGAAAATATATTCATTGAAGACTTTTAATCCAAAGCCTTATCTTCAGCTGCTTTTAAACCTAAGCTTTGGAAAATATTTGTCGATGACACCTGCTCCATATGGCAACATAAACCTGAGAAGTTAAATCGCTTTCTTGAGCATCTTAATAATCAATCTGACTCCATAAAGTTCACCATGGAGAGAGAAGTTGAGGGTTGCCTTCCTTTCCTTGATGTCCTCATTTCAAGGAAAGTTGATGGATCTTTCTCCCTTCAGGTGTATCGTAAAAACACTCATACTGAGCATTATCTTCATGCGAGTTCCCATCATTTTCCTGCTCAGAAGATAGGTGTTCTTAGCACATTAGCCACTCGTGCTCTACGGATTTCAGATGAAGACCACCTTTCTAATGAAAAGTCCCATCTCTTTAATGTCTTTGTCCAGAATGGTTATAGTAGGAAGTAGGGTGTTAAATATTTCCTCAAAAGTAATAAGGGTCCTAAGGTTAAGGCTGACACTATTGATCATCGTGCAGGAGTTCACCTCCCCTTCATCCAAGGGACAACAGACAAGATTGCAAGAATCTTGAAGAAGCATAATGTTCCCTCAACCTTTATACCCCTCAACACTATTAAGAGCTCCCTAAGGTCTATTAAAGACCAAGGGAACCCTATGGATTTGAAAGGTGTTTACGTTATCATGTGTTCATGTGGGACCTCATACATTGGCGAAACATGTCAGTCTATTAACCAAAGGATTAAGGAACATGCTACGGATATCAAGCATGGGAAGACCAAATCTTCTGCTTTGGCAGAACATGCAGTGAATACCAAGCATCATATATGCATTGAGGAGGCTAAGGTCGCTGCAAATATCTCTCATTTTCATCACCGTAACTTTAGGGAAGCCATTGAAATTGAGAGGTCGTCTAATAATATTAATAGGGATGACGACTGGAAAATTAGTGGTTGTTGGATTCCCATCCTCTCCTCCTAGTTTTTCTCCTCTTTGTCTGGGCTTTTTCATTTTTATGTTCTATTCCCCCTCTTTTATTCTTCCTTTTATTAATTAAGTCAATGGGCTATACCTAAATGGGTTATATCTAAAAAAATATTATTCTTAAGTCATTTTTTACATATTTCACTACGTACATACTATCTATAGGTGTGTTGAGTGTGTTCGCAGTGTGTTCCCTTTAGAGTTTCCTACTGTTTCTATTAATATTTCTTTACATTTTCTTTGCAGATGTCAGCATCCCTTCAACCATATCTTGGTTATGTTTATGGTGCTATTCGTAGTACTCGGGACCTTTCCTTTGCAGTGTGGGCTATATATGCTCCAAGTGGTGAGTTAGTGAGTTTACAAGGGATTTGTATCAGTCACTCTACCAATAACATCACTGAGTATAGCACAATGATCAAGCTATTGTATTATGCTATTTCTCCTAGTATCCACCGTATAATTGTCAGACTTGACTCACAACTTGTAGTACTACACTTGACCAATGTCTATTCAGATAGAAATCCAACTATTCTTCGTATATTTTTAAGGGTCCACCTTATGGAAAGAAATTTTGATTATATACACTATCAACACATTCCTAGAAGTCTAACAACATTGACAGATGCATTGGAAAATCATGTTTTAGACATACATTTGTGACATATGTAAATTCAATTTAATTCACATCGCATACATTGAACAAGATAATAGAGCACATGAGAAATACCAATAGGTAGTTATATTTATATATATATAAGTTTGGTTTTACAAATATATGTGCCCTAGACACATATGGCCACATGGCCTAGCATATAAAAAATACATGTAGTCAAAATATGGGTCTATAAGCCTCCTATTAGACTAATCCTAATGGTTCTCATGATAACAAACGACAGCAAAACTGCACGGGCTACTTTGCACAGTAGCTGAATAATACACTCAGGCACCATGATAGTATGCCACTACCATCTCATAAAGATCTGATTGACCCTATTCTTTGGAATGCCCTGGGTCAATCCCTTGCATGTCACTTGAATTATGTAAGAGTCTCAACCACATTAAGATCATGTAACACCTCTGGTGGCCCTACAACAAATTATACTCCAACCCGTGCCTGTTGTGGGTTTCCAAGACATTGAATAGGATGAAACCACTAGTCAAATGGGTCCAATGTCTACATGTAAAACTCAATAGTTAGTCTTGGATAAATGAAAATACCAAAAAAAAATTTGTAAAACTCAAAAAAAAATAAAAATAAAAATGATCTTGTTTTACCTATGCTACTCCATTGCTCGCCTTCAGGTAGCATGAGTTCTGGATCTCCATGGTAATCCATCCCAGCATATGGATAGTATTCAACCATAATGAGCTACATACACAACCATCGAAAGAATATAGGTGTGAAACTCATGGAAGATGGACCAACATATCTAGACATGAGGTCTACCCATAGTCTCATCCATGGCGCTCTAAGATCTGGAAGCTTGAGTGAGATATGTTATGAACAGAGTAATGGAATCCTTTCCAAAGAAAATGAGATCAAAATAGAACCATACCTGAAGTTTTCCAATCACCCATCCTTTTCTTTGGTGATTTGTTCCTTCATGTTTATGAATACCCCCTCACTCTAGTTGAATACTATTGACTCTATGAATTCTAACGCATATTGCATTTGGGACCTGTTAGCCAAATGCAAGGTAGCACTGCTAAGAAATATAGAAATAATGAATAGGATTGTACTGAGAGGCAAATGGATCACATCCTTTATCTTGATTTTCCCATATTTTTTTGGGTGTGATCGAGGACTATAGTGTGCAACAATATAATCCTTGAAATTTTCTCCACCTCTTCTCGAACCAGATAGCGAGATAGGAACACCTCTCCTCGATAAACCTGTCAATAAATAGATGTCTTACACATGTGTGCTAAGCATATGTGCTCCAATCTTGAAGGATTGTGACTGCACATCCCATGCCTTGACAAAATACTCCAATAGTTCCATCTATTGTCTCATACTAGGAAGTGAAAAGAACTTGAGAAGCCCACAATTTCTCAATGCCTCGATGGTTGTTGGATCATTGACGACATCCATGTCTTGGATTTCATGTTCTATTTCTCGCCAAATAAAATCCATTTCGTTCTGATGGATACTTGAAACATGAAAAGAAAAATCATTAGAATAAATCCCATGCAAAAATCTAAGAGAAATCTGAGTGAAGAGAGAAAAACCAAATTTTCAAATGCACCTAGCGCATCCTACTAAATGGAGACAGTGTGCTACAATGCTCTCCACAATTAACTTTTTTATATCGCAACACACTTTTCGACATTGTTCGGGTGTGTTGGAGCTAGGGCGCAAAATTAAAGCCCTAAATCCTCAAAAAAAGAAATTTTTTGCATAAAATGAAAAACTGGAACCGTAAAAGGAAAAAGGAAGGTAAGATCTCCTACTTGGAAGTGACGATACTGAAAATGAGCCAACGAATTGGCCACAATCAACTGCTAAATATCAAGGAAAAAATTACTTTCATCTCACTCACCAAGAGGTAAAATGTTAAATGGTACAAATGAAATTACTTTTCACCTATTTATGGTCATTTTTGTGAATATTTAATTATATTTTATTATTTTGATCTAAATTTGACGTAATTTTACCATACATAAGATATTTTTAATCTTTTGGTGGTGTTCTAAGCAGGTTAACAACTATTTGAAGGAACTAATGATGTTTTGAGTTAAAACATGACATTTTGACTATGCAGCATACTTATGTTACCTTTTGGGCTCTATAAAATCACAAAAAAGGAACCCCCTAGAGTCCTATTTCAACTCTTTTCAGACTCCTTAAACATGAAAATATTGTTAAGCACTTGTCTTTTTGAACTCGTTAAAGTAAATGAAAATACATCTGCCCAGTACAGGTTTAACCGTTTTCTGGACTAGGATAGACTATTTACAAAAAAATAATACCTTGGTAGAACATGGCTAAGAGGTTCTCCTGAGCATTTTTTTCTACCTTTTCGAACTCAAGAGGCTATTTACGAAAATGAACCTTTGGAGTTTTCTTTTTTGCCACCGTTTCAAAATCTCTAAACATGAAAAAGGAGTTGAGTTACGCCTTCACTGGATTCGTAAAAGCATCAAACAACGATGGACTCGTTAAACCTCATGGGATCAAACCACTCCTTCTCAGGGTTCGTTAAAAATACTCAGAGGGATGCATTCGGAGGGTGAACTTACAATTCAAGGATATGTTATCCTCGTGAAGCTTATCAAAAAATAAAGAGGTACTGACCATAAATGGATGGGGAAATTGGGAAACCATGGTAATTAACCTATTAATGGCAGAGTCTCTCTTGAACTTGACACTTTCTCACTTCATCTCCATGATTGTTGGGTTGGGAAATCCCCTTGTCTTTTGGTTCATCATACCATATCAAAGCCTCCACATTCAGTTTTGGGTCAATGTTGCCAACTCTATTCAATGTCGCCAATATGTTCAAGAGAATTCCTTAAGTTGATATCTTCTGCAATACTCCTAAGCCTTGATTCATGTATTTCATTCTTGAACCAGTTCCACATAAATACCATTTTGTCTCAAATCTTGATACATGTTTTGTGTCGTTGATGGGCGATACATCAAGGCCCTCCTGCAACAAGTCACTTCCTATTGACATCAACTCATTATCCAAGACATTGACTTAGAAACTCTCTTTGGTACCTTGGGGATTGCATACATCAATGGCAATTTTCCTCACTCTTGATGATAGGCTTTCATCATTGGCCTTCGACCAAAAGATTCTATGTGGTGTTTGACTTCAACTCATTCATTCACACCATACAGATTATACTTTGGTACCTTTAGAGCTATTAACATCATCAGTGGTTTCTCTCACACCTGTGAATGACTTACATCATTAGCAGGTAATCATATGGTGTCTACCATGTTTTACTTAATATCATTCATTTGCATGGTTAGACTCGTACATTGGACAATCAAGTGAATGAGATAGAAGACCCCAGATCTAGTTCCATCCATCAGGGCTGCAATTTCAAGATTAATGCAAGATTACAAAGCATGATGGCCATGATCATACAAATAGTCATCCAAGCTTGGGCCCACTCTCTATCATCAAAGGACAAACATTTTTATCATTTTACATGTAATGTTAGTTTATGTGATGAGCACGAGTATGCCTCCCTAACAAAGATATCATGATGAAAATGTATTGTAACATATGATGATCTCGACTAGTTGTACTTGATTTGGACTTGTCACAAGGTAAAGCACTTCAGTCATCAGTTGTCGTTTTAGATGTTTTACTTTAGGGGGGAATTTATTATAGGCCATTTTGTCACATCTAGTCAATAGGTCTACAAACTGGATCAAACAACATCTGTGAACATGTTGTCATCATCCCGTCATCATAGATGTGAACTACTTCTTCTTTTAAAGCCTTTTTTCCATACTAAACTTCTTTGAGTTTGTTATCTCTTTTCAATAGTAAATTCATCCAATGCCTCAACTTCCTTGCTTATAATTGCTTAATAAGACATTTGACCTTTCTCTTCAATGTTCATCCACTTTTCTAGTCTTTTCCTTTTTCCTGTAATAACATCATCATTATTGAGTTGTTATTTCATCTCAACAATCTCTTCGTTCACTTCTTCATCACATATTTTCTTTAGACTAACTTCTTTGGCATCTTCCCTCATTTGTTGAGGCTTTCATCCTCTAAACCCTTTATCTTACTACCTCTATTCATCTTCATTTATTTCATATTGAGCTTCTCCATGCTTAGTGGTGACGATCCCATTATTGGGAATTGTCTACTTCACCTCATGACGCTTTGCACTAGGGTGCTATATTTTTTTGTAAGATGTCCCATTGAAGGGGGGTGGGAAGAGATGGGGTTTGAAAAAGCCAAGGAATAAGGACTATTTCCCAAGACAATCAAATACATAATGAAGGGAGCCTATCCATGGAGGCTCGAGGAGATATAAGAGGGACCTGTTGATGAAAAGGGAGAGTGAAGGAACATAGAAGGGGAAGAGAAGGGAGGTGGAGAGGAAAATCTCTAGAAAAAAGACAAAACAAATGTGGGGAAGAAGGTGTCTTCTCTAAGGAAGTGTGAAGCCCACCAAAGCATAATGGATCCAAACTATGAGGAACCACAAAAGATATGAGGATTGAAGTGGCTTAGAACTTTGCGTTGGGTGATGGTGGAGTCACAAAAAAGGTAACAAATAATTTGGGATGATTCAAAATTTGTCTTGAGCCACATAGGGTCTAAGGCTAAGCATGGGGAAGTGAAATTGCATGTCGAGAATAGAGAGTTCATTTATATAGGTTGTACAAATTTTTCTTGGTTCAGGGAATTTTTCTTCATTCTTCAATACCATTATAAAATAGATGAAAATGGTTTGATTATTTCAATCCTTTATTTTTTTGCTAAAGCAAGAGTCGTACCTTCTTTTCATTATAAACAAAGACACAAGTTACATATATAACAACTACCCAATGAGGCCTGAGGGTTAAACATTAACCATCCACTCAGGTCTTGGGAGCCAAGCCAAGGGCCCATTAACTACCAGAAAAACCACACCAATGCCACAACCCACCGAACTGTTTGGAAAGAACTAACTGTTGAGAATCATATCGAGTCAGAGAAGGGTATATTCTTTGATTCTGAAAACGGACCCGATGAAAAAATAGACACCCAACTGAACTGATTTCGGGTCCGCAATGTAGAATAAACATCGCACATATGGTCCGCCCGAAATCTCTCTAAGCCGTCCTCCCTGCACAACATGCCCAGAAGATAATCATATATCTTGACCCAAAAATCAGGTGCTCTACCATTACAACCCGCTCTAAGAAGCCCGCGAGATCTTCCACCCAACAGACCCCTGAAGAGATTCTTTGATCTGAGCCTTGTATTCTGACACCTAAACCAACAGTCTTGGAAGATATTGCACAACAAATCCGACCAAGGTTTAACGTGCCGCTCCTCAAATCTGCACAACCAATCAAGACTGTTGATCCAAACTGTGGGATCCAATGATTGACCATAATATCACATCACCCAAGTTAACTAGATGTTAATGTGCGATGAAGGGTGGTTTTCCAAATCCTCCCTCTGCCACGTGTGGGAAGATGTATGGGATCGCTGCAAAATCGCTAAAACCACTTTCCCTATTAAAGCTGTGCGAACATCCAAAAACCACCAAGGAAGCAGTTTTTCTCTCTGAGACCCAAAAAAACGAAGATTCCGGCTGCCGATGAAATAGGGATCCCTTCCAAGTCTGCTCGTCTTTCTAGCCTGAACATGCATTCCCTGAAGAACAATGCTGACTATCTCACTGCTACTCAGGTATCTATCACTCATCAGTGTTCGTCCCCTCCTCAAGGACCTGTTAGCTTGAAGCTGATAACACATGCGAAGGCCAAGAAATTAAGAGCTTGCCTCCATGGCTCTGTGTCTGAACACTCTAATATCTTCCTCCTCTTGTTCACTGCAAAGAGTTTTTAATCTGCTTTGTCTCAACTCCTGCCATCCCATCGAAACCTTGACTTTTGTGTTGCTGACCCCCTGATTGGCTAGCAGATCTGCCAGCTTGTTGGCCTTTCTACGAACATGCTGGAAGCTGACAGTGCACAAGTTTTGTAGGTGATCCTGAATTCTCTGGAAAACCCTGATTAATTTCCAGTGTTTGGAGACTTTCTCCGGTGTTGTTCCACTATTAATTCTTTTCACTGAGTTAATAACTAGCTCTGAATCGGCTTCTACTATCACATTGCAGCAATTATCCTGACTTAGAAAATCCAGGCATTGCTCCAAAGCCATTAGTTCAGCCATGTTATTAGTAGTTGTACCTAGGTGACAATGGAAAATGGAGATAATACTTCCTTTGGCATCCCTGAGTACTCCCCCATACCTAGCCATTCCCGGGTTTCCTTTAGACGCTCCATCAATGTTGAATTTTAGATATCCTTCCGGGGGAGGATGCCAGAAATCCTACTCCCTATCCCTTACTGAAACCTTTCTATTAACACCTTGAGGAGTAAGTTTCGATTATTTAATTCCTTTCATGTGAGCTTACTTATCCATTTTATATTAGTGTGTGAAAGTAAAAGAGAGAGGTAAGGGAGATGGATTCATTCACATTCTATAAAAATATCAAAACAAAATTTGTTTGTCAACCCAATGTCTATAATGGGATTAAATAATATATTGTTTCCTATAGTTTCATTGATTTCCCTTTGTAAAATAAAATTATAAACTGTGAAAAGGAGCAAGCGAGAGAGGGTTGTTGCAAGTTAGATGGGAATTTGACTTACCACAAGTGTAAAGAATCCAAATAATAGGTACATATTACATAAAATAATCCAAGTGATAGGACCTATTGTGCACTTGTGTTTATTATAGAAAACAAAAGTAGGTTATTTTGCTCAAACTCAATAAAATAATGTAAAGTGAAATAATATGCTATGGGAAAAATAATTTTGTAAAATAAAAAATTAAAAAAAGAAAAGAAAGATATTGAATATCAAACAAAATAAAGAATGAGGATCCCTAAAGTTCCCTTAGAATTGAAAGTATGGATACTCCAACGTGTAATGTATTAGTTCTTTCTAGGCATCTTGGTGCAAATATGGTCTTGTCTCCACATTTCTCCAAGCCCCAAGTCCTAGAGAATGAGGCCAAGAGGAAATGGGATAAGGTGAATGAAGTGGAGGTTCTTGAGCATGAAGAGGCAATGCCATAAAAAACAAAGTGGATATCAAATGGAGAATAGCATGGTGCAAATATATTAGGTTTCAAACCATGAAGAAAGAGATGAAGTGAGAACCTTAAATAAAGTTTCATGCAATAGACTAGGGAGATGGCCTTAAGGAAATGGTGCAGAATGTGAATTCTCAGTGAAATGAATGGAAGTCACAAGGGCTATGATGGAATCTTTGGAAGTCCCCAAGCCCCTTCTTCACTCCTAGACATGAAAAATAAAGCAAGGTGTGATGTAGAGATGTCATGGATACCAAAAGTAAACTACAAAACCTAAAAAACTAAAAGAGGGAGTGCAACCTTGAAGGTGAGAGTACAAACTCCATCAGAAAGGATGTAAAACCTAAGGTAAAGTAGATAAAAACCCCAATCAAGATAAGTTTGCATCATTTGTTAGTAAGGGCAAGAAAACTGTGGCAACATATGATTCTACAAGTGTTTATCAAAAGATGTCTTGTGGTCCTCAAAAAATAAAAAATATCAATTATTAATTTATATAATGTATATAAATTCTATTGTTTATATTAATTTATAAGGTGTTGTACTCTAAACATTATACATTTTAGAGTTTTTGGCCGAAATCCAACGAATGCTTTAGTGAAATCTTAATCTTTGTTATTTCGAATCAGGTTTTCACTGTATATATAGATTCAACACCCTTAAAAACCCTCAGAACACTCAAATTGTGGAGAATCCATAACTTAAAGCTATGATTCCGACAAATCCCTATGCAGATTAAACCGGAAAATGAGCTATAAAACCCTCCAAAATGGATAATCGATAGATTAGGGATTTTTATAATTAAGAGAGGGTTTATTAGAGAGTTTATATTTTTTATGTAATAAGTTAACATTTTTTTATTTAATTAACTTTTTATTAAAAATATTTTATAGCATGTTTAATGTGAAAAATGTAATTTTTAGTCTAGAAATATATTTAATAAAATTAACATGACACATAATATTTAATTATTCCTTTATGTTTTAATTGACTAAGTAGTGAGTCGAATTTTTATAATTATTTTAAGGTGATAAATTTATTATTTCTTCGTTTTCAATTAGTAACAAAAGCAATCATCAACTACTTTTTTTAAGGAATATAGGTTGATTCATCACTTTTTTTCAAGGAAAACCATGTCACTTGATATTATCCACTAGTGATCCATAATGAAGGTATACTTCTACTCCTATTAAATTCCTATCACACTAGATCTTAGCTAATCAGAAGTAGTTATAGGGTTTATTATCTAATTGAAAATGGTGGTTTAAACTTAATTTGTATTTACAAGAAACCCAATGTTCCTTGTAATTATCATCATGACTACCTCGATTTCAGTCATGTGCTTTTAGTAACATCTAGCTTTAGTTTCATTCATGAGACAAGGTACTACCACAATCACAAGCACACCAATGGCATATGAAGAATAACTATATTATTTAATTGTTATTTTTATTAAACAATTATGCCTAACATCTCTAAAAATATTAAAAAATAAATAAATCTATAATTGTATAAGTTGTTCCAAGAAACCAGACTATATTCACCTTGCAAACCACTTGATGTGTACATTAGTAAGGTGCATTATTTTATGTATATGTGCTAATCTATACATTTTATGAACTTGACATATTATGGTCACTAAATATAATGGGAAAATAAACCATCATTTTTTGTTTCAAATCTGATAAAACCATTTTTTTATTAATAGAATTACACATGTCAATCATTAACATTGCAAAATTAGGTTGCAGTAGGGGCATTTGAGGGTGCTCAATTTTTCCATCACTAGAATTTGGTTATACTTTTGAAATTGTAATTTTAGATTGTTAAATTCATTGTTTTTAATGCATAAATGGATTGAGCATCCTCAAATACCCCTATTGGATGTAACATATCCAACCCTTTAGCGCCTTTAAGAAAATTGGGATCTTGCATGCAAGGAGGTTTATCTAATTAATTGGTCATGGTGTGCTTATTAAGATCCTTCCATTGTCTATGAATTTGACGAGCTTTAATCTCATAGCACCAAGTTACAAACCGTTAGATATTTATTAGGATATCATTATTACATCACAAGACCATACCTCGATAGCTCATAACCCTTTATCAAGCCCCAAAATATTGTATTCTATGAAAAACTCTCTATACATGGCAACTTAGAGGATTTTGTATGGAGTACAAGAGCTTGAAGGTCAAAGGGTTTGAATAGTCTTCTTCCCCTTCCCCCTTTCCAATCATCTTGTCAATGTTTTTTATTTGGACATGGTGGAAATACCACATAGTTCAATCTTCATATCACAATGTCACCTCACATGGTGCATTTCACCAATACCCCACTTCAGATTCCTCCTTAAGTTTTTATTTCCACTTATAAAGATAATGATCCTTAGTCTTAATAATGCAAACATATCCACTTAAGGAAATTGACAAAGTGGCATGAGTTTACATCCAACACATTCTAATCTCTATAATATACAATTATATCACATCCAATAGAGAGTTTGTTAACTATGAGAAATCACCATGAAGTAAGGCTTGGCCTGATAATAGTTATGTTTGGGTTGTTTTCAACAATGTAATTTTACCAAATCCATGAGTAATGTAGACATGGTCAAGGGGTGCTTCACTTGGCATTGATCCCAGTTTTGAATCATATAACCTAGACTACCATGGAGTTAGGTCACTAGATTTCAACCTTTTCAATTTGGGCCAAGTATCATGTGGATCCAAGGGTTTTCAACTAGCGATATGTAATATGTATATATCTAAATATAGCATGGAGACAAGCATTATTAAGCATGTGACATAGATAAATATTATGTATTGTATGGTCTCCAAGTATAATCTTTGATTGTTTCAGTCAGAAGATTAGTTTCTTAGCAATAAGCAGTTGTGCATCAAAACGAAGTAACTTTCTTTGGAAATACATAACCCCATGTCATGCTAGAAAATTATTTCTTAGATGTGAAGATTTCAATCTTGTGCACTAAAATTTTTAGTTGGAAATTTGAGTTATAAAACTTCATAACAATGTTATCCAAGGACAAGGGTGAGATCGTGCTTCTCTTATGTCACTGACAAGGATCCTTCCGGAAGATGGATGTGGAACATTCCATTATCATGGACAAAGAGACTCTCCATGCGATATGAGATTTGAACACCCTAAGTATTGTAGGAAACCAAGCTTCCATGTAATACTAAATTGGCCTTAATACTAGTGATTTCGGAACTTACAAAGAATATTTCTCTTGTAGGTTGAATTATATCTACTTTTTGATAAATGTTTGAATGAGTGAAATACTTAGGAGTTGATTTATTCACATGTTCCAATAAATTCCAATTATCCAAGGAAATTCTTATGAGATTATATATGTATGGCCATGAACTTCTTTTGACATTTAGGGTAGTTACATTTTAGATAAATAAAGTAATTACAATATTTAAATTCCTTCAAAGTCCAACACACACACACACACAGAGTAAACCACATGAGCCCAATGTAATATCCCAAAAAATAATTTGACGATTTTTTCCATAATTTCGCTTCATTTTGTGCTGACTTATTTAAAACCCAATCAAATTGCACAATTTTCAGCGCTAAATTATTGGCACAAAAAATAAATTTTGCAATATAAAACCCATAACCTGCAACTCAAAGTTAACACGAGAATACCAACAAAATATCAGCCTTTTATATCAAATATGGATATGGAAATACATGTCAAATATGGTTATGAGAACTTGTTAAAATACCCACAATATATTTTTATGGTTAGTAATGGCTTCTCCATTGTTGTGCACCTACGAGAGAGTTTATTTACCTCTCCTTGTGATCTCCATGTTAAACCCAATGGGCGGTGTTGGATCCTTGAATTGTCCTCAAATTTGACATCTTTTTCCCCTCTTTTCATCCATTCCATACTTGTATTTGATATATTTATAGGTCATAAGTTCATTTGGGTCATCCTCATCCATAACAAAAGGTATCAAATAATTGTAGCTCATAATCTATATTTTCTTTATGAAATTAACTGAAATATCACTATGGCTACCAAATTGTGCAATTTTTGTAGCTAATTATTGTTTTTGCATCTGAGTCCATGGTTAGATAGGTTCCAAAAAGTTTCAAGAAAGAAAAAAGACATGGATTGATGCCAAATGTTGAAGACATGGACACCCACATATTGTGCTTACTCAAAAGATCATAAGATTCGAGGATCTAACTTGTCAAAGTATAGGTCAACTATGTTTTGTTTGCACACAAGGATTTCAGGAAATTAGTTTTGACATCAAGCAATCCTGGCAAAGGATTGCATCAAGCGAGAAAGTATCTGCATTTGAATAGCTAATGTGTAGAATAAGATTGTTCACATGATTTTCTACGAAACAACAAATCATGCGAGATCCATTTCCTAATCGAATTTAAATACTATATTGTCAATTCCAGAACTTGCTTTTCGACATAATTTTCTTTAAATAGTATAAATATAGCCTCAATTTGGAAGAGGAGGAAGATTATTAAGAACTTGAAGTTTGATGTTTTCATAATTACAAATACTTTGTTCTTCTTATGTTCCTGTGCATTGCTAGTTCACTAAGTTGAGCTAATTGATCCTTGTGCTCAATAGGATCCCCCTAAAGAGTCATAAGATAGTTTAGTCAGTTAGTTTTGTTCCTTTTTAATTGTTTCCATTTGATTTTGTAATTATTCTGCAACTTGTTAATATTTTTCTTGTAGCACGTTTAGATCACTTATTGTTGGTTTATTTGCATAGGACAAGTGCTTATTCAAAAGACAAAAATACAAAAAAAATATTTATGTTATTAGTTTATTGCTTTGCAATTGCAGCTTAGTCTCAGATTTAAAATCATGTTCATATTGACTCTAATCATATAAGGTGCACATTAGTAATCTACAAGTCTTGAAGTTTAGAATTAAATCATTTCTTCCAAATTCATCTTAATTATGTTTTATAGTTAGATTGCTTCATTCAGTACCTAGAGTAAAACTGATTTCAAAAGCCTTTTTTTCATATAAGAATAGAATAAATTTATTTCAATTCAAGTAGCATAGACTTTTGATTTGATTTTCTAGAGTTAGTTTTCCATTTTGCCAATTAAATTAGTCTTTCAACTCAATTTATTAGCGTAATATTTTCATACTGCAAAATAAAATAGATTTACAATTTTTGTTCTTAGATTAATTTCAATTCATTGTCTTTTGATTTAAACAAGTTTTATAGAAAGAACATGTGCACATACTTGATAAGAGAAAGTCTTAAATAGATTAAAGTTATAATTTGCATATTGAATTTGGTAGACTAGAATTTATTTTCTTGATTAAAAATAAACCTCCTAGCATATATTGTGCACATACAATTCGCAAGTACACGAACCCCGAGTTTGACAATTTAATGACATAATTTAACTATCAATTAAATTACCCAACATTTTTGGCGTTGTTTCCATGGAAGTGTATATAGGGTTTTATTTTTTATTTGCATGTCATACTAGATGCATTCATATTCTAGATGCATAATTAAGATCAGATTAAAAATCATTATGGATGCATGTATAGAGAATGAGATTCTAGGGGTAGATTTTTAAGTAGAGGTAGAGGACGTAGTTCAATACAAACATCACCAACCACCCCTGCTAGACTACGTAGTGCCACACCATCCACTGAAACTCACATTCTATCCATAATAGGTAGACATAGACTTCTTGAAGTACATAGGTATGAAATTTAGCCTAGGGACTCACCAACCTCATCTACCGAAGTCGTAGTTGAAGAACCTACAACCCCTACTAAAGGAGTTGTATTTATCTCCTCAAAAAGTGAAAAAATATTAGGACAAGGGTAAGAAGTTCCTTGTGAGGAAGAGGGGGAAACGTTTTATGACATACCATTAGAAGAAGAACCAAAGGAAGAAGCATAAAATCCTATTGTTGAACCTTATAACAGCTCTCAGGAATCTACAATGGCGGGAGAAGGGGAGTGAGAAGTACACAATGGAGATGGTGGACCAAGGATTGGTGGAGCAAAATGTATAGGAGGAAATAGAGGAGGTCAAGGTGGTAAATGTATAAGGGGAGATGATAGATACTTTCGTGAATAATATCCTTATGGATTCACCATCCTAGATGAAGATACCACAACTACCATGAAAAATATCTCACCTTCTATCCTTCCTAATTTTCATGGCTTAAGATCTGAGGATCTTGAAACATTTATTTTTGAGTTTGAAGTATTATGTGGATGATAAATTATTTACTTGATACTCATAAATTGAAATTGTTTCCAACCACTCTAAAAGATGGAACTCTTAAATGGTTTATGGGTCTAGGAACACATTCTATCATAACATAGGATGATATGAAAAGAATATTCCTAAAAAATACAAAGATTAATGTATGAACCATAACCTTAAGGATGAATTCTTTAGGATGGTTCTAAAAGAGGATTAAACCCTTGAAGATATGGTGGAAAGGTTTGCTTACAATATCAAAAGGGCTAAAATGCACAATTTAGATGAATAGACACTAAAAACACTTTTGCTAAAAACTATAAGAGATGAGTGGATTGATCTTCTCATTTTAATGGGTAAAGGAGATGTTTCTCAATTATCATTTGATGAAATTTGTGAGTTGTGCAAACACATTGCAAGAGATAAGGAAAAGTATGGAAATAACCCAAGAGACCTAGTCATGTCAAGTGTAAGTAAATATGCATATGGAACAATATGTAGAGAACAATTATGAAACTTTATTGATAACTTTAAAACATATATCCTTGGAAATATTAGTGAACAATTGGATACTTTAAGGATCCAATACAAGAAAAATTTGAGAATGTTGCATTATCCATTTTTTGTCTTAGGTGTAGAAAAAAGCATGCTCTATGTGAATGTCTTCTTGATAGTGTTGAAAATGTGCAGAACATCATGATACAAAGGAATGTCCCTCAATACCTAGGCTTAAGGTTGTTTTCTAGGATGAAGCTAGAACAAGTAAAGCTTAATCACTGTGCTTTGTTGCTCATAAGAGACCTTGGCTTCCTAGACTAACATTTATGGTACAAGATCCCAATGCACAATATTAACCATATGCACAACCACAAAAGTAATTGGAATGCACCTATGCCTTGGGAAACTTGGCCACCTCAATCCCAAAATCCAATTTGGTCACAAGGTTGGAAAAATTCTTATGGTAGAAATCCTCAATATTCTCAATTCCAATACCCATACCCTCAATTTCAACCTTAGTATTATCCCTCTCAATCTTCACAACCTATGTAACCACAATTCCAACCCCAATTGACTACAATTCAACCACTTTCTTTGCCATCCACTCCAGTTCCTCAAAAAACAAATTAATTGCCTACTCAACCACTTCTCAATCCAAATAATAAAGCTCCTCAACAACTCATCTATAATGTTGATGGTTAAGATTTTGAAGCATATATGATAGCCCCTCTTGGTCTAAATGATGTCCAACTTAGATCTGGTAGGGTTTTGCAAAAGAGGTAACCACCAGTTGTCATTCAAGAATTTAAGGAGGATAAAATTCCTGAAAAAGAGGCATATCTTAATCACGAAAAGACTCTAAAGGAAGATGTTTCTACACAATTAGGTAGCAACCAAATAAAATCAACTCTTACAATCATCTAGTAGAGCAACCTTTTGTTTCCCTACAAAGTCCCCCTTTTCCCGAAAGGCTTCAAATTGATAAGGGAATAGAAAAGAAAATCCTTTTACTTGAATATAATATGTTAGATAAATTGAAAAACATTTGCATCAAAATTCCTTTACTTCATGCTATAAAGAAAATACCTATATTTGCAAAAACAATAAAGGAGTTGTGCATTAAAAAACCAGGAAGAAAAAGAAAATATGTTAAAAAGATTCAATTGGTAGGTAAGATTGTAGATATTATGATGGGAAAAACAATAATTCAAAAATATATAGATCCAGGTAGCCCTACAAATAGTTAAGGAGGAACTACAAAAATTGCTTAATGTGAATTTCATTATCTGATATCAAATAGTCAATGTGTCTCTCCTTTAGTCAGATTGTTC
The DNA here is from genome assembly GCA_031772625.1 of Pinus tabuliformis. Classification (NCBI taxonomy): domain Eukaryota; kingdom Viridiplantae; phylum Streptophyta; class Pinopsida; order Pinales; family Pinaceae; genus Pinus; species Pinus tabuliformis. Next base: position 1,616,826,345 of record CM062818.1, on the reverse strand, counting down.
CTAAGAAGAATGGAAAGTGGAGAGTGTGTATTTATTATAGAGAACTAAATAAGGCTACTTTAAAAGATCATTTTCCACTACCTTTCATTGATCAAGTATTAGATACCTTAGCAGGGAAGAAATATTTTTCATTTCTTGATGGTTTCAGTGGATATAACCAAATTCAATTGGCACCAGAAGATCAAGATAAAACAACCTTTACATGTCCATGGGGTATGTATGCTTATAAGGTACTTCCTTTTAGGTTATGTAATGCACCTACAAAATTCCAAAGATAAATTTTAGGTATATTTTTTGACTTGATTCATGACTGTGTAGAAGTTTACATGGATGATTTTACTGTCTATGGAAATACTTTTGAAGAAACTCTTAAAAAATTAGAAAAAGTTCTCATTAGATGCAAAGAAGAAAATCTTTCATTAAGTCATGAGAAATGTTTTATGATGTTTAATGAGGGAATTGTTTTGGGTCACCATATTTCAAGTGATGGAATCAAGGTGAACGTATCTAAGGTAGAGGTAATTTCTAAAATTTCAGTTCCTACTTGTCAAAGAGATGCTAGAATTTTTATTGGTTTTATAGGGTATTACAAAAGATTCCTATAAAACTTTGCAAAAATAGCATCTCTTCTCTTTAAAATTCTTACAAAAGATTGTGATTTTGTTTGGAATTATGACTACCAAAAGGCATTTGAATCATTGAAGCAAAAAATTATTGAAGCACCAATCTTAAGAGGGCCTAACTGGTATCTCCCTTGTCACATTTCAACTGATTATTTAGATACAAGTTTAAGAGCTATGTTGGGATAAAAATGATTGGCTCCTTATGCTATTTATTACATAAGTAAAAATTTGACTCCTGTAGAATTAGATTATACAGTAACAGAAAATGAGTTTTTAGTTGTTGTTCATGCCATTAATAAGTTTCGACATTATATTACTGGTTATGAAACTTTCATCCATAAAGATCATTCTTATATTAGATATTTAATGAATAAAACAATTACTATATGGTTGTTATTACTAAAGGAATTCAATTTTACCATTATGGATAGGCTAGGAAAAGAAAACACAATCGTTGATTTCCTTTCCAGGATCCACAATGATAATATTGATACCCTTGCAAAATAACTTTCTTTACGAATATATTTTTGAAATATCTACTAAAACTCCTTGGTTTGCAGATATTGCTAACTATTTGGCTATAAGAAAGTCCCCCCCACAGATATTAGCCAAAGAAAGATAAAAATTTATCTAAACCAATGTACCTTACCATGGATAGAGGGAGAATTGTATCGTATTGGACCTAATATGATTATCCAGAGATGTGTTCGAGAGGATGAAGTACCTGAGATATTGAAAGCTTGCCATGATGAACCGTGTGGAGGACACTTTGCTAATAGAAGAACTGGCTACAAAGTCCTTCTTTTGGGATATTATCGACCTTCTCTTTTTTATATGCCAAGGAATATGTCAACAGATGCGATAGCTGCCAAAGAATGGGAAAATCCATTCCATCAGATGAAATGCCTTTGCAACCTCAGGTACTTGTAGAGACTTTTGAAATATAGGATCTAGATTTTGTTGGTCCAATCAACCCTCCATCTAAATAGAAAAGGTATGTTATTGTTTGTACAAATTATGTTACAACATGGGTAGAATCTAAACCACTTCCTTTTTCTACTGAAAAAGTTGTAGTTGCATTTATTTTTGAGGATATTTTTACTCATTTTGGTGTCCTAAGGGAAATTTTGATAGATCAAGGTGCTCAATTCACATCCAAGTTTGTGCAGAAAATTATGGAGGAAATATCAAATCAAATGTTGAAATTCCACTCCATGTCATCCACAAGCCAATGGGCAAGTGGAGTCTACCAACAAGGTACTTGAAGCAATCTTGATTAAGATTGTACACTTTCACAAAAGAGATTAGGAAGAAAGGCTTCTGGAAGCACTTTGGGCATACCATACCATATGGAGAAACACTAGTGGACATACTCCTTACGAGCTTGTCTATGGGAAGCAAGTTTTGCTTCCAATTGAATTCCAGGTGGAAACTTTTTGGACAACAACAAGGTTGGGGCTTGATCTATTTGAAACTAAAAAACAAATATTGGTACAACTAAATGAGCTACATGGGATCTAACAAGATGTTATCCAAAGAGCCAACATAGTCCAGCAGCAGAGATCAAGATGGCGTGATAAATTCATCAAAGTCAAGAAATTCAAGCCAGGTGACTGGGCTCTTATTTTTTATTCTAAATTCAAGGATTTTCAAGGAAAATTTTAGATTCACTAGCTTGGTCCTTATGAAATAGATATTGTATTTTATAAGGGAGTAGTTAGAATCAAGACTATTGATGAAGAAAATATCACCTTCCTTGTTAATGGGCATATGTTAAATTTATATCATAAGCCCTTGACAAGAGAAGAATTTGTCAAATATTTGCAAAACAATTCTGATTTCAAGTTGGTTGAAAAGGGAGATTCTTCTCCTCATCCTCCAACTAGATTGTAATTTCTTTCCTTAAATCGAAAAAAAAATAAAAAAAAAATAACAATTTTAGACATGAAAACCAACATTGTTGACATGTTTATACATAAAATCTTTGTTGAAAACCAATAATTCTTGGCAACTTAGATTTTCACAACCCCATCTCTTTTCCCATTTTCTTTGTTTTTCCCTTGTTTTTTCTAATAAAATTATTTTGGCCTAATAAGTACCTTTGAGACTTGGTTTTTCTCCAAGCATTCTCAGAAGTCATCAACACCAATAAGGATCAATTGCATCAACAACAACAAATTTTTTCAAGCAAAATTATATGAAGTTCAACAAAGTAGCTAAAAAAATTTCAAATTTCTCTAACCCCATTCAAATTTTGCATCTAGTGTTAGATCTACAAATATTATTTAACAAGATAGCATCCAAAAGGAATCATGAACCTGCAAAATGAACTAATGGGTACATTAAAAGGTATTCACATAAGATATTAATTTTTCATTAAAGAATTGATAGATTCATGAGCTTACATAATAACTTTGATACACCTTTTGAATTATGATTGCATTATGACCTTGATCGACCTACAATTCGATTATCCCTATCATAAACGACTACATCATGACGAAATCCTCCCACCGCATTCAAATGATTCAAAAGATCCTAATGATCCTACAAAAGTGGATCAAATGAACTCGTGGGAAATCGTTAATAAAAAGGGAGTTTTATTTGAGCTCAATCACTTATTTATTTCATTCATACACTGCCACCCTTATCCCAGTCATTCTTCACTTTCTACATCCACCTTCATCTGTCCCTATTGAAATGAGGCAATTCTGGGGTGCAAATCCTCTGCTTCCATGGGTTTTATTGTTAGGTTTGATCCACATGGATAAAATTTTCTCAATTCATATTAGTGGGTTAAAGATTAGTTGCAGCAGGCTAAGTGGTTTCAATTCTTTGAAAAATTCAATGGCCATGAAGTGGAGGTCATGAGAGCCTTTGCCAAAAAATTTGGTGGTGTAGAGAATGACATAGGAGAAATAAGGCTTAAAATATTTGAATCATTCATAGAAAAGGAAACAAGACGTCCGCCAATTGGAGAAAGTTGGTTTAAAAGTCAGAGACTTAAGGATGGATATTGGAGGAATTTCTTACACAATCATCACATGAACACTTCAACATTTAAGAAGGGAATTCCATTAACAGATCTCAAGACTAAATGGAGGAACCTACCATTAGTACTTCAAAAGTTTCTCACTTGTGAAGGTAGTTTCGAGACTCTACTCTTTTACCATGCAAGGTTTCTTATGCATTTTTTTGAGGGAAAATAATTGAATTTACTGTATTACTTGATGTGGAGTTTAAAGAAAATGGCCTTCAATATACAAAGAGACTCTAGGAATATTGATAAAGCTTTGTATCACCATGGTTTGATAAAAATTCTAGTGGAAGTCCACTTGAATTCTACTGGTGATAATTGGCAAGACTTTTTGGTTAGAAATCACTTTATGGAAATCTTAGAAGAATAATTACCAAAAACCAAGAAGAGTCGACGAAGGACATCTTGAAACACTAACCCTATAGCTGCCATAGAAAAATATGAGGATTTGACAGTTAGTGGACTAGAACAAATAGAAATTTCACCAGGTGAAATAGAGGATGATGCTTCACTTAGTCAATTTTTGGAGAAGATTAAAAAGAAAAATGAAAAAAGAAAATATTAGAAGAAATAAAGCCAACCAAAATGTCAAAAAATTAGAAGAAAAAAGGGCAACAAAGACAACAAACAAGAAGAAACAAAGCGAAAAAAGGAAGATTGCACAAGAGGTAGTGGAGCCAGAGAAAAAATTAAGAAGAAGCAAACGACTTTCCAAGCATTCAAATCAGCCAACACAACAAGAACCTCTAGAGACTGCTAATCTTGAGGAGAAATATAGTTTTAACATAGGAGAAGTGGCAAAATGTCCATTCCATCAGAGTCCAATGAGAAAATTCTTGAAATTGATCCATCCCTATAATAAGTTTATGAATATTTGGAGAATTTGAAGAAAAGAGCGCAAAGGAAGGAAAAATATCTTGAAGAAACTCAATTTCATGAAGAAATTCATATGATGATGTTCATTTAGTTAATTCTAAGACTCATACTACTACTACTTCTCAAGGAGAACAAGATATTGTTCGTACTCTTAAACAAGACATTTATCTATTAGAGTTACTGAAGAAATACATTAGAGAAAAAAATGAAATGGTTAAGGCACAAAATGACACTATGTTGTTAAGAATGTGTTACTGGTATAAGAAGAACAAAAATTTGAAATAAAACAACTTCTTAGAAATAAGGTCAAAGGGCTACAAGGAAAACTTCTCATGAGAAAACCCAAATGGTCCATTAATGTGAAAAGTAAAAGGATTCCAAGTAATATGGATGTGTTAATTCAGGCCTTAGAAGAAGCAAATTAATAAGGATATTTCTTCAATTTTGAGTTTTGTGCGTGAGGACATGCAACATCCTTAGTGTGGGGGAATGTTGGATCCTTGAATTATCCTCAATTTTGATATCTTTTTACCCTCTTTTTATTTATTACATACATGTTTTTCATATATTTATAGGTCATAAGGTCTTTTGAGTCATCCTCATCCATAATAAAAGGTATCAAACAATTGTGGCTCATAATCTAGATTTTATTTATGAAATTGACTGAAATATCACTATGGCTACCAAATTGTGCAATTTCTATCGCTAATTATAATTTATGCAGTGAAGTCCATGGTTAGATAGGTTATAGAGAGTTTCAAGACAAATAAAAGACATGGATTGATGCCAAATGTCAAAGACATGGAAACCCACGTATTGTGCTTACTCAAAAGATCAACTTTGTTCTGTTCGCAGACAAGGATTTCAAGAATTCGGTTTTGACATCAATCAAGTGTGGCAAAGGGTGGCATCAAGTGAGTGAGTATCTACATTTGAATAGCTGATGTGTAGAAGAATATCATTTGCATGATTTAGTTTGAAAGACTAAATCAAGCGAGATCCATTTCCTAATCGAAATTAAATACTTTGTTTTCAAATCTTGAACTTGCCTTTCGACATTAGTTTCTTTAAGTAGTTAATTTAGAAATAGTATAAATATAGCCTCGATCTCGAAGACGAGGAAAATTATTAAAAACTTGAAGTTTGTAATTGTTACCATCAAAAATTCTGTTTTCATAATTGCAAATACTCTATTCCTCTTATATTCCTATGCGTTGGTGACAAGTTTTATGACTTGAGTTAATTGATCCCTGGGCTCAATAGGAGGGCCCCCTGAAGAGTCGTAAGATATTTTAGTCGGTTAGTTTTGTTCCTTTTAATTGTTTCCATTTGATTTTGCAATTATTCTGCAACTCATTAATATTCAACTTGTAGTTTAGATCAATTATTGTTGGTTTGTTTGCAAAGGACGATCACTCATTCAAAAGAAAAAAATTAAAAAAATATATATTTCTTTGATTAGTTCACTGCTTTGCAATTACTGCTTAGTCCCAGGTTTAAAATCATGTCCAGATTAACTCTAATCATAACATACACACATTAGTAATCTACAGGACTTGAAGTTTAGAATTAAATAATTGCTTCTAGATTCATCTGAATTCTGCTTTCTAGTTAGATTAATTCATTATGTACATTATGTACCTAGAGAAAAATTGATTTCAAAATAATTTTTTTCATATAAGAATAGAATAGATCTATTTCAAGTCAAGCAACATATACTTTTGATTTGATTTTCTAGAGTTAGTTCTCCATTTTTCCAATTAAATTAGTCTTTCAATTTAGTTTATTAGCACACTATTTTCATTTGGCAAGGTAAAATATATTTACAATTATTGTTCTTAGATTAATTTCAATTCATTGTCTTTTGATATAAACAATTTTTATATAAATAACATGTGCACATACTTGATAAGATAAGGTGTTGAATATATTAAATTTATAACTTGCATATTGAATTTGGTACACTAGAATTTAATTTCTTAATAAAAATAAACCTCCTAGCATATATTGTGAAGATACACTTTGCAAGTACACAAACCCTGAGTTTGACAATTTAATGATGTAATTTAGCTATCAATTAAATTACCCAATAGGAGGATCTGAATTGATCCCTCCTTTTGTTGGAAATAATACTGAGAGGGGGGGGTGAATCAGTATTATCAAATTCTTATCAATCTATCTTCCTTATTTATACTTTGAATAATTCTTCAAATATTGATCATTACTTTGTATGTCAGTATCATAAAATAATGAGCAGGAACAAGAAAAGCAAATAGTCACAAAAAAGAACACCAGATATAAGGTGGAAACCCAATGTGGGTGAAAACCACCTGCTGCAATATGTCTCTATCTTCTTTCAATTAGAAACTCCTTTTACAATGATTTTGTACTGGTGCAGTCCTTTACCAGTATGCAGGCTACAACCTGCAGAGAGCTACAACCCTCTCCCGTTCTCCAGCTTCTCCTGGAAGGGAGCTACAACCCCCTTAGCTCTTGTACTAGCCAAGATACTAGTACGTAGGTGCTAGCCTACTGAAGGCTACAACCTTCTCTTTCTTATAGGGACCACGTTTCATAAATTTTCAGACTGGATCCATGAACATCAATCAATCATCAAGTATATCTGCATCAAACAATCTCCTTTTCCCAATTAGCACTGAATCAAGTAAACACTTCTCTGACAGTTGTACCCAGAACACAGTAACAGTAACCACACACCAAATTCTGAACCCAGAATACTGCAGCAATAGACAGAGGCAGCTACATCATAATTTAAAGATATACGCTACTTCAACAACCTGAAACCTGCGTGCAGATCTATAAAGGATAATTCCTTCTTTCAAATATTCAGACACTAATTAACCCAGATTGTCAGATTTATAGATCAAGCATGCGCCTCATATAATAGATCAAAATCATGCAAAGATACTATTATTCAAGCATAAAGATTATGACCCATCAAAAGAACTTATCCTTCTTTATGCGCTAAGGTTCCTCCTTCATTCAGATCTAGATCTGCACCATAACCCAATCACAAATATTTCAGATCTAGCACTTATTAGATATTCAATTCATTCGATGATACTTTGCCAAATGATATCCTTCCTCTTTTATAGTCTTAGGCCTTCCACAATACCACGGTCCAAAACCATAGGATCAAAAAATTGTTGGACTAATACCATGAACCAACCATGAAAGTGCGTGAGATCAACACTTTTAGATGCAATACCATGAGCCAAAACCATAGGATCAAAAACTATAGGACTAATACCATGAACCAACCATGAAAGTGCGTGAGATCAACAATTTTGGATGCAATACCACGGACCAAAACCATAGCATCAAAAACTGTCGGACTAATACCATGAGCCAACCATGAAAGTGCGTGAAATTTTCTCTTCATGAAAGGAACTTTTCTCTGCATGAAAGTGTGTGAACTTTTTCTCTACATGAAATAAACTTTTCTCTGCATAAAAGTGCGTGAACTTTTCTCTACATGAAATAAACTTTTCTCTGCATAAAAGTGCGTGAACTTTTCTCTACATGAAATAAACTTTTCTCTGCATAAAAGTGCGTGAACTTTTCTCTACATGAAATAAACTTTTCTCTGCATAAAAGTGCGTGAACTTTTCTCTACATAAACTTTTCTCTGCATAAAAGTGCGTGAACTTTTCTGCACTATAATTTATTATCTGAGATGAGTGGGTTGCCATCAAGTACAACATATGTATCATAATGCCAACAATCTCCCCCTTTGGACTTGATGGCAACAACAACCAATCACTCTCCCCCTTTGACATCAAGGGCAAAGGGTTATGCTCCCCCTAAGAACATGCTCCCCCTGACTATAAACCAGATCTGCAAAGAAGAACCATAATCCATCAAACACCATAAATGACAATGAAAGAGATAGAGACGTATTGCAGCAATATTCAGACCAGCATCCATGATCTCCTTCTGTACTTCCTCCATAATGCCAACAATGCATGATATGCTCCCCCTGCACCTGTGACATTCGATCTTTGACCAATCCGCAACCCAACACATGTACACATATACTTCAAATGAACCTTGTGTACAACCAACAATCAGAAGAGATTCAACAACAAGATGATGCATCAACAACCCCCAGCTTTTGCCTGAGGTATTCAAAGGTCTCCCTAGGCAATGGTTTGGTGAGTATATCAGCAACCTGTTCCTTAGAAGGAACATACTCCAACTTGACCTTTTGTTCAAGCACTTGTTCCCGGAGAAAGTGATACTTGATTGGTATGTGCTTGGTTTTTGAATGCATGACTGGGTTCTTTGAAATGTTGATTGCACTTGTATTATCACATAAGATGGAGATGGGTGGTGTACAAGTGATTTGAAAATCCTGCAAGGTCTGCATCATCCAAAGGAGTTGAGTGCAGCAAGATGCAGCAGCAACATATTCTGCTTCAGCTGTAGACAAGGCAATCGAACTCTGTTTCTTGCTGAACCAAGATACTAATCTGGAACCCATAAAGAATGCACCACCACTTGTGCTCTTCCTGTCATCCACGCTTCCGGCCCAATCTGCATCAGTATAAGCATGAAGTGTGAGATCTGTATCTCTAGGATACCATAAGCCATATTTTGAGTCCCGTGAAGATATTTGAAGATTCTCTTTACTGCCTGAAGATGAGTTTCCTTTGGATTTGCCTGAAATCTTCCAACTATTCCCACTTCATGAATGATGTCTGGTCGGGTACCTGTCAAATAAAGTAGACTTCCAATCATAGATATGTAGGTTGGTTGATGTACTGCTGCTGATTCATCATTTGCACTGAGGCTACATCCTGTGACCATGGGTGTACATACTGGTTTTGCATCTTCCATGCCATATTTCTTCAAAATCTGCTTGAGATACTTGGTTTGAGACAAGAAGATCCCTCCTTCCTTTTGTTGGATTTGCAGGCCAAGAAAATATGTCAATTCTCCAAGCAAGGACATTTCGAATTCTTTCTGCATCACCAAGGCAAAGCATTGACTCATAGATTCTTCATTGCTGCCAAACATAATGTCATCTACATACACAACAAGTATCAGCAATTTGTCATTTTCAATTTTTATATAAAGATTGCTATCTGCTGATCCTTTTGAAAAACCTTGTTGATGAAGATATTTGTCCAAATGATAGTACCAAGCCCTTGGATCTTGTTTAAGACCATAGAGAGCCTTTTTCAATCTGCATAAAAGATTTGGATCATTTCCAAGAATGAAATCATCTGGCTACTCAATGTATACTTCTTCTTCTAAGTCTCCATTCAGAAAGGTTGATTTCACGTCCACTTGAAATACTTTGAACTTTTGAAAGCTTGAGAGAGCAAGGAACATTCGGATGGCCTCAAGTCTTGCAACAGGAGCAAAAGTTTCTTCAAAATCTATTCCTTCTTGCTGCGCATACCCTTTACAAACAAGTCTGGCCTTGTTTCTAATTACTTCCCCATTTTCATTCAACTTATTTTTGAAGACCCATTTTGTCCCTATAACATTCTTATCCTTTGGTCTAGGAACCAACTCCCAAGTGTTGTTCTTTTCGATCTGCTCAAGTTCTTCATCCATTGCTTTGACCCAACATTCATCTTTGCATGCCTCTTTTACATTTTGTGGTTCAGTGGACGAGAGTAATGCCAAATAGCTTGAAGCTTCTGCAATTGTTCTTCTTGTTTTTACACCTGCTTCTTTTTGCCCCAAAATCTGAGATTCTGGATGATTCTTCTGAACGTACCTGGATGGAGTCTTCTCTTCTACCCTTATCTGTTCCTCTGGTGCTTCTTGAGGTTCTTCTTCTTCATCATTCTATCTTTGAGGGTAGTCTTCATTTTCTTCGATATTTTCATGATTTACTTGCCTAGGAATGTATCCTTTTTCATCAACCACTACATCAATGCTGTCAACAATTCTTCCAAGTCTTTTATTGTAGCACTTATATGCTTTGCTGTGTGGAGAATAACCAAGAAGAATGCCTTCATCTGCTCTAGGTTCAAGTTTGCCAAGTTGCTCATCAGTATTCTTAATATAGCATTTGCTCCCAAAGATTTTGAAGTGTTTTACCGAAGGAGTCTCACCATACCAGAGTTCATGAGGAGTTTGAGTACTGTTCACTCGGACATTTGTTTTATTGAGAATAACAACCGCAGTATATGCAGCTTCACCCCAGAAAGTTGCGGGAGTTCCAGACTCATCAAGCATAGCACGGGCCATTTGTTGGACTGTTTTGTTCATCCTTTCCACCACTCCATTTTGCTGAGGAGTTCTAGCTGTAGAGAATTCCCTTCTTATCCCATGTTCTTCACAGAAATCGAAAAATTCATTTGAGGTAAACTCCCCACCTATGTCGGACCTGAGGAACTTAATTTTGTAACCTGATTCATCTTCAACCAAGGCTTTGAAGGATTTGAATTTTTCGAATGCTTCGTCTTTGTGCTTCAAAAGTCCTAACCAAACAAACCTGGAGAAATCGTCAATGAATAATATCAAGTATTCTTCTCCTCGAGGTGACCTCGTCCTGAAAGGACCACATACATCTGTATGGACTAGTTCAAGAGGCCTGCTGGCTGATCATTCCTTCTCCGGGAAGTTGGTTCTGGTTTGCTTACCAAACTGACATGATTTGCATATAGTGTTGTCTGGAATTTTGATATCTGGAAGACCATGAACTGCCTGATATTTGCATGCCTTCCTTATTTGTGAAAAGCTTAGATGCCCCAACCTCCGGTGCCATAACCAATGTTCATCATCCTTGCTCAAATAGCATTGTTGTTGTCCTTCTTCAAATATGTATAGATTATTTGGAGTTCTTCTACCTTTGATCACTGTTTTCCCTGTATCAAGATCACGAACGCTACATCCATTTGATCGAAATATTACCTCGGTTCCTTGATCGCACATCTGACTGACACTCAGAAGGTTATGCTTCAAGCCATCAACATACAAAACATTTCCAGCTTTGACCTTTTCTTTTAACTGAGCTGTGCCTTTTCCTTTTATAGCTGCTGGAGTATCATTTCCAAAAGAAACTTTCTTTCCCTTTTCTAAAGCAGAATATGATTCAAGTTTTTCTTTATCACCTGTCATATGCTTCGAACATCCACTGTCGATGTACCATAGATTTTCCTGTCCCTCTGCATAAAAGGCTATCCCACATCTTTCTGTTTGTGGTTCCCTTATTCTCCATGTTCTGGTGCTTGAGGTTTATTCCTTTGTCTGCTGAAACCTGCTCCTGCATTCAGAATCTTCATGACCAAAGTTATTGCAAATAGAACATTCAACTTCATTTTCAAGAGCCGAAAAGTTGTTATAGGTCCTTTTTGTAATCCCGATCATACTTCTTTGTTTTTGATCTTCTCTAGTCATGATTGTTTTATATGCAACACATTGAGCTGCTTTGTGACCAAAGTTATGGCAAGAGAAACATTCCCCATTGAAGAAACTTCTGAGATTATCAAATCTACCGGCCAAATGATTTTAATTTCTATTGTCATCCATTCTTGAAGCAAATTGAGAAGATTTTACCTGTGGCTGGTTGTAGCTTTTGTTCATCCTTAAGACAGATTGCCCCTAGTTTACCTGATAGTCTTTGTTCGTTCTTGATGTAATTCGTCCCTGCTTTACCTGGTGATCTCCATTGTGCTTTTGCTCATTCCTTCTTGCTGCATCAAGATAAATCTTTGAGGTGGATGCTTGAGATGTTTCTCCATTATACCCCAGATCTATCTTGTTTAGCGGAGAACGTTGTACATTGATGATCTCATCCAGAGTTCCAGATCCTTTGACAAACTTAAGATTAATAGCCTTTGTTTTCTCAATTTCTTTTCTAAGGCCAACAATTTCACCTTCTAACTTTTCAAGATATTTTTCTTTTTCATCAATTTGAAATTGTAGAGTATCAATGATCATATTCTTTTCTTCTATACATGTCTTAAGTCTAGAAATCTCTTCATAAAAACTATCCACATCTATAGCATCCATGTAATCATCATCTTCAAATGCCATTAAAATTTTATAGTCATTACCTCGTTCATCTTCATCACTATTTGATAGACCATCACTATCTTCATGAGTGTAGTAGCTTTTCTTATTTGCATTATGTTTCTTGTTCCATCTGGCAGGTTCCTTTCCTTTGTCAATCTTATCCTTATGAGGACATTTGGCATCATAATGACCTACTCTTCCACAAGAAAAACATTTAAAAGGTAGTTTACCTCTGAACCTTCCAGTACCCCATTGAAGATTTCTGACAAAATTTGATTCTTCTTCTTCTTCTGGCACGTGACTTGATTCATAGTAGTCTCCTTTGCCTGAAGCCTTAAAAGCAACTTCTCTCCTGTCTGATGGACCTCCTTTTCTCATTTCATAAGCAGTTAGAATTCCGTGTAGCTGAGACATAGTAAGAGTTCGTAGATTTTCCTTTTCTTCTATTGCAGACACTTTAGATTCAAACTTGGGGGACAATGATCTTAGGACTTTTTCAACCACAACAGCCTCTTTTATTTCTTCACCCAAGTTTTTCATACAATTAACAATCTCATCTACCCGAAGGAAATAGTTAGCCATACTTTCATCATTATACATTCTGAGATTCTCATACTGAATCCTGAGGGTTTGAAGTTTTGCACGTTTTACCTGTTCATCTCCTTCGTAGCTCAAAACAATCTTGTCCCATATTTCTTTTGCAGATTTATATTGCATAACCTTCACAAATTCAGATTGAGATAGACATCCTAGAAGAGTATTAACCGCCTTTGTATTTGTTTCATATTTCTTCTTCTCAGCTGAATCTGTAGGAGTAGCTGATGGAAAAGTATACCCTGTTTCTATAATGTCCCATACTTCTGTACCCAAAGATTGAAGATAGGCAGTAACTCTTACCTTCCAATATACGAAGTTTGTTCCATCACAAATCGGTGGCCGGATTGATGCTTCCCTCTCGTAGTTGCTCATGATGTTAGATCTTCCTTCAAGCGATCAATCTTCTTCAGAAGGACCTGGCTCCAATACCAATTGTTGGAAATAATACTGAGAGGGGGGGGGGGGGTGAATCAGTATTATCAAATTCTTATCAATCTATCTTCCTTATTTATACTTTGAATAATTCTTCAAATATTGATCATTACTTTGTATGTCAGTATCATAAATTAATGAGCAGGAACAAGAAAAGCAAATAGTCACACAAAAGAACACCAGATATAAGGTGGAAACCCAATGTGGGTGAAAACCACCTGCTGCAATATGTCTCTATCTTCTTTCAATTAGAAACTCCTTTTACAATGATTTTTTACTGGTGCAGTCCTTTACCAGTACGCAGGCTACAACCTGCAAAGAGCTACAACCCTCTCTCGTTCTCCAGCTTCTCCTGGAAGGGAGCTACAACCCCCTTAGCTCTTGTACTAGCCAAGATACTAGTACGTAGGTGCTTGCCTACTGAAGGCTACAACCTTCTCTTTCTTCCAGGGACCACATTTCATAAATTTTCAGACTGGATCCATGAACATCAATCAATCATCAAGTACATCTGCATCAAACAATCTCCTTTTCCCAATTAGCACTGAATCAAGTAAACACTTCTCTGACAGTTGTACCCAGAACACTGTAACAGTAACCACACACCAAATTCTGAACCCAGAATACTGCAACAATAGACAGAGGCAGCTACATCATAATTTAAAGATATACGCTACTTCAACAACCTGAAACCTGCGTGCAGATCTATAAAGGATAATTCCTTCTTTCAAATATTCAGACACTAATTAACCCAGATTGTCAGATTTATAGATCAAGCATGCGCCTCATATAATAGATCAAAATCATGCAAAGATACTATTATTCAAGCATAAAGATTATGACCCATCAAAAGAACTTATCCTTCTTTATGCGCTAAGGTTCCTCCTTCATTCAGATCCAGATCTGCACCATAACCCAATCACAAATATTTCAGATCTAGCACTTATTAGATATTCAATTCATTCGATGATACTTTGCCAAATGATCTCCTTCCTCTTTTATAGTCTTAGGCCTTCCACAATACCACGGTCCAAAACCATAGGATCAAAAAACTGTTGGACTAATACCATGAACCAACCATGAAAGTGCGTGAGATCAACACTTTTGGATGCAATACCACGAACCAAAACCATAGGATCAAAAACTATAGGACTAATACCATGAACCAACCATGAAAGTGTGTGAGATCAACACTTTTGGATGCAACACCACGGACCAAAACCATAGGATCAAAAACTGTCAGACTAATACCATGAGCCAACCATGAAAGTGCGTGAAATTTTCTCTTCATGAAAGGAACTTTTCTCTGCATGAAAGTGCGTGAAATTTTTCTCTACATGAAATAAACTTTTCTCTGCATAAAAGTGCGTGAAGTTTTCTCTACATGAAATAAACTTTTCTCTGCATAAAAGTGTGTGAACTTTTCTCTACATGAAATAAACTTTTCTCTGCATAAAAGTGCGTGAACTTTTCTCTACATGAAATAAACTTTTCTCTGCATAAAAGTGCGTGAACTTTTCTCTACATAAACTTTTCTCTGCATAAAAGTGCGTGAACTTTTCTGCACTATAATTTATTATCTGAGATGAGTGGGTTGCCATCAAGTACAACATATGTATCATAATGCCAACAATCTCCCCCTTTGGACTTGATGGCAACAACAACCAATCACTCTCCCCCTTTGACATCAAGGGCAAAGGGTTATGCTCCCCCTAAGAACATGCTCCCCCTGACTATAAACCAGATCTGCAAAGAAGAACCATAATCCATCAAACACCATAAATGACCATGAAAGAGATAGAGACGTATTGCAGCAATATTCAGACTAGCATCCATGATCTCCTTCTGTACTTCCTCCATAATGCCAACAATGCATGATATGCTCCCCCTGAACCTGTGTCATTCGATCTTTGACCAATCCGCAACCCAGCACATGTACGCATATACTTCAGATGAACCTTGCGTACAACCAACAATCAGAAGAGATTCAACAACAAGATGATGCATCAACAACCCCCAGCTTTTGCCTGAGGTATTCAAAGGTCTCCCTAGGCAATGGTTTGGTGAGTATATCAGCAACCTGTTCCTTAGAAGGAACATACTCCAACTTGACCTTTTGTTCAAGCACTTGTTCCCGGAGAAAGTGATACTTGATTGGTATGTGCTTGGTTTTTGAATGCATGACTGGGTTCTTTGAAATGTTGATTGCACTTGTATTATCACATAAGATGGAGATGGGTGGTGTACAAGTGATTTGAAAATCCTGCAAGGTCTGCATCATCCAAAGGAGTTGAGTGCAGCAAGATGCAGCAGCAACATATTCTGCTTCAGCATAGACAAGGCAATCGAACTCTGTTTCTTGCTGAACCAAGATACTAATCTGGAACCCATAAAGAATGCACCACCACTTGTGCTCTTCCTGTCATCCACGCTTCCGGCCCAATCTGCATCAGTATAAGCATGAAGTGTGAGATCTGTATCTCTAGGATACCATAAGCCATAATTTTGAGTCCCTTGAAGATATTTGAAGATTCTCTTTACTGCCTGAAGATGAGTTTCCTTTGGATTTTCCTGAAATCTTCCAACTATTCCCACTGCATGCATGATGTCTGGTCGGGTACCTGTCAAATAAAGTAGACTTCCAATCATAGATCTGTAGGTTGGTTGATGTACTGCTGCTGATTCATCATTTGCACTGAGGCTACATCCTGTGACCATGGGTGTACATACTGGTTTTGCATCTTCCATGCCATATTTCTTCAAAATCTGCTTGAGATACTTGGTGTGAGACAAGAAGATCCCTCCTTCCTTTTGTTGGATTTGCAGGCCAAGAAAATATGTCAATTCTCTAAGAAAGGACATTTCGAATTCTTTCTGCATCACCAAGGCAAAGCTTTGACTCATAGATTCTTCATTGCTGCCAAAGATAATGTCATCTACATACACAACAAGTATCAGCAATTTTTCATTTTCAATTTTTATATAAAGATTGCTATCTGCTGATCCTTTTGAAAAACCTTGTTGATGAAGATATTTGTCCAAACTATAGTACCAAGCCCTTGGATCTTGCTTAAGACCATAGAGAGCCTTTTTCAATCTGCATACAAGATTTGGATCATTTCCAAGAATGAAACCATCTGGCTGCTCAATGTATACTTCTTCTTCTAAGTCTCCATTCAAAAAGGCTGATTTCACGTCCATTTGAAATACTTTGAACTTTTGAAAGCTTGAGAGAGCAAGGAACATTCGGATGAACTCAAGTCTTGCAACAGGAGCAAAAGTTTCTTCAAAATCTATTCCTTCTTGCTGCGCATACCCTTTACAAACAAGTCTGGCCTTGTTTCTAATTACTTCCCCATTTTCATTCAACTTATTTTTGAAGACCCATTTTGTCCCTATAGCATTCTTATCCTTTGGTCTAGGAACCAACTCCCAAGTGTTGTTCTTTTCAATCTGCTCAAGTTCTTCATCCATTGCTTTGACCCAACATTCATCTTTGCATGCCTCTTTTACATTTTGTGGTTTAGTGGATGAGAGTAATGCTAAATAGCTTGAAGCTTCTGCAATTGTTCTTCTTGTTTGTACACCTGCTTCTTTTTGCCCCAAAATCTGAGATTTTGGATGATTCTTCTGAACGTACCTAGATGGAGTCTTCTCTTCTACCCTTATCTGTTCCTATGGTGCTTCTTGAGGTTCTCCTTCTTCATCATTCTGTCTTTGAGGGTAGTCTTCATCTTCTTCGATATTTTCATGATTTACTTGCCTAGGAATGTATCCTTTTTCATCAACCACTACATCAATGCTATCAACAATTCTTCCAAGTCTTTTATTGTAGCACTTATATGCTTTGTTGTGTGGAGAATAACCAAGAAGAATGCCTTCATCTGCTCTAGGTTCAAGTTTTCCAAGTTTCTCCTCAGTATTCTTAATATAGCATTTGCTCCCAAATATTTTGAAGTGTTTTACCGAAGGAGTCTCACCATACCAGAGTTCATGAGGAGTTTGAGTGATGTTCACTCGGACATTTGTTTTATTGAGAATAACAATCGCAGCATATGCAGCTTCACCCCAGAAAGTTGCGGGAGTTCCAGACTCATCAAGCATAGCACGGGCCATTTGTTGGACTGTTCTGTTCATCCTTTCCACCACTCCATTTTGCTGAGGAGTTCTAGCTGTAAAGAATTCCCTTCTTATCCCATGTTCTTCACAGAAATCGAAAAATTCATTTGAGGTAAACTCCCCACCTCTGTCGGACCTGAGGCACTTAATTTTGTAACCTGATTCATTTTCAACCAAGGCTTTGAAGGATTTGAATTTTTCGAATGCTTCGTCTTTGTGCTTCAAAAGTCCTAACCAAACAAACCTGGAGAAATCGTCAATGAATAATATCAAGTATTCTTCTCCTCAAGGTGACCTTGTCCTGAAAGGACCACATACATCTGTATGGACTAGTTCAAGAGGCCTGCTGGCTGATCCTTCCTTCTCCGGGAAGTTGGTTCTGGTTTGCTTACCAAACTGACATGATTTGCATATAGTGTTGTCTGGAATTTTGATATCCGGAAGACCATGAACTGCCTGATATTTGCATGCCTTCCTTATTTGTGAAAAGCTTAGATGCCCCAACCTCCGGTGCCATAACCAATGTTCATCATCCTTGCTCAAATAGCATTGTTGTTGTCCTTCTTCAAATATGTATAGATTATTTGGAGTTCTTCTACCTTTGATCATTGTTTTCCCTGTATCAAGATCACGAACGCTACATCCATTTGATTGAAATATTACCTCGGTTCCTTGATCGCACATCTGACTGACACTTAGAAGGTTATGCTTCAAGCCATCAACATACAAAAGATTTCTAGCTTTGACCTTTTCTTTTAACTGAGCTGTGCCTTTTCCTTTTATAGCTGCTGGAGTATCATTTCCAAAAGAAACTTTCTTTCCCTTTTCTAAAGCAGAATATGATTCAAGTTTTTCTTTATCACCTGTCATATGCTTCGAACATCCACTGTCGATGTACCATAGATTTTCCTGTCCCTCTCCATAAAAGGCTATCCCACATCTTTCTGTTTGTGGTTCCTTTATTCTCCATGTTCTGGTGCTTGAGGCTTGTTCCTTTGTCTACTGAAACCTGCTCCTGCATTCAGAATCTTCATGACCAAAGTTATTGCAAATAGAACATTCAACTTCATTTTCAAGAGCCGAAAAGTTGTTATAGGTCCTTTTTGTAATCCCGATCATACTTCTTTGTTTTTGAGCTTCTCTAGTCATGATTGTTTTATATGCAACACATTGAGCTGCTTTGTGACCAAAGTTATGGCAAGAGAAACATTGCCCATTGAAGAAACTTCTGCGATTATCAAATCTACCGGCCAAATGATTTTAATTTCTATTGTCATCCATTCTTGAAGCAAATTGAGAAGATTTTACCTGTGGCTGGTTGTAGCTTTTGTTCATCCTTAAGACAGATTGCCCCTGGTTTACCTGATAGTCTTTGTTCGTTCTTGATGTAATTCGTCCCTGCTTTACCTGGTGATCTCCATTGTGCTTTTGCTCATTCCTTCTTGCTGCATCAAGATAACTCTTTGAGGTGGATGCTTGAGATGTTTCTCCATTATACCCCAGACCTGTCTTGTTTAGCGGAGAACGCTGTACATTGATGATCTCATCCAGAGTTTCAGATCCTTTGAAAAACTTAAGATTAATAGTCTTTTTTTTCTCAATTTCTTTTCTAAGGCCAACAATTTCACCTTCTAACTTTTCAAGATATTTTTCTTTTCCATCAATTTGAAATTGTAGAGTATCAATGATCATATTCTTTTCTTCTATACATGTCTTAAGTCTAGAAATCTCTTCATAAAAACTATCCACATCTATAGCATCCATGTAATCATCATCTTCAAATGCCATTAAAATTTTATAGTCATTACCTCGTTCATCTTCATCACTATTTGATAGACCATCACTGTCTTCATGAGTGTAGTAGCTTTTCTTATTTGCATTCTGTTTCTTGTTCCATTTGGCAGGTTCCTTTCCTTTGTCAATCTTATCCTTATGAGGACATTTGGCAGCATAATGACCTACTCTTCCACAAGCAAAACATTTAAAAGGTAGCTTACCTCTGAACCTTCCAGTACCCCGTTGAAGATTTCTGTCAAAATTTGATTCTTCTTCTTCTTCTGGCACGTGACTTGATTCATAGTAGTCTCCTTTGCCTGAAGCCTTAAAAGCAGCTTCTCTCCTGTCTGATGGACCTCCTTTTCTCATTTCATAAGCAGTTAGAATTCCGTGTAGCTGAGACATAGTAAGAGTTCGTAGATTTTCCTTTTCTTCTATTGCAGACACTTTAGATTCAAACTTGGGGGACAATGATCTTAGGACTTTTTCAACCACAACAGCCTCTTTTATTTCTTCACCCAAGTTTTTCACACAATTAACAATCTCATCTACCCGAAGGAAATAGTTAGCCACACTTTCATCATTATACATTCTGAGATTCTCATACTGAATCCTGAGGGTTTGAAGTTTTGCACGTTTTACCTGTTCATCTCGTTCGTAGCTCAAAACAATCTTGTCCCATATTTCTTTTGCGGATTTATATTGCATAACCTTCACAAATTCAGATTGAGATAGACATCCTAGAAGAGTATTAACCGCCTTTGCATTTGTTTCATATTTCTTCTTCTCAGCTGAATCTGTAGGAGTAGCTGATGGAAAAGTATACCCTGTTTCTATAATGTCCCATACTTCTGTACCCAAAGATTGAAGATAGGCAGTAACTCTTACCTTCCAATATACGAAGTTTGTTCCATCAAAAATCGGTGGCCTGATTGATGCTTCCCTCTCGTAGTTGCTCATGATGTTAGATCTTCCTTCAAGCAATCAAGCTTCTTCAGAAGGACCTGGCTCCGATACCAATTGTTGGAAATAATACTGAGAGGGGGGGGGTGAATCAGTATTATCAAATTCTTATCAATCTATCTTCCTTATTTATACTTTGAATAATTCTTCAAATATTGATCATTACTTTGTATGTCAGTATCATAAAATAATGAGCAGGAACAAGAAAAGCAAATAGTCACACAAAAGAACACCAGATATAAGGTGGAAACCCAATGTGGGTGAAAACCACCTGCTGCAATATGTCTCTATCTTCTTTCAATTAGAAACTCCTTTTACAATGATTTTGTACTGGTGCAGTCCTTTACCAGTACGCAGGCTACAACCTGCAGAGAGCTACAACCCTCTCTCGTTCTCCAGCTTCTCCTGGAAGGGAGCTACAACCCCCTTAGCTCTTATACTAGCCAAGATACTAGTACGTAGGTGCTGGCCTACTGAAGGCTGCAACCTTCTCTTTCTTATAGGGACCACGTTTCATAAATTTTCAGACTGGATCCATGAACATCAATCAATCATCAAGTATATCTGCATCAAACAATCTCCTTTTCCCAATTAGCACTGAATCAAGTAAACACTTCTCTGACAGTTGTACCCAGAACACAGTAACAGTAACCACACACCAAATTCTGAACCCAGAATACTGCAGCAATAGACAGAGGCAGCTACATCATAATTTAAAGATATACGCTACTTCAACAACCTGAAACCTGCGTGCAGATCTATAAAGGATAATTCCTTCTTTCAAATATTCAGACACTAATTAACCCAAATTGTCAGATTTATAGATCAAGCATGCGCCTCATATAATAGATCAAAATCATGCAAAGATACTATTATTCAAGCATAAAGATTATGACCCATCAAAAGAACTTATCCTTCTTTATGCGCTAAGGTTCCTCCTTCATTCAGATCCAGATCTGCACCATAACCCAATCACAAATATTTCAGATCTAGCACTTATTAGATATTCAATTCATTCGATGATACTTTGCCAAATGATCTCCTTCCTCTTTTATAGTCTTAGGCCTTCCACAATACCACGGTCCAAAACCATAGGATCAAAAAACTGTTGGACTAATACCATGAACCAACCATGAAAGTGCGTGAGATCAACACTTTTAGATGCAATACCATGAGCCAAAACCATAGGATCAAAAACTATAGGACTAATACCATGAACCAACCATGAAAGTGTGTGAGATCAACACTTTTGGATGCAATACCACGGACCAAAACCATAGGATCAAAAACTGTCGGACTAATACCATGAGCCAACCATGAAAGTGCGTGAAATTTTCTCTTCATGAAAGGAACTTTTCTCTGCATGAAAGTGCGTGAACTTTTTCTCTACATGAAATAAAATTTTCTCTGCATAAAAGTGCGTGAAATTTTCTCTACATGAAATAAACTTTTCTCTGCATAAAAGTGCGTGAACTTTTCTCTACATGAAATAAACTTTTCTCTGCATAAAAGTGCGTGAACTTTTCTCTACATGAAATAAACTTTTCTCTGCATAAAAGTGCGTGAACTTTTCTCTACATAAACTTTTCTCTGCATAAAAGTGTGTGAACTTTTCTGCACTATAATTTATTATCTGAGATGAGTGGGTTGCCATCAAGTACAACATATGTATCATAATGCCAACACCTTTTTCAAGTGGCTAGGGTATATGTCTCAATACTAAAACCCCTCATGATTGGATCAACTAGGGTGGATCACTTACCACCAAAACTAACCCTCTACATAATATGGGTTCTCACCCACAAAAAATCTAAGATTTCAACTCAACAACAACAAACAATAATCCAAATTCATGCCTAAGAAGTGAGATCTCATCTCCTTTAATAGTCATGGACTATCATGATACCATTGATGAATACCATGGGTCATCCCAATACCATGGGTCTTCTTCTTCTTTTATTAATGTGAATTATAACATTCTTTTTCCTTATTCACTTTTTAATTAATTAATTCCTAGCTATTACGTCATTACTTTTTAATATGTATCCTATGGGAAGGGCTAGGCTACTGAGTTAGTCCTTGTTCCTAGTTCTTGGAAAAATGGGCATTACAATCCTCCCTTCCCAAAATTGCTTGACCCAAAGAAATTCTAGCCTCAATACCAAGAATCCAAACGAATATGAAGAATACCTGTTGCATTACTGAGATGGAATCTAGATGTTACGACCAATTCTTGGATCGAAAATCATTATCAAGAAGTTTATGATAAACTCTTGCTGCATCAATAGGATGTTATCTATAATTTTGCCTCCTTCCTTCCAATTGTGCTCCCCTATTTTGTCATGCCTTTCCATATGAGTGGATAATCTGCCTAAATTCCAATGCCAAATAGGAAATCTAGCATCCCCAATTCCCGAACACTCCTACTGTGTTGTACCCCTATCTATAATATCCCATAAGTTTCCCATTTGATAGGGTACCGACTTGTAATATTTGTCTAGTCTAATTGCTAGGGACCTGTTGATGGTGTTGGATACTGCCAATATATAAGGGGAATCCCAGATGTGAAGTCCCAGTTAGACCTCACCCCATTTGGAGTAGGAGTCCCATCTGGAGTATTGACCCGACCACCATAACATAAAGGTTCATCTTGGTTTCAACGGATAACATAAGAAATTTTATACATAAACCATGAATAAGCAAGTAAGTTGACATTGTGAAACATTGATTGCAGTGTGTAAAAGGAGACCTTCATGAGAGGGAGACAAAAAATGAATCTTTAGAAGGAAGTAATAGTACTAACCTAAGAGAGACACACAAGGGCATACAAATATTCATTAGAAAAATAGTTCACATAACGATTTTAAAGCAAATAAAACACATGTTCAACATGATAAGTACCAAAGCCACTAGAATAGTTCAATTTCTCCAATACATATGAACACAACATATATTGTAAACATCCTAAGAATTGTCGTAAAACATTTGTGGTACATGCATGAAATTTTGTTGGATCATTGAATTCAATTAGGTGAAAGATCCAAGTACACAGTTACAATGATGAGGCACTAGTTCCACTAGTGGAACATTAAGTCACTTCTTTCTTGTCCAAAGAATAGTTCTCTCTCCTATGCCAAGAAGAGAAGCCAAGAATAGCTCTCCAAATCTTAAGCCTCCAAAAGCTTTTTTCTTGAGTTATGAGGTTTCTTTTATAACAAGAGGAACGACCTTTCATATCCTCATGACTCTTATATTACCCTCATGACTCTTGGACTGTTGGAAATAATTTTAGTACTAAGAGGGGTGGCAAATCAATATTAAGGCTAACTTAAATTTTTATGCCAATTTATATTTAACGTTCAAACTTGGCAATCAGTAACCATTAACATGTCATAAAAACAACCATATGAATCAACAAAAGCACACACATCATGAAAAACACCCACATGACACATAGGTTTAATGTGGAAACCCTTCCGAGAGAAAAACCACCAAAGCTTGTTTTATTATTGATGTAAAATTAAGAGCACCTACTCTATTACATCAAATTTTTTGTGAGCCACCACTCATAGGAAGCACTAACTCCATGTGATTGTTTTCCAGCACCCACTAGCAAGAACCACCAACTCCTTCCTTTTGTGGACACCTAATCATCTTACCAGAAGCACCAATTTCACAGATTTGTTGTAAGCACCAACTTGTAGCTCCTTTGATTTATGCAAGCACCAACTTGCAGGAGGCACCAACCCCCAAGCCTTCCTCAGACACTCACTAGAGATAGAACCATCAACTTCTTGTATGTAGGCTCCAACCCATAATCAATAAGGAACTACTGTTCTCTGCAGATGGAAGCCAATTTGCCTAATATCATCTCTATTCTCCTCTACAGCCTTTCTTCTAGACAACCCATGCAACACTTTGTCTTCTCTTCTCACTCTACAAGGTGCACTTTGGTCTTGACCCTCTTCTACCTCATATTCTCTCTCATCCTCTCATAACAGCATAGGCACACTCTGGGCCTCTTCCTAGGAAGTCTCAACTGCTCTTTGTAGCCCAGACACACTTGGCATCTTCTCAACAATGCTCTCACACATATCTCTCCTCTCGGCTCACTCAACAATGTTGCATTCCCCCAATTGCTCAATGACAATCCTATTTTTTTCCACTGTCACATAGTGAACAATGCAATACATGTCAACCATCAACCTGTCATTCATGTTTCCTGGGTGTGTACTTCGTGAATGTCTTTCCATATTGTTGCAACATCCGGCTACTTACCAATGTGACCATATTAAATGCTAAGCATGGACTCCTGAGAATTTTGCCCCAATCAGCTACTCAACAACTGAAGCTACAACACAATCAATTCAGAGAATGAGCACCTATGTGATTATCCATACTGAGAAATCTCATTCAACCTGCACACTCAAGGAGGCTCTCCATGCTTATTAATTTCTCACAGAGCTCAAAATGTACTCCAACATGGTTTCTCTAAGCTTGGTACGATCTCCATTAATTCTCTCTACAAGTCATGGTCCTCATTACCTTGATCCAATTACCTTTGTAGTTACTATTGACTTCATTATCTCAATCTATGCATTCATGGTCCTAGCTGTCGGCTAATCCATGATAGCATAATCACTTTTTATTGAATAGCCAATTTGGCATATCTGCTAAATTTGGCACAGAGTGCCCAAGAGCCATCAACTCATTCAAACCATAAAAATTATACCCAAAACTTTCCCAGAGTACCTTTTTGCAGCGTAAAAGGCCCCAAAAGGCCAATGATCACCAAAAGGAAAATAACTACCACATAACCACATTCACTAGGACCCACTCGATATATTCCACCACTGGTTGAAATATTGGATCACCGCATCCCCGTAACTTTTATAAATAACGTTCCTTAGGACTTACGGTACCGCAGGATTCCGGGATTGGCCCACCTGGCCTTAAAACCTTCTCTTGGCACCTTTACCTATTCTCCTTCATAGGACCATGTGCTACGACCTATGACTAGGCCTTTGGGCGCTAGATATATCTGCTAGCCTGTGGGAGCTAAATTCCCTTTATTATGTTCATAAGGGCCTTGGTCACCAAAAATCTCAAAACTATCATAGAACTACCACTAGCCCCCACTCATATACATACACCCTTGTTGAGTTAGAGCCCATATGCCAGCATGCTCGTAATCATTTTTAAATTAATTACATTCCCTTTACGGGCTTCCAACCTAACCCACACACTCCATTTCATCACACCAGGTTGGTCAACTCATGTGCACCACTACAATTCCTTTGAACCATTCCCTGGAGCCTTTACCTATTTTCCATCTATCGGTGCCACTTATGTCACTGTTGAGTTGGAGCTTGAATTCCTTAGTGCCCATAACATTTTATAAAATGAATTTTCTCTACCTTACGAGATTTTAGGCTTTGGGGCTTCACCCACTTGTATACTCTACTAACAACGACTGCTTATACTCCTCTTTCCTTAAGGTTTCAGGCTTGGTCCACACTCCACTTATTAGCCTCTGAAGATCTCCATCTGTCAGATTCTACAGAACTCCACATGTCGGCCCCACTGCAATGCCCAACTCCAAATTCAAGAAGCTTCCGAGCCTTTTTATATTTTTGGATTTGTCAATTTATGGGGTGTTAATTGTTGTCCCCTGCTAGCTCGAATCCTATTTTTTCATGCCCCTTATTAATAAACTTATTGGGTTTCGTGCCTTTCGGGATTTCGGGTTTCCAGGATTCTTAGCTTCCAGGCACTATCCTACTACCCCTAGTCAATACCATTCCCATGCCTATTTTAAATATACCTTTGGGCTTCTAGGTTTTCAGGCCTTCCGAGGTTTTGGGATTCCCACTTCCCCAACTCACAGTATTCCTGTAGCCCTTTCTACTATACGCTTCCAAGCTTTTGTCCTTCATGGGTTCCAGGGTTCTAGGTTTTTGGGCCTTCCGGGGTTCTGGGCTTCCCACTTCCCCCACTCACAATATTGTCGTAGCCCTTTTTCAAATACACTTCCATCCTTCCGTCCTTCAGGGGTTCCGGTGTTTTGTGCCTTTGAGGGTTCTGGGATTCTTGCTTCCTTTAGCAGTTTCTTTAGAAATTTTGATAGCTTTGGCCACTACCAAACTTGGTCACCTCTTTGACCCAGTGCCACATTTAAATTTGAGGCTGTTAGGTCCCTATAATACTAGTGATTACCCCATTACTATTGTAGTTATACCCCTTATTTATATTTTTGTGCCCCCATTACCCCCATATTGTTATTAATGTGCCCATAGAGTCCCTCTATTGTTATTTGTGTGGCTTTATATTATTATTGTTAGGTCGGCTGGATTATATTGTGACTCCATAGACTCCTATATATAGGAAGGAGGTTTTGTCATTTGTATCATCCAAGAATTGTTCATTTATGTAATTTAAAGGAGGTTTCCCCCTCGAAGAGGCTGAATTCTAAGGCGTGGATCTCTCTTTTCTATCTTTTTGTGAGCTGGTTTCGTAACATTTGGTATCAGAGCTTTGGATTCTAGGGTTTTGCTGCTCCAAACAGGTCATCGTGGCATTTTCGCTATAACTTTTTTTCTGTGACGTTTCAGAAGTCGAAAAAAAAACCCATTTAAGAAAAAATCGCGCTGAACCTTGGGTCCGAATTTCAGAGCTTTTTGCGTGAAATTTTCAGAGATATGATCTCAAGAAGTTGGTCTTTTTGCAGACTCCTGAATTACACTCAAAACAGGTGACCTGGGGAAAATCGTCATAACTTTCTTTCTGAGCATCAGATTGAAATTTCGTAAGAAGGTACAAAAAGAGGACGGACTGTAGTTTTCTTTTATATATTTTTCAGATTCAAAGGTTGAAACAGTGACACGTGGCACTTCATACAAGTTCTCTCTACTGAACTAGTCTATAATCAGGTCACTGCGGGAGATTGGGCATAACTCTTTCTTGGAGAATCCAATTTGGTTCAGACTAGTGGCATTGGAAAGAGGACATAGAAGGCTACTACAGGTCACAATTTCAGAACTGGATGATTCTAAATTACATAGATACATCAGATTCAATATCAGGCTTCTACAAAGTAAAAAAAGGTGTGTAGTTTTTATTTTTTATTTTTGCATAAGCTTGGTTTGAAGGAATTCAAAGGGCATAGTAAAGCATTATTATCGGTAACTGATGCCCCGAGGAAAGAAAATGCAAACACCTAGTAAGGAA
This sequence comes from Pinus tabuliformis, assembly GCA_031772625.1. Lineage (NCBI taxonomy): Eukaryota > Viridiplantae > Streptophyta > Pinopsida > Pinales > Pinaceae > Pinus > Pinus tabuliformis. The sequence goes on along the minus strand of CM062818.1, from coordinate 1,616,798,697 downwards.
CCTGAAAGCTCTAGCATGACTCATGAAGAAGAGGAAGAAATGCTACATGATATATCAAAATTACAAGAACAAGTGCAACAAATGTCACGCTCACAAAAGCTAACAGATGCTAAGATAAATGGCATGGAATCTAAGATAAAGGGCATGGAAGCTAAGATGGATGATCTGAAGACATATTTGAGGACAGATTTGAAGACAGACATGGCAGATTTGAAGACAGATTTGACAAATTTTCTACAAGAAATACTTACTAATGGTGAAAAGGTTGTAAAGGAAACTCATGATGTGAACAAAAGAAATGTTAATCATGATTCCATAGACTCTAATGTTGGATCGAAGACCCACCATATTCCAAAAATCGATATGAGGAAGTTTGATGGCAAGGATCCCGCCACATGGATATTATAGATGGAGCAGTTCTTCGATCTCAATAATGTGCAAAACACACAAAAGGTACGTATGGCAACTTTATATTTGGAACCAAATCAGTTTGTATGGTATCAATGGCTTTGCTCTCGTAAACAATTTATCACTTGGGCAATTTTTACGGAAGAATTGATAGCACATTATGAGGATACAAAAAGCAACACTTTTTTTAGCCAATTGATAAGTCTCAAACAAAAGGGTTCAATAATGGAGCACATTGAGGAGTTCCAAAAATTGAACATAAGGGTAAAAGATATTCCAGAGGAGCATAGGATTGATGTGTTCATAGGGTCTTTAAAGGATAATATCCAACATGATGTTCGCCTTTGGGAACCTGATTCATTAGAGAAGGCATTCAGGTTAGCAAGAAAAATGGAAAGCAAAATTATGGCAACCAGAAAGCATACCACTCACAACTATAAAGACGGAAGTGCAGTTGCCCCTAGTCTTCCACAACCTATAAGGTTGACACCACAACAATTGGAAGAAAAAAGAGCAAAAGGGCTTTGTTATAGTTGTGATAGCAAATACACTAAAGGTCATAAGTGTGCTGAGAAGAAATTATTCTACATAGATTGTGAAGAGGAAGAAGAAAAGGAGCAAGAAAGGTCAAAAGAACAGGATATGTTCCAGGAACAAAGCCTAGATGAAGAAAAATAAATCCGACCATATCTTGTAATGCATTGGCGGGAATTACCACTCCTCAAACCATCAAGATAGAAGGACAAATCAAGAAGAAAAAGGTGATAGTGTTGATTGATTCAGGAAGCACCCACAATTTTATTCATTGTAGGGTAGCAAAAGAATTGAATTGCTTCCTATATCCAGCACCAGAGTGTCAAGTGATGATTGCAAATGGAGGAACAATAAATTGTTCTGGAAAGTGCCATAATATCAAGCTATCCATGGGAGAATATGTATTGACTAGCCCAATGCTTTCCATTCCAATGGGAGGTGTTGATGTTGTACTAGGAGTCCAATGGCTACAATCCTTGGGTACAATAGCTTTTAATTTTCAAGAACTTTTCATCAAATTTTCTGTGGAAGGAAAGGAAGTTGAATTAAGGGGTATTGCAGGGAAACCAGGAAAGATAATCAGCTCTAATGGTATGACAAAGCTTCTAAAAAAGGAGCAAAGGGGTGTAATTGCACAATTATGTTCGCTAGATGTTTCCACATTAGAATCATCTATTTCTCCAGATCTCCAAAAAGTCCTGGACAATCATTCCAAGGTATTTGAGACTCCCAAAGGTCTCCCACCTATGTGTGATCATGATCATGCTATTCATCTGATTCCAGGAAGTGTTCCTCCAAACATCAGGCCGTACAGATATCCCTATGTCCAAAAAAGTGAAATTGAACGTATGGTTGCAGAAATGCTAGAGGCTGGTATAATTCAACCGAGTCAAAGTTCTTTCTCTGCTCCAGTAGTATTGGTGCACAAGAAGGATGGATCATGGCGCATGTGTCCAGATTATAGGGAGCTCAACAAGCTCACTATTAAAGATAAGTTCCCCATTCCTGTCATTGATGAATTACTGGATGAATTGCATGGATCAATTTACTTCACCAAGTTGGATCTTCGTTCAGGATATCATCAAATCAGAATGAAGAATGAAGACATTCCGAAAACGGCATTTAGAACTCATGAGGGTCATTATGAATTTTTGGTCATGCCTTTTGGCCTTACCAATGCACCTTCAACATTTCAAGGTTTGATGAATTCAATTTTCAAACCATTCCTTAGAAAATTTGTGTTAGTATTTTTTGATGATATACTATCTACAGCAAGTCTTGGAAGGATCATGTTGAACATGTTGACAGGGTGCTACAACTATTGGAAGAGAAACAATTATATGCCAAAAGATCCAAATGTTTCTTTGGAGTCCAGGAGGTGGAATATTTGGGTCATATTGTATCTCATGAAGGAGTTAAGGTAGACCCTACCAAAATTAAAGCCATTAAGGAATGGAAAATCCCCACATCCATAAAGCATTTGCGCGGATTTCTTGCGTTGACAGGGTATTATCGCAAGTTTGTTAAGAATTATGGGAGAATAGTAGCACCTCTAACGACATTATTGAAGAAAGATGCATTTTCATGGACTCCGGAAGCAACAAAGGCCTTTGAACATCTTAAAGAGGCAATGTGCCAAGCACCGGTCTTAGCTACACCGGACTTCACAAAAACCTTTATTGTGGAATGTGATGCTTCAGGAAATGGAATTGGTGTTGTTCTAATGCAAGATGAAAGACCCATTTCTTTTGAAAGTCGTCCAATCAAGGGAAAGTTTCTAAGAAAAGCTATTTATGAGAAGGAAATGTTGGCAATACTCCATGCACTTAAGAAATGGCGACCCTACCTAATGGGAAGACACTTCAAGGTAAAAACGGATCATGATAGCCTTAAATACTTTTTAGAACAAAGATTATCCTCTGAAGAGCAACAAAAGTGGGTCACAAAGATGTTGGGTTATGACTTTGAAATCATCTACAAAAAAGGGAAGCAAAATGTGGTGGCAGATGCACTCTCAAGGAAGGATGAGGATGTGGAAGCATTGTTGTGCGCTATTTCTATCATCCAACCAGATTGGATAAATGAAGCAAGGGAGGAATGGAAGAATGACGAAGAAGTGTGGGCACTTATTCGAAAGATACAACAAGATTCCAGTACGTCTGATACATTTAGCTGGAAAAATGATTCGTTATGGTACAAAGATCGCTTATACCTCTGTAATAATTCCCAGCTAAAACAAAAGATTCTTATGGAATTGCACAATTCTCCCTTAGGAGGGCACTCAGGATTTTTAAAAACTTACCACAGGGTTAAGAAGGAATTTTTTTGGGATGGCCTTAAATCAGATATTCAAAATTTTGTGGCAGAATGTTTGGTTTGCCAACAAAATAAAGTTGAAACAATTAAGACACCGGGTCTATTACAACCTTTATCCATTCCAAGCCAACGTTGGGAGGAGGTATCAATGGATTTTATCACAGGTTTACCCAAGTCTGAGGGAAAGAGTGTCATCATGGTGGTAGTTGACAGACTTACCAAGTATGCACACTTTTGTGCATTATCACATCCATTTAAAGCCATTACAGTTTCTATGCATTTATGGAAACAATTCAAAAGCTACATGGAAACCCAAAGATTATTGTAAGTGACAGAGATCCCATTTTCACTGGAAATTTTTGGACACAATTATTTTCTTGTCTTGGTACTCAGTTAGCTCATAGCTCATCTTATCATCCTCAATCTGATGGGCAAACTGAGATAGTAAACAAATGTTTGGAAGGATATCTTCGTTGCTTTGTATCTGATAAACAGACACAATGGGTCAAATGGTTGCCTCTGGCTGAATGTTGGTATAACACTTCCTTTCATACAGCAACAAAAATGACCCCATTTATGGCACTTTATGGGTATCAACCACCATCCATCACATCATATTTAAGAGAAAATTCTAAGGTTCAGGCAGTGGAACATCACATCGAACATCAACAACAAGTCCTCCAACTCTTAAAGGATAACCTCGTGTTGGCACAGAATAGAATGAAACAACAGGCAGATCAACATCGCAGTGAAAGAAGTTTTGATGTAGGTGATTGGGTATTCCTATGGCTACAACCATATAAGCAAATGTCCCTCAAGCAAGCTAAGAAGGATAATAAATTATCACCAAAGTATTATGGTCCGTACAAGGTGTTGCAAAAGATTGGTACTATGGCATACAAATTGGAGCTTCCTGCAGCTTCTCGATTGCACCTAGTTTTCCATGTTTCATGCTTAAAGAAGGTTATAGGCGACAAGCTCCCAGTTCAAACAATATTGCCAGAACTTGACGAGGAAGGAAAAATTATATTGGAACCGGAAGCAGTTATAGAAACAAGAACTCGACAGCTACGAAATCGATCAATTTCAGAGTACCTTATCAAGTGGAAGAACTTATCCGCTGAAGATTCCACATGGGAGGATGAGAATTTTATGCAGAAGTATCCATAACTACTCAAACGTTGAGGACAACACTTTTTTGAAGGAGAGGGGCATGTTGGGTCCCTATAATACTAGTGATTACCCCATTACTATTGTAGTTATACCCCTTATTTATATTGTTGTGCCCCCATTACCCCCATATTGTTATTAATGTGCCCATAGAATCCCTCTATTGTTATTTTTGTGGCTTTATATTATTATTGTTAGGTCGGCTGGATTATATTGTGACTCCATAGACTCCTATATATAGAAAGGAGGTTTTTTCATTTGTATCATCCAAGAATTGTTCATTTATGTAATGTAAAGGAGGTTTCCCCCTCGAAGAGGCTGAATTCTAAGGCGTGGATCTCTCTTTTCTATCTTTTTGTGAGCTGGTTTCATAACAGAGGCACCTCAACTTTGATTGGCTCTATATTTCAAACCAGGAGGAAAATTTGAGACTTCCGCATACCACTAGAAATATTGTCTGATCTCTATCCAACTGTGCGAACTCTAGGAGTATCTGAGTTGATATCTTGAGGCAGAATTGCCTCCAAAGCATGGGATTCCCAACCATCATAGTTATCATTTTATGGCTTATCCAATAAGCCAACTACTATGATGATTCTCTACAAGAGATTACAAAAACCATGAGACTCCCCCTGAGCTTGACACATCAACCACATCTGCTACCACCCAACATCCATGCTAGTCTGGTTGACATCAATGAAAACACACATGCCAACTATCAGACAATTCCATCTACCCAACACATCTCCTAGCATGATTTTTGACATCAATGCCAACACACTTGCTGCCTCTAGCCATCCAGACAATGCCAACTGTCCAACATGGACTTCTAGTCTGTCCTTTAGACTTCTAAACAACCCTTGAACTTATAAATGAATTTTGGACTTATAAAAAGTCTTTGTCCATATATCACTATGTGACTCTTCATGTTCCACGTATGATTCTTGGACTTCCACACATTACATTTTTTCCTTTCTTGAGAATGCATCATTATATTCCACATGATGTGGCATGACACGTGGACACATATTGACCATTATGATGACACTTGTACAAGTTATAACTTGACAATGATGACATGGACTTCATGAAGGTGGAAATGCCAAGTTGTCTTCCTTGTTGCTCCATCTTGTAGTCTTGATGGTAGATCCGATCTATGCTTCATCTTCAAGAAAGATCCACTTTGTTGCTTATCTTCACCCTCGAAAGGGTCTTTGATCAATATCAAAATCCTCTGAGTCATCATGCAATGTCTTCTTTCTATCTCGGTCCATGGTCTGCTTCATGTCTCCCTGATAGCTCTCTTTTGTTCTTCTTCTCCGCAAGTGTTCTTTGTTCATATTCTTTACTATCTTCCTTGAAAATCACCTTGTCATGCTGGGATAGTACTACTGCTAATGAAGATAATTCATGGAAAAGAAAAATTAGTCTTAAAACATCTATTCTGTCACTACCTAGCTCATGGAATGATTAACTCGTGATAGGCATGTGAGAGGGTTAAAATAAGAAGGATTAATTAGAAGGGCATAGTCAAATTCATCAAGGCTCACAAGAGGCCTTCGAGGTGCAATTGTGAACTCAATAAAGAGAGAGAGAAAATTAAGGGCACATGGACACACTCTGTAGAGATGAAGGAGTGATGCTTTAGGCCTTCAGGTGTTCAAGGTGCGCCTATGTGCTCAAAGAGACTAAGAGGGTGCAAGGGCACACTCCGAAGAGAAAAAAGAGTGAGGCTTCAGGCCTTCAAGGTGTGCTCATGCACTCAAGGAGGATAAGAGGGTGCAAGGATGCATGTCAAAGAGACAAAGGAGAAACACTCAAGCCTTCAGGTTGTGTTCATGCACTCAAAGAGGGCGAATTTATTCATGTTGTAGGAGTGTGCTCAAATGGAGGATTCAGGCTTTGTGATTGTTCCATATTCTCAAAGGGAAGGATGAAGCTTCATGCTTCGTGACTACACCATGCACTCAAAGGGAAGGATGAAGCTTCATCCTTCATCATTGCACCATGTGCTCTAAGGCTTCATGTTTCGTGAGTGTGTTATGCTCTCTAAGAGAAGAATGAAGTTTCATGCTTTGTGAGTGTGACATGTGGTCAAGGCGGGCATAATTATTTGAGTCGAAGGAGTGTGCTCATAGTCCTGAAGTGTACTCGTTCCCTCAAAGTGCTCTTTTGAAGGAAAAAAGGTCCTTGTTTGTCCAGAATGCACTTTTTAGAGGAAAGAAGGTCCTTGTTTGTCCAGAGTGTGTTTTTTAGAGGAATGAAGGTCCTTGTTTGTCTAGAGTGCACTTTTTAGAGGAAAGAAGGTCCTTGTTCTTTTGAAGTTCACTTTTTCACTGAGCGTTTGAAGTGTGATTCGTTGTTTTGAGGTGTGCTCAGACTTGAGAGGGCGCAGTTCTCTCCAACAATGGCTACTTTTTCACCTAGAATGTGCTTTTCACTAATGGAGGCAACACAAGGATAGGAGACTTATCCTTAGGAAGTACTAATGCACTGTGAGAGGGAGGAGACCTTAGAAAAGACTTAGTGCACAAGTGTGGGAGGAAGATAGGTCAATGAGGCTCATGAATATGCTGTGTTCATCATCTAGTAAGAGGATAAATGCCTTTATAACTTGTAGTGGGTTGAAGGACCAAGAAGAGCTTTCAAAATGGCTAATGGGTGACCAGTAGAATAGGATAAATAAATGCATCCTAACATGACTCAAACATGGATCAAACACATAAATTCAATCAATACAAGCCAATGGAATGCAACATACTCATGAACATTAGTCACACCTTGAAATGACAACCAAGAAACACCTATTTCTAAGTGTGACAGTTGAAATGACACATTACAACACTTAGAACACAAGTTATGAAAAATGTGTCGACTGAGACCAAAGATGCGCTTAGCTATAAGAATGTGTCTAGTTCATATTCCAATGGTATGTATGACCATGTTATGTAGAGGAGTGTGCCAAAACTAACTTCGGTGATACACAAAGTTGTGACACATGCAGGAGTGAAAACACAAAAGCGACACCTGCGATAGGAGGAAAACATAAAGATGATAGTTGAAAAATGTGAATGACCTTAAAAGAGACACATGCCAGAGCAAATATAACATGAAAATGACACTTATTAAAGTGAAGGAAAGCAAAGGTGACAACCGTGAATGTGAAAATGACACCTAGGAAAGTGATGGTGCACAAAAGCGATAATTGAGAAAACTCATCGAAATATGAGTAAAAGAAAAACCAAAGTGAGGGATACTATCAATAGAAGTATGCACTAACTGTTGTCATGAGTGGAACATCGCACAGGCACTATCTTAATGGATGGTGCTATGCCTATTCAAGCTTGCATAAAGGAAGTGTTCTCATGAACTCATCAAAGACTGTGCATGTGAATGCAAGTGACTTGAAGACTTAAACATTCTTCAAAACATCAAATGACCATGGATTAACCATAGAGAGACATATTGTAAGGTCCTCAGTAGGCTCCAAAATTCAAGTGTGAGAAAAATTTTGGAGCGTGTTGATTTTCGCGCCAACACTTGGTGACACACTGGTAGAACTTCAACTTATATGTTTAGGTTTGATTCTCTAAGTGCAATATCTCAGTCTTTCAGGAAGTATTGATTCATCTTGCGAATTACCTTAGCTTCCCTACTTGACCTGATTAGAGATATAGTCCCCTTCATTCCCTTACTCGGTTAATACAAACAAAAAAATATGCCATATTACAATTGTTTCAATCTAATAAAAGGTAATATGCACAACGCGTTTAAGATATTTAGAGTATGAGTTTCATCTTTGGTATTTCTCTACTGCCAACAGGCTTGGATAGTACCCCAACGGAGTCACTATAGGATCACAAGTGTTTCTTCACTACCAGGGAGCCTAGATAGTACCCCAGTGAAGTCACTTTCTTCACCTCCCTACGTAGGAAGCCTTTCCCTTCTTTCACCCTTTATTCATTATTTAATAGGACTATGATTCAGAACTCATTATTTTCAACAGGAAGAAGAGGGATTCCGACTTATTGAGAGCAGAGGAGGTTTCCCCTTTAGATAAGTATTTAAATAGCCTATGATATTGGTTTGCTTGCTTTATATTTTCCCCTTATCCTTTCTCTACTTCACTAGATAGGCAAGAAAAACACTATTTACTTATAATATTGAGTTGAGGAATGAGGATCCTAGAATAGATATAGGCTTTGTATTTCAACCAAAAGTTATTAGTTAGAGTGGGTCATATTTTCAATTCAAACATCATTTACTTTAAAGATATGTAAACCGAGAAGAGGTAAAAAATTAGCCAAGCATTGTTCGTCATAAAAACTGCCCTTTTCAAGTTTTTCCATATTGTCTTTTGAGCCAACAAGATCATCTTTCATGCAAATTTTTACTAAAAAAACAAAAGGAACATACATGACAAGACAACAAAACAAAGCCAAAGAACAAAGAAAATGGAGGTAAAACATAAAGCGAAATCCAGAATAAATAAACAAATGCAAAGACTTGATGGAGAGCATGGTAGAGGGTGGATGCAATGCAAGGGAAACTAAATAAAATTAAGCCTACTCCTAACCTACTCATACACAAGGCTAGGGCTAAGTTTAATGATATCTCCAATGAAGCCATTGTAATTTGTCCCAACCTGTAAACACAAAGATAAGAGAAATTAAAACTAATATATAATAATGCGCATCAAAGAAGATACAAATTTAAAAGCTTGCACAAAACATTAAAGGTCTTTCTTAAAATAAGAAATATGTGTCGTATCACTTGAATTTACCCAACCCGCCACCTTACATTTACAATGAAAACCATAATCAAACACACCTCGATGGCTCCCTGTGAATGTACTAGTACTTATATTGTGTTTGTTAGAAAACATTAGGAAATATTAGAACTTGATTTCGGAAAATGGGCTTGCTAAGTAAGATGCTTATAATTGATGATAGATTGTATCATGAAATTCAAAATATTCCTCTTGAAAATCCTGAAATCCGTGAGAGAAATAATTTTGAATCAATGATGTGGAATCGGGATGAAAATATTGCGAGGGAAAATAAATTTGATCAAACTCAAAAGGCTTGTCAAGATAGTGAGGACCTGGCATGATCATTAGCAAAGGCTGAAGTTCCTCATCTATTCGGGAATATAGACCAAAAAAATCAATTAGAGTAGAAAAACCATCATTAGGTACACTAGTGGGGAAATAATCAATTGAATGACAGTTGTTAGAACAAGAACCATGATCATATGACCTGATTAAGGCATAAGATTATCGATTGGGGGGGGGGGGGGGCGAATATAGATCAGTTTGAATATATTTACAAAGGCTTTGAACAAAATAATCGTCTTCCTCATATGTTGAATGTGACAAACCATCTACTTGTGACTTGTTACAAACTAGACTAACATCATAATGATTAAAAAGGAACGCCAATATTGAAAGCACATGAAACCAGTCAAGATGTAGCGGATGAAAATGAGGAACTTGATTCAACACATAACACAAGAATTCATTGACACTGAAGAGGATATTTGGTGCCATGAAGAAAATAATCAGTATCAGAATATTCACTTGAAGGATTAGGAGCTGACTACTTTCAAAAGAATGTGACATGTGTGAATCATTTGGCCAAATAGAATCTTTAAAATGATCAAGTTCACAGCTCCACTCATCAATGAGAGGTATACATTCCAAACACAAGTTTGATACTAGATATTTACACGAGTAATGATCATTGAAACATAATATTCAGTCCAATAAGGGACCACATCTTAAAAGTTGAAAGATATATATTCAAAATAACAATTATCTTCCAAGAAGGAATTTTTATTCAATGAAACCATGCAAAGAAAAGAATTTTTTGAGAAAATCCAGATTTGACTTATTTCACCTCAAATCCTTGATAAGTCCCATAACTTTAAAGAATTATATAATTTCATTTTGAAGATTGAATAAGATCATGCATGGTGTGTGGACAGCTACCATCAATAATTTCAACTAGATCGCTACTATCCAAATGGTATCCATATACATCACTGATTTTGTGAGAATTTACATCTTCAACAAACATATTTCCCAAGTAATGAGATTCTTCTATTGAGCATACCCTATGAGTCGATTGGACAAATCTCATGAGAAAATTGAACTAAAGAATCCTCCTTATGCTAGAATGGAAATGATAAGGAATGGAATGGATACTTGATAATATCCTTACCTTCTTATTCATCATGGTTGACCTCACTACCTTGTGTCAATTTGAAATCCAACTCATTAGATGGTGAACTTGAAGAGCATGGAGTATCTTCTTCACAAGTTGATGCATTACAAACTGTAGAACGCAATAGTGAGGTGAAGAGGAAGTTTCCATGAGAATATATTCTTTAATCGGATTAGATTCAAGATCTAAATCTTTCAAAACAATTTTTTCTTGAGAGACCGAAAGATCAAAAGGTGCACTTGGGTAACCATGATTACATACAATAGTGGAGTCAAAATCAACAAAATGAAGGTCGTCCAAGACTTCATATTGATTGAGCAAATTAACTTTGTATTATTCATCACCAAGATTCCTAAATTCAAAATCAACCAAGGAAGGGAGAACATTATCTTGACACGGAGGAGAAGAAATATCAAAATAATCCTCACTTTCCTGCTCCTGTACTTGTGAAGAGTGATCAATACTTGGACTAGGAAGAGATTGATCAAGCAGATCAAGGGGCAAGGGATCATCACAAAGAGTTGACAAAGGATGAAAGGTATCCAAATAAGTTTCAAGACTGAAGTTATGAGCATTAATACCATCTTGATAAATCAAGGGATTAGCCTTCACCTTGGGCACCATGAACCACTCCAAGGTTTCCTCCATTGGATTTGAATCATGGAAAGTGAGATAAGATTGAGAAGATGGATTAGGAAATTGATTTTCAGATCTCCCAACTTGATTATTATCACAAGGAAGCACCCAAATTGGTATTGGAAAAGGAGGAGGACAGAGAGAAAAAGGAATAGTAGGTTCCTCCTTTGAGATTGGTGATTTCTCATAGTTTACGAAAGTTGGAGAAATAGGAACATATAAGGGTTTAGATTCAAACTAATTCAAAGAGATCCGAACCAAATTTTCAAACTTTTTCTTAAAGAAATCACAATCCATATCTTCTTCAGGAAATTCATAACATAAGTGAAGGAATCATTTAGAAAAATCCTCAATTGATTCATTAGGATTCATTCTAAGTCAATTTATTCTTTTATAAACAACTTGGTAATCATACCTATCCAAATCTTGTTGAAGCTCCCTGAGGAAATGATCAAAAGGATGAATAGAGGCAGATGGTAAGATATGACACCATCGACTAACACAACCTTGAAGAGTGAGGAAGAAAATCACACAAGAAAAATATTATCATCAATTTCATAATATTCACAAAATTTAAGAAAATTAGAGATGTGCTTAGCTATGGATGTTCCATCCTCACCATCGAAATTCAATTGAGACAAGTCATAAAGAGACTCATTGGGGCTTAAAAGATTATAATTAGATAAATTAGAGAAACACCCCGGGAGTATGATTTAAGGATGAGCCATTAACGATAAGAGATTCAAAATAGACTCAGTGGGCGCAAATTGTCATCTACCCTTCCCTCTAGTACCAAAATGTTAATAGTGGTAGATACCCCAACATATAGGGGGTCTCCTCGATGTGAAGTACCAATTAGACCTCACACCATTTGGAGTAGGATCCCCATTCGGAGTATCTTCCCGACCACCATAACATAAAGGTTCATCTTGGTTTCAATGGATAACATAAGAGATTATATACATAAACCTTGAATAAGAAAGTAAGTTTACATTATGAAACACTGATTGTAATGTGTAAAGTGAGACCATCGTGAGCTAGAGACAAAAAAGTGAGTCTCTAGAAGGAAGTAATAGTACTAACCTAAGAGAGAAACACGAGTGCATACAAATATTCATTAACAAAATAGTTCACATAACGATTGTAAAGTGAATAAAACATACATTCAACATGATAAGTACCAAATCCATTGAAATAGTCCAATTTCTCTAATACATATGAATATAACATATACCATAAACATACTAAGAATAGTCCTAAAACATTTGCGATACATGCATGAAAATGTGTTGGCTCATTGAATTAAATTAGGTCAAAGATCCAAGTATAGAGTTACAATGATGAGGCATTGGTTCCAGTAGTGGAACATTAAGTCAATTCTCCATTCTCCAAAGAGTACTTTTCTCTCCTATGCCAGTAGAAAAGTCAAGACTAACTCTCCAAAGATTAAGCCTCCAAAATCCTTTTGCTTGAGTTATGAGATTTCTTTTATAACAAGAGCAATGACCTTTCATATCCTCATGACTCTTGGATAACCCTCATGACTCTTGGACTACTAGTGTGTACTTCAGTCTTCTAAATAAATCTTGAACTTCAAAATGATTTTTGGACTTCTATACAATCTTTTTCCATATATGGCTACGTGACTCTTCATGTTCCACATATTACTTTTTTTACTTTCTTGAGAATACAACAGTACATTCCACATGATGTGGCATGACCCATGGACACATATTCACCATTATGATGACACTTGTACAAGTTACAAATTAACAATGATGGCATGGACTTCATGATCAGGTGGTAATGATGAGTTGTCTTCCTTATTGCTTCATCTTGTAGTCTTGATGGTATATCCGATCTATACTTCATCTTCATGAAAGATACAATTTTTTGCTTATATTCACACTCCAAATGGTCTTTGATCAATATCATAATCCTCTAAGTCATCATGCAATGTCTTATTTATATCTCAATTCATGATCTACTTCATGTCTCCATGATAGCTCTCTTTTGTTCTTCTTCTCCGCAAGTTTTCTTTGTTCATCTTCTTTAATATCTTCCTTGAGCATCACCTTGTCATGCTGAGATAATACTTCTGCTAATAAATATCATTCATGGCAAGGAAAAATCAATCTTAAAACATCTATTCTATCACTACCTAGCTCATGGAATGATTATCTCATGATAGGCCTATGAGAGGGTTAAAAGAAGAAGGCTTGATTAGGAGGGCACAATCAAATTCATCAAGGCTCACAAGAGGCCTACAAGGTGCACTTATGCACTCAATCAAGAGAGAAATAAAATCAAGGGCACAAGGGAACACTTCAAAGAGACAAAGGAGTGAGGCTTCAGGCCTTCAAGGTGTTCTCATGCGCTCAAAGAGACTAAGAGATTCCAAAGCGTTACAGGGAAAAGTGTCTACACAGAATTGCTTATCCCACTAAGGTGTGGTAGCTACCTTAGAAACAAACAAAGTAAAGCTACTTTCATTTTTCCTTTATGAAATATATATGAGAGAAGAACAAAGAAGACCAACCTCTGTCTTGCGCTAATCTCCTAGTTCAATTCCTCTCTCTCTTGATAGTATTTCGCTACTTGCTCCCTTGTACGCCCAGCTTCACAGAGTACCTGTAGGATCACAGTAGCATAACACTATACAAGAACATGGATCTATAATCATAAACAATCTAGGATCAGATGTAAATTGACCATACAAATGCATAAAACATAAATGACACAAGAGTATGGAGGAAAACTTGAATAGATTTTATTGATAATCAAGAAAGAGCCAAGGGAGTTACAACCAGTTGTTCTGACCCAGCATCATCCTCTCAGCAAGTAAGCCCTTCTTCACCTCATACAAAGATTAGATCACCCAACACTATGATGTTGTCTCAAGAAACCAACATCAATTCCTTACAAGATGCAAAATTCCAGCCTCCAGATCTCTGGGATGAGGGATCCATATATAGATATCTGTAAGGGAGATGAGTCAGCTTGTGATTTGATTAGTGTCTTCCCTCTGATAGTTCTTGCTTCCACTTGGAGATTGATGATCCCTTACTCATCCTTGGTCGAATTCAGAGAGGAAAGTGTCACAGGAGAAGTTTCTGGAAGATTCCATGCCTCTCCACCTCGCGGATTGACACTGCCATTTGTCACTTCTCGCCCATCGCACCCCATAGAAGGGCTTTTTGAAATGAAACGCACCCACAGAGTGTACTTAGGTGAGATGCAACACACTTTGCCTATGGAGCAGCTGAAATGATCCTGTTTTGACCAGTTTTGAGCAGTTTTTCATGGAGAACTTCTGGGAGAAGCTATAATCAGTTGACCTTGTTCCTTTAGGGGTTAGAACAACACTTTTAGGGACTTAGGAGCCCTTGGTTTATGGAAATTTCATGCTTGGGGTTGTATTGCCCAAAAATGTCTATAACAGTTGCCCCATAAAGCATGAGGTCGTTAATCTTTTGATGTGGGGTGAAATGCTTTATTATGAGGATCCGAAGTTCTTTCAAGCTGGGAGGAGACCTGTAATAAGATACAATACAATACATTATCTTCATAATATTTTCATGATCTAGCTGAGGCGGCATTCCCATGCTCAGCTCTATAAATTCATTTTCATGTACATAGGACAGACAATCGTCTGTGTAGACTGATGATTCTGGTAGAGTCATCATCTCTTTGATTGGATGATTATCTGTGTAGCAATAATTTACATTTGATGTCTTTATTTCCCTTAATATATATCGTAGCCCGGATGGATGAAACTAGATCCGGGGTCTTCAACCTCGTTCGATCTTGACTCGAAGTACAAGTCTATCCATGTGAGAGATGTTCTGGAGTCAAACATGGAAAGACATCGCCTGATTACCAGCCAATGATGTAAGCTGTTAACAGGCGCGAGAGGAATCACCGATAATGATAATGACCCTCAAGGTACTGCAATACAATTCATGTGGTGTGAATAAAGGACTTGGCGTCGAACACCACGCAAAATCTTTCGGTCGAAGGCCATTGATGTAAACCTGTCGCCGAAAGTGAGAAACTTGCCATTGAGGCATGCAAGCTTCAAAGTACTGAACGGGATGTTCCTAGATCGACTTCTTGGATAATGAGCTGATGTCGACAAGAAGCGATCCGTCACAGGAGGGCCTTAATGAATCCCACATCAATGACACGGAATGGAGCAAATGATTTTAATGGAGGTGAAAACGATCTAATGACATAAGGTTCAGGGTGGTGGTCATGAAAGAATGGAGTGTAAATGCATTGTAGCGGGTGAGACATAGGTGAATTCTCTGAATGACTTCTCTTGAACATATCGGCGACACTGACGTGATGGATTGGTAGCATTAACCCCAAATGTGGATGGTGTGATGGGACCATGGTGATGTGACCGGTGAATGAAACAACCCAACCCGACTTGGATGCGGAGTGAAAGTGTCATGTTCAAGAGCGACTTGCTACCAACAAAGTTTCTTCAAGTTTTCTTCCCAATTTTTCCCCAGTCATTGCTGACCAATACCTCTTTATTTTTTTCAAGCTTGAGGAGGATAACATATGCTTGTTCTATAATTTTCCCTTTGGGAAAACCCATCGCTATGTTTTAACGAGCCTAGCGATAGTGAAACTCGTTCTTGTCTGCTATGGACAAGTTTGTCGCTATTAGGTTTTAACGAGTTTAACGACAAAGATAACTCGGTCCTTTTCAATTTTAGAGAGTCTAAAAAGGAACGTAAAGGAAACTCCAAAATTCCTTTTTCGTCATCTAATCCCTTAAGTCCAAAAAAGTATAAAACAATATAGAAGGGATGAATTTTCGATCCTTTTAATGAGCCAAACAAAACAAGCGCTCGATCTTTTTGTGTAATAATCCCTCAGGTTCAAAAAGATTAAAATCTAAAGGAGGGATAGCACTTCCAGTCCCTTTAACAAGCTGGAGAGGCCAATGGCTCGGCAATCTTTTCATATTTTACGAGTCAGTTGAAAAGAGCTTAAAGGAGACTCGTCTTTTGAGGAACGAGTGATGAACTTGGGTAGCAGCTGATTCCAGGTAAGGTTTGGAATTTTCCAATCATGGCAGTGTTACAAGGATGGCTAGTGGGATCACTCTTCGCAGCTATTCCTCAAAAGGGGTAAACAATCAAATGGAGGTGAATGATCGGCCAATACAGAGTGGAGGTGATGATGAGAACACGACCAGGGCTTTAAAGGCTGAAGTACTACATTCACGATGGTTATTTACTGGAAATTAGTTCATTTTTTTTTTATTGAGCTTAAACACTGGGGGAAACATTTGCTCATGACTTATGTTTATTTTTTAACGAGCTTGAACTATGTACTAAAACTGCTCGATTAATCCAGTCGTAAAATAAGAATGTCTCATATATGAAAACGGCAATTTTTTGAGTTTTTCCCCACATCCTTTCTTTATGCAAGTTAGGAAATGACCAATCAAAAAAGAAAAAAAAGATAAATAATCGCTCTTTGTTTGCACGCCAAAAGGTTTGCATGCCCCCAGGTATAAAACAGAGTTTCAAGGTCACCTTTCAAATCTCCAACAAAACATTTGTTTTATCAGGAAAGGTCTACCTCTTTCAGGTTACCAAAGATTGTTCTATTCACAGCGCAAAGAAAACACTTCTTCGGCGATGTCTACCGAAATAGACAAAGGTGAGACAATCCACTCACATAACTTTGATGAGAGAATCTTATTCCAGTCTAACCCCCTCTTCCAATCACGGACGAGAGTACAGTCCAATCATATATCTCTCGTGGAAACCTACCCTATACCCGAAGTTTTCCTGCCAAAGAAGACCAGGGTGCATGCCCTCTGGGTTTCAGTCATGTCCCCCGAATCACTCGCGCTCATCAGGTGGATGTACTGGAGATTGATGAGACATTCCTTGTGTGAAAAGACCATTCAGGCACGGCATATGACTATTTGCTCTGTGTGATCCGAGAAATGAAAGCTGGTCTACGAGCTTGACCATTCTTCCTTCGTGCGGAAAACACACTGCTCTAAAGAGTGATGAGACAATGGCTCCCATGCAATAAATATAGTATCATCCAAGGAGTTGATTATAATCCAGGGGTCCTTGAACTACCATTACGTTCATGTGAACGGTTTTCCCTCTCAACATTATGGGCACATTGGGAAGGATCCCTAACGGTCGACTGGTTCCTTTGTCAAAGCCTATCAGATTTCTCATCTCAGGCAAAAGCAATGGCGAACCAAGCGCTTTCCAAGCAGTCGAGGAAAGGATACTCACAAAAGCCCCTTCATCTATGATGGTACCGGCCATAACCATTCTATATATTTGAACAATGATTCGGAATGGTACATTAGCTGGTAAACGGGGTCTACCTAGTTGATTCCAGTTCAAAGAAACAACTAGGTTGCTTGGAGGTGGGACCGAATAGACGGCCGGGTACGACTCTGACAAACTTCCTTCCTATGGTAAAGGAATGGGTAAATTGCCCCCATGTTCATCGAAGTCTGTGCTTACGAAAAGAATTTGGATGGTGTCATCCTTATTCTCTTATGTGACTCTATCATCTGAAGATGGAACCTCTGAAGGCAAGACCGGGTCAACTGCCGCCTTGACCTTTTGACTTTCGTCTGGTATGGGTTCAGATGGTTTGTCTTCAATGATAGACGCTTCGGTCGACCACCCGGGCGGGTCAGCCAGATTTTCAACTAGTGACGGACTCGGCAAGAGTTTTTTATATCTAGGAGGAAGTCGTAACGATGAAACCGGACGATCATCCAAAACTCTTTTAGCCTCGTCTAAGAAGGGACAACGGTGGACGGCATGATCGCCTTCGCACAGTTTACAAGGAAATCTATATTTTCCTTTTTGTCCTAGGGCTTCACTTTCACTAGTCAACGGTGTGTTTTCAACATGATCATCAGAGGTTGACGACACCGGGTTGCGCAAAGGAGGAGACCAGTCCCTTAAGATCCGAGGGATACAGGGACAATCTTGATGATAGTGGTCTCCTTTACAAATGACACATGGAAATTTAGGCCTGGTCGGTGTAGTGTGTGGATTTTTGCTGGACGATGCTTGGTTGCCCCCTTTCGCTTTTGGCTCCTTCTTCTTCTTCTCTTTCTTCTTCTTTTCCTTCTTCTTCTGAGGTAATTGACTTTTGGCTTTACCAGCCTCATCAAGTGAAGAGGAAGGAGGAGAGGAAGAATTGGAGGAAGTAGAAGGTTGGTGGGTAACTCTGGAATCGTCTAGTTGCTGACTCGATTGCTCAGGAATTGCGGTGTTATGAACGACAGAGGTTGAGAAGAGCCATACGGGCAAGCCGATTGTCAGTCCTGGAAGCGACAATGTGGCCATATGGGGTGCACCAACATCTCCCCAAGAGGAGAAGGGACTAGGATTTCCTCCAAGGGGAATTCCTTGGTTGGTGGATTCCATTTTCTCAACCTAAGATCAACGTAGGAAAGGGTGATGATTATTCCGTTTAAAATAAATTTTAGACGCTTTGACACAACTTTTTTTTTTAATTTTAAAGAGTCGAGAAAAAACAAAAGATGACTCTAGTCGCCTTCGATTTTTAATGAGCCTGAAGTGACAAGTTCTCAAATAGACCTTTTCCGTTAAGGAGTCTGAAAAGGAACGAAAGGGACTGCTCTGGAAATCTAGGTAAAGGGATTACCAAACCAATCGCAAAACTGCAGAATACGTTTTACGGTACGACAGTCAATCTTCCCGAATGCTGTGTTCAGTGCATTGCGATCGATAGGGCGGCAGACACGGCTTCCTATGGATAAATGATTAAGCCTATTGTGGTCTCCCAAAATATACTCGAAGGTACGTGGGAGCACAAGTCCGTACTGGCACTTATCGTCTCAAAGTGGAGGAATCACCCAACCATCAGTGAGAACAACAGTTACCAGGCTTTACGACGCCGGAATACGTCTCTAGCCTAGACTTCTAGATGTTGTGTGTTAGGTTCCAAAGCATTGTTAGATTCATTAAATTTATTTTATAGTTGATCTTGCTTAAGAAATTTGCCTTTCAGGTTCACCGCGAGATGTAGATGTACAATTCCTAAAATGCAATCTAAGATGATAAACAATCTTTTATCTTCTTTGTGCAATGAAAATCCTAGCTACTAAGGAAAGAGAGACAGTATTCTTTCACAAAGAGCAAAGAGCACACACTGAATGCACTGTCCTAAATCAAACCAATCAAATAGTATAAATGCAAATGCACATGCATGTATTTGTTTTCGGCTTTCTTAGTATGTGAATGATAAAAATAAAGCTAATGCGCAAATCTGAATTACTTTTCAAGCGACAATTACTAACAAGTTTCTTTTCAAAATCAAAAATGGAGACAATCACAACACTTTACGATTCGGAAATGAATACTTGCTTTCGACACTAGAAAGACTACAAATTCAGACCAAATACAATAGCAACAGGGTAATCGACCATCAATAGCAACCAAACTCTTTCCTATGACTGAAAATGACACTTGTGAAACTTTCAAATCAAAGGACGATGATACAATTACGTTACTTTTTGCAAAGGAGAACTGAAAATGACTCAACAAATACACAAAAACATTTACAGTTCTTTGCACATTGGAGGCGGAATAACAGCAAGGAAAAGGGGTTTCAAACAGAGATATACTGATTACAGGTAGCAAAATTCATGAATAGAACTGAAAAGAATGAATCACAGAAACCAAAACTGAACAATGCCTAGTCTGATCAGCGCACCTGTAACACAGTGAACTTGAAATGCAGCACACCTACTACACTCGGGAAGTGCGCTGAATTTCAGATTCACAGAACAGAACCTGCGCTGGGCCAGAGACGAGACTTTGCTTGGGTTCCGGGTCATAGTTTGCAGTTCAGTTCATGGGTTTTGGCCGAGCAAATGGTAATCAGTAAAGCAACAATCAGGGGTAGATCTAAGGAGGTTACTAGAGCTACCACGAGGGCAATTAGAGAGTTTGTGAATCAGTTGTTTAAGTCATAAACAAATCTCAGAGATTGACTAAAGCGGCATTTATCTACTTTGCATTTGCATAGCAAATGCAGTTCGAAAGCTACCTTGCTCGACTTCAGGCTCCGCCTGTAAGTTTATAAAATAAACAACAAGGAAGATAAACAAACAAACTAATTTGTCCCCAGCGGAGTCGCCATTTTGTTACAGGGAAAAGTGTCTACACAGAACTGCTTATCCCACTAAGGTGTGGTAGCTACCTTAGAAACAAACAAAGTAAAGCTACTTTCGTTTTTCCTTTATGAAATATAGATGAGAGAAGAACAAAGAAGACCAACCTCTGCCTTGCGCTAATCTCCTAGTTCGTTTCCTCTCTCTCTTGATAGTATTTCGCTACTTGCTCCCTTGTACGCCCAGCTTCACAGAGTACCTGTAGGATCACAGTAGCATAACACTATACAAGAACATGGATCTATAATCATAAACAATCTAGGATCAGATGTAAATTGACCATACAAATGCATAAAACATAAATGACACAAGAGTATGGAGGAAAACTTGAATAGCTTTTATTGATAATCAAGAAAGAGTCAAGGGAGTTACAACCAGTTGTTCTAACCCAGCATCATCCTCTCAGCAGGTAAGCCCTTCTTCACCTCATGCAAAGCTTAGATCACCCAACACTATGATGTTGTCTCAAGAAACCAACAGCAATTCCTTACAAGATGCAATATTCCAGCCTCCGGATATCTGGGATGAGGGATCCATATATAGATATCTGTAAGGGAGATGAGTCAGCTTGTGATTTGATTAGTGTCTTCCCTCTGATAGTTCTTGCTTCCACTTGGAGATTGATGATCTCTTACTCATCCTTGGTCGAATTCAGAGAGGCAAGTGTCATAGGAGAAGTTTCTGGAAGATTCCATGCCTCTCCACCTCGCGGATTGACACTGCCATTTGTCACTTCTCGCCCATCGCACCCCATAGAAGGGCTTTTTGAAATGCAACGCACCCACAGAGTGTACTTAGGTGAGATGCAACGCACTTTGCCTATGGAGCAGCTGAAATGATCCTGTTTTGAGCAGTTTTGAGCAGTTCTTCATGGAGAACTTCTGGGAGAAGCTGTAATCAGTTGACCTTGTTCCTTTAGGGGTTAGAACAACACTTTTAGGGACTTAGGAGCCCTTGGTTTATGGAAATTTCATGCTTGGGGTTGTAGTGCCCAAAAATGTCTATAACACAAAGAGATTAAGGAGTGAGGCTTCAGGCCATCAAGGTGTGCTCATGCACTCGAAGAGGTGCAATTATTCATGTCGAAGGACTGCACTCAAATGTAGGCTTCAAGCTTCGTGACTGCACCATGTGTTCAAATGGAAAGATGAAGCTTCATGCTTCATGATTGTGCCATGTGCTCTAAGGCTTCATGCTTCATGAGTGTGACATGCACTCTAAGGGAATAAAGAAGCCTCATGCTTCATGAGTTCTCCATGCACTCAAGGAGGGTGTAGCTATTTGAGTCAAAGGAGTGCTCTCATAGTCCCGAAGTGCGCCCGTTCTCTCAGATTGCACTTTTGAAGGCAATGAGGTCCTTGTTTGTCCAAAGTGAAACTTTTAGAGGTGAGAAGATCCTTGTTCTTCTGAAGTGTGCTTTTTCACTGAGTGTTTGAAGTGCACTTCATTTTTTTGAAGTGTTATTAGGCTTGGGTGCAATTCTCTCCAACAGTGGCTACTTGTTAATCTGGAATTTACTTTTCACTGAGGGAGGCAACACAAGGCTAGGTGACTTATCCTTAGGAAGTACTAATGAACTGTGAGAGGGAGGAGACCTTAGAAAAGACTTAGTGCATGAGTATGGGAGGAAGGATAGGTCAATGAGGCTCATGAGAAAGTTACACTCATCACCTAGTAAGAGGGTAAATGCCTTTAGAATTTTCACTGAGATGGAGAACCAAGAAGAGCTTTCAAAATAGCTAGTGTGGGACCAACACAATAGGAGAAATAAAGGCATATTTACTTGAATCAAACATGGATCACACACATAAATTCCATCAATATAAGCCAACAGAATTCATAGGACTCATGAACAATAGTCACAACTTGAAATGACATCCAAGCGACACATATTTCTAAGTGCGATAGTTGAAATGACACATTACGACACTTAGAACACAAGTTATGAGAAAAGTGTCAACTAGGACGAAAAGGTGCGCTTAGCTGTAAGAATGTGTCTACTGCATATTCAAATGATATGTATGACCATGTAATTGTTGAAATGTGGCAACAAGAATATTCCGATTTTAATTTGTCCTTCAATTAAAATTCGAATTTAGTCTCACCAGTTGCTTGGAAAATAATTAATTAATTCATATTGAGTTAATTATTTGGAGAAATTCAAGCTAGAAGTCTTTGTGAAGTCATGCAACAGTTATTCCTTTGATTGAGGAGATTATCCCTTAATTAAGGAGATAAGGTTGAGTTATATTTGAGTTGTAATTAGTTAGCTCAGTTTATTGAGTTAAGTCCAGTTAAATTAGTTCCAAACTATTGGAGGAACTAATTGTGAGTTCAGTCAGTTAATGCATGCGTGCATGAAACTAGTGTACTCCAGCTAACTGAATATTCTCTCATAAATAAGTCATGCATGTTAGTTCAGACAAAGACCCAGTTGAGATTAAAGGCAGAGACAGTGTACTATCAGTTGCAAGAATTTTCCTATAAGAAAATCTCTTACATGCAGAAGGAATTCGTTCCTTGAGATTTGCACAATTTTACAGTGTGTTGGAGCAGTGTGTGAGATCAGTGTCACACAAGGTTATAGCAGGAACACCCAGGGAAAACTACGCAAGGAAATAGGAGGCCTGGAGGGCAAAGGAAAGGCATATGAGCTGTCTATTCTGTCTATGAGAAGTACTGAGGGATTGTACTGAGAGCTGGATAGCTATGAGAGCTAAAGTTATGTATAATCCTGAGATATTTCCACTTGTATGATAATATATATAGCGAGGCTTTTAGTTGAGGCTTTCCCTAGAGTATTCTTATGTGTTTCATGTGTATTGATTCTTCTTCTCTGTTATATGTGTTCTGTTTGATCTTGCTCAAATCGATTAAGCTTTTGCAAGTTTGATTGTAGAAGTAGATTAAGTATTTTGCTTTAGTATATTGCATTATCAGGTTAATCTATAGTGAGAATTTCTACATGGTATCAGAGCAAAGGTGATCGAAGCTATGAACAGTATACTGAAGAAGGGAAATTTGAAGTTTGAAGTTCTTGGTTGGAGGAGTAAAATCGAATTCTTATCATACTTCTAAGTTCACCAATGGCGTTCAATGGCTCAAGACTCGAGTATGCGCTTGATGGCAACTCGAATTACATGGCATGGAAGGATTTCATGGAAGCGGTATTAGAAGACAATGGTTTGAAGGATTTCATTGATCAAGAAATCCCCAAGCTAGCTGCAGCTAATGCACAAGAATTGGTTGAATGGAAGAAGTGTGTCACGAAGGCGAGGCGGATTCTTCTGGAGGGAGTTAAAGACCATATTGTCTCGAGTTTCCATGTGAAGGAGACTCTGTTTTCAATGTGGAAGACATTGAAGGATCTCTATCAGAAAAGCAGCGACCAGAGGAAACTATCACTCAAGGATAAGCTTCGGAAAATCAAGATGGAAAAGGGTGATACTATTTCTACATGTCTAAACAAGCTGACCACCTGTAGAGATGAGCTTGGTAGTGTAGAAATAACTACAACCAACGATGATATGGTGAGTCTTACTCTCCTCAGTCTTCCTAAGAGCTGGCATAGCTACCAAGACTCTATGAATGGAAGAGAGAAATTTTCGAATTGGGAACAACTGTGGTCATATCTGATGCAGGAGGAGATCAGGACGAGCACCAAATATGGTTCTTCATCTAAGCATGATGATGAAGAAAATCTAGCCTTAGTAAGTAAGGCAAGGAAAGGGAAAGGGAAGGCTTCCCATTCCAAATCGAATTCTTCTCATGGAGGGAAGAAGATTGACAAATCTAAGTGAGATGCTTTAATTGTCATGAGGTGGGCCATTATGCAACTAATTTTCCATTGAAGAAATCCAAGAAGGGATCCTCGAAAGGATCAGAAGGTGAGGCATTAGCCTCACAGTTAGAATTGGATTTTACCCTCATCTCATGTATGGTTTCATCGATGGTGGGTTGTGTTTGGTATCTTGACAGTGGAGCCTCATTCCACATGACCAGCGACAAAAGTTTGTTCAGTACCTTGGAGGAGAAAGACCTCAAGATGCGCATAGAGATGGGTGACGACGAGAAGTACAGTGTTTCAGGAGTGGGCACGGTTACTTTTCAAAGGGAGCATGGATCTCCTCTCACCTTGACAGATGTGAAGTATGTGCCTAGACTTATGAAGAACTTGGTATCGGTCGTGATGTTGGAAGACAAAGGCTACGATGTTGTCTTCAATAAAGGAAAGGATTTCCTGAGACACATAGCCACGGGTCAGACCAAGAGGATTGGGATTCAAGTGAAGAATCTCTACAAACTAGAGGTAGATGACTGTGTTGCATTGAGCTCGAAAGCATAATTGGTGCAAAGCTAAGACATTGGTGAGTTATGGCATAGACGGTTGGGCCACTTGCATCATGGGGCCTTGAAGATAATGTAGCAGATCTCTACCGGACTTTCCAAAGGTAAACTTGAGAAAATGGACACATGCAAAGGTTGTACCTTAGGTAAGTACACCAAGTCTTCCTTTCATGATCGAGATAATCGAGGTGATCTTAGAGCAAGTTTATATTGATGTGTGTGGACCATTCTCGACAACATCCACTGCGAAGCAAAGGTATTATGTGATTTTCATTTATGATTTTTCTCGTAAATGTTGTATTTATTTCATGCAGAAGAAGGATCAAACCTTCTCAAAGTTTTGTGGGTTCAAAGCTTTGGTTGAGAAAGAATCAGGGAAGAAGATCAAGGCCTTGAGAAGCGAGAATGGTGGAGAGTATGTCTCTCAAGAGTTTAAGGACTTATGTGCAGCAAAAGGAATTAAACAGGAATTGACGGCACCTCATAACCCACAGCAGAATAGGGTGGCCAAAAGGAAGAACATAACAATTGTGGGGGCAGCTCGGGCGATGCTGTATAACCAAGGCCTACCACTTCATTTGTGGGCTGAGGCATGCAACACAGTGGTCTATTTGCATAATAGAAGCCCGCATCGCATACTTGGGATGAAGACACCAGAAGAGGCTTTCTCCAGGAAGAGACCATATGTGAGTCACTTCGGGATCTTTGGCTCATCGGTATTTTTCCATGTGACCAAGGATGCCCAAAAGAAACTTGAGCCGACAGCTGAGTTGGGGATACTTGTGGGGTACACTGATACACCTCACAACTATTATATGTACTTGCCTACCAATTGGAGGACAGTACACAGAGATACAAAGTTTGATGAGCAGAAGGCCATGTGAGTTTCCCTTGAGAGGGAGCTCCAACTACAGGCTGTGGAGGAACTTTTGGTTCCTAAGGAGGAGGAGCCTCAAACTGATGCGGAGCAACCACATCGAGAGGTTCTAGGAGTGGAGGCATCCACTCAAGCAGAATCTTCCAAATATGGGCGGAAGCACTCAAGAGAAGCTGACAGATTGTTGTCGGATGCGAGAGAGAATGTGGGAGAACCATCTTCTCAGCGCACACAAAGGAGGTCACCTAATATGTAAACTAGATACATGGCCCTTGTTGGGGAATGTATTGAGACTGAGCCATATTCCTTTGAGGAAACAGTGCAACAACCGATTTGGGTTGATGCTATGGTGGAGGAGTATGAATCCATTGTTCAGAATAGTGTTTGGGATGTGGTTCCAAGACCGAAGAACAAGTCAGTTGTGAGTTCCTGTTGGATTTACAAGGTAAAGCAAGCTACTGATGGTAGTGTGGAGAAACATAAGGCGATATTTTTTGCCCATGGTTTCTAACAGGTCGAGGGGATCAACTATGATGAGACTTTTTTTCCTGTCGCAAGGTACTCTTTTATCATATCGATGTTGGCAATATCAACACAGATGGGTTGGAAGATCCATCAAATGGATGTGAAGACTGCATTCCTCAATGGCAAGATTGAGGAAGAGATGTACATAAAGCAGCCGAAAGGTTTTGAGAACTTCGATCGTGAGTCGCATGTGTGCCGAATCAAGAGAGATTTGCATGGGCCGAAGCAAGCACCTCGTGCTTAGTAAACCAGGATCAACAACTACTTCACCAAGTTGGGCTTCACAAAGAGTGAAGTGGATGCGAACCTGTATCACATCATTGTGAAAGGTAAGCCATTGATCATTGTTCTTTATGTTGATGATCTCATATTGACAGGTGATGATCAGTTGATCATGTCTTGCAAGGAGGACCTTGCAAGAGAATTCGAGATGAAATACATGGGTCTCATGCACTACTTCCTTGGCATGGAAGTGTGGCAGAAGGATGGGGAGTTGTTTGTGTCTCAGGGCAAGTATGCCAATGAGATACTCAAGAGATTCTACATGGATAAGTGCAAGCCCATGCAGACTCCTCTAGCAGGTAACTGGAGGAAGGAGGATGCTACTTCAAGAGAAGTAGTAGAAGCTACTGTGTACAGGTAGCTTGTGGGTTCATTGATGTACTTAGTGAACACACGACCATATTTTTGCTATGCAGTGAACTAGCTGAGTCAAGCTATGGTTCAGCTTACCAAGTTGTTTTGGAACGCAGTAAGCATGCTTTGAGATACCTCAAAGGCACATCTCAGTATGGATTATGGTATAGATGGACAGAGGGAGTGAAGCTACAAGGCTTCACTGATGTAGATTGGGAAGGGACTCCATCAGATCGGAAGAGCACATGAGGAGGAATTTTCAACCTTGGGTCAGTGGCAGTTTCTTAGTATAGCAGGAAACAGAGATCAGTTGCACTCAGCTCGGTAGAGGCTGAATACATGGCTGCAAGTCAGGTAGCATGTGAGGCCATCTAGATGCGGAAAATTCTATTTGGTTTGTTTGATCAGAGGATGGATCCAACTATGATCTATTGTGATAATCATAGTTGTATCAAACTCTCTGAGAATCTAGTATTTCATGACAGGTCCAAGCATATGGACATTCGGTATCATCATCTCAGGGACTGTGTGGCAAGGAGGATCATGTTGTTACAATATATTTCGACCGAGGAGCAAGATGCTGACATTTTGACTAAGGCATTGTCAAAGTGTAAATTCGAGTTCCATAGAGACATGATCGGGGTGGAAGATAATCCCTTTCTTGTTGAGAGGGAGTGTTGAAATGTGGCAACAAGAATATTCCAATTTTAATTTGTCCTTCAATTAAAATTCGAATTTAGTCTCACCAGCTGCTTGGAAAAAATTAATTAATTCATCTTGATTTAATTAGTTGGAGAAATTCAAGCTAGAAGTCTTTATGAAGTCATGCAAAAGTGATTCCTTTGATTGAGGAGATTATCCCTTAATTAAGGAGATAAGGTTGAGTTGTATTTGAGTTCTAATTAGTTAGCTCAGTTTATTGAGTTAAGTCCAGTTAAATTAGTTCCAAACTGTTGGAGGAACTAATTGTGAGTTCAGTCAGTTAATGCATACATGCATGAAACTATTGTACTACAGATAACTGAATATCCTCTCATAAATAACTCATGCATGTCAGTTCAGACAAAGACCTAGTTGAGATTAAAGGCAGGGACAGTGTACTATCAGTTGCAAAAATTTTCCTATAAGAAAATCTCTTGCATGCAGAAGGAATTCATTCCTTGATATTTGTGCAGTTTTACAGTGTGTTGGAGTAGTGTGTGAGATCAGTGTCACACAAGGTTACAGCAGGAACACCCAGGGAAAATTGCGCAAGGAAATAGGAGGCTTGGAGGGCAGAGGAAAGGCATATGAGCTGTCTATTCTATCTATGAGCAGTAGTGAGGGATTGTGCTGAGAGCTGGATAGTTGTGAGAGCTAAAGCTGTGTGTAATCTTGAGATATTTCCCCTTGTATGATAATACAGATAGCGGGGTTTTTAGCTGAGGCTTTCCCCAGAGTATTCTTTAGTGTTTCATTTGTATTGATTCTTCTTCTCTGTTATATGTGTTCTATTTGATCTTGCTCAAATCGATTAAGCTTCCGCAAGTTTGACTGTAGAAGTAGATTAAGTATTTTGCTTTAGTATATTGCATTATTAGGTTAAGCTATAGTGAGAATTTCTACAGTAATACAGAAGAGTGTGCTAGAACTAACTTTGGTGATATGCAAAGGTGTGACACATGCAGGAGTGAAAACACAAAAGATACACTACTACAGGAGGAAAACATGAAGAAGCAACTTGCAAAATGTGAACGACGTTAAAAGTGACACATGCTAGAGTGAAGATAACATGAAAATTATTCTTATTAAAGTGAAGGTGAGCAAAGGCAACAACCACGAATGTGAAAATGACACCTAGGAAAGCGACGGTATGCAAAAGCGACAATTGAGAAAAATCACTCAAATATGAGTTAAAACACAACCAAAGTGAGGGAGACTATCAACAGAAGTGCGCACTGATGATCATCATGAGTTGAACATTGCACATGCACTATCTTGATGGATGGTACTATGCCTGTTCAAGCTTGCATAAAGGAAGTGTTATCATGAACTCATCTACGATTGTGCATGAGAATGACCTTAAAAATGACTTGAAGACTTAAATGATTTTCAAAGCATCAAATGACCATGGAGTAACCATAGAGAAATAGATCATAAGGTCCCCAGTAGGCTCCAAAATTCAAGTGTGAGAAAAAATTTGGAGGGTGTTGATCGAAGCAAAAACATGACCTCTGTCATAATAGATGTCCACTGCCACCATAACACCTCTGAAGCCCCTTCCCAAAGATTAATTCTCCCACCAATCATCAACAATCCTTGAAACAAGCCATCATGTTCACGGTGCAATACTCTGATTATAACTGAGATGCCATTACGCCATAGCCCTGACTCCTATTTTTGCATCCCCATATACTTTCTATCTTACTCAAACATCCTACAAGATTGTGGCCTTGCATCCTTGTACCATCCATTCATCCCATGCTTATATGTCATCATCTTCTCTCTATGTGGGTTGAGGAATAATGTGCAAGGTTTATTATTACTAACACTTATTATCTCTTGTAATTGTAAAATCAATGTGTTTCAAACCTTGCTTATGTACTTCTAAAGTGGGTTGTTGTACATCTCACATCTTGCTTTTTCTAAAAGAAACTTAAGAGTATGCTTTCACACTTTCATGAATTTTTATTGGCCCTCAATACTAGGAAGCTTAAAAATTGTCCCAGCAATCCCGATCTTCCATTCTTCTAGTTCACTAAACTTTTTTAATATTGTGCCTTTTAACCTCCTAATTTTTTCCTTCAATGCTAAGAGGCCTTTTGCAAGATTATTTATCTTCCCTTGAATGTGTTCTTGGTGACTAACATATGGAATCCCTGTAACTACTATGGATGTCTTCATATCTGCTTGCACTTCATTTATGGTTGGTCCATAATGTGAATTATCTACCATCTCACTGAATACTATTTTGAGCCTTTGATGAGTTCTTCAAAAGAGGGTATTCATGATCCCTCCATTGCAAACTATATCTCTCCTCAAGATCCTGCAAATATATATACTTTTTGTACTTATAACCCATCCGATCCTAAGTTTCAATGCTTTTGTCATCCTCTTATATTATGATATCTGTACTCATTTCACCATCCCCTTCTTCTTCTACCCATTCTTCTTCTTGAATTATGGCATGGACTCCATGCTCTATAGTTCCACATGCTTCTTTTCCCTTAGCACCACCTGATTGCAAAAAAACTCTTCATTTTCCAATTTCATGCTCGTGACCAAAGGTCCTCCTTTTAATGTTATGATGGACAATTTTACTTCCTTCCCTTTTGGTTCTTACCCTTGTTGGCATATCATGTGACCTACAACCCCATTGAATTTATCTCTTTTTTGGTTAGATTCTTCTTTAACCATATAAGGTTAAGCTCAACTAATATTTTCAAGAATTCATGGGAGACAGTTGAAATAACCTTCTCTTTCCTCCAAATAGCCAACACATTTGATTGCAATTGCTTGCAAATGACATTATCATCACCTAAAATCAACGATAGAATATTTTGCATGCTATTTTTTACAATGCCCAAATTGTATTCCCTGATGTTGGTGAGGAAACAATGGAATATCTGAAAACTAAAACCACTATAATCTAGATTGAGTATAATGGAAAACATTCTAGTTCTGGCCACCATATCCAAGATATTGAGTTTCTTACCAAAGGTAATGTCATCGATATCATGCAATCCTTGGAATCTATCCATAATCAACTGTAACAATGCCATGATTGTAGGGGGGAATGAGAGCAATTATCCTTATTACCTCTCAAAGGCAAGAAGAAATTGTAAGTCTTACCTCCTTACAAGGATGTTCCATAAACCTATGCTAAATCAAGGAAAGCATTGATGGCTTCACTTCCCAACTTAATATCCTCCAATCAAATTGGGCTACTTTGGACAAGCATGTGTCTAACTCCTCCAATTTAGAGAGGACATCCCTTGTCTTCATAAAATTTAAATCTGATCCAATTATAAAGATCCAATTCCCCATGTCCTTTTCTTTTTGTAGATCCCTTGGATGCTTTTGCTGAAGAGTAATATGGACTCCTTTAGATATGGGTTTGTTGATTTGCCTTGTTCTTTGCTCCATAAGAGCATCACTGTCCAAAGAACCAATTGATGTACTATTGAACTATTGTTTCCTTCTTGCAAAGTTATTTATGGCATTTGTGATTTTTAAGTTCTGTTTCCATCTGTTGTCCTTGAGAAAATTTTCAAAGTCCACCTATACAAACATTCAACATACCAATCCCTTTAATTTAATTCACAATTTATTTTATCAAATTTCTTTTGAAAATATCCAAAAGTAATTTTGCTGAAAGATTTCAACAAAAAATGGGAAACTAGTAAATCAAAAAATTTCTATTGAAAAATTCCCTGGTAGAAAACCAAACCAATTTTATTAATAATAATAAGGAAGAATTACATCATTTTTTTTAACTTGGAAATTTTAATCATCTACTGCAACAACATGAATCCACAAATAAACTTGTTTTTGACAACAACTCAACCTCTCCGCCAATAAATTCATTAGTTAAAATAACACATTCTCTCCACCAATAATATTAGTTGTTGCAATAACTCAACCTCTCCACAAATAAATTCAAATTGCTGAGATACTCAACCTCTCCAACAATAAATTCAGCTGATGCAGTAATTCATCCTCTCCACAAATAAATTCAAGCCAACATAATAAATTCGTCCCAACAACATAAATTTGGCCCAATAGAATAATTCTGGTCCACTCTTTATGCTATCAAATCGATTTCTATAGATTCAACATGCAAGAATATAAATTGGCTAGGGTTTATGCAATTCTTGGTATGGTAGCCCGATCTGGAAATATTTTGAGCCCTAGCTAGGGTTTCAACTCCCACGAAATAAAATTGACCCTACATGAGAAATTCAGCTCCTACATACATTTAAGAACCCAAACACTTATGAAATTACCCTTTAAACCCTTAGACTCGTAGGAAACCCAACTCTAATACTATTGTAATATCACAAAAAATAATTTGACAATTTTTTCCAAAAGTTCATTTTGGTTTTTAACCCAATCAAATTTCATAATTTGCACCATTAAATTATCAATCCAAAAAATATATTCAACAATGTAAAAACCCAGAAACTACAACTCAAATTTAACAAAAGAATAACAACAAAATCTCAGCCTTATTATATTAAATATGCAGCTAGAAATACATGTCAAATATGGTTTTGAGAACTTGTTAAAATACTAGCAAGACATCTGTATGGATGATGATGGCTTCTCTAACAATATGCACCGATGAGAGATCCGATTAACCTATCCTTGCTATCTCCACATTAATCCCAGTGAGTGGATGTAATTTGATCTCTACTTTTTCGAGTGGCTAGGATATATGTCTCAATATTGAAACCCCTCCTGATTGGAACAACTAAGGTGGATCACTTACCACCGAACTAACCATATACATAATATGGGATCTCACCCAAACAAGCTCTAAGAGATCAACTCAACAACAACAAATAATAATCCAAATGCATGCCTAAGGAGTAAACTCTCATCTCCTTTAATAGTCATGGGTTATTGGAATACCATGGGTCATCGCAATACCATTGGTATTTTTCTTCTTTTATTAAAGTGACTTATACTATTCTTTTTCCTTAGTCACTTTTTAATTAATTAATTCCCAACTATTAAATTGTTACTCTTTAACTTGTAGTCTATGGGAATCTATAGGCTACTTAGTTAGTCTATGTTTCTAGTGCTCGGAAAAGGGGAAATTAAACCAAATGACCTTAAAATATGGGCTTGGCTATAAGCTAAATTCATACTTAAAATATTAAGATTCAAATTGTAAGTAGAGACCATTAATCATCATGCAAGGTCATGATGTCTCCTTGCAATGTGAAGCATGAGGCTTATGAATTGTCTTTTGTTGGTAGCAAATATGGATATATTTCATGAGAATTTCCATGAATATAAAGGGAAAGTTACAAAACATTAGTATTAGCTTTCGAGTATGTCATCATGGCTCTTATGTGCAAAAAATATGATGCCTAGTTTGACACCTCAGAGAAAAGGTAGACTTAGCTATGATTCCTATTGAGAGACCAAGTTTCCATGATTTTATCGACATCTTTAGAAACACTCTTCAATGACCAAGTTCATTCATCCACACTATAAAATCGTCATCAAATAATCATGAACAACATGTAGCATTCAAATAGATAATATAATTGTATGACTTCAAATTAAAGACAAGTGCGTAGACTTATCTGAAATATTTTTCTAATAACTGAAGAAGGGTGTGTGCTAACCATAGGCTCAGTTGGGCTTGTCTTACCTACAACTCGCTACCCCCTAGCCAATCCATGATACCACCAGGGGAAAACTTAGGTTCTCGATTTAGCTATGAAAGCCACTATCCTTCACAGGAAAGCAATGGCAGTGAAACTTTACCCATTGATCCCTCCACAAATTGTCTAGATTCCTTCCCAATTGATTGTAACTACATAATAGATTCCCTTCTCTACCCATGTAGTACCTCAAGGATCTATCTAACCCAACCAACATTAAATTCATAACCCCTTTCTACCCAATTCATATTTGGGTTTTCCTGCCTTGCATTTCTAGTCAAAGTAGAGATTTAACATGCCAAAACACTTGAGAATGGTCCCTAATTGGATTCATCATCATTTGGGCATGTATTTTTGTTTCCCTTGGAAGTTTTATCTGATAAAATTTTCCAACAGAAACAAACTCACGATTTAGCTCATTTCACTAGTGGGTGTTCTCTGCCTTCTCCAAAATCTTCTTTTGCACTTCTGGGGTCTTCGACACACTCTCCATACTAAGAAAACTTTCTCTCTCGACTCTCATGTGCATTTCCTTTTTCTTGTTGTGGAGTAGGAAGATTCTCTCTACGGACATAGACAATCCCTCTAGCCCAGGGGAGAGGGTCTAGCCACAAACAAGACAATATAATGTAAATTTACTTAGATTAGAATTGAATAAGAAGGCCTATCTCTTATAACATTAATTTACTTGATGGTGATCTTGCTTCCTTGCTCCAGCTTCCTTTCGTTCCTTCCGTTCAAGTACCTGAAACAAAAATGAAAGAAACAACAACAAACTTGATAGCATAAAATTGAATCCAATCTACTTAAAGCGTCAAGGAGTTCTAAGCTATCAAATGTAATATTACACCCGATATAGGAAATAAACCATTAGTTGTATTATCATAAACTTCGAAGAGAAATACAACTAATGGCTTATGGTTGGAGGTTTCTTTCGATGTGTCTGGATTCCAACACCACTGGTATCATCTCATGATTCACCCTCAAAACAATGGAAGTTCAAGGCTTCTTCCTCTTTGCTCCAAACCAAACAAACTACACACTTATTCTCCCTTCACAAACACAAACTAGAAGGTTAAGGCTCTCAAGATGGTTATCAAGATTTGCAGATTATTCCAGCCCTTTCATTAGCTAGCTGAGGTTGGAAAAGGAGGAGTTTATATAGCTTGAGAGAGGGGAAATGGATCCTCTTATGATGGGAGAGGCCTTATCCCTTTTGGTTTGTTCCATTTTAATAGGGGAAAAGATCCCAAACAGTCTCTCTCGGCTCTATCTTTCCCAACCATTTACCAGACTTCCGTTCAAAAAGCTTCTAGACCTAAAATATTCGATTCCATTTTTTAAAACTTGCCAAAAGAGGGTTAGTGCGGGTCATGAATGGATTACCAAAGTTGTTTGGTGCTAGGCCCAAAGTTAGACTCTGCAAATTGATGCAGGGAAGAAAATGAGTACTAGCGTTGGTCTTGAAAACTAAGTTTGAAGGGATATTCTTGGGAAATGATGTAAGAGGGAAATGTTCTGCAGATGAAGAGGGATGTAAAGACATATTCTTCATGACAAGGAAACACATTAGGGTCACTATAGGGGTCCTCCGGGATCAAGGAACGAGGAGTACAAGGACAATGATAAAATGTTGTGTAATAGATGCTCCCTAAAGCATGAAGGTCGAACAAGAGTGAGGGGTGAAATGATTTACGAGTAGATGCATGGAACTAGAACTGTTGTCGGAAAAACCTGCAAGCAAGCATAGATACATATACATCACTAAAATCTATAATACATGAATTGTGGTATGGACGTAGCCATCAAGAAGAAGATCATGTAAACGGATCCAAGGTATGGGTGCAGCCATCCAATAAGAAGGATCATATCAAACCCAAGGTATGGTCACAGCCATCCAATAATGACAAGGATCACATATAACATACTCATGGTATGGTCACAGCCATCCATTTGAAAGAGACATGTATGTAAGCATGATCATGTCACATCGCCCTGCAACCTGGAATTTTGTAATCTGAGCCTAGGGTCTTGCGCTCCAACACGACTCGATCAAAGTACAAATTCTAGCATGCGAATAGATGTGTTGACGTCGAACATGCTAGAAAATTGCTTGATTACGAGTCAATGATGTGAACTGTTAACAAGCATGATAGAAACCACCAATAATGGCAATGGCTCTCAAGGTAATGGCAGCACAATTCACGAAGTGTGAATAAGGAATCGAATTTGAACATCTGTGAAGTTATTCGATTGAAAGCCAATGATGAGAAATTGTCATCAAGTGCGAAGAACTTACCATTAGGGCATGCAAGCTCTAAGGTACTGGAGGGCCAACTTCCCGGAAAATGAGACAAAGTTGACAAGAAGAAACCTTGTTAAAGGAGGGCCATGATGTATCCCACATCATCGACATGAGACAAGGGATGCAATGATTATGGATGGTACAAATAATTCGGAATGAGTGTAAATTGCAGAAGGATTAACTCTTTAACATATCGGCGGCACGACTCCGGAGTTTGGCAGCTTTTGGATCCATAGGATCGGAGGTCATGATGACATGGAAAAGATCAAATGGAAAGGCAAAAAGTGGCGGCCCAAACCCAGGAAGGTCAATGATGAAGTGAGGATATCCCAACCTGACACGAAGAAGAAGAGTGTCATGTTCAAGAGTGACAAGCTGCCGACACAACTGGTAAAAATTTCCCATTTTCCCCCACCATTTATGGCAAGTACCTCAGTTAGTTTTACACAAGCTTGGCAAGGATAGCATATGCTTGTAATATAAGTCCATCCTTCAGATGGATCCATCCTAGTAAGTTTTACGATCCCTTGGAAGGAGTAGCTCGGTCTTGTCATAGTGATGAATCCAATGTCGTTTAATCTTTTAACAAGTCCGAAAAAGGGATAACTTAGTACATCTTTTTCATGTTTAGAGAGTTTGAAAAGAACACAGAAAAGAAACCTCCAAAGGTCCCTTTTCGTAAAGTTGTCTCTCGAGCCCAAAAAGGTAGAAAACAATCGAAAGAACCTCTTGATCATGCCAGCCAAGGAGTACCTTTTTCATAAATAGTTTATCCCAGCTCGAAAAATGGGTAAACATATACTAGGTAAACAATGTTTTGGAACCATTTTACGAGGTCAAAACGATAAGAACTCGACAATATTTTTGTTTTTTGAGAGTCAGAAAAGAGCTTAAAGCAGACCCCCCGTTTTTATTTTCTTTAACGAGTCAAAAAAGGAAAAATACTAGACAATCTTTTCATTTTTTATGAGTCAGAAAAGAGCTTAAAGTTGACTCGTCCTGGAGGATTGTGTGGTATAAAGGGTAGCAACTAGTTCCGATTATGGTGGAATTGCTCAAAACATGTAATGGTCAAGAGGTCAGCTAACTAAACCACTCATCGTTGCGGTTCCTCAAGAAAGGAAAAACAACCAAGTGAAAGCATATGATCGGCCAAAAAGATGGTGGCGATGGAATGAAACAACCAAGGCTTATCTAACAAAAATTAGCTGATAAAAATGACAATCCCGAGATGTAAATTAGGCATGGGTTCATTTTACACAAGCTTGAAACGAAAAAATATGCTTGAGTTTGGTTTCATTTTTACACAAGCTTGAAACGAAAAACTATGCTTGAGATAAGTTTGCATGCCCCCAGCATAACGACTCAATTCGAGGTACATGCCCCCCAAGCTTCATTTCATTCAGCTTGGTGGATGGAATGAAGGTTCAATTTTGAGATCCAGGAAAGACTCGACTGGGATTTTACGAGATCTTAATCAAAGACTAGATTTGGAAAAGGGAGGTGTTTCATTTTTTAACGAGGTTGACACAGTAAAAGAACAATCCTTGGACATCTGTTTCATTTTTTTAACGAGGTGGATAAAGGAAGAAACTATCCTCAGACTCATTGATTCATTTTTTAACGAGCTTAACAGAAGACAAGGAACTATGCTCACATCCCTTGTTTCATTTTTAGCGAGCTTGACACAAGACAATGAACTATTCTCCGAATCCCTTGTTTCATTTTTTAACGAGGTTGACACAGGAACAAACTATCCTCGAAATCCTTGATTCATTTTTTAATGAGCTTGACACAAGACAAGGAACTATGCTCCAACCCCTTGTTTCATTTTTTAACAAGCTTGACACAAGACAAGGAACTATGCTCTGAAGTCCTTGTTTCATTTTTTAACGAGGTTGACACATGAAAAAACTATCCTCGAGACTCATGTTCATGGACCATACGAGAACATGGCTCCCAAGAGGTCCTCACTAGACAGGAGAACCATGCTTTGGGAGGAATACATTTCAACTAATACCAATGACAAATTAGGTTCCAATGCCCCCAGTACATAATGTACTATACCATCTGTGTTTTCATTAGCAGATGTGGAGACGGAACAGGTGACCACATAATTGACCTACGGTGGGGAAGGTATTGCTTGCAGACAAGAACCAATAGGGTACGATGGTTGCAAAGGAGGCACGTGGTGACCAATGAACGACAATTAATCAATGGTCGCGATTCTCCCTTCGTGTGGAAAACAGACCACGCGGAAAATCGAAGAACAATAGCTCCCATGACATAAACATAGTCGTGTCCAAGGAGAATATTGAAATCTAAGGGACCTTGGACTACCATCATGTCTATATAGATAGTCTTTCCTCCAAAAGTAATAGGGAACTTCGGAAGGATCCCTAAAGGTTGACTAGTTCCTCTGTTAAAAGCAAACAGATTCTGGGTGACATGCACAAGCTGTGGGGAACCCTATACTACCATATTATAGGCTTGTACTATGATTTGGAAATGCACAGAAGATGGAAAGAAGAAAGTAGTCAATTGATTCCAATCAAAAGCAACAACAAAACTACTTGCTGAGGGTATCATATGATTCCCTCCATGCTCTACAAGAAAAGGAGAAGGAATCTCCTTAATAACTGGGATGGGAGGGTCACTCTTTGATTCATGAGAATCTGAGGAGACAAGAATAACATGAGCAATATTATCACTTCTCTCTTCGGGAACAAAGTGAACAACGAAAGGCAGAGCTAAGTCGACACTCTTTTCAACCAA
The DNA here is from genome assembly GCA_031772625.1 of Pinus tabuliformis. Taxonomy (NCBI): domain Eukaryota; kingdom Viridiplantae; phylum Streptophyta; class Pinopsida; order Pinales; family Pinaceae; genus Pinus; species Pinus tabuliformis. Next base: position 1,616,760,356 of record CM062818.1, on the reverse strand, counting down.
TGGTTGGTTGGGAACAAACACAAGAGAGTCATGCTCAGGAAGAGCAAGACGGGCAAGAGATGAATCCAAGTCAATCTCTTTACCAACAAGGAGAGGGTTAGAAGAAAGTCTCCGATAACCAACAGGGAGTTGGTCCTGAGGAGATGTAAGGTTTTCCAAAAGTTTGGAAGCGTTATCCATAAGAGGATAGAGGTGAAGAAGATGCTTCCCTTCACATAACCTACAACGGAATCTAAGCTTTCCTTTATTCTTACCATCATTAGCCGAGGGTGTAGCATTGACATGATCTCAAGAGGTTGATAGGGATGGTCGATCCAGATTTTGAGACCATACCTCTAAGACTCTGGGAATGCCACAACAGTCTCGAAGGAGATGGTCACCCTTACATAGCCTACAAGGGAATTTACCTTCCACGAAAGATCAGAAGGTTTGTTGACTGGAAGTGCATTTGGAGAAACAGTTGCACAGTTGACTTCTCGTTTATCTGACTTCTTCTTCTTTGTCTTCTTATTCTTCTTCTTAGCCTACTGGTTACTATATTTCAAACTTTCACTAGGAGAAGTAGAAGAGGAAGGTGACGAAATAGGGGAAGAAGGTGAGAGGTCAACCTTAGAATCAATGTGATGTAATTCAAATGAAGGAGATAGTTGGACAGGAGTCAGGACACTAGGGACCACTGAGGTCGAAAATAACCAGACAGGTAAACCAATGGTTAACCCAGGGAGGGACAACGTTGCCATATAAGGAGCACCAACATTTCCAAAAGAAGGAAAAGGACCAGGATTCTCATCCGAGGGGAACCCTTGATTGGTAGACTCTGGAAATGTTTCCATTGGAATCGACCCTAAAGAATCACTAAGGAAGATAACTTTAACCAGGAATATTTTATGGGTAGTTAATTTTAAGACACTGAAACAAAACTTTGCCTTTTCATATTTTAAGAGTCGAGAAAAGGGTGAAAGGTGAATCTAGTTGCTTTCGGAGTTAACGAGCTCGAAAGGACAAGTTCTCGATGATCTTTTAAAATTAAAGAGTCAAAAATACCAAAATGACTACTCAGGATAATCTAGGAAAAAAGATTACCAAGTAATCATGGACTGTAGAATACCTCCCGGTGAACCAAAAAGTACGAGCAGGCAATCTCCCTGAATGTTGTGTTCGATGTATCATGTTTACAATGCGGCATACTTTACTTCCTGTGGATAAATGACTGAAAACCTAGTGGGGTCTCCCTTTATATATGCAACAGTATAGGGAGCACAAGTCCGTACTAGCATTATCTAAAGTCGCAGTGAACGATAGCTGCTAGGTTTAAAGACGCCGAAACACATCTCTAGCCTAGACCTCTAAATGTGAGCGTTTGGTTTCAAATGCTTCCTTAGGTTAATTCAATATATTTTAAAGGTTTGTCTTGAAATTAAGTCTCGGTTTTAAGGCCCTATCAATGTCAAGAGACAAAACCCTTTCAATTCAATGAATGTTTACACTAATTGAGGGAAGAGAAAACAATCAATGCAACAAACAAGCAATCAAAAGCAAGACGACTCTTCACTGCTTCGCTTTTCAAAACAAAATAATGAAAAAAAATTCCACTTCCTACTCTTCTTATCATATGCACTTCAACTAGTCCTTTTAACAATAAAAGAAGTTCATTTCACTTCAAATGCTCATGATGATGTCCAGTTTTCGATGATGCTACTCAATGCAACATATCAATTAAACAAACTAGAATGATGTATTTTCTTCAATGGAATGCTGAATGAATATTTCACGCAAACATTTCAATGAACATTTCCAAACACCCAAACATCAATCAAATGCAAAGCACCATAAAAGAACTTCTTTAAAACCAAATGCAAAGATTCAATCAAGACAAACCAAGCAATGTAATCTATGCCCAGAAAGGAGACGTTCACCAAGAGAAGTTCAATTGAAACCAAAGCAAGATAGATGCAAGGACTAAAACATGAAGCAGAAAACCAACAACTTGACTTGATGAGAAGATCAACAAATGAATGGACAATGACCTAGATGACCTAAGGACATAAACCATCCAAAAACTCAAAAAATCAAGTAAGGAAATCTCAAACCAATCAAGCAAACAAATCAAGATAACAAAGCATTCTAGCCAGGGAGAATACATGCAAACAAGCCCAGAAATAGAATTTATGAGGACAAGACACATTGACAATGATTTAGGAGAAACCCTGATTTTAACCTACAGGCATCGACGCGACTGTCTAACTAGCAACAAGCGCCAGAAGGGGTTGTGGCACGACTGTTCAAAGGGAACTCGCGTTGGTCGGCGCGACTGTTAGAAAATAAACAACACTGATCGAGGGATTCAAAGAAAAAATAATTTTTTTCACAAACCAGAACCAGACCTGTCACTCTAAATTAAAGAATCAAAGCAACAGATGACTTGAAGTACAGATTACAATAGAAAAAGAGTGAAACGAGAAAAGTTGTTACAAATCATGAAATGAAAAACAATCCAAAGAGAGGGATGATTCCCAAGCAGAGTCGCCAATTTGTGGAGTAGGAAGATTCCCTCTACAGACAGAGACAATCCCTCTAGCCTAGGGGAGAGGGTCTAGCCACAAACAATACAATATAATGTAAATTTCCTTATATTAGAATCGAATAAGAAGGCATACCTCTTATAACGCTAATCCACTTGATGGTGATATTGCTTCCTTGCTCCAACTTCCTTTTGTTCCTTCCGTTCAAGTACCTGAAACAAACATGCAAGAAACAACAACAAACGTGATAGCATAAAATCGAATCCAATCTACTTAAAAGGTCAAGGAGTTCTAAGCTATCAAATGTAATATTGCACCCGATATAGGAAATAAACCATTAGTTGTATTATCATAAACTTCGAAGAGAAATACAACCGATGCCTTGATGTTGGAGGTTTCTTTCGACATGTCCAAGTTTCAGCACCACTGTTAGCATCTCATGATTCACCCTCAAAAAAATGGAATTTCAAGGCTTCTTACTCTTTGCTCCAAACCAAACAAACTACACACTTATTCTCCCTTCACAAACACAAACTAGAAGGCCAAGGCTCTCAAGATGGCTATCAAGATTTGCAAATTATTCCAGCCCTTTCAGGTTGGAAAAGGAGGATTTTATATAGCTTGAGAGAGGGGAAATGGATCCTCTTATGATGGGAGAGGTCTTATCCCTTTGGTTTGTTCCATTTTAATAGGGGAAAAGAGCCCAAACAGTCTCTCTCGGCTCTACCTTACCCAACCATTTACTAGACTTCCATTCACGAAGCTTCTAGACCTAGAAGCTTCGACTCCATTTTTAAAAACTTGCCAAAAGAGGGTCAGCGCGGGTCATGAATGGATTACCAGCGTTGTTTGGCACTAGGCCCAGTGTTAGAATTTTCAAATCGGCGTAGGGAAGAAACTGAGTACTAGCATCGGTTTTGAAAACTGAGCTTGAAGGGATATTATTGGGAAATGATGTAAGAGGGAAATGTTCTGCAGATGAAGAGGGATGTAAGGACATGTTCTTCATGACAGGGAAACACATGAGGTCATTGTAGGGGTCCTCTAGGATCAAGGAACGGGGAGTACAGGGATAGTGACAAAATGCTCTGTAACACTTGCCAAGAAAACCTATGATTGTTTGGCCTCTTACATGCGATTTCATGGGTCAGATCATAAACTTGAGACTAACCATTTTCAACTTCGAACTCCATCTACATGCTTCCACAACTTTTGGTGGTTACCTGCCAAACTACCCAACTTTCTTCAATAACTAATTTTGGGGAAATGGGAAGAATGGAAATAATTTCAAATTCAAAATTTGACATTTTGACATTATGGTTTTGGCTATGCCTTTTTTCTTAATAAGAGAGATGATTTCCCAACTCCTCGTTGATTTTGCTCATGTTATTATGACTAGTACGAATGCTCCACCCTTTTGTGAGTTGTTCAAAGACTTTTCATTACTTAATGAAATATAATTAAATAATTAAAATCGATTTATAACAATTCAATAATCACCAAAGTGTCTCCACCACTATGTACAATGACACTACTTCACAACTGAGAGACAACTAGGTATTACTTTGCAACCTTATTTTGTAATATTAATAATTAACAAATGCAATTTTATCAATCCAATATTATTCTTAAAAGATTTTAAACAAACAAACAAACAAAAAATAATGGAAAAGATGAAATTTATAAATAGCTAATATTATTGTTTTTAATATAAAAATAGATTGAAAACCTTCAAATACTTTTACTATCTAATATTACAATATTAATATTTGATATATAATTTTAATGTTAACAATTGAATATTTAAAATCAATGCAATCTGTAATTTTTATTCCAAATACTTTATTGCAACTTGATTTTATAATTATAATAATTTTTATATGTAATTTCATCCATTTAAATTTTAATCAAACAATATTATTATTTTTTCTATCTATAGATATAGATATTTATATGTTGCTATAAATTATTCTTTATATTTAATGTAAAATAATAAAAAATAAACAATATATATATATATATATATATATATATATATATATATATAATTTTTCCTCTTTTATATATACGTAAGGAAAAGGAAAAGCAAACTGAACAAATAAATTGTGGTGATTTTTCACATTGCTCATATCTGTAATAGAGAAGAAAGCTCAAGAAATAAATAAATATGTGGAGATTAATCATAAATAAATATTAATATTAAAATATAAATAAAATAAATTATTAAAATTTAAAATATTTTTTTTGGGAGGAAATATTTGGGCAGATCCACTAGAAAGGATTAACTTTTCATTGTCGGGAACTCTACCAAGATGGGAACTAGATCAACCCATGACCTCCCATATCCACTTGAAGGGATCAACCTAGCATTGTCGGGAACTCTATCAAGATGGGAACTAGATCAACCCATGACCTCTCATTAACGATTAACCAGGTGCTTTAGCCATTGGAACTCAATCAATTGAGCTAACTCTCAGAAAAAGACTTGAAGACGGTTAGAGAGAAAGACAATCATTCCTCCCAATCACACGAGATAAATCCAATTAACAACACAAGAAATTACTCTATTCAAAAACGTTAACATATCAACTCAGGTGAAATGGATATAAACTTTCACACTACCAACCAAGATAATCTCTATTGACTAAAATAATATTATTGTATTTACAATAATTTTATAATTATAAAAAATATAATTAATTTAATGACTATATAAAAAATTTAGACTAACCAAATTTCTATAAAAAAAAAAAACATATATATTAATTTAATAACTAATTTAATTGTAATTCTTTTTATTATTATTTATAATATTTTCTTTTATTAAATATGAAAAAATCATAGCCTCATGCATGCTCATCATGATTGAGATAAACCTCCTTTGCACCCATGAGTGGATATTTTGAACCTGGATTTTTTTGATGATAACATTGGGAATTGGTCCCAAATTCAAATCATTATATTTTTTAGTCAGCAGTATATTAAATGCTGTATACGTTAGAATATATATATATAAACCACTCGATAAGCTACTAATGTCATTTCTTATTTGGACAACATGTTCCCACTCAGAAGTTTACACAATCAATATGAAGCTTGAGCATCGCTTTTAAGATGATTTGAACATGGGAATGTCAATGCATTCAATGCATTCAATGTTATATTTTTTAAAACTACTGTGGAAAACAGACAGAACCAACCGGTGATTGGTTACTGTGGAGAGCACAGTTGCAGGAGATAGACTGAGAAGGCAGCTGAACGATGATAAGAGAAGGAGCGGTGAAGATAAGGGCAGATTATAAAGTTGAGATTGGTTGAAAGTCATTTTTTTAAATAGCAGTTGTGTATAATGTTATTTTTTTGGAAGTTTTTTCGGTAGGTTTTTTTGGTCAAAATTTGGCAGTAATTTATTAGAATTGCAAGTTTGATAGCTAGTTTCTGCACAATCAAAGCGTCCCAGGGGTTTTCCAAGGTGCCGAATCCAAATATGCAGTTAAAAAACCATTTTAACTGCAACAAATCAAGATTTAACCTCAATTTCTTCCACCATTTTAACTGCAACAAATCAAGATTTAACCTCAATTTCTTCCACCTGATTCCGTCACCGGAATCTCCAAAAAATCACATTATAAACAACTCCAAATAAATATAGATTTATCAACTTATGTAGTTACTTAATTTATAGATTTTTGGAATATTTTAAAATTGATTAACTAGCTTGATTTGTTTTAGTTTTTATCTATCAAATTTTAAAATATTCTCCCATTCAAACTGAACCCATAATGACTATTCTCCAATTCAAACTGAACCAATAATGATTCCTAAAAGATTTCAAACAAATATGATAGGATCAGTCCTGGCCACCTTGAGAAGCATGAAGGAAATAAAAAAGGGTTGCCCTCTAATGTCAGGTCTGCCTAGTCCGTGAAGTGTTTCACAAAAGATATGCTCGTACTATTCCATATGCCCATGCCCATGCTTATGAAGTGAAGTCAATCATACCCTCTGAACAACCTCTACAACAAGAGCACCTGCAACACCAATCTACCATACACACACAGTAATCCCCACTGTTATCATTGTGAACGTAGTATAAAATTATTTTGTTTGATTTGCATATTTATGAAGCATTGGAATACATTTTTTTGCAATTTTTTTTTAATTTTAGATTAAGGAAAAAAGTTATTAAATGAGAAATTTTGATTTAATTTGTTGTAAGGAAAACTAGATCATAGATGGAACTAGAATTTAAAAAGCACTTATTTAATAATTTACTAATAGATTTCTGTGACCAGTTTTTTTTAATTATTTTAAATGACTTTATCATGATTCATTAAACAATTATAAATGTGATAGATTTGGAAATCAAATTACAACAAATTTATTAATATTTAATAGTTTACCAAATTATAAAATTATTAACATTATAATTGAAAATCGAAAACCTAAACCAAGAAATTCAAAACATAAAATCAGAGAAAAGTCATTATCTGAATTTGTTAAGCCTCAACAACTATAAATTTTTTGATAGTGTTAGAAGAGCAAAATTTATTAGAACTTAACAACTATAAGTTCTTTAATGTTGTTAGTAGAGTAGCCAAACTTTGGAGAAATGCCAAAATAAGCTTCCACCTTCCCAACCTGCGTGATCTACATTTCCTTGAACATCACACTCCCCAGTCTTGGTGATCTACATTTCCTTGAACATCACACTCCCCAGTCTTGGCGATCTACATTTCCTTGAACATCACACTCCCCAGTCTTGGTGATCTACATTTCCTTGAATAGCACACTCCGAGCAGCCTGGGAATACATTTATGTTAGTTTTAGATATATGTTTTTATAATCAATAAAATAGTATTTTTTTCATTTAATATTGTATTATATTTATTTTATTATTATTATATTTATTTTATTATTATTACTTAACGCAGTTGAATCCCAAAATGATATCTAATATTTAATAAGTTGTTCAAAATTTAATTTATTAATTACATTAACAGTGGCATTTATTTTAATTAATTTATGTTAAATTAATTAATTAAAAAATATCATATTAATGCATGTTCATGATATGGTAACACAAGTTATTTAAAATTAATTTCCATGATAAAGTGTGCATGAATATCCATGGTTAAGACTATTGTTACATGTTTTCTAAAATGTATATATATATATATATAGATAATTTAAAATGAAGTTCAATTTATATATATATATATATATATATATATATATATAGATAATTTAAAATGAAGTTCAATTTAGTAATTTTTTTAAATCATAATGTAAGATGTATCATAGGTTAAGTATTTTGATCTTATCATGGATCGATGCCTCTGCCTTACGAGCCATTTAATTTATATTGCTGCACTAGTATTATAATGTGACACATTTATTCACATTGTAAATGTATTTAGCTTCTTGGGAAAAAAATCGTGCTTTCATTACTTGTTTGAAAAAGTTACCAAATAACATTTTTAACATGTTTTCTCAAGAGTTTATTATTCACTACTCTCTGCTAGAACATAAACCACTCTTTGTTTAAAATCATCAAATTAGTATATCAAAGGAAAAAACTCACTTGTCCATTCAAAGAATGTATATCATTTCTTGGTTGGAGATGTGACATTTTTCTTTCCAACCAAGTTGAGTCTACTTTTGGAACAACCGAAATGTTGGATGGAAGAACTATCAATGGAATAGTGGGATGTTATCACCAAAATTGTGTAAAACTTGTTGGAGCTTGGATGCCCCTTGGGATAGTTTATTTCCCCCAAAGGTGGTTTCCATCTTCAATTAGAACCTAAGATATGAATTTACTTTCTACAAATAAAATAAATACAAAGATCAAAATTGCCTTGACTTTATAGAATAAATGCAGTGATCAAAATTGCTAAAGAGTAAGTTTTTATCATACATAGGAAAAACCTCACACATGACATCTCTTGCTCCCACCATTAATTCATGAAAATGAGGGCTAATATTCCCACATTCCCTCTTTCCTATTTTTTTTTTTTCTAATTCAGGTACCACACTGCATCAAAAATCCAGCCTTGGATAAACTATCACCTTCCATATTTTTCTCCCTATGCACATGATGAAGAACAAGATGTTTGAAAAACACTTTAACACTTTTTAACTATTTCAAGACATAACTTAGAAACACATTGTGACAACTTTGTTCATCTTTTTTAAGAACAAGGGAATCACCAAATACTCTTTTAAACTGTTAATTCCTTTTTAGTTTTCCAACAATAATATTATCTTTAGTGCCATGTGTTTTGTATAATTATTTGACCCATCTCCCAATTCTACCTTAAACTTAATGGAATGATTATCTCCAAAGAATAAGATTCCTCTTCCTCCACATACAACAATATCTCCTTGTGATGCCCAATAAAAAGTCCAGTGGAAACCCTTATCCATTTGTTCTTGAAACACCTTATTGAGTTTTCAGCCTTATCATGCACAAAATGACTCAATATGTTGTGCCCATTAGCTACACACTTTAAAGAAAGAATGTATTTTTTTTCAAAAATTAAAGTGCTACCAATAATTAAAAAGCCTTAAAGTCCTTTGTTTGTGGATTCCTTACCGAATTCCTCAAACCTACTTCAAAAGAATCCCCTAACAAAACATTTTTCAGTCCTATTAACACTTCAACTTCCTGCTAAAACAAAACAAATAATCATTTAATTATATCAACATACTTAACTACTTTTAAATCAATAAATTCTCAATCAACATATCTTGAATCTCACCTTGTAAATTTAAATCTTTTTCCCTTATTTTGATAACCTTCCACTATCTATCAAACCTTCAATACATGTTATCCAACAATACCTTATTTTTCTACCTTCTCCAACCATGCCTTATTTTTCTATCTTCTCCAACCATGCCTCCCCAATCCAATTCAACTCCCTTAAGAAGATGAGTGATAAGTTTGAAGGAAAGAGTGTCATCGTGGTGGTAGTTGATAGAATTACCAAGTATGCACACTTTTGTGCATTATCTCATCCATTTAAAGCCAATACATTTCTATTGCATTTATGTAAATAATTCAAAAGCTACATGGAAATCCAAAGATTATTATAAGTGACAAAGATCTCATTTTCATTGGAAATTTTTGGATGAAATTAACTTCTCGTATGGGTACTCAATTATCTCATAGATCATCTTATCATCCTCAATGTTTGGAATTATATCTTTGTGGCTTTGTATTTGATAAACAAACACAATGGATCAAATGGTTACCTATGGTTGAATGGTGGTATAACACTTCCTTCCATATTGCATAAAAAATGACCCCATTTATGGCACTTTATGGATATCATCCACCATCCATCACATCATCTTTAAGGGAAAATTCTAAGGTTCAAACAGTTGAAGATCACATCGAGCATCAACAACAAGTTCTCCAACTCTTAAAGGATAACCTCACTCTTGCGCATAATCAAATGAAACAACAGGCTGATCAACAACGCAGTGAAATAAGTTTTGATGTATGCGACTGGGTATTTGTACGACTATAACCATAAAAACAAATGTCCCTCAAGCAAGCTAAGGATGATAATAAATTATAACCCAAATACTATGATCCTTACAAGGTGTTGAAAAAGATTGGTGTTATGATATACAAATTGGAGCTTCCTACATATTCTCAAGTACACCTAGTTTTCCATGTTTCATGCTTAAAGAAGGTTATCGGTGACAAGCTCCTAGTTCAAACAATATTTCCAGAACTTCATGATGAAGAAGGAAAAATCATATTGGAGCCTGAAGCAGTCATGGAAATAAGAACCTGATAGCTATGAAATTGATCAATTTCAAAGTATCTCATTAAGTGGAAGAACTTACTTGCTGAAGATTCCACGTGGGAGGATGAGAATTTTATACAAATGCATTAGAACTACTCAAGCGTTGAGGACAACACTTTTTTGAAGGAGATGGACATGTTAGGTCCCTATAATACTAGTGTAGCCCCTTTATTGTTATTGTTAGTGTAGCCCCCTATTGTTATTTTTGTGCCCATGTAGCCCCCATATTGTTATTGTTATGTCCCATAGAAGCCCACTATTGTTATTGTTGTGTCCTTACATTATTATTGTTATGTAGACTCTAATTATATTGTGACCCCTTAGACTCATATATATTGCAAGGAGGTCTAGTCATTTGAATCATTCAAGAATTGTTCATTTATGTGATGTAAAGGAGGTTCCACCTCGAAGAGGCTAATTTTGAAGTCATTGATCTATCATGTTTATAATCTGGTTACATAACATCTCCTTAATGACATAAGTTACACTTTTCTAAGGCATGCATTTCCTCTCCTTAATGGCATAAGTTAGACTTCTCTTGGGCATGTGTTGCCTCTCCTTAATGACATAAGTTACACTTCTCTAAGACATGTGTTGCCTCTCCTTTATGGCATGGATTCGTTGCACCTACTATATATGTATCTCATATAATCTCATCTTATTACGCATGCATTTTGAAAGAATAAATCAAATTTGAGAGAGAGAGAGAGAGAGAGAGAGACTTGAAAAAGATTGCGAGAGAGATACTTGGAGAATAAGAGAAAAACATAGTGAGCCAAGGTTGATTAAGTGTTTCAGTGTTGATTCAGTTGAAGAGAGAAGTCAAGGTTGATACAGTGTTTACATCTGTTGTTGCTACCAGTGATCTTTATGTTGCAACTTGTTCATATTTGGGTGAACTTATTCATTCTCTTGATCTCTCATTGTACTAGATATCTCTATTGAACATTCGATATCTAATAGAAGAATCTGGTTGGGTTTTCCCCTTTGTGGGGTTTTGCACTGGTCATTAGACATAAATTCTCTATGTTTCATTTTGTTCTTGGTTGTCTTCCATTGCAAATATGGTTTATGTGATTTATATTCTATCTACAATTGTTTAACTGATATTGCAGTAGAAAGAAGTTTTGTAATAAGTAATTGTTACATAATAGAGCATCAAAATTTCAACAAAAAAATGTTAAAAGAAAATATTTTATTTGATGTCCAAAGAAAAAAAAAATATTTGAAAGTTAAAAAATAAAACAAAAAATATCAAATACATTATAATAAATAATAAGAGGGAGATGCATTCAATTCTTAATATAGAATTAATAAGTAACATTTAAACAAACTCATAATAATAATAATAATTAGATGTGATCATCAATAAAATAGTTTAATATGCATGATTAAATAATATTGGCTTATACTTAAAAATATATTAATAACAAAAAAAACTAATTTTAATGTGGACAAAGTAGTCCATAGATAAAATGTTAAAATGTCTATGTAAAATATTTTAGTGTCAAGCATGTATATACTATAAAGTAATTGAAAAAATAAGTTTTTTGGTTAAAATGTTTGAAGCAGTCTCACTATTTTACATTTTGGTCATTTTTTAGGTATATTTTTTGGGCCAATTTTCCGTGAAATTCAACAAAAAAATTTTGAACTCACAAGTTAAAGTTATGTATTCTATATAACATTCAAAAATATAATTTAAACAAAGATATATATATATATATATATATATATTAATTACAGATTCATTGGATCTATCAAAGGATGAGAGAGATGCAATTTTTTTTCAAATTTTGCACTTTAAAAGAAGTTTGCACATGAAGAGATTTGATTCATCTCGTAGCATGCTAGATCATGAATCTATAGTAATTTTTATTACATTTAAATTATAAAATGTTAAAATTTACTATATATGATCTTGTAAATTAAATTTATTTTAAAAATTTAGAAAAAATAATTATTATTATTTATTTTCAAATTCAATTTCAATTTTAATTCCCATAAAAAAAATATTAAACTTACATCAAATATATATTATAATAACTTCAAACCTTATTATTAAATAAACACTATATAATATTTTAACCCCCAATTTAATCTTTACTAAATTACAAACCAAAAATTCTAATTTACTATTCCATTATTCTACATGATCGAAGAAAAAACAAAATCATAATAATTTTATAATAAAATTTAAATTAAAAACTTAACTAATAAGAATTCCACACTACTATAGTATAACATTTTTTTAAACTTTTTTTCAAAATATGCATTAACGTGGAGGAAAATAGTTGTATCACAATGCATTGTAAAAAACGTAATAATGGTAAATGCGAAAATAAAAAGCAAAATTATTAGTACGTTTTCATGGTATTTTTTACTATCTTGTTTGTAAGTGATTAATTAATATTATATATATATATAATTCACATTTGAAATTAAATGTTATTTTAATAATTAAAACTGGTAAGAGGTAGGAGTGATCAAATGGTTAAAAGACATTTCTGAGAAAGATATTAGAGATTGTTTGAAGGGTTGGTGTGATAATCAAACAACTAAAAAATTTTAGTGACTATGATGTTATGATTAAATAAACTGTCAATAAATCTGAAGGCTGCCATGCCTCTAAGTGAAGTCGTTAGATTCAGAAAAGAAGGAAGGTGGATGGTACTGGGATAGATGTCGATGTCTATTTGTATTGCAACTAGTTATAGATTTCTCAATGATTATGGTTTTAGGTTTGGTTGGTTTAATAAATGAAAGTATTAAATTTAGGTTTATAATTATATGGTATTTTTAATGTGAGCGTATATTAAATAAAATTAAGATAATTTGTAATTTGAATTTAAGCTTCTGTGATCCATAATATGAGTTTTTAGAAATGTTTTTGGAAAAATCACATTAGAAAATTTTTGCCGACCTAACGAGTGTGGTTCATTGTCAGGGCAAGTTGAAAAATAAGCTCATGGCTACATGTTAAATAGGGATGGCAGATCTTCCAACTGTGACTAAAAAGGACCAAGGCCATAATTGATTAAGAAAGAGCTAGATTAGGTAGGCTTATTTAATTATAATAATATTTAGAGTAAAAATATTAATATTTTATAATGTCATTAATACATTCTTGATTTATTTAATAAGTTTTATAAAAATATTATACTACATCTTATTAAATCATTATCATAACATTATAATAGTGGCAGTATTTTCATCATTATAAATTTTTAGCCAAAACCTACTACTCAAATCTAAATATTAATCTTATATGGTTAATATTGACCCTTTATAGTTAGTTATAACAAGGGTAATCTTAGATATTATTAATGTATAATATTAATATTTATTTAATACGATTCATAGATGCTTTAATATAATGATACTAGGTATTATTATAATATTATCATAGTAATAAACTTACTATTATAAATCTAAATAGTAATCTTGTAATATTAACCCATATAGTTAGTTATAACCATGGTAATTTTAATAATATTATTAATGTTTAATATGAGTCAATATTAATAGTATTGCTTTAACATTATCCTAGGGCAGGGATCCAACAACTATTTAAATTGGGAAATATTGAGCAAAAGTCTTTTCAAGTGACAAAATCTATGGTTAGTTGTTAATTAATTGATAGTTTAGATAATAAAATCAGATTATTTGAAATGATTTGTCGATGATTTGTTAAAGTTTAAATTTTCACTTCAACCCTATGTTTGTGAGTTTTGGACTATGGCAATATTTTAGATAGCATTGTTAAAATAAGACTATAGCAATTTATTTTCTTATTAATCATTATTGGTTTATAATTTTTAATTTTGAAAAATAAATATTTATTTTTTAATACTATTAAAAAAATTAATTTTCAAATATTTGATTAGACAGTGACTTGAAGGTCTTATTGCAACCTTTGCATAATACAATGTCATGTGAATAATTGCCTCACATTTTTAAATATTTGTTAAGTCTTTGCAAAAAAACTGCCCAAAATTAAAATATTTGAAAATAGTTCATAGTAAGGAAAATAACATATTTACTGTCCACCATAATTTAAGCATGTCTTTGCATCAAAATTTGAAAAGAATAAGATTAAATAAATATACTTACTAGGAGTTATTTCCCACCATTATTTATGTGTTTCTTAGTGGTGTAATAAGGAAAAGTAAAAACATCCTAAGCTACTCAATTTTTTTGCCCATTCCCTGTGTAGCCCTTCACCCTTCCCCTTTGCTCGCATTACTCTTGGCTCCCTAGCCCAATCGCAACCTAGGCTCAATGGTTAGGCGTCAACTCTCCAATACTCAAGGTGGTGGAATAAGAGGGAGACTTGGCTTTAACCTAGCCTTTGATCATTGTCCTTTTTCTTGTCATCATACTCGAGCCCAGGGCACAAGTTAGGAAGTTATGGAGTGCTATAGGGATATCATCATTGCAACAATTCAAAGAGCCATCTCTGATGTAGAGGAGAAGGTTAGGAAATTTGGTGCACAACTTAGGAAGTTATGGAATGCTATAGGGATATCATCATTGCAATAGTTCAAAGAGTCATTTCTGATGTAGAGGAGAAGGTTAGGTATTTTGGTGCTTTGTACCGGAAAGACAAGTTGATAGGGATAAAAAGGATTAGATCTCAAATTTTGATAGTCTATTAGATTGCACATAGACTTATTATCCCAAGTGACATATTAGTAATAGAAGATAATTGTTTATATTAGTCTTAAGGTAATATAAATGTTATGACTTCGCCAGTCCCCACCATTCTTATGCCTCAGTCAATAATTAATTTCTCCACTTTAGATATCAATTTATTAGTCCCGCCAAGGTAGGATTTAACATTGAACAATCCAAGTTATGATGTGATTAACACTTACCATTACAATTAAAATCACAATTCAAGCTCAAATTTGGACACAATAATCCTTTATGCAATTTAGAGCCAAAAAGGTGGTTTCAACTTATATAGTATTTACAAGAAAGCCAATTTCATTTATGTAAATAGTATCGTCTACACAAATGATATATAAAGAACAAATATTTCTTTTAATTATTTTTAAAAATTATTCTTAAGATCAAATTTTTATGCTTACCATCAAAGAAAGAGATTTCTAATTTTACAAATGATTTCAGAATTCCACAAAATAGAGATATAATTGATTTGGAAACCAATTCATGTTTATATTACAAGAGATGGAATCTATACATTCTACTCATTTGACTTTTTTAGGCACTCAAAATAATGAGAAGGAAGAGTGTATTTTTAATTTCAAATTTAGCAAGAACCTTTTTGGATTCATGGAAATATGTATGTCAATCATTAGCATTGTAGATAGGGGTATTAAAAGGTGCTCAATCCATTTTCCTAGTTTACCATCATCAATTTGTTATAGTTGGAAAACAAATAGTTGGAATTTGGACATTTTAAGTAAGGGTATTTAAGGGCGTTTAATAATTAATTTGTTGTCATTGGAATTTGGTTAGAAAATCTTCATTGAAATTGTAATTTTAGAATGTTGAGTAGTTGTTTGATAATACATAAATTAATTGAACACCTTAAAATACATTTACTATTGAATAAGTGATTTTCACACCAAGAGTGCCTTAACAATACACCCTATCACTACACTCTAGCAATTGATATAAATTGATCATTAAAAAAATAAAAATTTAAAACTATTTTCAAATACTATAACTTAAATGTTTTAAATTATTTTTCAATATTTTTATTATTTTTTATATTCATGTTGAAAAAAAAGAAAAACTAAACACAAAAATTCTAGAAATTCTATATATATTAAATAAAACATAAATATAAATATCAAAATAAAATAAATATCAAAATAAAATAGGATTTCAAAATACAAATTATATTTTGTAAAATAGAGTTCATAATAATTCTATAACTTGTAAGTATTATGGGTGAAATGTTAACTAGGCCTATCAAGTACAATTGAGGATTGTTAATTTTAGACCTATGTTTCATCAATTTACACAACCAACAAAATTTCACAATTCTTGGAAGTATTATGCTAATTGCCAACTGGTCTATCCATATGGTTGAGGGGACAAATGAGAATTTGAAGCTTAAGCCTCATTATCGATCTCGTTGTTATGGACATTCCGTTTATAATCATATGTGATTTGAGTTCCATCGAAATGTGGCAGAATATTTGAAATGATGCAGAGTTTTGAAACTGCACAGAGTGTTCAAGGTTAGTGAAATGTTATTTTATCTCATGATTGGTATTGAGAATTGAAAGACTAAAAATGGTGATGGGGATTTTAGTTTTTCGTATAAATGCTTCAATATTGCAGGAACACAACATCTAGCTTCCTACAGATAGAAGAAGCAGTAGCCATTTTGCACAACTTAAGTACCTGCAAATGGTCAATGGAGGCATGATTCTATTGAGAGAATTGTACCATTTGAAATCATAATAGCCAAAGATTTTACAGCCTAATGCTTATGGTGAATGTGATAGAGAGAATTTCAATGCAGGAGCCCTCGTTTACACCCATAAGTGGAGATTTTGGGTATGGTTTTTTGATCGTGGGATCGAGAGTTGATCCAAATTCAAATTATTATATTTTCTCATTTAACAATTGTGAATATATGGGCTGAACAAATAGTGTAAATAATATATTTTGTAGCAATACATTAAATTCTATATAGGTTGGGATATACACCTGTATATACATGAAGATATACAATATTTAGATCTAACAATGTATATTTAACTTATATAACATTTAATACACTACTACCAAGTACATATTAGTAACTACCAAATGCATTATTAATATTATTGGATAATATGCTCCACCTAGAAATTTACACAATAAAAAAACTAAATTTAAACATCCGTATTAAGATGATTGCAACAACATATCAATGTTTTAATATGAAATAATGCTATTGTATAAGTTAGAGAATTGTGATAAGATTTTTTCCTATAATATACTTGAACATTTATGTTTTCCTATAGTGTTTAAGGAGTTTTTTTAGGAAAATACAAAATGTCATTAATCATGATAGGTCCAATTTCCAAATACCAATGCCACCAATTTTTGGAAAAAGTCAAATGTATGAGTGTTTTTCAACCATCTCCAAAGCAAAAAAATTGATGCAACTTGCAGCGAGGATGATAACACAAAAAGGGAATAGGGACATTTTAGAATATTATCACCCTCCTTTTCACCCTTCTTCCAATATGGAATTTAGAAAAACATTATGACTTCTTTGATCATCTCATGACATCTTCATTAACCGTTTACGCATTTGATGAGAATCACTAAACACTTATAAATTGTTAATTCCTTTTTCATTTGCCAATAACAATACTAGTTTTAGTGCCATCATTTAACATAATCATTTGACCCCTCCATCAATTCTACCCTCTCCCAATCTTGTGTTAAAATTAATGGAATGATTAATTGAAAATAATATGGTCCCTCCCCCTCCACATATATCGAGATTCCCTTGTGATGCCCCATCAAAAAAAGCTTAGGGAAAGCTCTCATCCGTTTATTCTTGAACCACTTCCCTTACCAAGTTTTGTTCCTTATCGTATGGGACGTTACTCAATATGTTGAGCCCATTGGTTGCACACTTAATTGAAGGAATGCATTTTTCTTCGAAAATTGAAAAGTTCATAGTCAACAATATTCCCAAGGATATTAATAACGGAAGAACCTTAAAATATTTTTTGTGTGGATTCCCTATCCAATTACTCAAATCTAATTTAATAGGAATCCATCAACTAGACATTTTTCAATCCTGTTAGTACATCCACTTCCTCTTAGGAGAAGACAAATGATCATTAATAAAATAAATGTACTTGACTACTTTGAAATCAACAATTTTTCTCACATTTGGAATAACTTTTAAATTTAAAACTTTTCCTTAATTTTATAACCTTCTCCTCATCTATCACACTTTCAATAGTTTTTAGTACTTTTATTAATTCCTAAA
Source organism: Pinus tabuliformis (assembly GCA_031772625.1). Taxonomy (NCBI): domain Eukaryota; kingdom Viridiplantae; phylum Streptophyta; class Pinopsida; order Pinales; family Pinaceae; genus Pinus; species Pinus tabuliformis. Next base: position 1,616,742,039 of record CM062818.1, on the reverse strand, counting down.
CTTCTATCTAATCTCCAATCATGCCTCCCAAATTCAATTCCCTACACCTAAAGATGAGTGACTATAAAAGTACTAATGATCTATGTTACTAACACAATTTAGCATGTAACTTCCTTTCTCAATAAAAAGTGTATTTAGAATTATTCCTTATGTATTGTACTCATTACCTTATTGTTTAATGATATGTAGGATTTATAATTTTGAGCACAAAAAATAAGGAAGTAGAAAAAGTGTTTTCACCTTTCACTCCCAAACCACTAGTGTAAATCTTTTAGGAATCTAGGTGTTACGATGTTAGAGGACCTACACAAATATAGGCATTCTGTGGACCTCTAGTCATGTGGCACCATATTTCCAACCAATGATATGCCACATCGATCATACTCAACTTGGATTACACCTCTCTTTACTTCTTATACAATCAAAGTTTTAATTTATTTCTTACGCTTAGCCAAAATTCCAACAATATGCATACACCATAAACAAGAAAACAATGATATGTAGATGGATGGCCCAGCTCATCCTAACACCTAAATTTTTATATCACACACAATGTTATATAAAATATGGCTTACAAGAATGAATACATGTGGCCTGTTACATAATAACATATAACCCCCAACCTAGTTACAACACAAATTATGCCAAGTCCTTGGCATGTCACATACCTAGTTCGCCAAATCAAGTAGGTGCATGACCAAACCATCATACAATACCTAGAATTACATGAGCCCATGTGACTCCCTTGTCAATAGTTGTTCCCTTTCATTTCTCCCTCAAAATAACATTTCACTTGTTGCTCATGCATGGTAGAAACCCCAAAATTTATGTAAGGTGCTCAATTGACACACCTTTTAATGATTTCCTGGCATCTAGCCAAACAACCATGTCCTCCACCCACCCATATCGTCAAAATAAATATCCTTCGTGCCTCTTCCAATTAGTCCACATTTCCACTTTCACCTATTGAGATAATCAAACTCCTCCCCTTGTGCCAATGTGTGATATCAAGCACCCTAGGGAGGATACCCCAAATTTGTGCGGGGATGACCAAACTAGCACCACTCAATATGCAAGCCTGAGTGAACCAATATGTTGAATATCCATGTGTTCCTGTGAGTGTCCATCCAACTAACACGTGATCTTGTCAAAATCATGCAACTTGCAACTTACACCCAATTGGTGCTATGGATGTATCACGAGAGTCATGCAAGCCAACCCAAAAATCTTTAACTCATCTCCACAACCATCGACCCATCCATACACTCAACCAAACTTTCTCATCGTGCACCCCAATTGTTGGTCCATGCATGCCTATTAGGAAAAGTGCCTTACATCCTCCTCTACTCCAAGTTGCTATTATCCTTGACAACCCTCCAATCAATAAACTCGATCCACCAAGTCCAATTGAAATATCATTGTCTTGATGGATAAATTACTTCCTCATGATTTGGTTTTGTGCCTCTACTTTGAACTATCCCTATATGCCTATGTGTGCTAGATCCCCCTATGCCTCTAGAAAGTTAGTTAACTAATTCAATTGTCTCCCTAGAGATCATAAGAACTCACTTCTTCATGCAAGTGCACTTGCTTCAATCTTAATGGCTCATCCATGCAACTACCCAATCACCTAATCTCAACTCAATCAAGGTACCTCAAGGCACCCAAAAAGGACTCTTCATCTTCTTGTGATAGGGAGTCATGCTTCTATTAATCAATGTTAATGTGAAGTAAAAAAGTCACCTAAAATACCACCTCCATCTCCATCTGAAATCTGTCCCACTATAATCGATAAGGTCCCCCCATACTTCTACGTCACATATATCATAAAAGGTACATGGGATCCAATTATTCTTTATGACTCCTCCACGAATCATTCCAACTATGGATTATATGGCCACTCACTACCTCCAAGTGTCTATATGATCAATTGAATCTCCTCCCTCCCATATCTATACCAATATTTTGATGTCCCCTAGTCACATTATTGGATCATGGTTGGGTCATCCAATAACTATGAAATGATCAAGCATCCTTGTCTCCTCATCCTCCATAGGTCGTTGATTTAGAACATCCCCTAGAACTTTGTATGTCAATGTTAAGACGATGTTAGAGTTATATACCAAGACATGCTCTATCTTGTCAACCTTCTCTTCTAGTCCACATATCATATCCTCATGTATTAGAACCATATGTTTGACATCCTCTCTTCTAGCCCCAAGATACCTTCATCTAACTGTTGATAATATCCACCAATTATGCACATATAAGTAATCATTGTTCCCAATCCCATGCCCCCTCTATTGGTTCACACTACTAATGGGGTCAAACCCAAAAATATGGCTAGATTTTCCAAGTGTGGGATCATAACAACCTTCTCTTCTCTCAATAATTCCTTCCCAAAAACCACATCATAATCATCCAATGGGATGATGGTGAGACTTATCCTCCCTTGTCAATCTCCAAGTATGACTGGAAAAATCTAAATGTTCCAACCACTCTTTGTTCCCTAGGGTTAACAACCTTGAATGATGTTGTGCTGACTCAAGAGTCAACCTAACCTATTTGGCAACATTCTCCCTCACGAGGTCATGAGTTTCCCCACTATCAACCATTTCTACAACTCGTCTCCTCTTGATCTTTTCATACACATAGTTGAGTTTGGTTTCCACTTGGTCTTGTGTTTATGTGGGCCAAACCTCCATGATCATACCCAAAACCTATAATACTACAATCGTTGGATTCTTTGTCTACTCCAAAGCAGTAAACTCGCTTCAAATGATAGTTCTTCACATGATGTTATTTCACATAGATCCAACATGACACATGATTCCTTTCCTTTGTGGCATCTATTTATTTGGCTTCTCCATCCTTTGACACATTTGATTCCCCTTTGTCCTTCTTCTTCTTACCATTTTCACTATTATTGTCTTCATTTTTCTTAGACCCAACCTTACCCTCACCTCTATATTACAACTACTTATTTTTTACTGTGATGATTTTTGTTAGGGTCTTCACATTCTATTACCGCAACTCACATTCCACCGAAGACTATAGATGATTCATAAAGTGAAATAATTTTTCCTCCTATGACATTTCCTTAATCTCAAGCATGAGCCCAAAAATCTCCTTGATGTACATTTGTATCTTTCATGTGTGCTCTAGAGACAACAATTGGTTCCAAGAAATCCATGATTTGTTACCAGGCCCAAATCTACCCGTAAGGATATCTTCATTTCTACCCATGTACTAGGATTTTCCATTATGTGACCCACTTCCAAATCCTCCACTCGGTTTCTCCACCATAGCTTGGCGGTTCTTGTTAGAAACATAGAAGCAGCATTCACCTTGGTTTGATCATAACTCTTGTTCATCTGATCTAAATATTGTGCCATATCCGGTAAAAAAAAAAAACCCAAGTACTTTAGTTCTCCAAGCTTGATCCTGATTAGATCATTATAATGTTTTTTATCCACCTCAATTCTTTTAGAGTGGAAAAAGTGGAGGAGTCAACTCATAGGATCAATGTACTGTTAGAATCCAATTTGGAAAATTGGGGTCTAAAACATTGTGGAAGAAGTTTGAGGCATCAAACAAAGTTTTTTGGGGGTAAAAATTTGTTTCTTAAGTTTTACACCCTTTTATGGTATTATACACACAAATACCTTTAGAACAACACAAGAATCGCCTCAATTATAGTCTGTATGCAAAAGTTATACCACTTGGAAGTTGAACTTCCTGTTTAGACCACCATAATTTGATAGGTTTCCACATCAGCCCTTGTTATTCATGGAAAATGGGCTCGTCGTGTTATCATGATGAAGAAGACTTTAGCATATTCCATAATGTAACTCTACCTAAGAGTTGAAGGATTCAAACTTAACCACTAATAGGCTATCAAGATGTGTTATAATTAGACCACTAAGAGGAAAAGGGGTTCATTCTATTCGACTGCATTTTGTTTCATAGATAATAATAGTAGATGTGAGTGGATAGGGAGAGATAAATAAGAGAAGATTTATGCATTGTACTAGTCCACAGGGCATAAGCCTCACTTCTTTGTACTTGCCTCCATTTTTCTATTCAAAGAAAAAGAGCAGATTAGCCTCACCTTCCAATTGGTTGTTCTCCCAAAAGGGTTTCCCACGTTATATCTTGTGTTAATATTTGTTTGTAAGTTTATTTCATCGTTATCTATTTTTTACATAATTATAATTTGTATGCATACACAATAAAAAATAATTAACATATTCAAAAATCTAAGGAGAAATAAACCCTCATAGTGTATAATTTAGGTTTTCCAATATGTTTTAGTATATTTGTTGTGACGAACTATCTAGTGGAATATCCATGATGGTTTATGAATCATATTGGTATCGAAGAAGGTTTATTTGGGTGTATTGTGGGGATTTTCAAGGGATATATATTGGTTAAGTCAAAAATCACAAAATCCAAATCATGGTTGATAAATTTATGAATAAATCTCATGATCCCATAAAGGAGAGGTTTTCAAAATAGGAAGCACAAGTCGTAGATATAAAATGTAATATGAGCCTCCTCATGGCGGGCCTGACCAATAATATTAGGATATTTAAAGAATATGGAAGTTTTGATTCGAAGGCTGGATCAGAGGGAAATTGGTAGATCAAGAAGAGCTAGAGAGGGAGTCTAAGAAAGAACATGAAAATGATCAAGCCAAGTCGAGTGCCACGAACCATTCAAAGTCCCTATTCAAAATGGAAGAAAGGTTAACATTAATCCATATCAAGGTGTGATTGACACTATGAAGCTAAATCAATGGTTGAAACAATTAGAAGTTTATTTTAGTGCTCATCATATAGAGGAAGAACATAATTTTTCTTGCTTGGCTGAAATTGAAGGGCCATGCCTTGGATTGGTCGGAAAGCCACACAAAGTCCTCAATGAGGTTGGATGAAGATCCTCTAGTGACTAAGTGGGAGGATTTCAAAACCCTCATAAAGTCACAATTTTATCCTATCTGGTATGTAGAGGACTAATGGATCTGGTGTCATTACTTTATGAAAAATAAGGTGCTTAATGTACTCGAGTACACCACAAAGTTTAGAAATATGGTCATAATGTTGGGTATCTCCCTAAAGAACCCATATGTACTCCTCAAGTAGTGGTGGGGGGGAGGATATACATAGCCATATGTGGAAGCAAATGATGTTGTTTAAGCCTAGATCGATTGATGAGGCTTGTGTACATGCACAGTGCCTGGAGAACATCGGCTAGAAGAGAGAGGTATCAAGTGGGTCCAAGTAGAATAAGAACCAAGAATATTCCAAGGAGGGGAAGAAGAAGTGGAAAGTGGAGAAGAAAAAAATGGTAGTAGCCACAACACAACAATGCATAGATTCCAACAACCACTACAACCATTGTAACATTGATTTCATACAAAGGATAAGTGTTGGAATTTTCATCTGGAGCTTAACTCGAAGAAGAGAAATAAAGATGAAAAGAAGAAGAACCTCATGATCACTGATTCGAGAAACCAAGTTGAAATAAGATTGAACATGTACGAGAATATCATTTGTATATCATTGTAGAAGGAGGTGAATCTTAGTGGCCTCTAGCAACAAGAAGAGAACGAGAAGACCAAACTCTTCCATATAAAGATACAATTCATGAAGATAAATATTGATGCTTTCTTTGAATTAGGACCATAGGCGAATATAATTGCACCAAAGCTAGTTAACACATTGGGATTGGAAGTTTGTTTTCATCCAAGTTCATATCCACTAGGATGGGTAAATAAGGATGTAAAATTAAAGGTAACCAAACAATTTAAAATTAGGTTTGCTATTAGTGTTGATTTTATTGATGAAGTCTCCCTTGATGTATGTGGTATGGTGTTTGGAAGTCCCTATATGTACATGCAAGATGCAATATGCATGCCGAGAGCCAACCAAGATCACCTCATCAAGGATGTAAATTCCTTCACCATTAATGCATACAAGGGCATGTCCAAAATTTCCCTAGTAAGTGCCAACCAAGCTAAGAAATTGATTAGTTTTAGGAAGAAGTAAGCTTTACTGTTTTTAAGAGACAATTAGTATATAGAAGAGTAAATGAGATAAAATTCATCCCTAAAAGGGTGTACTAAGAAATATAAACAACAAATGGAATAGTTGTTATAGGCATACATGGATGTGTTCTAGGAGCCTAAAGGGTTACCACCTAAGAGGGAAGTGCAGCATGAGATCCAAATGTTATCGTTCTACCCATTTCTAAACATTGGGTTGTACAAGTATCCAATTATATAAGCAAGTGAGGTGAATAAGAAATTGAAAAAACTATTGTAACATGGTGTTATTCAACTAAGTACCTCACCATGTGGGTCACCAATCATCATTGAGCCAAAGAATGATAGTACTTGGTGGATGTTTTTTGGTTACATGACAGTAAACAAATTTACTTTCAAGAAAATGTACCCTCTACCCAAGATAGATGATCTATTGAATCAATTTCTACAAGCCAAATACTTCACCAAACTAGACTTAAAGTCTACATATCATCAAGTTCAAATTAGAGAAGAAGATACCTGGAAGATCACCTACAAGACAAGGAAAGGTTTCTATGAGTGGTTAGTCATGCCATTTGGCTTATGCAATGCACTAGCTATGTTTATGAGGTTAATGAATGATATATCATGCCCTTTTATAGATTCATTTGTTATTTTCTATTTGGATGATATACTAGTATATAACAGTACCTAGAAGGAAGAATATAAGGCCAATCATGATTATCACATAGAATAGAAGTGCTTCAAGGTGTGAGATAGAATATGGTTACAAGAATACCATTGGCACTAGTATGGTTTTGACTTGTGGTATTGTCTAAGGGCTAAGCTATATAAGGATATGAATATCAAAGTGTTTGGATGTGCAAGTGATGAAAATTTCATGAATAGTTAGATCTGAAGCAAGTATGCATGTAATGGGATGTTAATGATTTTCTTGATCTAAAACTACGATTGTTTCCGGGAATTTGATGATGGATCAAATCCAATAGATCTGAAATGAAAATTTTGATTATGGGTTGATTTGATCAGTGATGATAGTGTCTTGACATGTGATTTTTCTGTGTATGTCGAGATCTGGGTATGTTTGAAGTTTTGTGATGCAGTGAAGGTTTGTGCAAGTAGTTGCAGATCTGTATGCAAGTTTGATAATCTGAAAGATGCATACACGTGCAGGTTTAATACTGGTAAGACACGTTATATTTAGTTCTGTACGCAGGTTTGTTTCCTAAAAAATGTGTATACACGTGGAAATTTTTTAAGGAAAGAGCATATATAAACTAGGGTTTTGTTGAAAAAGATGTCTGATCAGTTTAATCAGTCTTGATGTGTTTCTGTTGTATGTCAATGAAATCTTACTTAATGATCTGGTCTTAATAATTATGTTTTGATTGAGGATTGATTGATTGAAGAATAATGAAGCTACTAGCTATTTGTGATTGAAGACCAATGATGGTTCTGTGATTATTTTAGAATGATGCAGTGGATCTGTGTATGTTTCAGTGTTTATTTCAGTGTGACAGTGGTTTAGTTTCAGGGTTCAATATTTTTAGATCTGTACGCGATTATGCTTCAAGGACGTCGCATATATATGCGAGTTTTTTACAATAAAATAACGTATATATTCTGATAGTTTATTGATCGGGGCTTTCAATTGATTCTATAAGTTGACGTAGTATTTGGTTTCAGTATTAGTATTATGGTTACAGTTATCTAACTATTCTGGTTGTTTGAGAATAATTTGATTGATTTGGGTTTTAGTTGATTCAGTGATTGGTTGATTCAGTTGGGTCAGAGATTGGTTGTTTCAGTTGATGATTGAATGATTTTTTTAGTAATCAGTTTCAGTTTTTATATTTGGTATTGGGCTTAAATGATGGTAGTGCGTCTATTCTAAAAATTTGATGAAACATGACCTACTATTGTGATGTTTTGTAGCAGGTGGATCTAGTATGAAAATTTATGACATGTGGTCCATGAAAGTATTGAGGGTTGCAGCCTTCAATGAGGAAGTCAAATCCTCCTTCCAGTGGTAGTTGGTAAGCCAGATCAGGGGTTTGGAGCTCCTTTCCAGTGGGTGCCAATAAATGAGATTTGGGGGTTGGAGCTCCCTTCCAGTGGGTGCTGGTAAATGAGATCTAGGGGTTGGAGCTCCCTTCCAGTGGGTGATGGAGAATGAGAGAAGGTTATAGTATTTTGTAGGTGGGTGCCTATGTGCTAGTATGAGTTTGCACCAGTACAAGATTGTAATATGTTTTCTTTATAATATAAGATGAAGACAGAGATGACAACAATGATGGTTTTTTCTCATATTGGGTTTCCACCTAAAAATCCTAGTGTTCATGTGTGTTGATGTGTTGCTTATGTGTTATGGTTTATTTTATTCTTACTACACATGGTTACTGTTTAATAATGTTTAATGAGGTACTGATACACTGGCTCAAGTTAAATAGGTGATGAATTAACTGAAAAGTAAGTCTATTGGATATATGCTAGTTGTTTGTATAATAGTCATGTGCATATGTGGGTTCCCTTCAGTAAAGTCGCGTATAGAAATCTGGATATGAAATTGAAAAGTTTAATGATTTTTAAATACTGATTCGCCCCTCCCCCTCTCAGTATTTTTCCAATTAATTGGAATCAGAACAGGTCCTTCAGAAGAAGCTTGATCGATTCAAGGAAGATTCATCAAGATGATTAGTCAAGAAGGAGTATTTTCTATCGGGCCACCTATATTTAATGGAACTAACTTTGCCTTTTGGAAATTTAGGATGAGAGAATACTTGCAAGAACTAGGAGTTGATGTACGGGAAATCGTTGAAAGCATATATCTATATCATACCTCCATTCCCACATATACTGCAAGAAAGAAACAATATGAAATCAATGCAAAAGCTATAAATGCCATCTTGGGAAGTTTGGTCGAGTCCAAGTTTGTGAAGGTAATGCAGCTGAACACAACAAAGGGAATGTGGGATAAGATTATCCAAAGTTATGAGGGCAACACCAAGGTAAAAAGTGCTAAACTCCAAACATTCATAATACAGTATGAGACACTAAAAATGCATGATGATGAAATCATTGCAACATTTTTTCTTAGAATATATGAAATTGTTAATTCCATGAGAAATCTTGGTGAAGAAATAAAAGATGCTATTGTTGTTGAAAATATTTTGAGATCACTAACTCTGAAGTTCAATTTTAAAGTCTCTGCTATTGAAGAAATGTAGGATCTGAAAAGTCTCACACTTGATCAACTCCATGGAATACTGACAACATTTGAGATGAGGAAAGGTGGTCCTTCAGACATGAGAGAAGCAACCTTCAAAGCTACTGCAAAAAGAAAATAAAAGGAAGAACCAAGGTATGTATTAGAAGAAGAAGAGGGAAACTTCATAAAGAAAATCCAAGTGAGCATGGAATATTTAGAGGTAAGCTTCACTTAAAATGTTTTGCTTGTGGTAGAGTTCGTCATTACGCTGCTAAGTGTCCCTATAAAGAAAATCATGAGAAAGGGAAAAAAACTACAAAAATAAATAGGAGAAGGTTTTAAAACAAGAGAAGTTTCTATACACATGAAGAGAGTGATGGTCTTTCAAATGGTGAAGAAGGCGAGTCTGATCTAGAATGTCAATTACTTATGGAATTTGAAGACATAAGTAGTAATGAGTTTGATGGCCTAAAAGAAACATATATTTTTATTGAAAACCTTGACAAAGATATACTAGATGTAGTGATAGTTGCAATTGTTAGCAAATATTCAAGTTTGGGAGCAACCCATTTTTTATTGATCAAGAATGAAGAAGACAATAACAAAGAAATATGAGGTATGATATTTTATTCTAATTGTGATCCATTTCCTTGTCTATGAAATAATGATGTTGTTGATGACAGTAAAACAACTGAACTTGCACATATGGGTAAAAGTGAAAGTAAGCACTCTAAAGAGAAAACAGATTCAAAAATATTGCCTCTAGAAGCAAAAGATCAAGGCAAGTCAGAAACAATGGAAAATGCAGATGTGCCTATGCCGAGTAAAGATAATTATCAACAATGGAAAGAAAAAATGAAGTATAATCTAATGAATCTTGATGTCTCATATCTAGTGTGCAGTGGCTACACCAAGATTCCTCCATCAGACGAGGAAGTGCACAAGAATAGTAAGGCCTTGAGGGACATGTTTTGTAGCATATCTCATTCAATATTAAATAAGGTTATGCATTATACAACTACAAATCAAGTGTTGGATAAGCTACAAGAAATCCATGAATGAATCTAAAAGGAAGATTCCTCCTCAAGGGAACTACCAGGTAATACTATCCTTAACAATGTGTCAACCTTTGTTATGTCAAATGGAGTTTTTAATTCAGAAGAAGACATGTTAGAAGAGAGTTTTGACCTTAGAACAAAGCTTGTGTAGAAAATCTATGATAGGTTAACCGGATAATGCAATATAAATCAAAGTAGAATACTATAACCTACTTCTACTATCAATTTGCGAAAGCTTAAAGATCGAGCTGAATAATATAACTAGAAGAAGAAGAATCAATGGCACAATACACATGAAAATACTTTGGGGAAAGTCTCAGATAAAAACCCCACACTATTGTATTATCATACATGGTGGAAATACATAGGAATTATACAAACCCTTGGCTCTCACAGCTAGCCAACGCTCAGTACAATCCTAACAGATGGTCACAGGCAATCTTGGCTTCTCTCCAGCCTTCCTCTCTGCCCTCCAAGCTCCTATTTACTTGTGCTATTCCTTGTGGATGATTACGCTCTTACCAAGTGGAATAACCAGCCTTCAAAACTGTGCAATCCTCAAGGATGAATCCTTGACTGCATGCATGAGTTTTATCCATGAGAAAACACATGCAACTGATAGTACATTGTCCTTGAACATTAATCTCATTTGGGTCTTTCTCATAATAGACATGCATGATTTTCTGATGAGGGAATCTTTAGTTAACTAGAGTAGCACTAGTTGAATGCATTAATGCATAAACTGACTATTAGTTCCTCAAACAGTTTGGAACTAATTTAACTGGACTTAACTTATTAAACTGAGTTAACTAATTACAACTCAAATATAACTCAATCTTGTCTCCTTAATTTAAGGGATAACTCTTGCATGACTTCAGAAAGACTTCTAACTTGAATTTCTCCAACTAATTAATTTAAAATTAATTAATTAATTATTTCTAAGTAGCTATTAAGACTAAATTCGATTTTAATTCACAATTTAATTCAAGGACAAATTAAATTGGAATATTCTTGTTGCCATATTTCAACACTCCCTCTCAACAAGAAAGGGATTATCTGCCACCCCGATCCTGTCTCTATGGAACTCGAATTTACACTTTGACAATGCCTTTGTCAAAATGTCAGCATCTTGCTCCTCTGTCGAAATATATTGCAGCAACATGATCCTCTCGACCTGTGAAAAGCCATGGGCAACAAATCTTGCCTTATGCTTCTCCACACTACCATCAATAGCTTGCTTTACCTTGTAAAGCCAATGGGAACTCACAACTGACTTGTTCTCCGATCTTAGAACCACGTCCCAAACACTGTTACGAACTATGGAGTCATACTCCTCCACCATAGCATCAACCCAAATCGGTTGCTGCACTGCTTCCTCAAAGGAAGATGGCTCTGTCTCAACGCATTCCCCAGTAAGGGCCATGTATCCAGTGTACCTCTCAGGTGACCTCCTTTCTGCGCTGAGAAGATGGTGCTCCCACATTCTCTCTCACATCCTCTAACACAGCTTCTCTTGTGCATTTCCGTCCATCTCTGGAAGACTCTACTTGAGTGGATGTCTCCACTCCTGGAACCTCTGCATGCGGCTGCTCCACATCAGTTTGAGGCTCCTCCTCCTTAGGAACCAACAATTCCTCCACATCCTATAGTTGGAGCTCACTCTTAAGGGAAACTCGCGTAGCCTTCTGCTCATCAAACTTGAGATCTCTGTGAACCACTGTCCTCCAACCAGTAGGCAAGTACACCCGATAGTTGTGAGGTGTATCAGTGTACCCCAAAAATATCCCCAACTCTGCTGTCGGTTCAAGCTTCTTTCGTGCATCCTTTGTCACATGGAAATATACCGATGAGTCAAAGATCCTGAAGTGACCCACATCTGGTCTCTTACTAGAGAAAGCTTTCTCTGGTGTCTTTATCCCAAGTATGCGATGCGGCTTCTATTCTGCAAATAGACCACTATGTTGCATGCCTCAGCCCACAAGTGAAGTGGAAGGCCTTGGTCATGTAGCATTTCCCGTGTTGCCCCTACAATAATTCTATTCTTCCTCTCGGCTACACCATTCTATTGTGGGTTATGAGGTGCCATCAACTCTCGTTTAATTCCTTCCGATGCACAAAATTCCTTAAACTCTTGAGAGACATATTCTCCACCATTGTCGCTTCTTAAGGCCTTGATCTTCTTCCTTGGCTCTTTCTCGACCAAAGCTTTGAACTCACAAAACTTTGTGAAAGTTTGGTCCTTCTTCTACATGAAATAAATCTAGCATTTACGAGAATAATCATCAATGAAAATCACATAATACCTTTGCTTCACTATGGATGCCATCGAGAATGGTCCACACAAATCAGTATGAACTTGCTCTAAGATAGCCTCTGCTCGACTGTCTCGATCATGAAAGGAAGACTTGGTGTACTTTCCCAAGGTACAACCTTTGGATGTGTCAACTTGCTCAAGTTTACCTTTGGGAAGTCTTGTAGATATTTGTTGCATTATCTTCAAAGCCCCATGATGCAAATGGCCCAACCGCTTGTGCCACAACTCGCCAATGTCTTGGCTTTGCACCAATTCTGCTTTCGTACTCAATGTTGCACAATCATCTACCTCTAGTTTATAGAGATTCTTCACCCAAATCCCTATCCTCTTGGTTTGACCCATGGCTATGTGTCTTAGGAATGCCTTTCCTTTACTGAAGACAACATCATAGCCTTTGTCCTCCAACATCGCGACTGATACCAAGTTCTTCTTCAGTCCAGGCACATACATCACATCTGTAAAGGTAAGAGGAGCTCCATGTTCCCTCTAAAAAGCAACCGTGCCCACTCCTGAAACACTATACCTTCCGTCGTCACCCATCTCTATGCACATCTTGAGGTCTTTCTCCTCCAAGGCACTGAATAAATTTTTATCATCGGTCATGTGGAATGAGGCTCCACTATCAAGATACCAGACACAACCCATCATCGATGACACCATGCATGCAATGAGGGTAAAGTCCATTTCGAACTAAGAGGCTAATGCCTCACCTTCCGATCCTTCCGAGGATCCCTTCTTGGACTTCTTCGATTGGAAATTAGTCACATAATGTCCCATCTTGTGACAATTAAAGCATCTTACTTTAGACATGTCACCCTTCTTCCCTCCATGAGAAGAATTCAATTTGAAATGGGAAGCCTTCCCCTTCCCTTTCCTTGCCTTACTTGCTAAGGCTATATTTTCTTCATCACCATTCTTGGATGAAGAACCATCTCGTGTGCTCCTCCTGATCTCCTCCTGCATAAGATCCGACCACATTCGTTCCCAATCCGACAGTTTCTCCCTTCATTCATAGAGTCCTAGTAGCTATTCCAACTCTTTGGAAGGCCAAGGAGAGCAAGGCTCACCATATCATCATCGACAGTAGTTATTCCCACACTGCCAAGTTCATCTCTGTAGGTGGTGAGCTTGTTCAGATATGTGGAAATAGTATCGCCCTTCTCCATCTTCATTCTTCGAAGCTTATCCTTGAGCATCAATTTCCTCTAGTCGTTACTATTCTGGTAGAGGTCCTTCAATGTCTTCCACATTGAAAATGGAGTATCCTTCCCATGGAGACTCGAGACAATATAGTCTTGAACTCCCTCGAGGATGATCTGTCTCGCCTTCGCCACACACTTCTTCCACTCAGCCAACTCTTGTGCATTACTTGAAGCTAGCTTTGGTATTTCTTGATCAATGAATTCCTTCAAGCCATCGTCTTCTAATACAGCCTCCTTTCTATCTTTCCATGCTATGTAATTCAAGCTACCTTCCAAGGCATACTCGAGTCTCAAGCCATAGAATGCCATTGGCCAATCTTGAAGTATGATATGAATTCGATTTGCACCTGCAACCCTAACTTCAAACTTCGAATTCTCTTCTCAGTATATTGTTCACAGCTCTGATATCATGTAGAAAATATGTGATATGTTAACCCGATAATTCACTATAAATAAAAGCAGAATATTATAACCTACTTCTACTATCAATTTGCAAAAGCTTAAAGATTGAGCTGAACAATATAACCAGAAGAAGAAGAATCAATGGCACAATACACATGAAAATACTTTGGGGAAAGTCTCAGATAAAAACCCCACACTAATGTATTATCATACATGGTGGAAATACATAGGAATTATATAAAGCCTTAGCTCTCACAGCTAGCCAACTCTCAGTACAATCCTCACAGATGCTCACAGGGAATCTTGGCTTCTCTCTAGCCTTCCTCTCTGCACTCCAAGCTCCTATTTCCTTGCGTTGTTCCTTGTGGATGATTAGCCTCTTACCAAGTGGAATAACCAACCTTCAAAACTGCGCAATCCTCAAGGATGAATCCTTGACTGCATGCATGAGTTTTCTCCATGAGAAAACACATGCAACTGATAGTACATTGTCCTTGAACATTAAACTCAACTAGGTCTTTCTCAGAATAAACATGCATGAGTTTCTGATGAGGGAACCTTCAGTTAACTAGAGTAGCACTAGTTGAGTGCATTAATGCATCAACTCACTGTTAACTCACTATTAGTTCCTCAAACAATTTGGAACTAATTTAACTGGACTTAACTCAGTAAAATGAGTTAACTAATTACAACTCAAATATAACTCAATCTTATCTCCTTAATTTAAGGGATAACTCTTACATGACTTCAGAAATACTTCTAAATTGAATTTCTCTAACTAATTAATTTAAAATTAATTAATTAATTATTTTCAAGCAGTGGTTAAGACTAAATTCAATTTTAATTCACAATTTAATTCAAGGACAAATTAAATTGGAATATTCTTGTTGCCATATTTCAACAACTTGATCTTTCCTTGAAAAGAAATTTTAATCTTAAAGATAAGTTGCAGGCATATGATAACAAGGATCATGATGGTATGGAATCTAAACAATATTGTGAAGGTCTTGAAGCTGAGATTGTCTCTCTAAGAGCAAATCTTGAAAAATTAGGTCAGCGGAAGAAAGAACTACTTCAAGAATTTGAAGAACAAATGGACTGAAAGATGAGATTCTAAAATTAAAGGAGCAAGTGGAAGAAGGAAGAAGGGTTGAAGAAGTTATGAAGAAGCATTATCTAGATAAGAAAAAGCAATATCAGGTTGAGGTAAACATCCTAAAAGGTAAATTAGAAGAAAAAGATAAACATTTGAGATTTCAAGATAGTACTTAGATTTTGGATAATATTCTTAGTAGTCAAAGGTCTCCCGCCATCAAATCTAGTCTTAGTTTTCTTGAAACTGGACCTAGAAGAGTTCAAGCCCTACTTGAAATCACAATAAAATTTGTTGCATGGGGAAAATTGTACAAAAATCTTATGATTCATGAGGTAGGTAGATTGAAGGTATTATAAATTATTCTTAAAAATTGATTATAAAATATAAACTTTTCATTTTGGTTATTATTATATATATTCTCTTCCTGTTATTAGCATGAATCAAGGAAGAGTCTATACATAGCCCTACCTAGGAATGAACCTGGGAACTTGTGGAGACCAAAACACCACCCTCGGGACTTGTGGGTACCAAACCACCACACGCAGTCGTTGGGCCACATCCTCGTAAAGTTTTCAAAGCCTAAATATGGTTTGGGTTCAATAATGTTTCATTTTAAGATTATTATTGAACTTAGCTTTGCAACTCAATAAAGTAAGTGTTGAACTTATCTAATTATTTATAAATATGGAATGGATAATTGTTCCATATATCCATTCCATATTTATAAATAATTAGATCAGTTCAACACTTACTTTATTGAGTTGCAAAGCTAAGTTCAATAATAATCTTAAATTGAAACATTATTGAACCCAAACCATATTTAGCCTTTGAAAGCTTTATGAGGATGTGGCCCAACGACTGTGTGTGGTGGTTTGGTACCCACAAGTCCCGAGGGTGGTGGTTTGGTCTCCACAAGTTCTGAGGTTCATTCCCAGGTAGGGCTATGTATAGTCTCTTCCTTGATTCATGCTAATAACAGGAAGAGAATATATATATTAATAACCAAAATGAAAATTTTAAATTTTATAATCAATTTTTAAGAATAATTTATAATACCTTCAATCTACCTACCTCATGAATCATAAGATTGTTGTACAATTTTTTTATTGTATGTTGGGGTTTTAAAGTGGTGAGGCAGTTATACAACTGCAACTAGAAGGGAATTGTTACTGGTAAGCCATGAAGAGGTTAGGAATTCTTCCCATTTCCATTCACATCAAAATTCTACTTAATTTCAGAAATTTTCAGTTACAAACCTTCGTTGCATGAGTTTAAAGGAACGAGGGGGTCACCCTCCTTTTGAAACATTGTTGCCAATAGGCTTCTTCATGGAGAAGGAAAAGAAGGATTAGAATAAGGATCTGCAGGCTATTCTCAAATGTCGATTTTGGGAGATAAGTGGAAAATGGGGCTAAAGGGTCATTGTATCCCTAAGGCCTCTCATAACCCTAGATTTTTCATCCCCATAGGATGCCAAGAAGAGCACAAGAAACACATTTGATACCATGATTTTATATGTAAGTTCATAGGTATCTAGGCAACTGAAAAGGAGCTAGAGTGATGGATACAACATAACTAACAACCAAAGGGAGAGGTGGACTTGAGACTAGGCCTGAAGGTTTTTTTTCACAGTTATCTTTTCCAAACTTGAAGACAAAGCTAGGATCTTTGAAGGAGGACCATACTTCTTGAGCAATGTGGGCCTCTATATTAGGCATTGGGAAGCTTGTTTCAACCCAGATAAAGAGGAATTCACAGAAGCACCAATATGGGTAAGATTGTACTCTTTACCAATAGATTTTTGGATTCTATAAATTCTAGAAGGGATAGGGCAAACACTAGGTCACTTTGTCAAGGTTTCAGAGGTCACAAAACGAGGAAAAAATATGTCTTATGCTAGGTTATGTTTGTATATGAACATATGACAACCATTATCTGATTCCATTGAGCTGGACTACCAGGGAGAGATGTGGAAACAATATTTGGATTATGATCATGTTCCATTCAGATGCAGGCTATGCCATGAGCATGGTCACTTAATATGAGATTTACCTTTGAAAAAGAAGGAACAAGGGTTTGGATATCCGAGGTCAAATGATGGTTTTACTAAAGTCACTTCATGAAGACATGATCACAAAACCCAAGCTTCCTTTGGCATAAAGGGGTTGGAGGAGAAGAATTCATTCTCAGCACTAGAGGACATGAAGGAGGATTCCCAACATATGGAAGCCACTCATATGGATGTCACACCATAAGAATATACCCACGACAAGTGTATCTTGAAGTGCAAACTGAAAGAGGAGGAAGAGACACAAGATGGTTTTGATTTTTATGCTTTGCTAGGATTTGAGGAAGTAGCTCCTCTACTGTAGCAACCGTTGTCTAACCTATCAGGAGAAAAGAGGGTATTAGTCACAATGGTTAATGATTGGGAACATTAGGACCTAGGGGACTTATCCAAGGATGAGAGAGATATATATGTAAATGCTTATCTCATGTGGAAAATGAAGAGAAGAAATTCTATCACAAATCCAATAGCTCAGTCTTTTCAAGAATTTAAGGATAAGGGGAAAGAAATTCTATTGAAGAATCTCACTAAAAAAATGAAGAATAATTTAACCAAACCAAAGAAGGAAATGAGACAAAATACGAGAGTAAACCAGGGTATTACGGATCAAGCAACAACAGTGATAGAGAAGTCACTGCCCTTTCTCAACTCTTCATCATGAGAATACTTTCATGGAATGTAAGAGGGCTCAATAGCAAAGGATAACATCGATGCCATAGGGATCAAAATAAAAAGGGAAACTTAGTGATTGTCATAATACAAGAAACTAAATTGCAAGGCGAGAAAATGAGTCAAATAAAAGGAACTATTTGGAAAGGTTGTGAAAAATCCCAAGATTTCCATAACCACTCATACTATCAGACACCTGGAAGTACCCTTCTGGTTTGAGCCTAAGATAGAAATTCCTAATTCTAGACTGAAATATTGCCATAGTAAATGCCTAAGATAATCCAGTAGTTGAGCCAGTTTTTATCCTTAATGCGGGTCGCATGGCAAAGATTATCAATTATACATTGTTGATTTTTTGTCGATCCTACCTACCAAATTTGAAACCACTTTGTTGGACACCTAATCCTCAATGGGTTAGTGTGGAAGCCAAATAGACAAAAGGAAGTCCAAGAGACCTTGGGATGTGAAACCCAACGGTCAAACCATGTACTATAAATGTATATCTCTTGTTAAGAAAAATTTATTCTCATGTTTTATCTTTCAGATTATGTTGTTGCCATGTGTGTGTTTAACATGGTATCAGAGCAGGCGTACTCCTGCCCTGCCCAAATATGAGCCACTAATTTTGTGACCTCTCTGTGCATGTCAGTCTTGCATTTCATGAATATGTTGTGAGAAAAACTGTAGCTGCGATCTCTGCCTATTCTTCCTCTATTCTGCATTTTTGCAGACTGACAAATTACTACTATACGTTGAATGTTGTTAGAAGAGTCCTCAGAGAGCAGCGATACCACGATTACAACAATTCGGTGAGGTGAACTGATACCACCGAGTTCGGAGGGCCGATTGTGGAGTGGCATGAGAAAGGTGATGGTATGCTGCCGGTATGTTAAATATTTGTTGAAGACTGTTTTTATATAACTGTGTGTGGTAATTATGCCTGCGTTAATCATGGCGGTGTTGAATGTATCCCGGAAGGCGTGATATGATAGATTTCCAGGTAGCAGAGTCATTGCAAGCAAATGGAGTCATGACTGTATGGTAAGTAGCAGAGCTATATATAGACAAAATACCATTGTGTATTTCTCCATAGCGTTGCTCCAGGTATCTCCCATCACCTCCTCCCATAGCACTTGTTTGATAATACCATTCCGCTGGCCTCCATGTAATTACTCCCTCCTCCATATCCAAAATATTGCTCCTTACTGCGGCTGTATACACAGACCTCCCCTCCTGGTATACGCGTGGTTACCCCACACGCCAACATCTCTGGTTAACGTTTCTCAACTATGTTTAACATATCTTTTGGTGTTCACCTGTGACGGAATCGCTGCAAATAAATTTGATACTATAATTTCACTGATACGGACCTGAGATGCGAAAATTTCTGCCAAATTTAAGATATTTCAGTGGCGGATGAAATGGAAGATTGGGCGCGGAAGGAAAAGATTAATGAGAACTCAGAGGTGTCAGTGAGAGAGATTGTGTAATTTTTAAAAATTCTCCTGATGTTTAAATGGTTGGTGATGTCGTGGCCATTCTCCATTGGATTGGACGTTTCAATTTGGAGGTGCTCCACAAGAATCCGTGCCAGCTTCTGTCATTTGCTTTATAAATAGCACCGGGTTGTTTTGTCAGTCCAATCAAGGGCACCAGAATCGTCGAGTGAACAGAATGGCTGAGCTCAAATTGACTTTGAGTCCCCCATACTGCTGGCCTGTAAAGCTTCCAAGTTTCGTCTCTTAGACTTCCGCATCTTGAAAATCAAAGGCAGTTTCGTTCAGGAGTTAGGTACCGTTATGATGCTTTAACCTCTCACGCAGGGTGACAACAGTAGACTTCATCGTTGCTGCACTTTCCCTCGCACCCTTTGTTTTCCTCGGAGCCTTCAATGCCTTCCTCGGAGCCTTCTGTGCCTTCCTCGGATCTGTATGGAGTGAATCACTAGATCTAGTTCTGTATGGAGGAACGCTATGGTCTCAGAGGTCTAGTGTTGTGAACACTATGGTCTCACGCAATATACCTCTGACATATACCTTTGATATATACCTTTGTTGAAAGTGTTGTACAGTTTTTGTGTATTTACGCTTTGTGTATTTACACTAACATATATTTAAGCTACTCCAAGAATATATTTAGGCTGGTACATTTAGGCTGCCATATATATTCTATTGCCTGATGAGTAACTGTGTATATATATTTACGTTGCCTGCCATATATATTCTATACTTTAACGTTGTCTAGTCCTATTTTTAACATCCAATGTATTAGCAATTCATTTCAGTTTCCGTATGATGTCTCCTTCGAGCAGTTCATTTCAGTCACCGTGTGTTGGAATGGTGTTGTATTGAACTATTGATGCTTTGAACCCATGACCATTGTGCAAATAATTTGAGACATGTGATATGCTTTGGTGATCTAACACAGAAGATAATTTGAAAGAACAAGGACTTCATTCATTTGAGGGAAGTTGGGACAGTGAGCTATTGGCATATTAACGAAGTTGCTCCAATTCAATTTAAAGTTGCTGCTTGTTCAATTTACTTGTTCCTGTTGTGCAGTTTGGGCATAAATTTATGTGCAACAAACAAATTTGTTTTTTTCAACAGATTCTAATGAGAAGGTTGCTTTAATTATTGGGGTGATATCAGTATTATATGCACCAGATTGTCCGTTATTTGTTTGCAACAACAATTCAGATTTATGAGCGTTTTGCTTATTGTTTTCGACATCGCAATACGGTGAAGGACAAACACATGTATAAATTCCAGTGTGTGCTAACTTGAAGTGCTTTCAAATACTCGAAATATGAAGCCATTAAATTAAGGAGGAAGGGAATTATTTCAAAGGGGACAAGATTGTTTTAAATCGACCCTGCTGCAAGTGTCTACATATTTCTTTCTAGAGAATTCAAGTGCTTAAAATTGTTGTCATTATTCTACATTTTTCTTGGCACTCTTGAACTGGAGAAAATGGGAAAATCTTATGAAGTATTAGAGTTTTTGAAAATTTTGATACAGTCTACTACTAATGACACAGTGAAAATCAACAAGTCCTCTCTGGCTGACATTAGAATTTGTCTGCAAAATGCACAAGAGAAGATAGAATTTTTTCAGTTCGAAACTCAGAGACAGTAAGAAGAATTAAAACAGAGGAGTCATCATTCTAAACCTGTTTCTATTCAAAAGATTGAAACAGACTCCCATAAAGTAGCAGTTCATGCAGATGCAGAAGTTCAGTTTGCACTTCCCAAGCCCATCATCAGACCTTGGGAAGAGCTTGTCCATAACAAGCACAGAACCGGCCTTGGATATGAAAAGGACTTGTCTTTTCATATTCCAGACTACTCCAAACCAATCCAATTTAAAAGTGTTGGATTCATTCATGACAGTTCACCTGCTCCTCATGACATTTCACCTCCAGCTGTTCTAGATTCTACTCCTCTTCCACAGCAACAACAACAGTTTGTGAAATGCCAACACTGTGACCGAGTTAACCATCTGAAAGATCATTGTTTTGATCTTCATCCATGTAAGCATTGTCATAAAACAAGTCATTCTTCACACAGATGCTTCAGAAACAAACGTCCTACAAGAGCAAAGATTCATCTTGGATGGATCGCTTCTTAGCAATGGGCATCAATAGCCAAGAAGATATTCCAATCACATGTCAGAACTTGTTCCAGAGTATTGAACAGTCTTGCAGTTGAGTTTTCTCCATCATCTCACATTGTATCTGACAAGGGGGGAAATGATGGTCATCTACAAGCTTCAAAGTCACATCAAGCGAGCCTGAGCCACAACTTGCCACACCAGTTTCATAGTTGTAGCCAGAAACAAAGATGCCCCTGAACATGCCCTCAGTTGGTAATCTGGGACACTTCCTCTAGCAGAAGACTTCAGCTTCTTGCCAGTTTCGGAAGAATTCCAGGAACAAAATTGAGAACACTTCCTCTAGCAGAAGACTTTATCTTCTTGCCAGTTTTGGAAGAGTTCTAGGAATTGCATTAAGCATTCCAGAGTTGTTGGTCATCCTTAAACCATCACAGGTTGAGACTTCCCTTTTCAGGTTGAAGTTCTCCCTTTATGCGGAATGAGACCTCCCTTTCATGGTTGAAGGTTTCCCTCTTCAAAACAATAGAAGCACTTACTCTAGCAGAAGACTTCAGCTTCTTGCCAGTTTTGGAAGAGTTCCGAGAACTGCACTAAGCATTCCAGTGTTGGTGGTCATCCTTAAACCACTGCCCTTTATACCAACATTTCAGAGAGCACATTCAGCCTAGTGCTGCCATGCATTTTTGCACATTTTGTATTATAGCTCTCTTCTTGGACTCATACATAACCCTTCAGATTAAGGGGGGGAATGTTGGACACCTAATCCTCAATGGGTTAGTGTGGAAGCCGAATAGACAAAAGGAAGTCCAAGAGACCTTGGGATGTGAAACCCAACGGTCAAACCATGTACTATAAATGTATATCTCTTGTTAATAAAAATGTATTCTCATGTTTTATCTTTCAGATTATGTTGCTGCCATGTGTGTGTTTAACACACTTCAATGATCCACTTGTCCAGCTTCATGGTAAGACATGACCGCAAATCAAATACCTGCATCCAAATTATCAAAATTAAATTCCATTATAATAAATTTAGAGTTAAGATAAATTTATAGTAATTTTAATTTCTTCAAATGAATTCTTAAATTAGAAACCAATTTCAAAATAAATAATTAATTAAAACTTGGTCAAATTTAAACAAGTACCTAATAATTTTATCATAAAAAATAACAAAAACAAAAGCGTCATCAACCTAATCAACCTTACCAATAAATCTATCTCCCATTAACCCAATAGGTATTTACAGTCATATATATATATATATTCTTAAAATTTGATTATAAAATTTAAAATTTTCATTTTGGTTATTTTATATATATATATATATATATATATATATATATATATATATACTCTTCTTATTATTAGCTGGAATCAAGGAAGAGCTTGGTACAGCTATGCCCGGAATAGACCTCAAGAGTTATAGAGACCAAACCACCACCCTCGGGCCTTGTGAGGACCAAACCACCATAGGCAGTCGTTTTACCATATCCTCATAAAGTTTTCCAAGCATGAATATGTTTTGGGTTCAATAATGTTTCAATTTAAGATTATTATTGATCTTAGTTTTTTCAGCTTAGTAAAGTAAGTGTTGAACTTATCTAATTATTTATAAATATGGAATGGTTATATGAAACGATTTAATAAGAAAATGAAGTAATAATTATATAAATTATTACTTCATTTTCTTATGAAATTGTTTCATATATCCCTTCCATTTTATAAATAATTAGATAATTTTAATACTTACTTTATTGAGTTGCAAAGCTAAGTTCAATAATAATCTTAAATTGAAACATTATTGAACCCAAACTTTATTTAGGCTTTGAAAACTTTACGAAGATGTGGTTCAATCACTGCATGTGGTGGTTTGGTACCCACAAGTTTTGAGGGTGGTGGTTTGGTCCTCACAAGTTCCGAGGTCCATTCCCAGGTAGGGATATGTATTGACTCTTCCTTGAATCATGCTAATAATAGGAAGATGATATATATAATAATAACCAAAATGAAAATTTTAAATTTTGTAATCAATTTTTAAGAATAATTTATAATACCTTCAATCTACCTACCTTGTGAATCATAAGATTGTTGTATAATTTTTTTTATTGTATGTTGGGTTTTTAAAGTGGTGGCGCAATGAGGCAACTACAACTAGAAGGGAGCTATTACTGGGAGGCGATGAAGAGGTTAGGGATTCTTCCCATTTTAATTAACATCACAATTCTACTTAATTTCACAAATTTTCGGTTACAAACCTTTGATGCATGAGTTTAAAGGAAGGAGGGGGTCACCCCTCCTTCTGAAACATTGTTGCCATCAGACTTCTTCAAGGAGAAGGAAAAGAAGTATTAGAAGGAGGATCTGGTGGCTATTCTCAAATGTCGATTTTGGGAGATAAGTGGAAAATGGGGCTAAAGGGGAATTGTATCCCTAAGGCCTCTCATAACCCTAGATTTGTCACCCCCCATCATATGCCAAGAAGATCACAAGAAACACATTTGAGACCATTCTTTTATATGTAAGTTCATAGGTATCTGGGCAACTGAGAAGGATCTAGAGTGATGGATACAACATAACCGACAACCAAAGGGAGAGGTGGACTTGAGACAGGGCCTGGAGGCTTTTTTCATAGTTATCTTCCAAACTTGAAGACAAAGTTAGGATCTTTGACGGAGGACCATACTTCTTGAGCGATGTGGGCCTCTATTTTAGTTATTGGGAAGCTTGTTTCAACCCAAATAAAGAGGAATTCACAGAAGCACCAATAGATTTTTGGATTCTAGAAATTCTAGAAGGGATAGGGCAGACACTAGGTCGCTTTGTCAAGGTTTCAGAGGTTACAAAACGAAGAGAAAATATGTCTTATGCTAGGTTATGTTTGTATATGAACATATAACAACCATTATCTGATTCCATTGAGATGGACTACCAGGGAGAGACTTGGAAACAATCTTTGGATTATGAGCACATTCCATTCAGATGTAGGCTATGCCATGAGCATGGTCACTTAATATGAGATTGTCCTTCGAAAAAGAAGGAACAAGGGTTTGGATGTCAGAGGTCAAATGATGGTTTTACTAAAGTCACTTCACGGAGACGTGATCACAAAAACCAAGCTTCCTCTGGCACAAAGGGGTTAGAGGAGAAGAATTCATTCTCAGCATTGGAGGACATGAAGGAGGATTCCCAGCATATGGAATCCATTCATATGGATATTGCACCATAATAATATACCCTCGACAAGCATATCTTGAAGCACAAACTAGAAGAGGAGGAAGAGACACAAGATGGTTTCAATTTTTATGCTTTGCCATGATTTGAGGAAGTAGCTCCTTTACTGTAGAAATCATCGTCTGACCTATCAGAAGAAGAGAGGGTATTAGTCACAATGGTGAATGATTAGGAACAACAAGACCTATGGGACTTATCCAAGGATGAGAGAGAGATATATGTAAATGCTTATCCCAGGTGGAAAACAAAGAGAAAAAAATTCTATCGTGAATCCAATAGCTCAGTATTTTCAAGAATTTAAGGATAAGGGGAAAGAAATTATATTGAAGAATCTCACTAAAGCATTGAATAATAATTTAACCAAAACAAAGAAGGAAGCGAGACAAAATACGAGAGAAAACTAGGGTATTACGGATCAAGAAGCAACAATGATAGAGAAGTCATTGCCTTTTCTCAACTCTTCATCATGAGAATACTTTCATGGAATGTAAGAGGGCTCAATAGCAAAGGAAAACATCAATATCTTAGGAATCAAATTACAAAGGAAAACCTAGTGATTTTCATAATACAAGAAACTAAATTGCAAGGCGAGAAAATGAGTCAAATGACGAGAACTGTTTGGAAAGGTTGTGAATTTGTCTCTCTAGATGCTTAGGGTAATGTAGGAGGTTTAGTCATCTGGTGGAACCATAATGAGCTCATCTTCCACAACTGGGTGGCTTCTGCTTGGATTTTCACAAGTAGATTTAGGTATGTAGGAATTGAATATTTTGTGTTTTTTTCAGCGGTCTATGGCCCTCAAGGACAAGGGATAAGAAAATCTTTTTGTAGCACTTAAAGAATATGAAACAATTGCTACATAATTCGTTATGGATAGTGGGAGGGGATTTCAATAATATCCGCTCATTAAAGGAAAAGAAAGGTGGCATTTGCAAGTTAGATCAAGTATATCTTGACTTTGATGGCGTTATAGACCACTTACACCTTGTAGATATTCCAACCAAAAATGGGGTGTTTACCTAGAAAAACCATCACAGAGAAAACAACCAGATAGCCTGCCACTTGGATCGGTTTTTGTTAGCGGAGGACATTTTACCAAAATATCTCTTTATTGAAGTTTCAATTTTACCTTGCATGGGATTGGATCACTAGCCTATTTGATTAGACATTGATCTCAAAGAATCCCCACAAAATCGTCCCTTTCATTTTGAAAGATTTTGGCTTCAATCAGATGGTTTTGTAGATTTTCTAGCCAACTGGTGGAAAGAGTTGAACTTTACAAGTACCAGTAAAATGCACACATTTCAACTTAAACTGAAGGTGTTGAAGCAAAAATTCAAACTTTGGAATATGATTGTTTTTGGGAATATTTTTGAAGATAAGAGGGAGTTGGAAAATCAAATGATGAACATCCAACAAAGAATTATTCTAGAAGGTAAAACTTCAGAGTTGGTAGTACAAGAGGCTGACACCCTTCAGAAATTGGAGCAATGAAGGCACTAGGAAGAGTCTCTTTGGAAGTAGAAGTCTTTGATACAATGGCTCATGGAGGGAGAACGTAACTCGAAATTCTTTCATAATGAAATGATCCAACGTCACCATAACAATAGATTTTTTTCCATAATCAGCAAGGATGGAATTAGAAAGTTACAACATCAGGATATAGAATACGAACCGGTGCATTATTTTAAGGATCTCTTATTGGAGGATAACTCAAAAAGGCATGGAGCTATCAATACAGTGATCCAACATATTCTGAGAGTGATCAGTAGGGAGAAAAACAACACACTAATGAGACCAATAACTATGTCTGAGGTTGAACTGGTGGTTATGAACATGCCTAAGAATAAGGCCCTTGTGCCAGATGGCTTCACGATGGATTTATTCTAGGAATGTTGGGGGTTTTTAGGTTAATAAATTCAGGAGTTAGCTAAAGAATCAAGACGACCAAGATCATTACATCCAACACTCAATGGAACGTTCCTAGAAATAGTCCCCATGTAGGTTTCTTTGATAGCCCGAATGGATTCATACCAATTAGTTTGTGCAACGTGTTTTATAAAATCATTACTACAGTAATAATTCATAGATTGCAACCAGTTCTTCCCTTATTAACATCACTGACTCAAATAGGTTTTGTACAAGGACGCCAAATTGTTGATGGGGTAATTTTAGTGTGAGAAATCATTCACTCATTAAGGGTGCCTAAACTCCCAGATATGCTCATAAAATTGGATTTATCGAAGGCTTATGATAGACTCAGTTGGGAATTTTTATTTCACATTTTTCGCGCTTATGGTTTCTCTGAACAATGGATTGAATGGGTGGAGTCTCTTGTCTCATTTTCTTTTCTCTCAATTTTGATCAATGACTCACCTTCACATACTATCTCCATGTCTAGAGGGCTAAGGCAGGGTGATCATTTATCACCTTTCTTATTTATCTTAGCTATGGAAGGACTTGATTGAATGTTTCAAAAAGTTAGAGAATCGGGATATATCTATGGTCTATGCTTGTATGGGGAAGATCTTCCTATTACCCACTATAGTTTGTGAATGATGTTATATTATTTGGCTTACCAACTAGAAGATGTTGTGTGTGGAGCATGATTGTTCAAAGGTATTTGTTTCAGCCAGATGTATACCCCAGGAAGTCTTGTACACCCCTCCACGCGGGGGGGGGTGCGGGGGGGACTTGTCCCCCCCCGCGGGGGTCCGGGGGCCAGTGGTCCCCCGGCGGGGGCTCGGGGGCAGCGCCCCCGAAGCTAAAAACAAATGTAAAATTGCTTTGTAAAAGTATAGTAATTTCTAGTCAGTCTGGGCCGTTCATTAGGTGGATGATCTGACGGTAGAACTTATGTTTAGTTTAAGGTTTTTTGCCCTAGAAGGCAACCCCTCTCTTTGTATGAGGGTATTGTATTTGAGGCTATGAAATAGATGTGTATTCTGTGAGCGAGAAACAGAGAGGTGAGACTGTGAGAGAAAACAGAGGATATTACAGTGGATTTGTTGTAGGTTGTGTCTCTTCATTTTGCTGGATAATAGAAAGGAAGGACTGGTTGTTTGGGGTGGACGTAGCGCAAACTGGGTGAACCACGTATATCTGTGTCTCTCTTGTTTTGTGCGTTTTCTGTATTTATATTTCTGCAATATTTTATGTGTTCCATTGCTCTGTAATATATAATTTTATAACAGAAGAGAAGTGAAAATAATGGGTAGGATTTTGCAACTCTTTATAGAAGCCTTAGTACTGCAGTAAACACTGATAAATAAAAAATGTTTGTCTTTAATTTCCTGGAGTTGCTCAAGATTGGTTTATGTTGAACTCTTGGTTTCACCAGAGATCACCTCTCTTCTAAGTATTTAGGGATATCTTTGGTATTATTCTATAGTAGGGCTTCTACATGGGAAGAACTAGTGGAAAGATCTCGTCGAAAGGTCAACAATTGGACTTACAAGACTCAACTTTCCAAGTCATCTCATATTAACGAAATAAGTCTTACAAGCATTACCAAATTATCAATTATCGATAATGATTATCTCTATTAGTGTGTGTCAACAATTAAGATCACTTTGGAGTAATTTTTTATGGAAAGGTTTGGCTAAAACTCAAAAGTGGGCATTGGTAGGGTGGGAAAAGCTTATTACTCCAAAAAATAATGGTGGATTAGGTCTTTGAGACCCATTCCTTATCAGTGAAGCATATGTTATGAAGTTATGGTGTTTTTGGATTCAAGGAGGTCCCTAAGTCTGGAAGAAAAATACGGTATCGTAACTACTTTCCTTTGCACTTACAGGTTTACATATTACATTATGATGGAATAATAAAAGGCTCAAGGGTCTAGAACTAGGCACAAGCAACAAAGGATGTATTAAAAAAATTGGATTTCCGAGAAATTTGAGTTGGAAGGACGACTTTATTTTGGGAGGATTCATGGCAACAATATCCACCATTGACGAAAAATGAGCAACTACAACCTATTAGAGCTCTAATGCCAGCCCAAGGAGCCTTCAAAGTAGCATATTTTTTGAGACCTTCTGCAAACAATCAGGGTTGGCGATAGTGGAAAACAGTGGGTGACTGGGAAGTCTCTGGGGAATCCCTCCCTTGGGAGGACTTACAATAAATCCTTCTCAATAGAATCATACGATTTGCTATTGAACAAGACAGATTGTGGTGGGGGAGACAACCAGATGGAATGTTCATGGTAAAAGAAGTGTACTAGTCCATAGCAAATCCCCCAGTTTATCATGAAACCACCCAATGTCATAATATTTCGCAGGTTTGTAGATGGTTGTAAATTTTGACTTTTTTATGGTTGTTAGCTTGGGGGCGCACACTAACTTGGCATTGTCTACACAAGGAGTGCAGGTAAGTTTTGAGGGCCCCCCAATGTGCATGCTATGTTTGCAAGTTAAGGAATCAATCAGCGACCTTTTACTCACACGAGTTTATGCCAGGGAAATGTGGGAGTTTGTAAATCAAAGACATGGATAGAAAACTAGTTCCGAAAAAAAAAAAAAAAAAAAAAAAATAATAATAATAATAATAATAATAATTCAAAAACCCGATTATAATGAAAGCTTGGTTTTTAACTTTGGGGTTTTCACTCTGGAGTTTATGGAAGGAGATGAACCTAAGAATTTTTAAAGGAAAACAAATGTCCATATCCATCTTACAAAAAAATTACAATTAAAAATATCATAGAGACAGTGTTGGTGTCCCTTTCTAATGTATAGGAAGGAACAATGGATGATTATGAGGCCCTAATCCTTAAGGGACTTCATATGCAACATACAACTCATACAACCGTCTCTGCCAGGACTCATAAAAATGAAATATCCCCTGCCAGAACATTCTTCCCCCTCCCCCTAAAAAATTTATTGCATTGAGTTTTGATGGTGCCTCAAAGGGTAACCCAAGAGATGTCAACTTGGGAGGCATATTCAAAGATGAGAATTCAGATCCGATCCATTCCTACGCTCTTTCGTTCAGTACAACTACAAATAATCTAGTGGAATTCACTGCATTGGAGAGAGGAATTCAAATATAAATAAGGGGAGGGTTTAGGTTGATTTAGATCCACGAGGATTCCCAACTAACGATTAGGTGTGTAAGCAAGTGATTAATAGGTCACCTGTCTAAGAAAGCGATTCATTCTTGGCACTTTCATGAGGTGGTAAGTAATATCAAAACCTTGTTGAGTAAACTGGATTATGTTATTACCAAGCATGCACGGTGGGAAGGGAATAAGTTGGTAGATATCTTGGCTAATTGGGGAAGCTCAGGGGGACACGCAGCCATTGACGTGTCATGGTCGGAATTGGTAAATAGGGAAGGCCTCTTGGAAGTAAAGTATTGGGTACACCAATATAAATACATGCTTGCAGCTTGGGTCCCCGATGGGGGTGATACAAGGGCATCATAATAGGATAAAGAAACTGCCATGTCGTTTCCCTTCGACAATGATTTTCCAGTGGGAATAATAATTCGCTTGTGGAGAGTTCATATGGGGATGGAGGTGGCGGCCCTTGGAGGGAGAGTTAGGCTCTCCACACGGCTCCGCATGGGCCGTGCATGCCACATATTAGGCTGACACCATGGGAGCCACCAACCCGGGTCTCATCATATTAAATGTAGCATGTAAAGGGTAAAGGATTTTGTTTGGATCATCTATTTTGTTAACGCAACCTCTCTCATTTGCACAAGAATGGAGTGTCTCTCCCATGGCGGATTGGTTATCGTAAGGCCTTGTAATGATAGAAATGGAATGTTCATTTATGATCTCATTATGGGTAAGTGATTTGGGATGGCGAAAACTTGGAGTCTAAAGTACAATTGGCTATTTCCAAGGAATTTGCAAATGATGTGTTTTAATTATGGTGGTCATTACCTCACACGGATAGCTATTTATATGAACTTCTTCATTAGCTCGAGGTGGCGGAAAAATGGTTATCATGTGGTCGAC
This sequence comes from Pinus tabuliformis, assembly GCA_031772625.1. Taxonomy (NCBI): domain Eukaryota; kingdom Viridiplantae; phylum Streptophyta; class Pinopsida; order Pinales; family Pinaceae; genus Pinus; species Pinus tabuliformis. The sequence goes on along the minus strand of CM062818.1, from coordinate 1,616,711,163 downwards.
GTTCTTCATTTGTAGAGGTTGTGTTGTTGTTCATGTTCTCATCCTCAAGGGGCCGCAATGAATGATAGGCTGGGTATGTTCTTCATTCTTCAATTTCACTTAGTGGTTCAGAATTCTCCCGTCTTGCAGCACTGGGTACTCATACTCCCCTTAACTCGTTATCGTTGGAAACTAAGTTTGTTTCAGGACTTGCTTTTGCTCCATCTATGGTGTCCATTTTTTTGTGTTATTTTTGCATAACTCTGGGTTAGGTCCCTTGTTTGAACTGGTTGCAGTACTTCCTTTGACAACTTCTTAGAGTTTTGACCTGGCAAGCACTTTGTTCAATTTCCCAGAGTTGGTATGTGGTGTCTAGTACTAAGGAACTTTCTCGGTTTGGTTCTGAAAGGTATTTTGCCTTTTGTCGCCCTTTTCTCCTTCAAACCACTCAATCCCTATCTTGCTCTGGTATTCATGTTTTTTGGGTCTCTTTGAAGTTATTATGTTGTGAGGTTTTGTCTATTAGAGGGCAGTGAGTCTTATGCGACTGCAATCAGTTTACACTACTCAGAGTAGCCTGTAAGAGACAAAGTAGCATTATTTTGGGGTCGTTCTTCCTTCTGGTGGTTATCCTCAACTTGTTTACTTTGTCTCTGCAAGGGTATCTTTATTCGGGGGTCAACAACCATTTACTCTCTCAGTTGTTTCGAGTCTCTTTCTTCTGTCTTGTTGGTCCTTATACAGTGGTAACAACAACTTATTCTCTCAGTGGTTTTGAGTGTTTGTCTTATGTCTTGCTGGCAGGTTTCCAGTGGAAATGGCACCACGAAAACAACTTCCCTGTCACCAGGGAGGTGTTTCGGGGGCATCTTCATCCAAACACTATCGGTAATTCGATTGGAAATCAGTAGCCAACTTTTTTGGTGTAGCTCCCCTGGAGGTTAGAACGGAGATTTTGTATTTGGAAGCAAGAGAGTTTGGGGATCGAAAATACCATTCTAATTCTTAAATTGGTGGCAGTGCTCTGAAATGGGTACCCGATCCTGGGAAATTCAGGAAGAGAAGATTGCATTTTCTCCATTCTATCACCCTACACTAGTAAGATGGAAACACTTCTTAGTATGGTAACTCAGGACAAATAGGTAGACAACTACAAACCCCTTGTTGTACAAGAGGAGATTTAGAGAATAATGAAGGATATTATATATGACCTCAATGATATAGTGGTCAGATTAAATCAAGTGGAAAGATTTGTGGTTTTTTACTCGAGGACAAAATCAAATGATCATCAGGATGAAGATGCACTGATCCATGTTCCATCTCTAAACAATGTCCCACCTCTGAACACTATAGATGAAAACTCTCCTCTCTCTCCAGTCATCATTTTGGACTAATATTTCCAATACACCTACTTCTTTGCACACTATGTTTATGGTCTATTTCTAGTTGTTGGTAGCTACTTACTACTTTTTGCACTCTCTATACTTTTGTTCTATCACTTATGCTATAGGATTCAAGTTAATCTTTTGGGTATGGTTGTCATAGCTCTGTTTTATTTTCAACTGTAAATCCAAGGTTTTCACATATATATTCCTAGGCTCAAAGAATGTCTCAACAATCTTTTGATCAGTTAGTGTTTTGTTTTCAACTGTAAATCCAAGGTTTTCACATATATATTCCTAGGCTCAAAGAATGTCTCAACAATCTTTTGATTAGTTAGTGTTGGTTATCTTGGAAGCGACCCAAGAAGTTTCAGTATGAACATGAAGTTTTTAGCTATGTAATTTTTTTTGTTATCAATAGAAATCCACTAGCGAAATTTACAAAAAAAAGGCAATAATTTATAATAACTAAAGTTAGCAATAAATTATGATAACTAGAGTGGGCCATATAATGAGTATGCCTAAAGCATGGAATTGGCTTAGTGTATTAAATCTAGCTCCTCACTGTGCATCAATAGCTAGCAATATTTTTCACTCTACTGATAACTATCTTCTTCGATTGATATGTTTTTCTCAATGATCCTTTTGTATCTCTGGCTATATATTTCTGGGAAGTTGATTCTCAATTAGTTATGTAAATGAAGGATTTCCTTATTCACAAATAAGCTATGAATTGCTGAAGAAAGCATTAAGCACTCACTTGCTATCTCCCCACTTCTTCATGCTTGGCATAACTTTTCAACTTACTTTCTACCTCTCCATCCGCACATAATAATTATAACCTTTCCTCTCACATTTCATTCAATTATTCTCATCTTTTTGTTTCACGTCTCTACTTATGAGAGGTGGTTCATAATTGTCTTCTTAATTATTTCTTCATATCATGAGATGTTAAACATTAAATAGTTTGTTCTTCGATTTCCTTATCTTCATTCCTTATCTTCATTGGAACTATAAAATATTGTTGCTATTTTCTTTTGATATCCTTGTCTTCTTCATTGGAACTCTGTAAAATATTGTTGCTATTTTCTTTTGATATTGTTTCACATTTTCCTTGCATCATTATCATATATGACTTTTTTAACACTAATCAATTAATTATATTTCTTCATTTCATCTCCATCTCCAAGAATCAATTAATTATATTTCTTCCTTTTATCAATTTCTTCCTTTTATCTCCATCTCCAGCGCCTTTTTAAATAACTCATTTTATTAAAGGAGAAAAAAAATAACATCTACAAATCTCTAAAATAATATATTAATATATTGCAAGGAGGATGATTTTATATTGATATTTAATTTTTTTAACCACCATTTGTAATTATCCTTTTGCTAATAATTATATCTCGAAGGATATTTCTATGTTTGTTAAAATCACTTAGAACTCTTATCTAATCTCAGCCTAATACTCGTATTGAATTTATATTCTATGTTAATACAAATCCAATCATTTTACTTCACTGCTTAATAAAGTATAAATCCACGAGTCATAATGTTCCCATTATCAAAGGAGATTCTTCTTATATTAAAAGCTGAAAGATTCTTCCATATAACCACCCAGTCATAACTTTTGTCCAACTACAGAGCTTTGACAGTTATAGTCAATATTTGAAATAGTCATGTACTCTCGTGTATATAAAGTTGAAAGCAAGTTGTTCGATGACAACATTTAAGCAATTCCAAATTCATTCAATGTTTTATAGTACACCTATGCACAGGAGGGACTCCCCAGTCTTGACTAGTGAATTAGTTTTTTGACTTTCTGCTTGCTAGAAATAAAAAACTGTCCCCTACTGAAGATCTGCATATCTATAATTTGTAGCATACAGGCCTTTTTTTCTGACATGGCAGTTGCAGACGCCGACATGGATGAGGCTGTATGAGTTGCAAGTAGCTTTAATGCACCTGCCTCTTCTTCAGGGGATGACTGATGGAAAATGCCAGTACCTGCGCGAGGTACAGAATCGGAATCCCATGAATTGAACTATCCAACAATCACTAAAATACAGATTGGAATTGGTGGGCCAAATGGAGTAGAGATCTGGCATGTAGTTCGAAGATGATTAAATAGAAGCTCTGAACTCAGTAATTAGGTGTCTCCCTCTGGAAAACATATTTTTTGATAATCATCAAGGGGCTTGTACTGTGGATAATGGACATACTAATTTTTGACAACAATCCGGAAGTTTATTTTGCACACCAACTTTTTCTGACTCTGGTCGGATATATAAAGAATGTTACAACCATTGTCCATTAAGCTTTTCTCTTCTTATTAGCAGAATTTCTTGATCAGATAAACCTAAACAAAGGCTAAACTCCAGCAGTGTCCTCATTTCCAAATGCTTCAATGCAATCTTGCATCAGGTAAGTTCAGCCACTTAACTGTTTTAGCTTCCACTTTTGTTATTAACTATCTTTGATTTTGAGCTTGCTGAACTCAGCGTTCAGTCATAATTATGTGGTTATTAAGCATTTGAAAATTTCTGTTGTTATTGTTGGACGAGGTAATGATAGTGTTTGGAAGTTTACTAATGCCTGCAGATTTTGGTGTAATGGCAAACCTCTATTGTTGGACGAGGTTATGATAGTTTTTGGTGTAATGGCAAACCTCTATTGTTGGACGAGGTTATGATAGTTTTTGGTGTAATGGCAAACCTCAACAGTTATTGGGTGGCAATAGCAACTGTATTTGCAGATACAGTGACCACATTTTCATATTGGCTTGAGAGGGCCATACATGCTAGGCCAAACTGGTATATTTTATATTTGACAAAAAAACCAAGAATATGATCCATGCAACTTTACACGGATGCCCACACCCTAATACAGTAAAGAGGGCAATAATTTAATAATGATACTAAAGCCCACTTTGACATCCCCGTTCGATCTGGCCCTCCATAAAACTACATGACAAATTTCAATTCTGACAACCATTCATCAAGTCACAGCTCAGGGTGTTGAGCTTCAAATTAAGAAATAATCTAACCAATAGCATTTACATTTTTCAGGAGACATTTTACATTATGGGTTATTATAAAAGTTAAGTAGCAATAAATCATATCACCATCAAATCACAGTACATGGGTCTTTCTAATTCAAACACATTATTTTGGATTAGTTTTAATTCAGAGAATTTGCAATATACAAGTATTAAATGTAGAGAGGATAAACGTGTTTGGACTAAATAATTGAAAACCATGGACTTAAAGCACATTTGCAAATCTGCACCGTGAGATGCCAGGTAGAATTGGTTGAGATTCAATCTCTAGGTAAATCAAGAATAAACAGTACAAGCATATAAGATAACATTCTAATCTATAGAAATCCCAGACGAGTTTAACATCAATAGAAAAAGGTGGCAGCAGCAAAAGTGGGGCCAAATACAACCAGTTCAGATGACAAACATTTGACTGAAATTCTTCAACTGAAAGATTAAGAAGTGGGCTTCTGTGAATAAGGTTGCCCACAATGCAAGAAGATCAATTACATTACATGAAAAATGACAGCACTGGAATCATTGAATATGAAAAGAGGGATTGTTATCCTCATACCTCTATGCCACCTAGAGCTAGGTATTATCATTTGGTAATTTCACAATACAACAGACATCCCTTGAAAGAATTCCTAGTTAGCAGTACTAAGACAACCATACATTACTGAAATAGTATCATAAGCCTTCCTTGAATAACCTTAATCAGTAGCATCAGTTTTGTCAAAGGCCAAAGTAAGAATAGCATCGATGAGATTGTTTGTAGCACTTCCGAGGCCTGAGATACCTTGTCTACTAGCCTGCCTTGAATAATCTTTAATCAGCAGTCACAGTTTCTTCAGAGGCCAAAGTACGAATAGCATTGGCAAGATTGTTTACAGCATTTATGAGGCCTTCAATACCGTCTCTACTTATCTGTAACTTTGACTCTTCAATGTTTAGCTTCTTTTGTTCTACTACCAGAATATCCTTGTGTCTCTTATCTTTCTTTTCTTCACAGGCCATCAGTGTTTGGGCTAACTCTTCTGTACACTTTGACATAGCGGGGGCTAAGCCATGTGTGCTTCTCCATACCCTCCTCCTCTTAGCGGGTGAATGTGGAAGTTCAGTCCCCTCACTCTCGGAACTGTCAGACATCTCAACAGAGCAGCCACCTACACAGTTCAAAAGGAACAAACACATCATATACCCTGAAAATACTGGAAACAAACAGAATCCCACTATCAAGATTCAACGCTACAAAGACCACTGCACATTGCATCAACAGTGTCTATAGAAACTTTTTGGGTCTAGCATTGGGATCAAAATGATCACAGTAATATTACCAGATGATATTTGATAGTGTAGGTAGGGAACACCTACTGTTACATAACCAACTGTGGTCTATTTCTTATGTGTGTCAATGCCTCGTCTGCTATTGCACTATACTTGGAAATGCTTTATCTCAGTTATTAGACTCCAAGATCATTGATAAGTCTATCATCAGAAACCCAGGTCTCTTGTCTCGTTTTTCTATTATGAATTTGGTTTATTGGATGGTAAGATAGTAGATAGGCTAGATCTAAATAATGGCCCATGAGAGCTTGTCTTCAAATTCCAGATCACTAGTCTAGAATGTCGATATGAATTTTCCTAGGGCATTAAAAACAGAGGTAATCCATCATACAAATTTCTTAGAGTTTAAATAGGCCGTCCTAGACTAAAAGGTAAAATTTACATTTTAAGATCAGTGGCAATCCAGCCCGCAAATCAGGGAGAGACGTATACATCAAATAAATCCAATGGGTATTAAAATCCAAAGTTGGAGATAACAATCCACACCTTGATCATGAATCGAAATGGGTGCCCATCATGAAAGGGGCATATGTAGCACAGTATTAGAGCAACCCACTGGCCAGGTAAAGGTCCTGGAGTCAATTCCTAGCCCGTCCAAGTTTTAAAACGGTATCTCAAAGGCAAGTTGAATGGCAGTGGCTAGGAGGAGTGAACCAAAGTGTGGCTTGAAAGGGGCTGTTCAGATAGCAATCATCAGCCGGGGGCAGATCCTGAGGTCGATTCCTATCTCGTCCAATTTTCAACATGTAGAACACTACACCCCTTCGATGACTAGAAAACGCACATTTTTGTCCTTTCTTTGTCTTTCTAGGTAAGATGTAAATTGTTAACATCCAAACAAAATCAAGCCGCCAACTAAATATCAGACTGAATACTAGCATTTGCTATTGAACTGCCAAGGGGTTAAATGTACCTGAAGCTGGTTGCTGTTGTTGTTGTTGATGATGAGTAGCAGGAATCTGTTGATGTGTTGGCAGGGGCTGTTGTAGTTGCTGATGCTGCTGTGGCAGATTGGGTTGAAAAGTGTGCTGTTGCTGCTGTTCATGTTGTTGAAGGGACGTGCTTGGCTTCTCTCCTGAATGGGTATGTGTGATCCTGGGAGCGTATCTTTTGTCAACAACTTCATGGAGAGCTTCGTAGACCTGATACAGAAGATTAGAGGGAAGCCCTCTTTCTTTCCTTTCATGCTTCTCAAGGTGCCAATATGAAGGCTGGCCAGGACTAAGCCTGTTCTCGTATTCTCTAACTTTCTTGTAATCTCTGAGCAAGTTATCCCACTTATCATTGCACTGGTTTTGGCTTCTGATACATCCGTGCTTGAAGCAATAATTCTCAACCCACTTCCATCTCAGCTCTGCAGTCTTGCCCCTCTCTTTATCCCCGCCCCTCATTCGCCTCTCATCATCCTGCTTCTTGGCTTCCAAAAGGATCAGAGTCTCCTCAAGAGTCCATATGCCCTTCCTGTACTCTCTTCCTCTTTCTCCTCCTGTGTCTGTGCTCTCCACTCTAACCAAGGCACTAGAGCTTGGGTCTGTCATGTTAATAGCATTGCCTATTCTCCTAAATTCTTCAAACACTACAGAGGAAAAACAAACAAACAAACAAACAAAATGCTCAAGAATCTGTCAACAGAAACCTTATCTGAATTCCCTAACTTATACTATAGCATCATTGTATATAAATCTAGCAATTGGGTTTGGTCTAGATCTTTCAGAAAACATTGATACTCCCATGTCGCAACCATGTTGATACCCATGCTCAAGTTTCATATTGATTCTGCAAACTTTTGGGCTTGGAGCATATGATCCAATCATACCAGTGGCCTATTTGGGCACCTTGCTACATCCCAACTCATCACCAACGCTAATTATAATCGAGTAAAAAACATAGTGATTTGAATCTGGGCTCAGCTCCCAATGCCACCATCAAAAACCCAAACCCAAAATCCCCACTCAATTACTGCAAACAATGCCTACTGCATTGGAATCCACTCCATCCTAATACATCAGTGACCATAGGCTTTAAGCTATAAAACCTGGTTATTATGATTTGTATGGTACAATTTCCACTGCAAAATGATGGCACTATTGACCACTTGCACGTGCTGGAGTTATGCAAGATGGCTGCTCCTACCCTGCAGGAAGCATGGATGTTGTAAGCCTGCAGTATTGAAGCATTCATAATTACAAATCCCCATCACCATTTCTCGTCTTTCAGTGCCTAACACCACTCATGAGCTAATATAAAACTCAATACCCTCAAAAGGCTCATTTAGCTCCATAACTCTGCATCATTTCATGGATTCTATGACATCCTGATCAAACCCAAATCACATATTAAGATAAACAGACCGCCCAGATAACAAAATCCATATAATTACAACACTCTGGCTTCACCCAACCCCACTGAAGTCTGTCAAAAACACTACGAGAATTCATTGACTAAACACCATGAATTCCTTCAACTATTAACGTGGGTATGTTAACTGGGAAGAATTGAACAGACCCAAATGGAAAAATCCGGAATCTGAGGTCGGATCAAGCATCTGCAAGGCTCTGGAACTCAGCAAAATACCCTAGAAGGCCCACAGAGCAGGGGGGTCCCAACCCAGTTAACGCGTTTAAATAAAAAGATGAGGTCCGTGAGATTAAATTAGGGCCGTCATATTTGGAATTGTTGTGACTTAATTGAGGTATTAATTTAACTAATAGTATGTTATTGATTTCGATGTTTGATTTGATTTTATGGGCCGTGCTGTTACAAACGAAGTACTGCACGGGTTGGTCAAACCTTAGTCAACGGCAGGGCAGCTTTACTCCCGTCGCTTTCGGTCCTTTCCATTATTTTATTTTATTTCCTTTCTACTTTTCATTTAAGTTGAATTTATTTATTATTTCAAGGACTTTGAGATTTTATCCTTCATATGCTTCTCTACTTTTCTGATAATTTAATCTGTGAAGAAGAGACAAAGGGATTATGGGGTTTGGAAGAACTCCCAAATTGCATATTATAATGCATTTGCATGGGGTTTGCAACATCCTTAAGTGCCCAATGTCCATTAGTCCACATTATGGGGACTTTTGGAGAATGTGAACATGAGGATTTATGCCACATCATGACTTGCAATTGTTGACTAGTGTTTGTCTGGTGTGTTGTGGTGGCTTCTCATCATATAAATTTGTATCTGCTAAATTCTTGGGTTTGTAGCCATATTGTAACATTGCCCTAGCAAAAAAACATTGGAGTTAGAAACTCAAAAATCCAAATTTGAAAAAGCTTCCAAGTAGCATATTATAATGTATGTACATGGGAGTTACAACATGTTGGGATGGGACAAAAGTTTTTATAATGGTCAGTGAGGACCTATGTCATATTATGACACAACATGGTATTGCTAATCAATGATGGTTTGGTGTGTTGTATGAGGTTTTTTTATGACTCACATTTACAACTTTTTATTTTATTTGGTGAGTTGTATAGACTAGTTAGGAGTGGAGGTTATAATTTTTGGATTTATAGGTATGCAATTTTATTGTAATATTAATTTAATTAAATAAAAAATAGTATAGAATTTTGCTTTAAAATTTAAAATTTAAACTAAAGTATTTTTTTATAATTTTGATAAGGCAATAGGTTACCATTATAAATATTTTAAATTAATAATTAATATATATTAATTATTAAAATTATTTATTATATTAAAATATAAAAAACAAATAATTATAATTTTTTGATTTGGGTGAGAAAGAGAATAATGTAAATGTATTTACTTTAAAAATCTATTTAAGAAAATTGTGTGTGTTGAGGAAAGGAGAATTTTAAGATGCTTTAAAATACATATAATTGTGATTTAAAAAAATATTTTTTAATTTAGTATTAATTATAAATTATTTTATTATTTTAAAAATTATTTTTCCAAATATGCTTAGGTTTTTTTAGAAAGATGGAGAAAAAAAATAATTTTAAATTTTATATTTATATATATATATATATATATATAGAGTGTATAATAAGTCCAATAATACAACATAATCAACATGGCATAACATATTACAAATTAGTTAACCAAATAAAATAAAATAAAAATATATCATTTAAGGAAACATAATACATATTTTTTATTTATAATATTTTTTAAGTTTTAAGTTAATAATAAATAACAATTTAATTTTAAAGTTATGAATCAAGCCATACATCAAATTAGTATATGAGATATTTTAACATAAACCACATTACTCTTAATCTTTAAGTCTACTCAAATGACATTATTTTATAATAAAATTTTCATAGCATTTTAAATATTTATAATTTAATATTTAAATTAAAAATTATTAAATATATTATTATTATGCAATTTTAAGGTTAGAGCCAAGCCAAAAAACAAATTGGTGTATTGAGACTTTCTTGTTTGTGAAACAAGAGATTCGCTTAAAAGCATACATACTCTACCTTTGTTTATGAGACAAGAGACCCACCTAAAAACATATATACTCTACACCTCTAATTTTGAAACTATAACCTCTTAGAATGAAACGCATACTCTTAATCATTGAACCACTGACAATATATAAATAAAAATCATATAAATAAAGAAATAAATTGTTAATTAAAATGAATAATAATACATTTTAATGTTGATTTTATAAAATAATAATTTTAATTTAATTTTAAAATTACCATTCATATAATTATATATTAACTTTTAAACTTTCAATTATTTGTATTTAATTAAGTCTTTAGGTTTTTTCATTTTTATTATACTTTTTAAGAGATTATAAACCTTTATAAATCTCTTAGTTATAGTTATACTCATATTGAAAAGTAATAAATAAGTTTTTAGAATGGTTTCTGACTTAGAAACCATTGCTCGTAATCCTTTTTATATGATTATAACATAGTAAATTTAATTAAAAAAACATAAAACAAAAACATGTATAAAGGAGTAATATTTTGATGTTGTATTAATATGAAAAATAAAACAAAAACATATACATCAAATTGATGCATTTGATTTTCTTGTTTATAAGAGATCTTCTCTCCTTAATAAATTGATTGTTTAATTTAATATATATTAATTGAAACCTATACCTTACCAAAAAAAAAATACGTATATGTGATTATTAGACCCTTACATAAAAATAGATCAAAATTAATTTATTGGAGTATAAGAAATGGGTAAGATTTCTTGCTTGACCTTTACTTAATTCCAAAAAAATATTATATATAATAAATAAAAAGGAATATGATAAGATCCAAGTGAGACATGCTTGGGTTATCTTCCCACCCAACCATCTGTCTTGCATTTATAGGAAGGACTGTATCAAGAATATTGTTTTGTCCACAACATTGTGGATACAAAAGTGCAATAAATATAGATGGGTGCAATATATCCACTAGTGACAATGATATGTGTTGTGGCAACCAAGGCATACATGGTTCACATATGTTTCCTAAACACAGACACACTTAAAAATAATCCACTTCAATCATGCATCCCCCTTGCCTACCTGGGAATATGCTTGCCTTTGGTCAATAGTTGAATAACAGGTTTGTTTTCTACTACTTTACTAAATGTTATTTGCTTTAATAATTAACTTACTAATTAAAAAATTATATTATATTATTTTTATCTTTATGTTGTATGGAAGTGTATGGAAATGGGATAAAAGAGATTCATGGCAAAATGAGATATTTTATTTATAAGCTTTTAAAAATATTTTTGAAAATTATATATATTAAATTTACATTTGATTTATAAAATTAATAAAAAAAAATTATAATTATAATTTATTTTAAATTTAAATTTGTAATTTGAAATTTATAATGTTCTTGATATTGAAAAGATTTGTAGCATTTCAATCATTGGTAACAAAATGTCAGATTTGAAACCAAATTTAATCCTGTATTGCTTTTGTAGCTTATTATGTAATCCATTTATGTGAATATACTTATATAATAAATTTTGGAATGCAATTCTTTTAAGAATTTGTAAGTAATAATGTTCTTCATATTTTGACAGTAGACATATTCATTATGGATTTTTGGTAATGTAGTTATTATCTTATTTTTATACCTAACTTAGAGAAGAGCTATTGTTTAATATAATTTTTTGTTTTCTAGTTTATTATTATTTTTTATTAAAATAATAATTTAATTTAATATGATTAAAATTAGTTTAGTGTTTATTTTCAGATTTTTTAATTAATTTTACTATAGTAAAAATTTGTTAGAATTCTAATTTAAATTGAATTTATACAATTCAAGTGTTGTAGGGTTTTTAAGGTGTTAAATTTATTTTTGAATTTAAATTACAAAAAAATGCAATCTCATCAAGAAATAGAGGGGTGGAGTATGTATGCATTCGTGGATTTTATCAAATCGTTGTCTTGAGCATTAGAGAAATTTTGAGGTCTAAAATGGGTCTCCTAAGGAATATTATAAAATAAAAGTTGAATAAAATTAGATCAAATTGTACATCACTAAATTTTGGAGGGAAAAAAGAAAAAACTATTTTTTAACTTGTATTTTCAACTTATCTCACGGCTATTTTACTCGCCTTTTGAGTGGGAGCACTCGTTGGATGCAGAATTTAATTTTACATCCAAGGAGTATCCATGTTGCATACTTTCGATGGACCCTACTACGTGAAAACATGAAATACATGAAAAAACATGATTATGGTTCAACAAAAGTATGCAACATGGGTACGCCTTGGATGCAAAATATGCAACATGGGTAGTACTTGGATGCAAAATTAAATTTTGCATCCAAGGAGCACTCTCACTTGAAATTTGAGTAAAATTATAGGGAGATAAGTTGAAAAAAGAGTTCTTTATTTATTTTTATCTTTTTACCCTTTTACTCCAAAAATGGTGAATCATTCCCCATAGTTGGCATCATTATATTGAATCTTATTGGTCCTTATAAAGGTAATTGTTGTTGTACATTTTTGTTTTGAGACTCATTCTTTACCTCCAAATTTCTCTTATGGTGGGTCCCTTGTCTTACAAATAAGGGGATCTCTTACACCAATTTGGTGTCTAGCTTGGCTGTGACCTTAGAATTGGATATCATTATATCATTTTCAGATTCGTCTGAACAAACCCAACATATCAACATTCAGGCTTTAATATTTTAAAATTTGAATAATCATGACAACGTGATCGTTATTATTATTAATTAAAATACACTTGATTTATGTTTAAAAAAATAGAATAAAATTTAGAGTTGTGATAACTTAATAAATTCATAAGATCAATAATATTACAACTAAGTAACATGACACATCCTCCCCTCGTCATGTATTTCATATGTCAAACACAACACGTATGTGACACGAGTTTGACTTGTGTTATGTTTGCTAGACACGAGTTTGACTAGTGTTGGACACAAGCTCTACTGGTGTCTCTAATTTGGACACTTGTCTAGTGAAAAAGCATCCTAAAACACATTTTTTTGTCTCATTCTCACTAATTTAGTAGCAAGTTTGGAGCTCTCAAAGGTTTTGGAGTGCAACTAAGGGTGATTAAGCAATGTTATAATGTACTTCAAGTGTTGGGAAGTGAATTTTTCCAAACCCTACTAGCGCTATGTAATTAACGAGAGTATTAAATGCTTACTTTTTTAACATTACCATTAATTGTTTTATGATGTTTGAGAGTAGTTCCAACCTCATTAGATTTCATTTGGAGAAAGTGGAATTTTAGATCCCAGTTTTCATGATTTCACCATTTGAGAATTGCAATGTTTCCATTAGATTATGTCATTTATGGGGGTATGGAACTGGCATTTAATCAAGAGCACTGAGCCCTCTATATACCTCGATGTTGGTGGCATTGATTGTTGAACTCCTCTATCACAACCCTAGTAAAAATGTATCCATCACTCAAATAAAATCTCAATTTGAAATGTTACACTTTTTCTATTTTATTTTATAGTTAGAGGGTAATATTGATGATGAGGATCTCAATATAGACAATGATTTTGATGATATGTAGTACTAGTTATTTGTTTTAGCATGATTTTTGTTGGACTCTTCATGTCATTTAAGGCCTCTTTGTTGATGTAATTTTGGTCCAAAGATGTATTCAACTCAATAGTTTTGTTATATATATATATATATATATATATATATATATATATATATATATATAGAATGAATATGTATCATGATCATGTAAATGTTTTATATATTTCATTTTTCCTATATAATTTACTAATTTGATTATATTTTTAACATATAATGTGTATTATGTTCAAGGACGGTTGTGTCACTTGTTAGATACTCTATTTTCGTGTCTCCCATCTTGTGTCATATAACTTAATTATAAGTATTTTGAAATTGTAATTTAATGTTAATATACATATAAAAAAGTCTGCTTGGGATAACTCAATTGGCAATGGTCGTCGAAATAAAGTCGCATTAAACTGGAAGCCTTAGGTTCAAATCTCGTGCTATCCCCCAATCGAAATGAGAAATTAAACATAATAAAGATATAATCCTACCAAACTTATCAAAAAAATTATACACATAGTAAAACAGATCTATATATATATATATATATATATATATATTCACTTTCCTAATTTTATGATTAACATTTATTCATCAAACATTTAAAAAAAAATGATTAAATGATATTTTATCATTTTATTTATCTAATAAAAATATTATAAATATTTTTTACAATATTTTATGAATTAATAAATTATTAATATTATAAATATTATATAATTAAATGTTAAATATAAAAAAACATTATTTTATATTCTTTATTTTTTTAACATAAAAGAATCAAATATTCTCACCTCGAAATATTTACTTTATCAAACTTATCTAAAATTTACACGTAACCTTATCGTACAACTTGCCTAAACTCATTGGATCATGAAACATTGCACAATAATACAAAGTTACATTTATATGGCTAAATACCATGCACACCATTTTTGCCTTTCTCCTTCCATAAATGTTGTTCGGCTTACATAAATGTTGTTCATGTTTTTATCAATTTACTACTTCTTCTTTTTTCAAGTTAGATGATATTGTGTGGATTTTGTGTAAGTTAATATAGTTTTTATTATTTGTTTTTAGTAGTTTATATCTAACTTAAAAAGAGACATGCATAGTAGCATAATACAAGGTGGTCAGTTCAAAATCTACACATTAGATATTTGGGACTTGACAACATAAACTAAAGCATGAACATCTATAATTTAGTAATCTATAAAAGTAAACTATAAAAGTGACCATAACTATTGAGTAAAGGAAGAACTAAACATAGACTAAAACAGACCAAGATCTGTAACACTTAATCTAGAACAATAAATGGAGAAACTTCATTGACATTGCCTTGAGGAATATCTTACGTTGGTGCGGTGATGACAGTTGGAGTAGGAGGCCGCAAACTAGAGCCAGAGTCTGAGTCAGAAGCAACACAATGTTCCACCTAGGTCATCCTGGAGTCTAAATCATCCAAGTTGTATCACATGTCCCGAAGGATCCTTTTGATCTCCTCCAGTCCGACAAATAGTTGATAGTTATCGACTTGCTTGTCTCTTATTACCATATGCAGCAAGGTGTCCAATTGCCTGTGTAGAGCCGATGAGTGTAGAAAATAGTGTCTCCTTTTCCAGAACTTATCCGGATGAGGAATCCATCGGAGTGTTGAACTAGTGATTTCTGAGTATGAATGGTAAGCTCTCTCTCCAAATTCTTTAGCTTCCGGCTGAAGTTCATGCTTTTATTACTAATATATTAATAGTATATTTATTTAACTTTTTGTTAGTTGTTTTAATATTTTAAATTAAAATTAGTATGATAATGATGATTAATTTTTATCAATATATTAAATTTTAAAGAAGAAAAATATTATTTATAATATTATTTTTATTTTTGAAAAATATTAAGAGAAATATTTCAAGAATATTATAGTTTTATTAGGTTAAAAATTAAAAAAAGTTAATAAAGTGAGAATATTTTGAAATTTAAGTTTAATTTGATTATATGAGGGATGATTTAAAATAAATTATTTTTCATCTTCTAACCCACTTAATAATACAAAGGTGACAAACTCTTTCATTCTGAAGGTCACTTAATATTACAAAGGTGACAAACTCTTTCATTCTAAAGGAGTTTTGGGAATTGACCAATATTTACTTTAACTATGGAGTTCATGAGAGTTTATTCTTATTTTAGCAATGTTTACTTTATAGATGCTATTGATTTTTGAGATTTGGGTAGGTCACCTCCTTATAATATCTTAATTTCCTTTTTTCTCTAATTCCTTATCACACCACAATTTATCCTTATATTTTGAGGTAATAATACTTTTAATGTTATCCTTATTCTGGAAAATGATCTCTTCCTCTATCCTCCAATGGTCTAGCCAAGATATGACATATTTATGCCATACTAGCTTGAGTCTAATAGTTTAACCTCTTCTTATACATTAGCTACTAGGTCATAGTCATACTTTCAATAGGGGAAAGACTTGTTTAGATGATGATAATAGGTTAGGATGTATTTCATTTAATTTTGAGATTATAAGTTATAAATTGATTTGGGATCTTTTTTATATTTCTCTATGACTATGGAAATACTACATCCCCAAATCTCATATTCTTATAAAATAAAAAAGTGAAGAAAGTTTTTTTTTTAAATTTATATCCAAAAAATTATGTTGATTCACAATCTTTTCACATCTATACTTCTTACTTTTCATTAAGAAATCATTAATCATTTTCTTAATGTCATAATTTTAATTAAACTTAAATATCTATTTTGAAATATTTATAAGAAAATATTTACTCCAAATTTATTGTCATATACAAAAGTGCCATATGTAATATTTTTTATTTAATTATAATAATTTTTATCTTGATAAAAATTTTGAATAAACAAATTAAAAATTAAAGTGAATCTTTCAAGTTTTATATTATTACAAAGTTTTATAATTATTGTGATGGTTTCTTAATTTATATTATTATTATTAATTAATTTTTAGTTTTTATTTTATATTATATTATAAAATTTTAATGCTTTTATATTTAAGATTAAAATGGTTTTATGTTATTTGTTTTATTATAAAAAAATTCAAATATTGTGATTTTTTAATTATGGTTGAAATTGTAATTTTAAATTAATGAAATTATTATTATTTATTTAATTATAATAATTTTTATTTTGATAATATAAATTCATACTAATTTTGAATAAACAAATTAAAAATTAAGGTGAATCTTTCCTGTTTTATATCACAGTTTTATATATTATTATAAAGTTTTATAATCATTGTGATGGTTTCTTAACTTATGTTATTATTAATTAATTAATTTTTAGTTTTTATTTTATTTATATTATAAAATTTTAATATTTTAATATTTAAAATTAAAATGGTTTTATGTTAAATTGTTTTATTATAAAAAAAAATAAATATTATGATTTTTTAATTATGGTTGAAATTGTAATTTTAAATTAATTAAATTATTATTTTAATTGAAAAATAAAATCAACACCTTCAAATACAGTTATAACATTTAAATCATATAATATTAATATATGATGTATTTATTTTTGTTTATTTCCTTGAATAAATGTCCTATTTTAAATTTAATTTATTATTGTTATACATGTCGCTTATCTTTTGACTTATAAATGTACCCTGTTCTTTTTAATGGGGATCATTTTCGAAACAAAAGACTAAATTTATAAACCGACATTTCGAATGTTAATGTTATTTTTTTTATTTGTACGCAGCAATTTTTAAAATTATAATATTTTTTTAATTTAATAAATTATATTTTATTTAATTAATATTGTAATTGATTTTAATGTTTCATTTTATAAAACTAACTGAATTTCATACCAATAAGGAAGAAACATTTATAATGGAAGAAGAAACATTCAAAATTTAATGTATTTAATTAATTTTATAAAACACAAACATTTCGACTAAAACAATTATAATTATAATATATATATATTTTTATTTTTTATTTTTCATGTTATTTTTTTTTCAAATAAATAAATGAAGATATGTTTATATATATTATTTTTTGTTTTATCTTCATTTTTTTTTTCAAATAACTAGGGGAGGATATATTTGTTTTCCAATGGAACCAAAATGGGTCATTTTTTTCTTTATTCACAAATTAATAGGCTAAAAAAATGTTTTTAGAATTTAGAGTTTAAAATTTAAGAATAATAAAAATATAATTTAAAACAAATATACTATTTTACACATTATTTTGATTTAAAAAATAACAAATATTTTAAATTAATTTATAAATTTTTTTTTTTTACAATTTTATATTAATTTTAATAAACATAAATTTTAAATGAAGTATTGAAAGTACAATTGAGATGCTTCATTAATGATTCATATTCATTTTTATTAATAGAGTTCAGGCTTCTGTGATCCATATCAAGTTAAAAAAGATTCTTCGGCGAAAATCACATGGAATATCATTTGTCGATGCGTTTCGAACCAAGTAGTGTGGTTCATCGTCGACAAATGATATTCCATGTGATTCATTTTTATTATTTAAAAAAATATTAATTAAGATAAATTGGATAAATATTAATATTTTAACAAAATAAAAAATTATTTAAATTATATATATATATATATATATATATATATATAGTATAGATATGAAAATATATTGATATGTAATAAAATTGTTAGTTGTATTTACTATAAGTAGGTTACTTATTTATTGAGTAAAATTATTTATGAATGGATAGTAACATTATTTACTTGTGCAGTATAGGTATTAAAATATTGATAAAGTGATACATCTCACGTTGTTTAAATTAAAAAAGAAATTAATTGTACTTTTATTTTAAATTATTATTATTATTATAAATATATATATATATATATATATATATATATATATATATATATATATATATATATATATATATATATGAATGAGTTCAACATATATATATTTAAAAAAACATGTAATAAATTCTTAACCCTGAGATTCACCCCATTTTATCATGGAGTTTATTAACCTGTAAATAGGCTTTGTTACAATACCATGGATTACTAATATCGCATGAGCAAAAAATTATAACTCATGTTCATATGACATTTTTAAAAATTAATCAATTTAATTAGAAGAGTAGAAATGACATAACTACTTTTGAGATAAGCCTCTAGGGGTGTGGCATCTTGGCAAACGAATGTGTTGCATTCGTGCCATTGTGCAAGTCACACATTCAATCCTCGTCTAACACTTGTATTGTCCTTGGGGGCAGTGCGGTTGCACCTAGAGGTTATAGTGTTAGCCAATGTGTTAGGGCCTCGAGTTAGCGAGCGCCCGAGAGAGTCGAAAAACTGACGATCATGATTAAAGGTGTGTCGTTGCGATGAAAGTGCGATGGGCGCCCGTGTCCGATTAAAGGTGACTCGGGTTAGTACGTTCAATTAAAGTCAACTTGGAGGTGGATGTTCGGTTATGTGTGACAACGGGCACACAGGCACGCCGTGTTGGGCGGGCACCCACCTTTATGACGAGTCATGCGATGGATGTGCGACGAGATGTGCGTTGGGAGCATGCGATGGCCGAACATGTCAAGCAACCCGAGTTGGGTGTTCGAGCGAGCGAGTACCCAGGCGAGGCGCCCATGGGCGAGTCAACACGATTGGAGTAGGTGTGCCCACACTTGACATGGGTGACCTGCAGAACAACCGATGGGCGAGCGGTAATGATGAGATGTGTGAAATTGAAGTATGGAGGTCGTGCAGATGGGTGGCAAGGTTGGCCTAAATGGGGCAATGACATGATATATCGATTGGGGGCTGACATACATATGTGCAAGCCGACGTATCATTTAGAGGTTGGGGCGACCCTTGGGTGAATGAAGGGTCGCATCCCTTGGAGTTACCATGGCATGCCATGGGTATATATTGGAGGTCGATAGATGCTCCAAAGGCATCATTGAACTTGACCAAAATACATAGAGAGAAAATAGAAGATAATGAAGGCAAGGGCTGAAGGAAAAAAGTGGAACCACATGAGAGCGAAGGCCGAAGTTCGTTGAATGAGATTGCGGGGTTTCTGGTTTCGAGGAAGACGAAGGACGCAGGTCGAACAGTTGAACCGCGACATGACCAAGTCGACAGACACGATAACACTTTGGTCAGGCAAAGTGTCGTGATGCAGATCGACGATAATACAGGTTAAGATAGAGTGTTGGGTGCAGGGGACCCGGTGACTTGAGGCTGCTACAGTGAATCGACAAGTGGGCCAACACACCGTGTCACTTACGAATTGAGCGCGGGTGGCAGCATTGCGTTCAGCCTGAACGGTGGGTGCAGTAGGGTCCCGAAAGTTATGAAGTGCGGGCAGACTGCGACAAGGGTGTCGAGGGCGTGATAAAGCTGACAACAGTGAACAGTGAGCACGATAGTGCCATGGGTAGTTCAGAGTTCGGGTAAACATGCATGATGGCACGACTTTAGCATTTTGCAGGCACGGTTTTGTAAATAAAAGGGTGTGCAGGCCAAGGCTTGTTGGCAGCACCAAATTGTATTGTTTTATGTACAATTGAATTACATAAATTTTATATATATTGATATCAGGTAGACTCTAACTTATGGGAGTTTCCCCTCCCACATATGATGATGTGTTGATTATTTCCATTGTGCATTTATATTGATGATATGGTTAATTGAAGAATTTATTTCCGCTACGATAATAACACTTGAAGTAATAATTGGTTAAGTGTTTGCTTAGGCGTAGTCCGTACAGTTAAGTATTGGTGAAAATAAAAAGTGTACCGGTGTCGTACTCGCCTATGAGTGGTTTAAATACTACCATCGGGATAGGGATGTGACAGTTCGTATCAGAGCTCACTTTCCGCAGGGGTTTGATTGGAAGAAGAAATTTGGTAGGAATAGGTTGCAGGGTCGACGTTGAACAAATTAGTGTATGGTCTTAACAAGACCACAAGCAAAACTGATGGTAGACAATTTAGAAGAACCTTAGGTAATAGGTGAACCTAAAAGGGATGCCAGAACAATTTTTATGGATAGGTTATTGGACCGAATGGAGGAATTCATTACTGAGATGGCTTTGTTGAAGGTTGAGAATGCTAAAATTTGAGATGGGTTCATGAAGTTGGAAGAGGCATATGATAACCTCAAGGTTTGATATGAGTATATTGAATGGCAGTATGCACAAACAAAAAAGGAAGTCAAGAACATTGGAGTTGCAAGAGATCAAGGATTAGATGAAATCTTGAAGTTGCAGAAAAGTCTTGACGATGCTCAGAATGAGATAGTTGTTTTGAAGAAAGCAGTTGGGCAAGGACCAATTGGAGGGATTGCTCATGTGAAAGTCAAGGAATATGATTCTTATGATGGGATGAGGAGTGCCAAAGCACTTGGAAATTTCTTATGGGATATGGAGCAATACTTGGAACACTTGGGGATTCTTGATGATGAAGCCAAGGTCAAAGTAGTTGCTCAATTCCTTACTAAGGATGCTAAGATGTGGTAGAGATGGAAGTTAAATCAAATTGCCAATGGTGATGCTGATGATATCTCTACTTAGGATGATATGAAGAAGGCTTTGTAGACTCATTTTAGCCCATAAGACGAGACTTGGGATGCAAGGACGAATATTAAGTACATTAAGAAAACAAGGAGTCTACAAGCATTAAAACGGGAATTTTTGAGTGCGATCTTGGAACTACCTAATATGGCGGAGAAAGACAAGGTATTCAACTTCATTATAGGATTGAAACCTTGGGTATGTAATGAGGTGAAGAGGCAAAAGATCAAAACTTTAGAAGAGGCATTTTCTGCAGTTGATAGACTAGTATAACATTATGATGAAGGGACC
The DNA here is from genome assembly GCA_031772625.1 of Pinus tabuliformis. Lineage (NCBI taxonomy): Eukaryota > Viridiplantae > Streptophyta > Pinopsida > Pinales > Pinaceae > Pinus > Pinus tabuliformis. The sequence goes on along the minus strand of CM062818.1, from coordinate 1,616,689,557 downwards.
GAAGAGAGAAAGAAGAAGTCTGATAAACCGAAAGATAAGACTACAAAGGAGGAGCATTTGAGATCGAATGACAAGTCGAAGATGAAGAAGCCTCTGAAATGTTGGTTGTGCGAAGAGAACCACATAGTGAAGAATTGTCCTTCTTGGTTGATGGTAGCAATGACAACACACACTGATGCAAAGAAGAAGAAGGAGGAACCAATGGTTGGGGTGATGCAGATTTTGGGAGCTATAGTAGCCACGGAGGCTCCCAAGGTGTGATCCTAAGAGGAATAAATTGGAGTATGTTGGCATGAAGGTTGAGCAAGGCACTTTGCTCACTATGGTGGATAGTGGTGTGACTCATATCCAATTTATCTGGTGGATAATGGGAGGAAGTTGGGTTGAATTTCTCACCAACCCAAGCTCATCTTAAAGCAGTGAACTCTCCACCAGATAAAGTCATTGGTATGGCAGAGAATGTGGATGTGAACATTGGTGAGTAGTTTGGGAAGATTGACTTCACGATCGTGCAGATGGATGACTATGAAGCAATATTGGGTATGGAATTTTTGAAGAAACATGAGGCTATGATGGTGCCACATATGAAGAAGTTGTACATTTACGATGGACGGGGTGATGAACCTTTGGGGGTACTGATTGTGGAAGCTATGACAGTTAGGTTTAAATTGACAATGATGAATGTGGAGGACATCAAGAAGGATGAAGAAATCTATGGTAGGTCATCTACTGCATATACAAAACTCATGGATCAGTCACAAGTTATTAGAGCATTGTTTGATAGTATCCTGGATTTGACAGGCAGGTTAGAGGCAGTCGAAGGAAACAGGGATGCTAGACAAGAGACTCAGGGGGAGAGTCAGAAAGCATACATGCAGATGCTGGAAGAGGAAGATCTGGATAGATGGTTTAAGATGTTAGAGAAGGAGAATGGAGAGACATCGACGTTCCCATCCCCTCCCTCTTTCTAGATTGATATGGGGATGAGGCTCATTGTCTTCTACTCATGGCAGTGAGTCCTATCTATGAATTAATGAGTAGGAACATGGGGCAAGATGGACACGATTGATAGTAGGATGGAAAGATAGTCATGATGATGTGAGGATCATGCGTCCTTGTGGAGGTGATGTTACACTTGGATTAGCTACCCAACTAATCACCAAGAAAGGAAGATACAACACATGATTTTCTTACAGAGTTTGACGAGATTGGAGCATGGAGCAGGTCATGGGTGGCGCTATCTGGGTGCCCACATATATGGATATGTCTTAGCTATGGAAATGTTTGAGATGGTGTTGTCGAGGATGACAACATTTTCAAAGTGGTGGAGGATGTCAGGGCCTCGAGTTAGCGAGCGCTTGAGAGAGACGAAAAATCGACAATTGTAGTTAAAGTCATGCAGTCGCGACGAAAGTGTGACCAGCGCTCGTGTTCAGTTAAAGGTGACTCGGGTTAGTACATTTGGAAGGAAACATGAAGGTGTAAGTTCAGTTATGTGCAACGACGGGTGCATGGGTGTCCACCTTTACGACGAGTCATGCGATGGATGTTCGATGATATGCGCGATGGGAGCCTGCGACGGGCGAGCGCATCGGGCAAGTGCATCAGGTGAATCGAGTTGGGTGTTCGGGCACATGTGCACCTGAGCGAGGCACCCATGGGTGAGTCGACATAGCTGGAATGGACGTGCTCACACTTGAGATGTGTGGAACGAGAGTATGGAGGTTGATCAGATGGACGCAAGGTCGACCCAAATGGAGCAATGACTTATACACGGGCAACGACATGATATATTGAGTGGGGGCTGACATACATATGTGCAGGTCGATGTATCACTTGTAGGTTGGGCTGACCCCTTGGGTGAACAAAGGGTCATGTCCCTTGGAGTTACCATGGTGTGGAATGGGTATATGTTGGAGGTCGATGGATGCTCGAAAGGCATCATCGAACTCAACTGAAATACATAGAACTAAAACAGAAGATAGCGAAGGCAAGGGCCAAAGGCAACAGACAGAAAAGTAGGAGAGCGAAGGTCGAAGTTTGTTGAATGAGATTTCGGGATTTCTGGTTTCAAGGAAGACAAAGGACGCGGGTCGGGCATTCGAACAATTACAGGGTCAAGTCGATAGACCCGACAACGCTTCAGTCGGGTAGAGTGTCATGTTGCAGACCGACGGTAATACAGGTTGCGACGGAGTGTTGGATGCAGGCGATCTGGTGACCCGAGGTCACTACAACTGATCGGTGGGCAGGCCAACACACCGTGTCGCTTCTGAATTGAGCGCGGGTGGCAGCATTGCATTCAGGCTGAACGGTGGGTGCGGTAGGGTGTCAAAAGTTGTGAAGTGTGGGCAGACTGCGACAAGGGTGACGAGAGTGCAGTGAAGCCAACGACAGTGAACGATGGGCATGGTAATGCCATGGGTAGTTCAGAGTTCGGGTAAGCGTACACGGTGGCACAACTTCAGCATTTTGCAGGCACAATTTTGTAAATAAAAAGGTGTGCAAACCAAGGCTTGTTGGTAGCACTGAATTTTATTTTTTTATGTACAATTGAATTACATAAATTTTATATATATTGATATCGATCAGACTCTAACTTATGGGAGTTTCCCTCCCACATATGATGATGTGTTGATGATTTCCGCTGTGCATTTGTATTGATGATATAGCTAATTGAAGATTTTATTTCAGCTATGATAGTAACACTTGGAGTAATAATTGGTTAAGTATTTGGTTAGGCATAGTTCTTACACTTAAGTATTTGTGAAAAGAAAAAGTGTAGTGGTGCCGCACTCGCCTATGAGTGGTTGAAAGGCTACCACTGAGATAGGGGAGTGACACAATGGGTATCAATCCTGTGTAACGCGAGTACGAGAACCGTTGTGTCACTGATTCCACCAACATTATAAATAAATAAATAAATAATACTACTTTTGAGATAAATCTCAATCTTTGATTTGTGAATACTACTAAGAATATTCTAAAATATTATGTGAAGGTTAAATCCCTACCATACCTAATAGTTATTGATAATTAAATTAAAAGTTTGAAAGCCTTATTCCAAAATAGACACACCTAGCGATATAATAAGTGAGAGCTATTTATAATTGAGTACTTATTAGAAATAATTATTGATTTATTTATAAGTGAATTAGTTATATAATTCACTCGAAGCTTAAGTTATATTATACTATTTAATAATTATAGTCTATGAAAGGCAACTCAATTTACTATCAACATGTTTTGAAATATTATGTAAACCATGAGATTTAAGGTTCAAATCCCCATAGCTCAAGCCAAAAAAATGATGATTGTAATTTACAATTAAAAATAAAATAAAAATATTATTATTATAAAATTTAAATTTATAAAAATTATAATTTATTTTAAAAAAATAATTTCAAATTCAAATATATATATATGAAATTTATACATTTTGTTTAATAATTTTTTTAAATCCAAGTACGAAATTAATTGCTTATGTTTTAAAATAATAAGCTAAAATGATATTATATATACATGTATAGTTCCTTTTTAACTATGAACATACCAAGTTTTATGAGGGATCAAATTTTACAAGATGTAAACTTTTTTTGAGTGCAAAACTTGAGAGAGATTTGATTCTTTAAGTACTTGGTAAGTTTGGAATTAAAAATAGATATATATTGTTTTTTAATTATACTATTTATATTTATATAAATTTCACGATATATTCTTATATATGTGTGTGTCATTTTTTCTTTAATCTTTTAATGTAAAGAAATATTTGTATTTCTAAATATATGTTTGTTAATTAATTTTAAATTTTTTATATCTTTTGAAATATTATAGTTATTTAAATGAATTATTACTATTTAAATTTATTTAAATGTGAGATGTATATTATGATTAAAACAATAAATTAAATTGAATTGATTTAATTTTATTATTATTAAAATTCCATTTTACTTATTACTTAACATTATCTTCCTGTTTACAAAATCTAAAAAATATTTCATTTTTTTTATAAATTGTGTTTTTAACCAACCTATTAACCTAAACTCAAAAAAATCCAAAACTATTTAGTTAAATAAAAAAATTAATTAATTTAAATAAATAATTTTGAAATAAAATTTATTATAAAATTTTTTATAGTTAGTAAATTTAAATTGATAATTAAATTATCTTTTATTTACATGTTTTTCCATATTTTTTCATATAAATTGGGTTTTTAACCAACCTATTAACATAAACGCAAATAAATCCAAAATCCAAAATTATTTAGTTGAGTGAAAAAAAATAAATAATTTTGAAATAAAGTTTATTATAAAAATTTTGATGGTTAGTAAATTTAAATGGATAATTAAAAATTATCTTTTATTTACCTATTTTCCATATTTTTTTTTGGTATAGATTGTGTTTTTAACAAACTTATTAACATAAACTCAAAAAAAAAAAAATAAAAATCCAAAATTATTTAATTGAGTGAAAAAAAATAATTAATTTAAATAAATCGTTTTAAACTAAAATTTACAATAAATCCAAAATTATTTAGGTAAGTGAAAAAAATTAATTAATTTAAATAAATCATTTTAAACTAAAATTTATAATACAATTTTTGATAATTAATAAATTTAAATGGATAATTAAATTATCTTTTATTTACATATTTTCCATATTTTTTATATATTTTTTCATATTTTCCCAAGATACACATAAAAACAAAAACCAAGAAAAAACATATTATAATGAAGCATTTCTATATGAAAATAAAATGTAAAGATATACAATCATGACCTATTCTATATTTGAAGTTTCCCCAAATTTTCCCAATCAATTTTGTTCCCTGGATAGAAAATGGATCTTTGAAGATTTTCAATCATGTACGTGTTCTTTACCTGAATGATTGAGAGCACAAGAGATGTAAGAAAGCATGTGTGTACTATACGAAGACAGAAAAAAGTTATTAAAAATTAGGTTCATCAAAACTTTAGGAACCAAAATCAATGAAGCAACACAGGTACCACATCACTTTGATACCTGCAATGATGGATACATGCATTGCAATTATATAATATAAAGTAACAAATGGTTAATATATAATATGAAGGTTCTTATACAAGTCAAGTCTTTTCCTCTTTCATAATAACAAATTATAATCTTTCCAGACAAAAAGTGTAAAGTCATATGAAAATTAAAATGTGTGAGGGTTTCTAAGGATGATTTGACATTGTTGGACCATGTGAATGGTATTGTTCTATGTATGAGAATGCTAGGGCTTATGTATGATAATGCCATACAATAAAATAAACTAGTAATAGATTAATGTTTATATTGTTATATTGATTACAATAGTTCTAGACTTGCAGGGACTAATAAGAAAAAGAAAAGAAAAATGAAATCTAATTAGTATTAGAGCACAAAGATGAAATATAATAAATCACATATCTCTTTAATTCTATGACAAACAGGCATGTTATTTTGATTAATGACTTTAAAGTTAATTTGATGTTGTTTAGAGTTATTGGGAAGATTTACTATATATATATTTTTAAATCAAGATATAAAATTGTATGTGTCACTAACACAATAAATTAATTACAAAAGAGGGTAGTGAAGCTTAATTAATATAGTAAAATATAGATTTTTAAAATTGATGATGACGATGGTTTTTTAAAGAGAGGGGAGGGTAGATTATGTATACATTTGTAGACTTTAGCAACCAAATTATTATATGGAGGTGAGTCTCTTGTTCCACAAATAAAGAGGTCTCGTACACTAATTTGCTGTTTAGCTTCTCTGCGAACTTAAAATTAAATTATTATTATTATTATAAATATGCATAAGGGGTCATAAATCATGTCATTTCTTGCTAGTTGTACAATGATTCTAGTGTGCTACAACTTATGACCCCTTAAGTGACTTCTATGATTTGGGTGTCAATATGATGCCCAGATAAGTTGGTCCTCAATATTTTCATGATTTACTTGAGAATATGAGACCTAGATAAGTTGGTCCTCCGTCTTTTCATGATTTATTTGAGTTGACATGTTAATATTTGATAATTTCACATTGACTAGTGCATCAATGGCTTCCTCAATGACTAATAAGATTAGTCAATCATAATTGGATCTTTAGACATTGACTTGACATTGAATTGTTTCTTGAAATCATTTTTTAGTAGCTCTTTTGTTAATAAATCCTCATTAATTATGAAACTTTAATTACTAGTGTCAATCAATTTCATTGAGGTTTTTTTATTTGTAATATCAACTTTTGCAAACTTTCTTGATTTAATTGAATTGATTAATGATTTTTTATCTACAATCCCAACTTCTAAAAACTTCGTTAATTCACTTGCATCCATGAATATCTCTTTGTCTACTTTCAAGTTTGATAAATCATTGCCTTTTAATTTTAGCAAGATTTGATTATGGTTCTTCAAATAGTTAATTTAATTGTTTTTATCTGACAAAATTTTGTCAACTTTTCTCTTAACATCCTATTTCTTTTGAGATTCTTAGTCACATTGAATTATGATATATCATCGAATCAATGCGTAATCTTTCTTCTTCTTTTGTTGTTAAGTCATAATTCTTTTTCTCTGAAGCTCATAATTATTTTTTTGAGCTCTTTTGCCTTGTTAATATGCTCTTCTAATTTACATCATAAGATATTCACTCCATTTATGAAATATTGATTTTATTTGCATAATTTATTTACAATAATATCTTGCTCTTTAATTTCCATAATTAGGCGATCATTTTTTTCCTTATGAATCACCCCTTCTTATATTATCTCTTGACTTTCTTAGCTACAGATCGATTTTCTTCCCTTAAAATATTTATTTGAGAATTCATTTATTCTTATCTTTTTTACTTTTAGGTATGTAAATTATGGCTTCACCTTTTTAAACATTTTGAGTTTTTCAAGAAAACTTTGATCAAGGTTCCTTGGCTGGGAATTTTCTTCATCATTTTCTAGTAAATTATTTTCTAGATATTGATTTTCTTATTTTAATTTATGATTACACTACTTTGTATCTTTTGACTTCTTCATTTGTGCAAGTAGGATGTAATCATAATCTTTTTAGGCTAAAAATTTCCTCGTTTTTTCCCAATAATTTATCACCAAATATATTATTGAATCTTTATATTTTCCTCATTATTTAGTCAATTCATTTTCTAGTTTCTTAATTTGTGACTACATTTTCATGTTTGTTTGATATTATAATATCTCAAAATTGTTGTGACAATATGAGCAATCATCTCTTTGATTTTTAAAAGCCTTCCTACGTTTAATCTCTTTCATGCAAAATGAACATTACATCAAAATATAGAATTATTTATGGACTTCATAATTCATGGTCTCATAGTAAATAATCAATTTGTACATCAATGAAAAAGCCCCATGAAAATTATGTATTTCATTGGCTTACTTCATACTTTCACTTCCTTTCTTCACTTGAACCTCTTGATAGAAACTCAAGGACTAATTTTATAAAATGTTAATTAAAATTTAATACTTTCACCTTTTGTTTACATATAAATAAATATATTTTAAACATTAATATTTACACATTTTATACTTTTTTTATATTTGGGAAATCAAATAATTAGAGATTTAAAATACTCTTTTCCTTGTAATTTCTTGAAATGTCGATTCTCAAATAAGAAGCTTAGATTTAAATTCTCACTAACAATTTACTTAACTCTTTGTTCCCCATTTGTTTTATGCACTTTCTCACTTAAACTCTTTGTCCCTATTTGTTTTATGCACTTTCTCACTTAAACCCTTGCTTTAATCTAAAAATAAGCTAATTTTCCAAGATATAATGGATTCTCTTAGATGTGAGAATATAACTTTTCAACCATTATGCATACTTTGGTGTAGCTCAATGTCTCAATGATTTGTTAAAAAAAAATGTTATGTACCAAATTAATGAAGTTTTCATAGGGCTGAGGTCCAATTAGGTCCAATTATCTTTTTCTATGTTTAATATAAAACCATTCTCTAATATGTTAGCCTAATTGCTAAATTGATATATCAGCTTTAAACTTATGTATCTAAATCCTAAATGTAGTCCTATAACTAATAAAAAATATAGTCCTAGTTTAAACACCTTGCTAATATTAGAGAATAGAAAATGAACATGAAATAAGTAATAATTCCAACCATTAGAACAAAAAATAGTTCAATATATAAATAATGGTTTAAAAAAGTAAAATTATAATAAGTTGTAAAATTTAGGTTAGCCTTATTTTAATGACAAACAACCATTTAATATTCATAGTTAGTAACAATTTGAAACACAATAGTAAAAAAATCATCATTATTGCATGAAAATAGTATACAACAAAAGTAAATAATTTCACAGTCATTCCAACACAACAAATAAGGAACGAATCTCACACCACACATATACCAAAATGAATCTCCAAATAGTCTCCAATTAATTTCTTACTTAATATTGAAAGAAATTTACAATTTCAAGAAAATATCCCCCTTTTCCTTATTGTGTTTATCTTATTTATGCACAATAGATAGAGAGAGGTTAATTCTTTTGATTCTTATACTATATACTTGGTTTTCTTTTTGGGCTCTTTATTTTCTTTACTCAACTATCCATTTCTTCCACTTGAGCATTAGATTAATTTTGTTAGTTTGAATTCACATCTTTACTATCCAAACCCCCTTTTTGGTTGTTTAGTTTCACCATTCATTTATCCTTTTGTGCTACTTGGAGTGTTTCATTCTTGGTATCAATTTGAATTTACTATCCTTTTGTGCCACCTAGGGGGATTTCATTCCTTTTCTCAGTTTGAACTCTCTTGTAACCATGGGGTCTCTTTATTGGTTTATTTGAACTCCCTTGTTACTACTTGAACTCCTTTCTTGAATGTTGATTCCCCTTGTCTAAAGGGATGTTCTTTGTGTAACTGTACATGTCCTTAAGTAAACCTAGAACAAGGTGCATTGGGTTATCCAAAATAAACCAATTATTTCATCGAGAAAATCCCTTTTGGTATTTTGGATATAAAGCTGGATTATAAAGAGGTTTTGGCCATTTGTTAAGTTCAATAGTTAGGAAAAAAATGTTCAAAACATCAAACAAGTAGTGGGAGTGTTCCAAGAATTTGAAATATCAATCAAAGATTGAAATAAAGCTTTTTAAATGAGGTCCCAATTTTCCAATTAGGGTGGGTCACCAAATTGGGACAAGTCAAAATGTGACTTGGGAGGCCAAATTTGAGAATTGGGTCAAGCACCAAATTGGGGAAGGGTTTAATGAGGAAGGTAAGGAAAGAACCTGGTTTTAAAATTGAGATTGATTTAGAAATTGGGTGGCAAGTTTGAATAGCAAGGAATGAAATGGGTTTGATACAGAGATCAGACCCCATCTAGAAATTAATTGGGTGGGGGAGAATAAAGTTTTAATGGAAAAAGCAAACTTAAAAAAAAGAAACTTGAAAGATAAAGAAGAAAACAGAGTTAACTCAAACTTTAAAAGGACAAATTGAATTTAATTGTTGGTAAAATGGACCTAAATTTGGAAACTGAGTTTGATTTCTAGATTCAGGAGGACTTGAGGAAAAAAGAGAATTTAGCCTAATTTGGAAATCATGTGAAGACAAAATAGGGAGATGACCATTTTTGTCCATTGGGCCAGTTTCCAAATCAAGCCAAGGAAAAAGGTCAGTAAGTTCAAAGTTTAAAAGAAAATAAAGAATACTTGAATGAATGCTAAAAGGTTAAAAGAAAGAGTTTGAGTAAAGGAGAGAAGCTAGAAGAGTTTGAAGAGGTGAAAGGAAGTCTTAATTTTGGGATTAGGTTTGATGTAAAATAATTCAAACAAAGGAAACTTGATTCAAAGGGGGAAACCAAAGGTCAATTGAAGAATAAAGCTCAAGGAACGAAAGGAAACATGTCAAAATCTAGTAAGTAAAAAATGAAGGCTCGTCTAAATTAGCCATCTAAAAGAATTAATAGGATGAAAAGTGATGGGGAACCAAGGTCACTATAATTCTGAAAGAAAACATTTTTATACAATAAAGGAAAAAGTAGGGGTCACAATTTTTTTTCAAAACTTAGTGGGTTCGTTGAAAAGGCTTAGTAAATGGAAACACATTGGGAAAAATATATGAATCTTTGAATCATTAATTATTCAATCATATATTTTAATAAGAAGATGGAAATTTTAGAAAGAATCATACCTTAGAATCAAACAAATTGAGTTTTAGGTCCTTCCTTCGGAACATAAACCCAAAATATCTCAATCATGCAACTTTAGTGATGTAGTAGCTTTTATTGAAGATATAAATTGAGTTAACTTCATTTAAATATTGATATGATGTTTTGACTAACAATTATAATGACAAGATTTTGCTAAAATGGGGTTGAATTTTTTGAGCAGATAGGTTGTTTCACTTCCTGTTGGTGTTGTTGCAATGACCACAAGCACTCATAAGACCTAGTGGAGTCACCAGGTTGTTTCACTTCCTGTTGGTGTTGTTTCAATGACCACAAGCACTCATAAGACCTGGTGGAGTCACCCTATCATCATAAATCTTTCTCTACTTCTAGTGAGCATCCATAGCCTTGTCGGAGATATCTACATTTCCCCACAAATGATTGAATTTTCTTTCCCAATCGTTCACCAAATTAGTACATGTGTTACACCAATGGTGGATGAGGGAAACACCAAGTCTTGATAATTGAGTGTAGATGATTCCTCTTTTTAGGGAAGGATTGGCCATTTCTAAATAGTCAAATTATGTCCCCAGAAATATCTAAATCTTGATTTCTAACTGGAAATTTATCACATTGTGCACTAATTTAAAGTAAATGAGTGGTATCTTCAAGTTGGATGAACCATCGCTTAACTAAAATTTCAAGATTTCTTAGAACTTAGATATTGGGGAAGGCCTAATTTCACCATTTTTTAAACTTCTCTAGGAAACATAAATCAATTAATAGCTTCTTTGTCTAAAACATGATTAAGAAGTAAAATGGGAAATTACAAAGATTAAAAAATGTGTATGCTTTTCACAAGATCCTGCAATTACCCATTAAGGGGGCTACAAATTAGCAAGTGTACAAGACACATAAAACAAATTATTGACAAAATGAAATACAATTAATTCAAAAGTATGGAAAAATAGATTTTAGAAATAAAATTCAAAATGCAACAAAATCATTGAGACCAATATTGAGGGCTAAAACTAAAATTAATTGAGAATCATAAAGAAAAGCTAATGAAATGAAATCTACTATGTTCATGTCAACTGCCATGAGGTATTTAATAAACTATATTTTCAAAATTGGGCCATTAATAAGGAGAGGTTCCACCTCTTCCTCCATGTTTTGTAGTTTGTAAGTGTTAAGGCCAAGTTCTTCAACCCCCTGAAAGGGGCCATGTGAAAGTTGTTTAAATTTCAAATGCTTTCCCTTTGGCTCACTTGATTTGTCCCACACTTAAGCACCAAATCACCTATCTAAAAGTCCTTATTCCTTAATAAGTTCTTATGAAACCACATTTTAACAATTTCTAGATGGGATACACATTTTTGTTTATTTTTTCGTGTTCATCTTCTAACTTGCATAAGATGCCAATTTTATTTGGAGGTCTAAGGAACTCTACCCTCATAGCAAATTGGGATAGTTGAAGAGAACATAGAAAATCCTTGAGAAAATAAGGATATCTAACTAGACTATTGGAAAGGTATCTGAGAGCTACATAACCATTTAGTTTATAGGATCATTTGGACATCATAACTACATAAAAAGCTTAAATTACTTTAAGCACCTTCAACTTCACTTAATGAGATCATGTAAGAGACACAACTGTCATATTGCTTCATAGAGTGTAATGTTGCTTCCTTAGGCATCATGAGTGATACTGATATTGTCTTATACATCCCCTTTGATATCAATGGTATCCTATTGTCATCAATGACAACACAATGTGCAACATTGACTCCCTATTTCCTACAACTTGGCTGTATTATCGGTTTTGTAGCAAATTATAAAATAGTGGTTTTCATTTCCTTTCTTGCAATGGTTTACTTATTTAAGGGCTGATTGATTAGTATTAGTTAGAGTAGGATTCCAATTTTAAGCAATCTTTTGATTTTCTACAATCAATCTCTTAGCTCATTTCAATTTTTAAACATTAATAAAAAAATTCATTGAGAAATTTTCCCCTCTATTGAGCTTTCACCATTCCAAAACCTAGTTAACTAGCATAAAACTTTCTACAAAGTGTAATTTTCATAATTGAACTATATCTCAAAATAAATTGGATAACAAGGGCTTATCATTAATTAATTTTCTAAAGTAGTTTACAAAATTGTTGAAGAAAAAAATCCTTTGTGCAATTAAATTCATATTATTTATAGAATATAAGAGGGGGCGAAATCATCATATTGATGCATCTAGTTAATTTTTCATTTCACCTACCTACATTTTTGGTTCCTAAGTCAAACTATCATTTCCCCTAATTGAGGATCCAACCCTTATTATATATTTAGATCCCCTTATTTTCTATCTGAATCCCTTCCTCTAGAAGATTTCCCCACTTGATTTTTTCCATCTTCTTACATAAGTTTTATGTGCCTTAAAAGTTTGATTCATTGTATATCCTTGGGGACAATGATGTTGCTTGAAGATGCAATACTTTGCCTATTTGTTTTCAAATTTATCCATCTTAGGTGACAAATTTTTAATTAATGTTATGAATTTGGTATGAGCTTCAACAAAATTTTGCATGGCTACTTCATTGATCTAGATCTTTTACTTCATGGATGCATACAAAATTGCATTTAAAAGAGAATGCAACCAAGTGATGTAAACACATGAAAAGAAGTGGAAATTAAAAGCAACCATGAGATCAGAGGCAAAAGATGATTTGATTACGGAGTTCACCCAATGTGGGCTATGTTTCCGGGCCTTGCTCAATATGGGGAGGCCTCTTTCATTAAATGGAAACATAAATCAAATTATAATAAAATTTACATAAATGACCCATATACCTCCATTTTCTGACATGGAATGAAAATGCAAAGCTCAGCTATAGAAACAGACATCACCATTGGATTTGTGGCATGAAAAAATGTCAAACGACTATAAACTTGACCCTGTTCTAAGCAAGTGACCTCTGGAGCTCTAAGGAATATTTAGATTCCCTCAAGATTCCTTGAAAAAAGATTCTCCCAATATTCCATAGGAATCTTTCTCGAAATATGTGCCCACTTGGGCACAGTTCCGACCTTAGGCGATCATGGTTCTGCCTCCCTGCTTCGTTGATCAGACCTCCACCTTGCTCTCCCCCCACTGAATGCCACTGTTGCGTTTATGTATTACTTTCCAGGCAGATTAAAGAAGTTGCAATCGCATGGGTCATTGGTAAGCTGTTAAATTTGGAGAGGGAAGGCCCAGGTTCCAACTTTGTGGCCTCCCCCAAAATAGTTGGTTGTTGTTTTCTTGTTGGCGCGTTGGTTAAGTTCGGGTGGTTGTTTGTTATGGGATTGTTGCATTAGGTGGGCTGGCCACATGGTCGGCACAAGTTCAAACAGTGTCGGTTCTGTATTTGGTATTGGCCAATGTCCATATCATCACAATGTATATATGTGGCGGTGGGTTGGCGAGGTTTGACCACCCGCCAACCATATTTTAATCTCTCTCTCTCTCTCTCTCTCTCTCTCTCTATATATATATATATATATATATATATATATATATATATATTGCCAATAAGCCACATTAGCAAAAATTTTCCTACCGAGTTTTCAGGGTAGATGGAAAAATTAACGAGGTGGAAAATTCACCCATTCCGATAGCTAGAATCCATGCACTGGTAAATTCCAAATTGTTGCCTCGTTAGTGGCTGTCATTGGGCCTAGTTTGACCACAAATTTAATGGGCCATAACTTTCACATACGAACTTAGATTGAGGTGAAGTTGGAACCATTGGAAATCTTGTGTCGAGATCTTCGATTTGGCCTTAGTTCCACTTCAAACTGATGACTTTTATTTTTGAGCCTTTTCAAAGCTACTTCTATTTTTGGAGCCACCTAAATCATTCCTCCCCACTAATGAGCTTTTGGGCTGCCAAAATATGTTATTAGTCAATTGGAAAGTGAGGGAATTTCTCCCTCACTTTTTCCTTTTCAATCCAATGGGCCTTACTTTGATGCATTCCCTTGAAACCAATACAAAGGTATTCCATGTATCCCCATTGTGAAGTCCTAGTCCTCCTGTCAAGAATGATATCCTCAGGTAGTTTTTCCAAGTATTCAGGTGCAAATTCGTCCACTATAGGAACTTGTCCAACCTCTTCGGTGTCCATGATCAAAGGAGGCTCATAAAGCTTCAAGTTTTCAATGTTCACCACTGAGTACATCTACATGTATGCTGCCAAATCAAGACAAAAAAACATTGTCTCCAATCTTCTCTAATATAGTGAATGGGCCATATCAAATTGGTCTCAACTTCTTTCCTTCCCATTTCATTCTGTCTTTGCTGATGTGGAGCCACACTCTGTCTTCAACCTATAATTGGTGATCGACTCGATGTTTGTCATGTTGAGCTTTGTATTGAGCTTTACTTTTCTCCAATTATTCCCGCACTGCCTAGTGAATCATCTGAATTTGTTGAATGAACTTCCATGATTTTTCCCTGTCATCTTGCCCACTGGAATCTTCATCTCTCCCAAATACCATGTCTAAGGGATCCTTTGGCAAATATCCAAAGCATGTCTCGAACGGTGAGCTCTGAGTGGATGAATGCACTGCCCGGTTGTATGCATGTTGTACATAGGGAAGTTGCTCATCCCACAACTTGGGATGCTTGCCACAATAGCCTCGGAGTAAATGTATCATTGTGCGATTGAAAACCTATATTTGTCCATCGGTCTACGGATGAAATGTCATGCTCCTCTTCAACTTGGTGTCCATCATTCTCCATAAACTTGTCCAAAACTCTCCAAGAAAGCGAGAGTCTTGATCAAACACAATGGATGTGGGCAACCCAAAGTGGACCCATACAAATTGGAAGAAGAGATGAGCAGTCTGCTCTGTAGTGATCTGCTTTTTACAAGGCATTAAGACACACATTTTGCTAAATCGATCCACAATGACATACAAATAGTCACGACCACAATTTTCTATTAGTGGTGTGTAGAGCCCCAATTTTCTATTAGTGGGCTTGCTAACTGAACACAACACACATCCCTTTACATATCGAGTCACAATATTTTTCATGTGAGGCCAATAACACAACCTCTGCAAATGACACAAAGTTTTCCCTACAAAAAAATGACTTGACACAAGAGAAGTATGTGCCTCTCTGATTACATGTATTCTCTCATTGGTGGCGATACAAAGTTTGCCAAGGTGGTACAATAATTTTCCCTGTAAATGGTAATTATTCACCTACGTCCATGTGTCAGCTTTGCATAAATATCCTTAAAATCATCGTCATCAACATATTGTTAAGCATAAATTTCAAAAGATGAAGAAGCATTTTACAAAAATATAGATGCATAAATAAGAGGGTGAGAAAGCATATCTGCCACTTTGTTGCTGGTGCCCTTCTTTTATTTTATTACCAAGTGAATTATCTGGAAGAATCCCATCCATTTGAAATGACGTGCTTGTTGAAGCTTGGTTTGCGACTGGAGGTACTACAAGGGTCGGTGATCTGTGTGAATGATGGTCTCCTTGCCAATCAAACAATTCTTCCACTTATTCATGCTTTTAACCAATGCATAAAACTCCTTGTCATATGTGGGATAGTTCACAACATCTTGGGAGAATGTCTTTGAGTGGTAACATGTAGGTTTCCTTTGTTGTATCAACACTGCTCTCATGGTGTACCTACTGGCATCTATCTCGATCTCAAAAGGTTGTTGAAGGTCAGGTAAGGCCAAAACTGACGCGGTACTAATCTTCTCTTTCATTGTATCAAAGATTTGTTGTTTCTTTCCTCCCCACTGAAAGGTTAGCTTCACACTTTTCAATGCATGTAAATGGGATGCAATGACAGAGACGTTGGCAATGAACCTTCTCCAATATTGTACTACACCCAAAAAGCTAAGAACCTATGTAACATTGGTGGGTTTATGCCACTTTACAATCACATCAATTTTAGAAGTGATGAGCTCCAGTAGTGCAGCAAGAATGATACAACTCCTAGGGATACCAACTTTATTTCATCAACCCGTGGTTCGTACAAACTTGGAGGTGACAGTGTTGTTTACACAGTAGATTCAATGGTCTACTCTTATAACTTTTCAACTAGGGCAATAGGCCACTAGGGTTTTTCAAACCAGTCTTCTGTTGACTAGAAGGAGTCTGACTACCGAATGGTAAAGGGAAATTACTCTTAATGCAGAAAGGGAATGTTACCTACTCTAGGAAATGAAAGTGTTGGATTAGAAGGTTCTATAAAGTGACATGAAACCATTTAGCTAAGAATCTACACACATTTCTTACAAAAGAGACCTAACTTAACCTTGCATCTAACATCTAGTTATCTGGAATAAATGAGCATGGAATTTTATCTAAGTACTACTATGACTGTTGCATGCATGCACTAACTAGAAATTGCAAAAAAGCCTTTTTGATTTTCAGTTTTATGAATGAAAATGCTAATTTAACCAATTTGTTCTTTGGCAGGGGAGACAGGTATGGGGAAACATGTCTAGAATGGTGTCGAGGGTATGGAAGCCAAGTGGAGGCCTAACCTAAGCTTAGATGACCATTTCTGCTCAATTCAAGCTTAAAACAGGCTGCTACGGGGTCATCTAAGCTTAGGTTAGGTCGAAAGCTTATTTATACAACCGAAGCTATCAACAACTTCCTTAAATTTAGGGAGGCTTGGCTCACAACTTGAGATTAACTTGTCTTTAACTATTGTTGCACAAAATATTGTCACCATGACATTCTGCAATTGGTGTGAGTCTATCACCACTCATACTTTCCTCCTTTTCAAGTCTTAAACCTCAGTTCTTCATGTCAAGCCTTGAAAAATAAGAGAAAGCCCTTAAAAGTCTCTAAAAATCTGGTTCTGCACTTTCTCTTAGCATTACCTGCGGTCCCGCACCTACCGGTCATGTCCCCTGTGTACCTGACCACTTTGTCTCCGTGTAATGAGTGCGGACCCCTGTAAAAGTAAAAAAGGCACAAGTACATTCTTAAAAACTCACTTTGAGTCATTTCTGGAAGCTTCTGGAAGGAATCTTGAGGTGGCAAGTTCGCTCCTTAAGGTTCATGCATCCCATACCTTAAGGAGCTAACCCCTTGATGTGAGGAGCTTATCCCTTTGAAGGAGGACTCTATCCCTTCATAGGTGGACCTGTAACCTCCTTCCTTTGCACTATAAAATGAAGCATTGGGCTGGTTACTGAGGAGGTTGAAAGCTGAATATTTTTTAGGAGAAATGTTGTTGGAATTTAGTCTTCCTAATTGAGCTTGAGAGGAGAGATTACATACCTTTTTTTATCTCATTGGGAAGAGTGTGAGGCTTGTCAAAGTAGAGGAGATTCTTGCTTGGACCCTGGGAGGAGCTTGTACAACATCAAGGCACCAAAGGTTGTAAAGTTCTTCTATTTTCAAAGTTAATACAATCAAGTTTATTTTTCTCAATAAGCTGTGTTTTATGGTTTATTTCATGGATTCCTTGATCACCATGATGAATATGATTTATTATATTAGCTATGCAGGTGTTATTTGATGTGTGCTTGTTTGTGATTGTAGGTTCTTAAAAGGAAACTCTTCCGGACGATCATAGCATGGCTGCCACAAACTAGCGTTGGACTTAAGGTAGGGTCTAAAACACCTCTTAGTTTTTTATTAATGAATCACAATATATTTAGAGAAAGGTAGATTTGCTTGTCCTGTTTGTTGCTAGATATCTGTTGATACTAGGGAGATCGGTCTTGTCCGCAAGAACGATTTATCCGGCCAACAAATTGGCAACCATACTGGGGACTTGAATTTGGTTTTTTGCTTTTCCTTTTTCTTTGACTTGAGAAACTTATCCCTATTTCTGGTTTTTTCTTAATGTGTGTGGGATTGGGTAGTTTTTAAGATCTGGATTTTTTTTTTTTTTGCTCCGAAATTTTGAAGAGGACCGCACTTTCTTTTTACAAGACAGTGCAGACATCCCCGCACTATTCCTTTAGTGCACAGAGTGGTACCACATCTGGTTCTACTGGAAGCCTGTGGACCCTGTCAAAATTTTTGAGAAACCTAAAATGTTTTCATCCAGTTAGGTTTCGGTTTTATTTATGGCTTTTAGTCTACCCGGATCTGTATTTTTCTGTCAAAAAGCCTTGTTTATGAGTTTCTTTCAACAAATTCTTCATCTCATCAATCTCCATTAAGTTAATTGGGTGTTTTGAGTCTCTTTTTTGAGAAAATCTTAATTTGATTTCCTTTGGTCATTACTTGGAGGTTTGTCTCAGTCTTTTCACAATTTTGCATCTTTTTGCTTTTGTTTTTGCAAAAAAAAATTCCCCCTCATTCGTTGGGGGGGGGGGATAAATTGTGTATGAGTGTTAATCGCCTTTGAGTGTTTTTATCTTTTGATCTTTCGAACTCTCACACAATTTTCTTGACTTGCACTTGATTGGTTCTTATATTACATTAGAATCATCTTGTGTTTGAGAATTCTCTTGCATAGATCACATTTGCATAATTAGAATTCTCATTTTCAGAATATGAATGAAAAATGTGCATAGATTACATTTTCATACTTTTCAAGTGAATTGTGCATAGATTACAATTGCATAGTTTACATTCTGAAAAATCAATCGTAGATTTAGATCAGTTTTCTTTGATTTGAATTTACATATTTTTATGCTTGTTTTTAACACACAAAAATAAAAATAAAAATAAAAAAATTGTTTTGGAATTGATTTGCATTAATTTTTCTTGATGAAATTAGTGCATTAGAGAATTTGTTATATTTTCTCTTAGTGATCAATTTTTTGCATTGTTGGAAGTAAATGGAAACTCTCTCCTTACTTTAGTTAGGATTCATCGAATTGAAAAGATTACATTATCATATTCGATTGCATTCAGTTTTGGGTCGGGTCATAACACCATTGGTTTCATATCCATTTACCCTTTTGAGTAATAACAGCCTAAATAACATAGCGCTTAATTAAAATTCATCTAGTAATTTTTACATTTTTAGGGCTCTTTCCACCAATCTAGCTTAGGCTAGTGTCTTGGAATAGGTTTTAGTTAACTCTCCAAGGCAGTAAAACAAACAAGTAGTCAATCTTGCGGTAGGAAAAATTCCAATTGTTGCATGTATGCTCTGGGAAGCTCCTCCTAAAGGAGTCAAGCACGAGATCATATCTGAACCAGTGAGGTAATCAATCCTTCCTCATTGGGAACGATAGCAGATATACACGTATTAAAAACGGTAAACCTCGGATTGACCATTGTCGAGGAGCCTGGGGTCACTTGTTGGTAAACCTTGGATTATGTCAAGGAGCCTTCAAGGGGATTGAGCTTTGTTACTCTGCCCTTGCGTGTGTATCAGATCGTAGACTGTTCCCCCAGGTATATTTGTTTCTGTTGGTAACCTTAGTGGCCATAATCTATAGGATTATTTCCTAAGGTGACGGTGGAGGGAAGATCCCACTGTACCTGGAGCAGACGTCGACTAGACTCACTTGGACTCTCTGGGGGTTCTCTTCACTTGAGATGGTTTTGTGAAGAAACTTGTGCCAGTCTGTTTCATTAAGAAGGTTGTCGGGGTAACTGTTCCAACCGCCCTTTCTGTATTAAATTTCTACTAAGTTGGATTTCATCACCAACTAGTGTTTTTAGTTTGGGAAGTTACTGTTTGTGTGCTGTTTGACTCCTAGATTTGATAGCACGTGTTAATTTGTTTGTTTTTACTTTTAGAGACCATAGGTGTGAATTGTGAATTTTAATTGTTAGGTGTGAATTGTGAATTGTTAATTTTAGTTTTAAATTGTTAATAAAATTCACTAAAGTTGAATATAATGGCAACTGTTCCGGAATTTACCAACCAAGGAACCCCTCTTAACGAGAATCCTAGTACATTTCCTTGCTTTGGAAATGTTGATCCTCCTTATATGGCTACTTTGTCATTACCTAGATTTACAATAGGTTTACTGATATGGTTATTTTCAACTTCGTTGGCCCCAAGTACTCCAATTGTTCCACCTCAACCGAATGCTTCACCTCAACAGAGTTCACCATCTCAACATCACCAACCTTCTATTGACCCTTTACCTTCTTCGCCTAATATTTCTTCCTCCATTTCTTCCTCTTCGCTTGGTAAAAGCCTTGACGCTAGTAACCAGGTGGCTAAGAAGAAGAAGAAAGGGAAGAAGAAGAAGAAGAAGAAGAAGAAGAAGAAGAAGAAGAAGCAAGATAAGAAATAAGTCAACCAACCAACCATGGCTGTAAGTGTTAGTTGTGTTGAGGAAACCTCCAACATGCATTGTAAACCCAAATACCCTTGCAGGCTTTGTAAGGGTGACCACTTCCTTATCAATTGTCCTGGTATTACAAAGGTCTTGGAAGTATGGTCAGAAAATCTCATCAACTTTCCTTTGATCCATCAACCAGTGATAGTCAGGTTCCTGGGAAAAAGGGTAAAGTTAGGTTTCCTTGTAAGTTATGCAAAGGGAGTCATCAAACTCACATTTTCCCTCACATGGATGAAGCCTCAAAATTGTTGGAAAACCTTACTATTCCACAACAAGAATTTCCAACTGGTTACCATAAACTTTCTCCCAACCTACCGTCAACTGACAGAGTGATTGATCTAATTTCAAGTACAATCGATCCCACTCTTCCATTGGAGAGTGAAACTCATATCACTCAGGTTGATGATCCATTAGTTGATCAAGTGGTTGATTCAATTTCACATTCGGTCGATCCCACTCTCCCTTTAGAGACTGAACTTCATATTGCTCAGGTTCTTCTTGTTACATCAGATTCTTCTACGCCGGGGGGCATTTCACTGTTTCTACATAACCCCCTCCAAGTATTGAGGTCTTTTCCTTTGATTGGAATAGATTGATAGAACCTCGTCTTCCTTCCTCCATCCCTTTCCAAATCATTGTCAAGGCTGGTGATAGGGACATACACCACACACAGTTAGATGACGGTGCTTCTGTTAGTATTTTATCCTCAACTGCTTGGAAAGATTTGGGTTCCCCTCAGCTTGTGCCGATTACGCAGAATCTGAAAGTTTTTAACAGAACCATTAGTGAACCTTTAGGGATCCTTCCTAAGTTTGCTATTACCTTGGAAGGTAAAACTGTCTATATTGATCTTATGGTAGTTTGAGGTCCCTTGGATTTCAATTTACTCCTTGGGCGAGACTATGTTTATGCAATGAAAGCTGTCGTATCGACACTTTTTCGCATGATGTCTTTCCCTCACTATGGAAATATTGTGACTGTAGACCAACTTCCGTTCCCTAGTCTTGTTTCAACTACCAATGATTTGACACCCCTGAATGTTCCTGATTCTAAAGTGGTATCTACCCTGCCACGGGTTAATTATGTGGCAACTGGTCCCATGTTTTCAGTTACCGATGTAAGTGAACCTCTCACTGTTTGCTCATCTTCCTTTGATTTAGATCCGGTAATTGACACGGAAAACTCTATGGGATTACTTGAACGTGATGTTCTTATCCCTTTTGAGTCCCTTGACATGTGTTCCTTCCAGAGAAATATTCTTCCTTTTGATGAATACCTCTTGGAAGCCATGATCAAGGTGTGTCCATTGACATGTCTTTCTTCCAGTTGGAAGCCATAATCAGTTGGCGAGGATAGTTTTTTCCTATATCAACCTCGTTAAAAAATGAAACAGGTTGTCGCGAGGATAGTTTTTTCCTGTATCAACCTTGTTAAAAAATGAAACAGGCTGTCACGAGGATAGTTTTGTTCTTGTCTCAACCTCGTTAAAAAATGAAATAGGGTTTCATGAGGATAGTTTGTTCCTGTCTCAACCTCGTTAAAAAATGAAACTAGGAGTCATGAGCATAGTTCCTTGTCTTGTGTCAAGCTCGTTAAAAAATGAAACAAGGATTTAGCGAGGATAGTTTTGTTCCTGTGTCAACCTCGTTAAAAAATGAAACAGGGTGTCTTGAGCATAGTTCCTTGTCTTGTGTCAAGCTCATTAAAAAAAAATGAATCAAGGATTTTTGAGCATAGTTCCTTGTCTTGTGTCAAGCTCATTAAAAAATGAAACAAGGAGTCATGAGCATAGTTCCGTATCTTGTGTCAAGCTTGTTTAAGAAATGAAACAAAGGTTTCAAGGATAGTTCCTGTTACTGAGTCAACCTCGTTAAAAAATGAATCAGTGAGTATGAGGACAGTTCTTTTCTTGTGTCAACCTCGTTAAAAAATGAATCAGTTGGTTAGAGGATAGTTCCTGTTACTGAGTCAACCTCGTTAAAAAATGAATCAGGTATGAGGATAGTTCTTTTCCTATGTCAACTGTTGAGATTGCAACAAGATGATGGAGCTTAGTGAAAAGAGTCGCCTTCACTAAGTGGGCCCGCAGGCTATTTTTGGCGCAAGTCTATTTTTAGACTATGTCTATTTTTAGACATATGGATCATGTCTATGTTTATGGATGATTGATCAAGTTGGGAAAAATAGATGGACTTCTATTTTTGATGAAAGTGTGAGTGATCACAGTGTGAGTGATCAAGTCTATTTTTAGACTGGCTGCCAAAAATAGAAAAGTCAAATATTATTATCTCACAATAATATTTGGACTATAAACTTAATCTTATTCTCTTGGAGCACTTCAGTTTGAGCTACGGAAGTGGCACATGCAGCTGTCAGAAGGAAATTCGTTTTTCTTATGAGTCAGTTGAGTTGTTGCATGCATGACTTCAGTTAGAACTCAAGTGAGTTGAGTTTAGTGGACTGGAGGTACAGTTGATGGAGTTGTGTTCAATTTAACTTAGTTAAACTGGTTGTAGTTAGTCTAACTGCAGATAGACTAATGATGAGTTGTTAAACTAATTATTAACTCATAATACAACTAAAGAATACATCAGTTAACTCAGTTGCATGTCAGTGCATGTTCAGTTCAACAGGGACAGGTGGTAGAGAATCAGATTGCTATCAGTTGTGACTATAGTTGTGCACCAGATCTTGCACAATCAAAGGATTGAGTATGCCAATGAGTTTGCTCACGTATTTGGCCCGCATTTTAGCCTTTGCTCACGTCCACAAAGAGTGAGTGACTATTTTGCAGGTGAAAATCGAGTTTGGGAAGCAATTCTCATCAGTTCTTGAGCAGGTATTGAGCAGTGGAGGCAGGCAAGCAGTGGAAGATATTTGGAGATCAGATCTGAGCTGTATTGTGTGTAACAGAGGTGGAGATACTTGTGAGAAGTATTATGCTGTGTAATGTTACATGACTCAATCATTAATATACAGATAGTGTGGGGTTTTTAGCGAGATGCTTTCCCCGTGATACATACTGTGTTAATGTGTGAATGCTCTTGATGTTTTATTGTTATTGATGCTGCTATATTGTTGATCAACGTAGAGGAGCTTATGTATTGTGTATGTTTTCCGCAATAGTACATGATCAGGATAATCTCCATTGAATATGTGTTAAATTATTCAAAATTTCTACATGGTATCGGAGCTAGATAATTGTAGAAAAAGTTTCTACATGGTATCGGAGCAGCTTGATTTGTAGAAGAGATTTTTACAGGATATCAAGCGAGGGTTGATCGGAAGCAGTTGAGTTGGTTGCTGGTGGAATTCGAATTTGCAGCAGTGTTTTCTTGGTGACAACGCAGCAATGTCTTTCAACGGATTGCGATTGGAGTATGCTCTTGAGGGCAGCTCAAACTATATTGCATGGAAGGACAGGATGGAGGCAGTATTGGATGATAACGGGCTGAAGGAATTCATAGATACGGATATCCCAAAGCCTACTGATGCTACTCAAGCTGATGCTTGGCAAAAGAAGATCGCAAAATGTCGAAGAATTCTGTTGGAGGGCGTGAAGGATCACATTGTGTCCAGCCTCCATGGAAAGGCTACTCCATATTTGATGTGGAAATCATTAACAGAATTATTCCAAAGCAAGAGCGATCAGAGGAAGCTGGCGCTCAAAGATAAACTCAGAAACATCAAATGCGAGAAGTGAGACAGTATTCCCAAGTATCTCACGAAGTTCACTCAGTGTCGCGATGAGCTGGGAAGTGTGGGGGTTACTGTCGATGATGAGGACTTGGTGAGCTTGGCTCTCCTTGGTCTTCCGAAGAGTTGGCATTCCTATCAGGACTCTGTCAATGGTCGGGAGAAGTTGCCAGGATGGGAAAGACTATGGTCAGATCTTGTGCAGGAGGAGATCAGGCGGAGTACCAGGGACGGATCTTCGTCAAAGGGAGCTGATGAAGAGAATTGTGCTTTGGCTGCCAAAGCAAAGAAAGGGAAGAGCAAGAAAGCTTCTCAGTCTGGTGCGAAAGGCAAGAAGCAGGATATGTCCAAGGTGAAGTGTTTTCACTGTCACCAGCATGGACACTATGCCACAAATTGTCCGCAGAAGAAGAAGAACAAGCAAGCTGCTGGATCTGCAGGGGGAGAGGCTTTAGCTTCTCAGTTTGAGCTTGATTTTTCATTGATCGCATGCTTGGTTTCAAGTGTGATGGGATCAGTGTGGTTTCTGGACAGTGGTGCGTCTTTTCACATGACGGGAGATAGAGATTTGTTCTCTGATCTGGAGGACAAAGATCTTGGAGTGCACATCGAGATGGGCGATGATGGTAGATACAGTGCGACCGGTATCGGTACCATTTCCTTTGAGAGGGAGTCTGGTAAACCCTTTGTATTGAAGGAAGTCATGCATGTTCCAGGATTGAAGAAGAATCTCATCTCAGTGGCGATGTTAGAAGACAAGGGGTATGATGTTGTTTTCAGCGAGGGAAAGGCCTTCCTGCGCAGCAAGACAACTGGTGAGACCCGGAAGATAGGGGTTCGAGTGAGGAACCTTTATCAGTTGCATGTAGATGGATGCGCAGCAATGGCAGGCAAGGCAGAAGGATTGGTGAGCCGGGATGATGGCGAGTTGTGGCACAGGAGATTGGGTCACCTTCACCATGGAGCCTTGAAGATACTGCAGCAGATCACTATAGGGCTTCCTAAAGGCACACTTGCGCAGTCAGATCAGTGCAAGGGGTGTACTTTGGGGAAGTTTGTGAAAGCCACCTTTCACGAGAAGGATAGTCGCGCCACGACGATCCTTGAGAGAATTCACACAGACGTGTGTGGACCTTTCTCAGTTGCTTCGACAGCAAAACACAGGTATTATGTGATTTTTGTTGATGATTTCTCTCGTAAGTGCTGGATCTTCTTCATGCAGAAGAAGAGCGAGACATATTCAAAGTTCTGTGAATTCAAAGCACTGGTCGAGAAGGAGTCGGGGAAGAAGGTGAAGGCTCTTAGGAGCGATAATGGTGGTGAATACATCTCGGACGAGTTCAAGGATTTCTGCAAGGCAGAAGGGATTCGTAGAGAGCTCATAGCTCCCCATAACCCACAGCAGAACGGGGTAGCTGAGCGGAAGAACAGAACGATTGTGGGTGCTGCACGGGCAATGTTGCATGATCAGGGCCTACCCCTTCACTTGTGGGCGGAAGCATGAAATACAGCAGTTTATGTGCAGAACCGTTGTCCTCATAGGATACTTGGCATGAGTACACCCGAGGAGGCTTATTCTGGTAAGAAGCCTGATCTTTCTCATTTGAGGATTTTTGGTGCTAACGTTTACATGCATGTGACGAAGGATGCCAGAAAGAAGTTGGAGCCGACTGCAGAGGTTGGGATATTTGTGGGGTACACTGATACGCCCCACAACTATCGTGTGTATTTGCCAGACAGTGGTAAAACTGTTGTGCGACGGGATATAAAATTTCAGGAGGAGAAAGCCATGAAGTGTTCGCTTGAGAGGGAGCTACACTTGCATGCAGATGAGGAGCTATTAGTTCCTAAGGATGAGCTTCAGGACGTGGATCAGCCACAGGACGAGGTTCATGGAGTGGAAGAGACCACTCATGCAGCGCCAACCATCAGAGGGCGAAAGCGCTTGACAGAAGCTGAGCGACTGGCTCAAGATGCAGAGAAAGTTGTAGGACCACCTACAGCCCAACGCAGGCAGAGACAGTCACCTGATCGGTACACTGGATACATGGCTCTTATGAGCAAGTGTGTTGTGACTGAGCCATCCTCTTTCGAGGAAGCTGTGGAGGATCCCGCATGGGTAGACGCCATGGTGGAAGAGTATGATTCTATTGTCAGAAACAGTGCATGGGAGATTGTTCCTAGACCGGAAGGGAAATCAGTGGTGGGTTCGAGATGGATCTACAAAGTTAAGCAGGCAGCTGACGGGAGTGTGGAGAAGTACAAGGCAAGATTTGTTGCCCGAGGCTTTTCACAGATTGAGGGGATCGATTATGAGGAGACCTTTGCACCTGTCGCAAGGTATTCTTCCATACGGACGATTCTTGCTCTCTCAGCGCAGATGGGATGGCACATTCATCAGATGGATGTGAAGACTGCGTTCCTCAACGGAGTCATTGAGGAGGAGGTGTACATTGAGCAACTCGAAGGCTTTGAAGTCTTCAGCAGCGAGTCGCATGTGTGCAGGCTCAAGAGAGCGCTGTATGGGTTGAAGCAAGCACCACGTGCTTGGTACACACGGATAGACAGCTATTTCACAGGACTTGGATTCTCCAAGAGCGAGGCGGATCCGAACCTATACCAGATTGTGGTGGAGGGTAAGTTGCTTATCATTGTACTGTATGTTGATGATTTGATTCTAACGGGTGATGAGCTGTTGATACTGTCATGCAAGAAGGATCTTGCTACAGAGTTTGAGATGAAGGATTTGGGCCTCCTTCACTATTTCCTAGGATTGGAAATATGGCAGCGCAGTGGTGGACTGTTTGTTTCTCAGGGCAAGTATGCTCGGGAGATACTGGAGAAGTTAAACATGCATGGCTGCAAGCCTGTTGATACTCCTCTTCCTGGAGGTTGGAGGA
Organism: Pinus tabuliformis; assembly: GCA_031772625.1. Taxonomy (NCBI): domain Eukaryota; kingdom Viridiplantae; phylum Streptophyta; class Pinopsida; order Pinales; family Pinaceae; genus Pinus; species Pinus tabuliformis. The sequence goes on along the minus strand of CM062818.1, from coordinate 1,616,662,503 downwards.
AGGAGGATGCCACTTCGGGAGAAGAAGTGGATGCCACTGTTTATCGACAGTTGGTGGGGTCGCTGATGTATTTGGTCAATACACGACCTGATATATGCTATGCAGTTAACCAGCTTTCACAAGCTATGGTTAAGCCTACCAAGCTCTTCTGGAAGGCGGGCAAGCATGTATTGCGCTACTTGAGAGGCACATCGGGATATGGTTTGTGGTACAGACAGGAGGATGAGGTGAAGCTATGTGGCTTCACGGATGCAGATTGGGTAGGGAGCCCAACAGACAAAAAGAGCACATCAGGAGGGGTCTTCAGTATCGGATCGACAGCAGTTTCTTGGTACAGCAGGAAGCAGAGATCCGTGGCACTCAGTTCAGCGGAGGCCGAGTATATGGCAGCAAGTTTGGTTGCATGCGAGGCTATATGGATGAGGAAGATCCTGGTTGGTTTGTTTGGTTCTCATTTGGATCCTACTGTGATTTACTGTGATAACCAGAGTTGCATTAAACTCTCGGCTAATCCTGTATTTCATGATAGATCTAAACATATTGACATCAGGTACCATCATATCAGAGATTGTTTGCAGCGGAGGATCATGTTACTTTCGTACATTCCAACGGAGGATCAGGATGCTGATATTCTGACGAAGGCTCTCACCAGGAGCAAATTCGAGTACCACCGAGGCAGGATAGGGGTTGCTGATAATCCATATCTTGTCGAGAGGGAGTGTTGAGATTGCAACAAGATGATGGAGCTTAGTGAAAAGAGTCGCCTTCACTAAGTGGGCCCGCAGGCTATTTTTGGCGCAAGTCTATTTTTAGACTATGTCTATTTTTAGACATATGGATCATGTCTATGTTTATGGATGATTGATCAAGTTGGGAAAAATAGATGGACTTCTATTTTTGATGAAAGTGTGAGTGATCACAGTGTGAGTGATCAAGTCTATTTTTAGACTGGCTGTCAAAAATAGAAAAGTCAAATATTATTATCTCACAATAATATTTGGACTATAAACTTAATCTTATTCTCTTGGAGCACTTCAGTTTGAGCTACGGAAGTGGCACATGCAGCTGTCAGAAGGAAATTCGTTTTTCTTATGAGTCAGTTGAGTTGTTGCATGCATGACTTCAGTTAGAACTCAAGTGAGTTGAGTTTAGTGGACTGGAGGTACAGTTGATGGAGTTGTGTTCAGTTTAACTTAGTTAAACTGGTTGTAGTTAGTCTAACTGCAGATAGACTAATGATGAGTTGTTAAACTAATTATTAACTCATAATACAACTAAAGAATACATCAGTTAACTCAGTTGCATGTCAGTGCATGTTCAGTTCAACAGGGACAGGTGGTAGAGAATCAGATTGCTATCAGTTGTGACTATAGTTGTGCACCAGATCTTGCACAATCAAAGGATTGAGTATGCCAATGAGTTTGCTCACGTATTTGGCCCGCATTTTAGCCTTTGCTCACGTCCACAAAGAGTGAGTGACTATTTTGCAGGTGAAAATCGAGTTTGGGAAGCAATTCTCATCAGTTCTTGAGCAGGTATTGAGCAGTGGAGGCAGGCAAGCAGTGGAAGAGATTTGGAGATCAGATCTGAGCTGTATTGTGTGTAACAGAGGTGGAGATACTTGTGAGAAGTATTATGCTGTGTAATGTTACATGACTCAATCATTAATATACAGATAGTGTGGGGTTTTTAGCGAGATGCTTTCCCCGTGATACATACTGTGTTAATGTGTGAATGCTCTTGATGTTTTATTGTTATTGATGCTGCTATATTGTTGATCAACGTAGAGGAGCTTATGTATTGTGTATGTTTTCCGCAATAGTACATGATCAGGATAATCTCCATTGAATATGTGTTAAATTATTCAAAATTTCTACATGGTATCGGAGCTAGATAATTGTAGAAAAAGTTTCTACATGGTATCGGAGCTAGATAATTGTAGAAAAAGTTTCTACATCAACCTCGTTAAAAAATGAAGCAGTTGTTTAGAGCATAGTTCCTTGTCTTGTGTCAAGCTCGTTAAAAAATGAATCAAGGATTTTAGAGCATAGTTCCTTGTCTTGTGTCAAGCTCATTAAAAAATGAATCAAGGATTTTAGAGCATAGTTCCTTGTCTTGTGTCAAGCTCGTTAAAAAATGAATCAAGGATTTTAGAGCATAGTTCCTTGTCTTGTGTCAAGCTCACTTAAAAATGAAACAAGGGTTTTGAGGACAATTCTTTTCCTGTGTCAACCTCATTTAAAAAATGAAACAACTCCCTGCCTTTCCAAGATCTCGAATGTGAACCTTCATTCCATCCACCTGGTTGAATGCAATGAAGCTTGGGGGGAATGTACCTCATTTTGCGCCATTATGCTGGGGGCATGCGAACTTATAACAAGCATAGTTTTTCGTTTCAAGCTTGCATAAAAATGAAACCGAATCCAAGCAGAGTTCTCTATGGTTCAAGCTTATGTAAAAATGAACCTATACCTATTTTACATCTTGTGATTTTCATTTTTTATCCGCTAAATTCTGTTAGATTGGTTGTTTTCATTCCATCGCCACCATCTCTTTGGCTGATCACATGCTTTCGCTTGGTTGTTTACCCTTCCTGAGGGACCTCATCTATGAGTGGTTTTGTTAGCCAGCCTCTTAACCATTACATGTTTTGAGCAGTTCCTCCATTGCCGGAACCAGTTGCTACCCTTTATACCACTCGTTCCTCTAGGACAAGTCCTCTTTAAGCTCTTTTGTGACTCGTAAAATATGAAAAGATTGTCGAGTTTTTCCTTTTAAAACTTGTTAAAACGGAATTAAAAGGACGATCCACTTATAGCTCTTTTATGACCACATAAACATGAAAAGATTGCCAGATTTTTGTCGTTTCAAGTTCGATATTGGTTATAAAACGACGTGTCTTTGATTTCTTTTTTACTTTTTCGGATCAGGGACACTAATTATGAAAAGTACTCCTTGATCGTAATGGTCAAGCAGTTCTCTCAAGTATTATTTTATACTTTTTCAGGCTTGGGGGACACAAATTTACGAAAAAGGACATCCATGGAGTTTTCTTAAGTTTTTCTTCTGACTCCCTAAAATTGAAAAACACCGAGTTTCTCCTATACTAGACTCATTAAAATTCAATAGTAAAGGACCTGTTCAATTTTAAACCGGAACGAACCACTCCTTCTTAGGGTTCGAATTTTAAACTAGGTTGGATTCATTCGAAGGATGAGCTTATAACCAAGCAAATGTTATCCTTCTCGAGCTTGTTAAAAATAAAGAGGTACTTGCCAGAAATGGTGGGGGAAAAGAGAGAAAAATGAACCTGTTTGTTATACTTTGTGTTTTATAAAAGCATTTAACCACTCTTGAACATGACACCTTTTGTTCACCTGGGTTGGGAAATCCTTTGCCTAACAGTTAATCAAACCATATTGAAAGTCTTCACCCAGTTTTTGGGTATTAGCTTTGGGTCAATTGTCACCAAACCATCTGCAATGTTGTTATGTGTTTAAGAGGTCAGTTGAAATAAACCATTCATCTGCAAAATATCTGTCATCCATCTTGACCATCCCTGAGTTAGTCCTTGCCAAATATTTTTCTTCAAACTTGATTTATGATTTCATGTTGTGGGCTTGCCTACGACGGATCACTTTCTATCGACTTTGGCTCATTATCTAGAAAGATGATCTAGAAATCGTCAGTACCTTGGAATCTGCATGCCTCAATGGTAGGTTTCTCGCCTTTGACGATAGGTTGCATCATTGACCTTCGATCAAAGGATTATATGACATGTTCGACATCAGCTCATCTATTCAAATTTCATGGATTGTACTGAGTACTTTGAGAGCCATTGACATTACTGGTGGTTTCTCTCACACTTGTTAACAATTCACATCATTGACTAGTAATCAAGTGGTTTCTACCATGTTCGACTTCGACACATTCATTCACGTGTATAGAATCGTACTAGTTCAGGAAGTATAAATCAAGACCCTGGATCTAGTTTCCACCATCCAGGCTACGAGGAATTTTGTTATTCATTATACAGTGGACTATTCATAAATAGACGGCTGCGCCCATACTGTGTCTTCATATGTCTATACTTATGATGTATTACAAAGTCATTCCTATATCAGAGTAGTTTAGTTAGTTTTCTAGTCAGTTTTGATCTGAGCATTGGAATGCCTACCTCAGCGATGATATGTTCACATATATATATTTTGTATTGAATGTTTTTACAGGTTCTGACTGGGGTGTCCACAGGATGATCCTTGAAATGATAAAGTACTTCACTCTTCATACATGAAAGACTTCTATTTTCATCTATTATAGACTTCGCACTTTAGGGGGCAATCTGTTGCACAAAATATTGTCACCATGACATTTTTCAATCGGTGTGAGTCTATCACCACTCATACTTTCCTCCTTTACAAGTCTTAAACCTCAGTTCTTCATGTCAAGCCTTGAAAAATAAGAGAAAGCCCTTAAAAGTCTCTAAAACTCTGGTTCCGCACTTTCTCTTAGCATTACCTGCGGTCCCGCACCTACTGGTCATGTCCCCTGTGTACTTGACCGCTCTGTCTCTGTGTAATGGGTGCGGATCCTTGTAAAAGTAAAAAAGGCGCAAGTACATTCTTAAAAACTCACTTTGAGTCATTTCTGGAAGCTTCTAGAAGGAATCTTGAGGTGGCAAGTTCGCTCCTTTAAGGTTCATGCATCCCATACCTTAAGGAGCTAACCCCTTGATGTGAGGAGCTTATCCCTTTGAAGGAGGACTCTATCCCTTCATAGGTGGACCTGTAACCTCCTTCCTTTGCACTATAAAATGAAGCATTGGGCTGGTTACTGAGGAGGTTGAAAGCTGAATATTTTTGAGGTGAAATGCTGTTGGAATTTAGTCTTCCTAATTGAGCTTGAGAGGAGAGATTACATACCTTTTTTGATCTCATTGGGAAGAGTGTGAGGCTTGTCAAAGTAGAGGAGATTCTTGCTTGGACCCTGGGAGGAGCTTGTACAACATCAAGGCACCAAAGTTTGTAAAGTTCTTCTATTTTCAAAGTTAATACAATCAAGTTTATTTTTCTCAATAAGCTGTGTTTTATGGTTTATTTCATGGATTCCTTGATCACCATGATGAATATGATTTATTATATTAGCTATGCAGGTGTTATTTGATGTGTGCTTGTTTGTAATTGTAGGTTCTTAAAAGGAAACTCTTCCGGACGATCATAGCATGGCTGCCACAAACTAGCGTTGGACTTAAGGTAGGGTCTAAAACACCTCTTAGTTTTTTATTAATGAATCACAATATATTTAGAGAAAGGTAGATTTGCTTGTCCTGTTTGTTGCTAGATATCTGTTGATACTAGGGAGATCGGTCTTGTCCGCAAGAACGATTTATCCAGCCAACAGCTATCATTGGCTTGGATGCCAATGACCTCGGTGGGCTTGGCTGCTTGTCACTCTGAGCTGATGAGATCTGGTGGAGGAATCTTCAAGTGATTGAGGAGTTAAGGAGGGAGATCCAATCTCCTAAAATCCCTCTTTCTTTTCTACTTCAAGTTCTTGCACTTAAATTAGCCAAAATTGCTTCAAATCCTGCAATTAATGCACATTAGGCCACATTACATAACATCTCATATTTACCCTTCTCACTAAGAAAAATATAATAAAATATGTAAAGAAATGTGAGAAAAGTTGATTTTAATAAGCTGGAGAGTGGAATTAAGGTCCATATAATTTACCTATTGATGAGCCTCATCATCACCCCCCTACTGAAAGTGTTTCTCATCCTCTGGACAACTTAATCTATGTCCATGTCTTTCATTACTCTTGTGGCCTCTCTAACATCCTACACTTCTGTTGATGTATTCTCCTCTTGTGGATAAGATCCCGCATGATTCTCTATTTCCTCCCACTGATTTCTTTAATCTTCTTCCTTTCTTCCTTCTAACATACCCAAGAGCAATCGTGGACTGAGTTTCAATTCAATCTAGTTGATTTTGAGTTTATGAAGTGCCTTATTATACAGTGGGGTCCTCTCTAGTGCATCCCTCATTCTTTCAGGGGAATGATACTCCCTAATCCTTAGGTTGTATGGTAGGGTGACACATCTCCTTTGGCATGTTTGTTGGCTTTCATCCCCTAGAAATCTTAAAGTGTCCTCAAAATAAGTGACTTTTTGCTCTTATGTAGCTAGGTATCTTGGTGCAAGCCAGGGATCATTGGCAGTGAGGTTGTGGGTGCTAATGACAACCATGGAATTGATTTGCTCTGCTTTGATGTAAAGGGAATCTTTTTCTTCTCTTTCCAATACCCTCTTTACTTCCTTAGCCTTCGCCTCCTCATGACTCATCCATGATGCTAAGGCCATTAGTTGTAACTCCCCTAGCTTTGGATTGGGGTCCCACACATTCAAGACTGTTAAGGCCAAGTTGTGTAAATGGAGTTCAGATATCTTGGCCCTCTCCTCTGGGGTGCTTTGGTCACAAATCTCAATCAACTGCCTATAGTATTGGAAAGGAATAGTTCCTCGTTGTGCTAGGGTATTTATTTGAAATTGTAGCCATTGAAATTTTAGGTACAAAGCATATGATTTTGATGGCATCCTGCACTGGAGTGCCTCCATAGAGAGGCTTGCCATAGTGGCCAATTGGCTCTTTTTTACTGTACCTACCTCCTCAGCCATGTGTTTTCAACCTCTAGTTGAGATTTCGTAATTCTTTCCCTATCTCTTATCTCACTCAACTCTCTGCCCATCTCTAATAGCTTCTCTTTCATATGGCTCACATCCTCTACATTTTTTGATTTAGCAATTTGCATCTAGTGATGTGTCCTTGATCTCTCCTTCTCAAGCTCAAAGAAGAGAGGGATGGAAAATTTCTGTGGGTATTACTCTGCCTCCCTCAATGAATCTGTAATATGAGTTAAGATTGGGTTGTGGGCTAGGTTCTTGCAGCTCTTGGGATTCTCTCTTTAATGTCTTTGGATCATCTTTCTCCCCCTGTACTTGTGTTGCTACTTCCTTGCCTTTCCTTTTTCCTTGTTTTCCTTCCTGCTACTTTTTCTGTGTTTCCTATAGTGCCGACAGAGTTTCCTGTAGGAGATATTTTCCTTTCTTCAACGGAGTCAAAGGTTCTTTGCTTTGCTTTTCTAAGTTTGACCTGGTGACAGGCCTCCTAACATAGGTGATTGGCGACTTTGAGGAAACCTGTTTTGATGTGCGCTCTTCACCTTTCATTGCTGGGGAGACTAGTTTTTCTTGTCCTTTTGGTAAGACTTCAATGATGACAGGAGTCTTGGTAGGTGTTTGTGGTCTCCCCTGTTTTATCATATTTCTCATCCTTATTTTTAAATATAGGAGAGTCTACCTCTGCCTTTTACCTGTTAACTTTGTGGGTGTGCTTAGGGTAGTCAAGGCAGCAACTGCCTCCTTCTTTGTGGGTTCGGGAGACACTTTTGGAGATTCCTCCCCTTCCTTGGTATGTGTTTAAGGGCTTTCCTCATCCTTCTATGCTTCTTCCCCAATGTTATTTTCTCCCTCTATTTTATTTGTCTCTGTCTCCTCTTCTTCCTCTGGTTCTTCCTCTTCTTCTTCAGGTTCCTCCTCTTCTTCTTTAGGTTCCTCTTCTTCTTCTTTAGGTTCCTTCTCTTTTTATTTAGGTTCTTCTTCTTCTTATCCTTCATATTCCTCCTCACCACTAGAGGTTGGGTCTCTTTCATACTCAATTGCTTCAATTACAGCTTCCCTGTCCATGTCCCTAAATGTGGACCATAGAATATGGACATGTAATTGGCTTAGGGCATCTTCTAGTATGAGCTTGATTAGTCCATGATGTGCTAACTACTGATGTTTTCCTTCCTGTACCTTTATGCTCATGTATATTATTGATTGAAATAAGAAGTAGGGAACACTAAGTCTTTTATTAAGGGGTAACTCTTCTCCAAATCTTAGCTCATGGAGTAGTCTAAATTGGTAACCATAGACTATATTTAGCCTTCCCTCACAAGAAATATACTTGAGAATGTGATAGCTTACTTCATCCCAAGGATAGGGAATTCTCACCCTTCTAATCCCATTTTTTTCCTCAATTGACTACTCATCTCTCAAGAAAAATTTCTTCTTGGCATAATTACTACTAGCTTTATCCTCCTTTTTCATTGTAAACCTAAAGGAAGTGCAGTGATTCTACTAATGCTTTCAGGGGTAATTGTTACTAACAATCCTCTCACCACAAAAGTGGCACTGACTCTAGCCTGAGGTGTGAGTGACATGGAAAATTCCCAAGCTACATCATCATCATATCCTCTAAGCAGCTCGAAGAATCCCAACCATTGATGCCTTCTAAATATCTCTACCATAAGGCGATGGAGGTGTATTCTAGATGTCCCTGTGGGTTCCCTTCTATTGAAACCTCCTGTCATTTTCTCCTCCCTGTCAAGCTGACTGTAGGTAGTTTGGTGGCTTAGCTTTAGATATTTCCAAGGTGACTGAGGGTTTAGAGTTTAGGAGGGTGATGACTACAATTCTTCCTTTATCCCCACACAATTTCTCTACACAATTCTATCTATCCCTATGCACATTGTAATTACTAGAAAAAAATGAAGATTTCTTTTCCTTTTCTCTGTTCTAGCTATCTATTCAAAACACAAAGGATATGGGCCACCTACCTTTCTCTCTAATGCCCCGGTTGAGGAGAATTCCTACATAGTTGGGCCCTAGGCACCCCCTTGTAGAGTTTTTTGACAATTCCCACTGTTTCCTATAGGTGTTCACTGTAGAATGCCCAAGACTAGATTTCTTCTTCAATGACTCCTCCAGGTGGTCCCATTGCTCTAAATCTCAAAATGAATGATGTGTGCATGAAAGTTAGGGATATTTTCTATTTATGGTCGATTCCTTGGAGTGGTGTGATGGCTGGTGTTGTCCCTAAAGAAACCAATTTCTTGGCTGTGTAGAAATTGTGCTTAAGACATTAATGTTTATTATTATTGTCACTTATTTGTATGATATATCCTCAAGTGAATGACCTGAAGGGCCTAAATTTTAACCCTTAATATTTAGCTGATATGAAAGTGTCAGAATGCCATGTGATTGCTAACTATAAATGCTGAGTGAAGAATGCTTTGAGAAGTTAGAGACAATATGCTGTTTTTCATAGAAATATTATTTGTAACTTAGAATAAATGTATAAGTAGGAACTTTAAATATTGGAGCACTTTTTAAGGAATTTTAAATTCATTCACATAAGTAAACAAAGACCTGCATCTTCATAATTTACCATACTTAAAGAAAGGAAGACACACGATGACACATAACAGAGAAATTACATAATCGTGTGGAAAACTCTTGATTCTTTCATTAATCATCAATTTATCAAGAATACAAAAGCATAGCCTCCAGGCTCTTCAAAATTCAGACCTTTTTTCTATAATTTTGCCTCCTTTTATACATCATGGGACAATTGGTAACCACCAAAACTGTCAAACTGCGTAACTATCTCCTAACCGTCTAAAGTAAAAGTCTTTACAAAATATTACATTGGAGGGTAAAAGATACCTCATTCTTCTCAGGAAAACAAGATAACAAGAAGCAATATAAATTAGAATATGATTGGTGATGGTTGCTTGTTGTTTGAATCTGTGGCTTGAGTAGGACTACCTCTGTGTCACCCTAAAATCTGTTGATCTTCCTATGTTTTTGATAGAGAAATTTTCTTCTTCAGCGAGGGAAGAATATTTATTGTAGATTCAATATGATGATTATATTTTATCCTTGAAAGAAAGAAGGGTCAGGGAGGAGAAAGGGACTAAGCTTCTTTGCTTTATAGTTATTCGTTGTAGCTTAGGGGACAAAGCATTGTCCAAAATGATTTTATATCATTGTGAGATGAGTGGGCTCATCTCATAACAAACTTATACATGAAAGATTTGATACGTTCCACGGATCGATTGACGCTAGTACCTTTTATTGAACATGACCTTTTCCAGAAGTTTACCTATGAGAGGTGGGAATTTCTTGCGTGTATCCATTGAAGGGTTTTGAAATCGGGGGTGTCTTTATCCTTGACATACATTCAAATGTAAAAAAATTTGAGTTAGAAGAAAGCTAGCTATACTGGTCCAGTAGACTTCAAAGATACCCTTGGTATAACATTGACAATCAAACAAGGATTGGAGAATTGGAATGGAACAAATTCTTTAGTTCTTTTACTGTTCTAAATAATCCCGCCAAATGATCAAATATTCATTTTTTTTCTTGAAGTAAAAAAGGTTCAGTATGTTCCTTAAGAGCCTCTTCCAGAAGGGCTTTCATTTCTTCTGTAAATGTACCAATAGAATGAGAAGCTTCTATTTATATTGTTGGACCCAGAAATGTAACTGCTCAAGATATCATATTACCACCTTCTGTGAAAATAATTGATACTACAAAACATATAGCTAGACTTACTAAATCAATTACTTCTGATATTAGATTACAAATTGAAAAAAATTGCGGATATATTATACATAGTCCAAATAATTATCAGGACGAAATTTTTCCTATAGACGACAACTAAACTGCTTTAACGCAGCAAAGCTACACCTTTACAAAATTCTGTGCGTGGACCTGTGGGTTATGAGCCCACGTATATATCGGAAGCATTCTAATTGGCGAAATCACAAAGAAACCCGACCAATCACCGTCGGTCCTTCCTTAAACGTTTATGTCTGGAACCAAAGGAACTAAGACTCTGGTTCATAATCTTATCGCATCCACCTTTTCCACAAACCTTTACCTTCCCCACAAAACCAAAAGGAAACAAAACTACAGTTCATAGACTTCTTGGGTCTGAAATTTATAATTAAACCCGTGCACTTTTTGATGCGATATCGTCGGATCTCGTCCCTTCTTGTTGAGCAGCTGTGATCGATCCAGACTTCAACGGATTAAATCACATTCCATAAACCATCGTGTCCGTTTTCTGGATTAAACCTCATCCTTGTTAACCACGCGATTATCGTCAAATCTGAATCCTTCAAACGGACAACCCCAATTAACTGAGGTTTTAACTTAGTTTTATAATTTCTCGCATCCGATTTTGGATTTATCCTCCGATCTTGTTAGCATGCGATTACCATTAGATCTGTTGCCTGTCGATCGGACGACTCATATCTTCTCCTGGGTTTCTCACGTTCGAAAGCCATTAATAATATAAAACAAATCACTTCTTTCGGACTTCCACATTATCTTTTAATTCTGTTAGACCATAATATTTGATTTTTTTTTAATTTATTTTTTGTGATAAAATTGAAAATGAAATTTAAATGACAATGGATGTTACAACATTTGGCTCCACCTGGGGATAGTGCTTTTGCCACAGAAACACTAAGAACCACAGATAAGTGCCTTCACCTCAGGCATGGAGTCACATATTGCTTAGCCAATTTAAATTCTATGGAATTTCTACAATGAATTCACTCTGGTATCTACAATGACATGATGCTTGTGCTTCAGAATTGAAAATAATGTTTGAGGTACTACCCATTGACAGGCAGCTGTAAAGTTTCACCATCAAGATTCTCCAAGAAGAATGTATTATTTTCCCTTGCTTCTATAATTCTAAATGGGCCATACCAGAGAGGATCAAACTTCCCATGTTTTCCCTTATCTTCTCTTCTAGTATCCCACCTTAATACTAGGTCTCCAACTTTAAAATCAATTTCCTTGGAATTTCTATCAAAAATACCCTTCATCTTTGATTGATACATAATCAAATTATCTCTTACCTTATCCTTGCTTTCACTAAACCACACTACCTTATGCATCCTTCTTATTAGAGCATTGGGTTCTTCTTTTGCCTCTCGAATCATTGCAATCACAGGCTTCACAAGCTGACTTGGGAACAGAGCTTGAGTTCCATACACTAACTCAAAAGGTGATTTGCCTGTAGACCTTTTTGTGGTCACTCAGACAACCCATAGAGCAAACTTTAATTTTGAATCCCAATCTTTTTGATTCTTTGCAATAGTTTTCTTAATAATTTTCATCAATGTTTTGTTAGTGGATTCAGCCAATCCATTTCCCTGTGGATGATAATCTATTGAATGAGATAAAATAACATTATATTTTTGACAAAAAGCAACAAAATTACTTGAACTGAACACTTGAGCATTGTCTGTTATGATTTTGACAAGGCATCCAAATCTGCTGAAAATATTTTCCTCTAAAAACTTCATCACCACCTGGTCATTTTCCCTTTTAGTAGGCATATCTTATACCCACTTGGTGAAATAATCAGTAGTTGTAAGAACCCACTTGTGTTGTCCACTTGAAGGTGGGTTAATTTCTCCAACAAAATCTAGTCCCCATTGCTTGAATAGTTCTTCTATGAAGACTAGGATCAAAGGCAAGGGAGCTAACCTCTTCTTCTCAGCAAAAAACTGACACTTTTGACAGCTTCTGACAAAATTATATATATCACCAAATAGGGTGGGCCAATAAAACCTTGCCTGGAGGATTTTATGTGCGGTAACTTTCCAACTATAATGTCCACCACATAACTTGTCATGATAATCTTTAATGGTCTCTATAGATTCATCCTCTGTTAAACATAACAATAAAATTCCCACAAGATCCTTCCAATACAATCTTCCCTCTTCAATCACATATGGATGTGCTTTGATTTTTAATGCTCTATATCTTGTTCTATCCAAATATTGAGGACAAGAGAGAAAACATAAATAATGGACTATGTGCTTGTACCATTTTGAATATAAAAATTTATATCAGATCTACATACCTAGGTCTGATTTTTCTTCACTTTCTTCAATTATTTCCTCATTTACAGGTGTTAGCAAGTTGATTCCCAATGCCTGAAAATTTGACTTTGTCAACATATTTGCCAATCCCTACCCTTTCACCATCTATGTGGGCTTTATGTCCAGGTCATACCCTTGAATCTTGGCTATCCATTTTCCTCTTTTGCCTTCCACATCACTCCGGACTAAGACATCATTTACTGAGGCATTTGGCACATAAGCAATGATTTGTGACTGCAGCACATCAGTCCTGAAGGCCTTTAGGGATTTTACCAAAGCATATACCTGTTTTTCAAGAATATTGTACTTTAGTTCAGCATCTCTGAGAATATTGCTAAAGAAAGCAACTGGTTGCTCTTTTTTTTCATCATTTTTCTGCAACAAAACAACAACTATTGAATTAAGTGATGCAAATGAAAAAATTTGAAAAGGCTTTTGATAATCAAGGCTAATTAAAACTGGAGCTTCTTGTAATGCTTCTTTAATCTTGGAGAATGACTCTCTGTCTTCCTTGGTTCAATGCACCTCATTTTCCTTCTTCAACATATTGGTAATTTCTTTTATAATTTCAGCATAATTGGACACAAACCTCCTTAAAAAAATTATTTTTCCTAGAAATTTTTGAATGTCTTTCTTACTCCTGGGCAGGGGTATTTTCTACACAACTTGCACCCTTGTTGGATCTATCTTCACTCCATCTCTAGAAACAATGTGCCCCAACAGTTTTCCTTCTTCTAGAGCAAAAATAGACTTCTTAGGATTCAAAGAAAGCCCAAATTTTTTACATTTCTCGAAAGTCTTTTTAAGATGGTCTAGATGCTCCCCATCAGACTTAGAGAAAATAGTGATATCATCTAAGTATATCACTACAAACTTATCACATACAAATGCAATGTCCATAGCCCTCTGAAATGTTGCACCTGCATTCATCAACCCAAAAGGCATTTGAGCATACATGAAGGTTCCCTAAGGAGTTGTGAATGTAGTCTTTTTCTGATATTATTTATCAACAATCACCTGGTTATACCCAGAGAACCCATCCAGCATTGACATTCTAAATGATCTGGTTACCTTCTGTAGCACATGATCCATTTTAGGTAATGGATAGTTATCTTTTAAGGAATCCCTATTTAGATTTATAAAATCCACACATAACCTTATTTCTCCATTTTTCTTCCTCATAGGTACTAAATTGGCCACCCAAATAGAGTACCAGAGTGGAACTATTATTTTGGCATCCAACAGATTTTTGACTTCTTTCTCAATCAAAGGTAAAAGCAAAGGGTTTATCTGCATGAGTTTCTGCTTGAATGGTTTAATCCCTTCTTTCAAGGAAATCGTGTGCTGAATAATGCTTACATCATATGTCTTGAGATCCTAATAGGACCAAGCAAAAACATTAGTATACTTCCTGAAAAGTGTAGAAATTTTGAATAATGTGACACTTATTCACAGAGATTATCCCGATTATACACTATTGCAGAATACATGAAAAATACATAACCTCCTCTACGTTGATCATCAATTTAGCAGCATTAAAAACAATGAAACATCAATCGCATGCGCACATTAACACAGTATGTAACCCGGGGAAAGCATACAGCTGAAAACCCCACACTATCTGTATATTATAATGATTGAGAACATGTAACAATACATAGTACAATACTCCTCACAAGTACTCAGTACTATCTCCACCTGTTACACACAAACTAGCTCAGATCTGAATCAATCAAAGCTCAAATCCCCTCCACTGCTTTGCCTCCCTCCACTGCACAATCCTACAAGAGAATCACGTGAGTACAAGCTACAATTGCCTTGATATTGGCCCACATTGCGCAATCCTCATTGGAATTACTCAATCCATGCATGTGCAAAATCTCATGCACAACTGATAGTCACAACTCACCCTTTCACTTACCTCTAACACCTGTGTCTGTTGAACTGTCCATGCACTGAGTTAACTGATGTATTCTTCAGTTGCTTTATGAGTTAATAATTAGTGAATTAATTAACAATCAATTCACACAACTCATCACTAGTGTATTCTTTAGTTAGACTAAATACAACTAGTTCAACCAAGTCAAACTGAACACAACTCCATCAACTCCACAGAACTCCACAGAACTCACATGCATGAGTTCTAACTGAAGTCCTCCATGCAATAGCTCAACTAACACAAAAGAAACCATGTGATTCCTTTTGTCAGCTGCATGTGCCACATCTGTAGCTCAAAACGAAGTGCTCTAAGAGAATAAGATAATGTTTAGAGTCCAAATATTACTAAGGGCTAATAATATTTGACTGTTTCTATTTTTAGCCTGGCAGTCTAAAAATAGACTCTGATCACTCCGCTATGAACCAAAAATAGAAGTCCATCTATTTTTCCCAACATGACCAATCATCCATAAACAACATCTTGCAACTCATAGACCATGATCCATATGTCTAAAAATAGACTTTGCGCCAAAAATAGCCTGTGGGCCCACTTAGTGAAGGCGACTCCTTTCCACTAAGCTCCATCATCTTGTTGCATTTTCAACAAAAAGCTCAATATATCTCTCCTTATAATTAAGTGGAACTCCATTAAATAATTTGACTAACTTGGGCTCGTTCTGGGTTCCAATATTGTGATACTGAATCTGCCCATCCTGTGGAATTTTCTCTGAACTAATAACTACATCATTGGACTTAAAAAGTCTTTTAAGAGGGACAAGCCCCCTTGGTAGAACATTATCTTTCAATTGAATAATTTTTTGATTAACTATGGAATTTTTAAAACCACTTACTTCTGCACCTTCTGTTGCTTCATCTTCATCTTGATCAATCTTAGCGCCCTGAAAATCTTCAATCATAGTCAAGAATTCCTTAATCTTCTTATCATCTTCAAAAACTTGCCAGTGTTTTATATTATCCAGAATAGAAGGCCTATGCCTCATTTCAACCTCATATCTTAGCTTTGGATTTATAGGAGGCCTAAAAGTACTAGCAACCATAGCCAAAGAGTCTACTAATTTGTTTCCATCTCTTGGAATGAACAATACGTTGAAAGGCACAAAGAAGTTCTCAACTAAATCCCACACTTCATTTCTATATGCCCTAAGCCTAGGGTGTTTTGTTTGACAGTGGTTCTTAATTTTCTTTATTATCAGCTCTGAGTCTCCAAAAATAGAAATTGATTGGAATCCCATTTGTTTTGCTGTTTACAGAGCAATGATCAAGGATTCATATTCTGCCACATTATTAGTCGCTTCGAACTCCAATTTAAAAGAAAAAGGGATCATATTACCTCCAGGTGTAATTAAAAGGAAACCAACACTTGTTCCTTCTTTAGAATAGGCTCCATCAAAGAAGCACTTCCACACCCCTTCTGTTTGCAGCTCTGTATTTACACTGGCTGAAGTAAGCTGCCTCTGGTTATCTTTAGCCAACTCTGCATTGTCATGTAGCATGAAGCAAGAAAAGTCATCTTTCTCTTGGCTATATATAGGTGAATTACTTGCTTCATTCTTTGTGATTGTTTTAACAAATCTTGTTTCTTTGTACAACCTCCTTTCTTCTCCACCAAAAATTGGTATGATAGCATAAGTAAAATCCAGTTTCAAAACACCACCCAATTTAGCCCCCCATGACCTAGATAGCAACATTCCAAACCTAGCAGGGATATTTGCTACCACTACATCCATTACCAAGCTTCTAGCTGGGATCTGGGCTAGTGACACCACCATATCTTTAATGACCCTGAGACACTTGACTTTATTTGAATCAAAAGAATACAGGTCTCTGTAAGGTTTAGTAACTTGTAGGTTTAGTTGTTTCATCACTGATAGTGGCATAAGGTTATGTGAAGCTCCTGAATCAAACATACAATTATGCAAGAGGAAATCATGAATCAATAAAGAAATGTAGAAAGGAGGTGTTGAAGAATATACCTCCTCCACATGTGGACCAAAAACCACTACTGGTTTATCCTCTTGTAGATTCACAGTGTCATTTATATTCACATTCTGAGACAGGTTGATAAACTCAACAATCTCTCTTTGATAAACTGGTGTTTTGACCAACTCTGTGAGGGGCACCTGAATTCTGATTTTTTCTAACTCTTTAGTGAGACTAAATACATGAACCTGTTTAGTATTCTTTTCATTTTCATCTTCACTTTTCTTCATCATTGAAATCTCTTGTGGAATGGAAACAATTTTTTCTAAAGGAATTTTGTCACTTTTATCTTGAGAAGACTCATCTTGAAGTATTTGAGTCTTGCTATTTGTATTCTGTTGTTGCTTTCCTTTATTTAATTATTTTGCAGGCTGTGGTTCTTGTGGAGTCGCCTTTTGTAGGGGAGTTGGAACTTGCTTCTAACCTTCATTTTCTTGAATTCTAGATCTTTTCCTTGATCTCAATTCATATTTCTTATGTAATTTTGCCTGCATAAAATCAATAAACTGATTCCAATATTCATCAATTTCATTCTCATCATAAATGGAATCTGTTTCAGTATATTCTTCTCCCTCAACACCTAGTTCATCTTCATCTACTGCATACAATGTGGAAATATGATCATCATGGTCCCTAGAATGCTCTGTTACTTCATCAAGATCTGCCTCTAAGTAAAGTGGTGCTTGAACCTGATCTTGGTCTTTTCTCTCCTTTTGCAAAATTTGCAGAGGTTGTCTTCTATATTGAGGATTAAATTTTATGTTCTATTGTACTTTCCTTTGAGAATTCTTACTCTCCAATTCCAATTTAATCAATTTATTAGACAAATTTTTAATTACATTATTCATATCCTCTAATGTTTGACTTTGAGAGGATTCCACTTTAGCCTTTCCCTTATCTTGAGTAGGCTGTGTCTCTGGTGCTTTACCTGTAGCCACCAGATTTGCTTCTATTTCTAAGGCATCAGTTTGGATCTGATCAAGGGTTGTGGATCTTCTCTCCCTCAATGTGAACCCAAAATCTAATTCAAATGCCCCTGCAAAAGTTATTTTTGCACCAGTAGGAGGGGGCTTGATCTCCACTAGAAGACTGTTGTAAAGTTTATTGAACCTTCTGATGAACTCAACAACACTTTCATCAGATTTCTTCTTAATAGCATTAAACTCTGTGAGTGAATACCCATGGTCTCGTTTCTCTCCCCATATCTGGGTGAATAGGCGCTCCATCTCCTCCCATGCAGAAATAGAGTTATTAGGAATCCCTTTAAACCACTTTCTTGCTTCTCCATCCAAGGATTGCACAAAAAGTCTTAAAACAACATCCATGTGTTCAACATTGAAATTTTCTGCAAAATTACAAAACACTGCTATATTCTTCTCTATTGTTTGTTCATCCTCCCCTGAGAAATGAGGAAGAATTTTTAAGTATTCTTGAGGCATTTGATTCAACTGTTGTGGAAACTGAATAGGTGCATACCTATTCAACAAGAACACAGGTGCTGCCAAGTTTGTTCCTGAACTTACTGAACCTTGAGTACTAGTAGATGTAGAACCTGAGCGAGGAGTAAATGGAGTATGAAAAGGTGGCAATGTAGTTATAGGTTCAGGTTGAAAAACTATAGCAGATATATCTACGAATACTGAAAAAGAAACAGACTCTAAAGACTGTTCTTGACAGTTGGGTTCTTGAAATGAAGTGGATGTGAAAGGTAGCTCTTGGTCAATAAAAGGTGAATGTTTGGATGAAAGATATGTTGAACTACTGCAAGGTGCAGATAGTGTAGTACTTGGTGTAAATGGAATTTTTGGTCTTCCAACCCTCTTGGAAATTAGTCTCTCAGGGTCTGAAAGGGCTTGAACTTTTTCTTGTGAGGTATCTGACCTCGTATGAGGGTCTTTGAAGCTAGAGTTATTATTTTCTATTCAATACATCCAAATATTTCCTCCTCACTGAAAAACCAGAGGAAAATATTGAAAACCCGGGAAAAGGTGTTCTTGATTTCATTCCCCGACAACGATGCCAATTAATGTTGTCCCTTAAGAAACCAATTTCTTAGCTGTGTAGAAATTGTGCTTAAGACATTAATGTTTATTATTCTTGTCACTTATTTGTATGATATATCCTCAAGTGAAGGACCTGAAGGGCTTGAATTTTAACCCTTAATATTTAGCTGATATGAAAGTCTTAGAATGCCATGTGATTGCTAAATATAAATGTTGAGTGAAGAATTCTTTGAGAAGTTAGAGACAATATGTTGTTTTTCACAGAAACCATTACCTGTAATTTAGAAGAAATGTAGAAGTAGGAACTTTAAATATAGGAGTTCTTTTTAAGGAATTTTAACTTCATTCACATAAGTAAACAAAGACCTGCAGCTTCATTACCCTACTTAAAGAAGGGAAGACACACGATGACACATAACGGAGAATTACAAAATAATACCCAACAATGTGTGCAAAGCTCCTGATTCTTTCATTAATCATCAATTTATCAAGAATACAATAGCATAGCCTCCAGGCTCTTCAAAATTCAGACCTTTTTTCTATAATTTTGCCTCTTTTTATACATCATGGGACAGTTGGTAACCACCAAAATTGTCAAACTGCTTAACTATCTCCTAATTGTCTAAAGTAAAAGTCTTTACAGAATATTACATTGGAGGGTAAAAGACACCTCATTCTTCTCAGGAAAACAAGATAACAAGAAGTAACAGAAATTAGAATATGATTGGTGATGGCTGCTTATTGTTCGAATCTATGGCTTGAGTAGGTGGTCTGACAACAACTAAACTGCTTTAACACAACAAAGCTGCATCTTTACAAAATTCTGTGTGGACCTATGGGTTATGGGCCCACGTATATATCGAAAGCGTTCTAATTGGCAGAATCACAAAGAAACCCGACCAATCACCGTCGGTCCTTCCTTAAATGTTTATGGTTAGAACCAAAGGAATTAAGACTCCGGTTCATAATCTTATCACGTCTGCCTTTTCCACAAACCTTTACCTTCCCCACGAAACTGAAACGAAACAAAATTGCAGTTCATAGACTTCTCAGGTTCGAAATTTATAATAAAACCTATACACGTTTTGATGCGATATCCGTCAGATCTTGTCCCTTCTTGATGAGCGACTGTGTTTGATCCAGACTTCAACGAATTAAATCATATTCCATAAACCATTGTGTCCATTTTCTGGATTAAACCTTGTCCTTGTTAACCACGCGATTACCATCGGATCTGAATCCTTCAAGTGGACGGCCCCGATTAACTGAGGTTTTAACTCAAATTTATAATTTCTCGTGTCCAATTTTGGAGTTATCCTCCGCGCTTGTTAGCACGCAATTATCGTTAGATTTGTTTCTTGTCGATTGAACGACTCAGATCTTCTCCTGGGTTTCTCACGTTCGAAAGCCATCAATAATATAAAACAAATCACTTATTTTAGACTTCCACATTCTCCTTTAATTCTGTTAGAATATAATATTTGATTTTTTTTTTTTTGTGATAAAATTGAAAATGAAATTTAAATGACAATGGATGCTACAACAGCTGGTAGGGTAGGTGATTTCTACTTTTGGAACTTTGGCCCACCATTAGTTATCATGCTTCCCTTTGTCATAGTCATCACCCACTCCTGTATGACTTAAATCGACCACCTTTCCAACTTATTTTCTTTGATCTGACCTTTCCACGTGGCCTGCTGACTAGAACTTCACTTTTTGTTTTTAGACTGAGGGTGGCCAAGTTAACTGTCCACCTTCAGCTTATAAAACCAACTTTTCATATTCTTACACTTTTATCATATTCGTACTTAGGAAAGAGTGTGGATGAGGTGCCATACCTGTGGCTTCCTTTACTCGGTTGATGCATGCTGGAGGGTGGCTCTACTGCGCTTCTTCTTGTTTAGGTACATGTTCTCTTTTTCTCTTGTTTTGTTGATTTCACCTGGCTGATATGTTTGTCTTCTTTGTTGTGATGTGCAGGTGTTGGCCTCTTCTGCTACTACTGAGCTCTGGATAGGTGCCATAGTGCCTACAGGGGTGCTGATACTCTTTCTCTGCATGGATGCTGAAGGAGGAGCATGGAGACTGTTGTTGTCATAATACAGGCTGCTACAGGGTTTCCTATAGTACTATAGGAAATCTTGTAGCTGCCTCTTTCTTATTTTATTTTTTTGTTTTTTTCTCTTGGAGGAGGAATAGGTGTTGAAGTAGGAGTGGAAGGGGTGGAAATGGGGAAGATGGAGTGGTAGGTGAGGTAGGCCACTGATGGTATGGCCCTTGGACTTTTCTTTGTTTTTTTTGTATTTTGTTTTAGTTGTTTCTTTGATGGACACAGAGGGTGGCATGGTCATGAATTGGTGGTGGGTGAGATGTGGTGAGGTCAATGGTCTCCTCTTTCAACCCAGAATAGGGCTGCATCATTATTCCTCAACTAGGATTCCATTCCTGTAGAGTTTCAAGACATCATGTAGTACTACAGGAAACTCCTGTAGTAACTATAGGAAATCCTGTAGAAGTCAGAAAATTGCCTGCAAATTGGTTTTTGATGTTTGGATATGAGAATGGATGTTGGAGACATGGTGGTCATGGAATGCATTAAAGGAATGAAGGAGGAATGGGGTATTGCTTGGGCTGCTTCCCTCTGAACTTGGTGTCCTTTTTTGCCTTGAAAACCTTCAAAAATCACAGACTTCTATTAGTGGGTAGGTTTGAGGTCCCTGCCATAGCATTTTTGTGGTTTTTATATATATTTATTTTCTTTTTTTGAAAGACACATAGGTCGCCTCAAAAGAGGTTTTCAACATGTTTTCCTGCCCTAGGCACCTCAAGGGAGGTTTTCTCCCAGGGATATTTTATTTTTCCTTTTTTCACTCTTGGGTTGGCTCAAGGAGGTTTTCAACCCAAAATTTGGCCTTAGGTGCCTCATGGAGGTTTTCGCCTAGGTCCCTTATTGTTTTTTCTCCTTTTTCTTTTTTTTTTTCAAAAAAATAAAAACAATATTTAAGAATTCGGTGCAGTGGAAACTGAGACACTTCCAATCACCATCGCTTCCTTACTGATACTACTGACAAACTCTTCCTTTGATAGAGGTATTTTGTAGGCTTTCAATCTATACCCATTGACAATCAAGGGGATACCGTCTTCATCGATGGTTCTTATTTGAACAAGCCCATTGTTATGACAATTTTCTATCACATATGGGCCTAGCCATTTGTTCATCAATTTTCCTTTGAAATACTTGAATCTGGAGTCATATAGTAGAGTCCAACCACCCTCTTGAAAAACATTGTCTTTGATATTTTTGTCATGCCAAACCTTTCTTTGTACTTGAGTCACCTCTGTGTGTAGGAGGGATTGCATCAAATTCATATAACCCATTGAGCTAGAGAAGCCTCTCTTGTTGTGCCCTTGTAACATCCAAATCCAATTGTGTTTCCATTCTTAAAGTTTTGTACTCAAACTCAATGGAGAGAAGAGCCTTCTTCCTATAGACCAAATCACAAGCAGTGAAGCCAATGGTTTTCTTCCAAGTTGTATTATAGGCCCAAGTGGCCTCCACTAGTCTATCAGCCCAATCTTTCCTGTTTCTCACCACCTTTGTGAGAATACTTTCCAATGCTCCATTGGTAACCTCTACTTGTCCATTGGCCTGAGGGTGGTAAGGAGTTGACTTCCTGTGCTTTATTTTATGTTGGCTCAACAAATTCTCAATCAGGTGTGAGGTGAATTGAGTTCTCTGATTAGTGAATAACTCTCTAGGGTACCCAAAATTATAAAACAAATTTTCCCTCAAGAACGCAACCACTTTCTCTTTTGTGGCTACCTTGATAGCCTTGGTTTCAACCCACTTTGTCAAGTAATCAATGCACACAATTATGTACTTTTTCTATCCTGATGGTGGATCAATGGGCCCAATGAAATCCATGCCCCACTTGTCAAATGGCTCAAAAGTCACTTGAGGTCGCAAATGAATTTCATCCCTAGGAGTAGGTTTCCCAATTCTTTGGCACAATCACATTGGCTTGTATATCTCCTTGCATCATGGTGGAGAGTGGGCCAATAGTAGTCAGCTTGTAGTACCTTGAAGGTTGGCCTCTTAGTTGCAAAGTGACCTCCACAAGGCCCATCATGACAAGCCAAAAGGATGTCAACAACTTCCTCCTCCCTGACCCATCTTCTCAAAATTTGATCTGGGCCTAACTTGAAGAGATTGCCCCTAACCTATGTGAATGATGTGCTTTTCCTTATAATTCTGCTCTTTTCCTTAGAGGACACATTTGGAGGGAACCGTGCAGCCTCTAAGTAGTTGGCTATGTCAGTAAACCATGAAGAGAGAACTGAAATAGTGAATAAATTCTAATCTGAAAGCTTATCATCAACCATTCCTTCCTCACCTATAGGAAAATCTAGTATGGACAAAAAATCTGCAACTACATTTTCTCTTCCAGGCTTATCAATGATAGTTAGATCAAATTGTTGTAACAAAAGAAACCATCTAATAATTTAGGAATTCACATCAAGTTTGTTCATCAAATATTTAATAGAAGCATGGGTAGTATGTACAAAGGTCTGGTAACCAATGATGTAATGTCTAAATTTATTCAAGGAATGGACAACAACTAGGAGCTCTTTTGCAGTCACAGTATAGTTCAATTCAACCTTGGAAATTTTTTTGTTGATGAAGTAAATGGAATAAAGTAACTTGTCATCTACCTAGCCTAGAGATTCTCCTATAGCTTTTTCAGAGGCATCAACATGGATGTGGAAAGGAGGAGCCTAATTTTGGCCTCGAAGTATAGGTGCAGTAGTCAACTTGTCCTTTAGGGTTTCTAGGACTTCTTGGTAGCTTTCAGACCATAAAATTTGGAGACCTTGGCCAATAGTCCAAAAAAAGGTTAGGCTACTTTGTTTAAGTATTTTACAAATCTCCTATAATATCCATATAAACCCAAGAAACTTCTGACATCCCTCTGCTTTTTAGGAGTCGGGGCCCTCTCTATGATATATATTTTATTTGGGTCGACTTGCAGTCCTTCCTGGGATATTGAGTGGCGTAGAATAGTCCCTGTAGTCATCAAGAAATCACACTTCTCAGGACTAAGGGATAATTTAATTTAATTTCATTTGTTTAAAACATTTCCCAAGTTAGAGAGAGCCTCTAAGAAATCACACCTACAGGGGGTGAAATCATCCATACAAATTTCCATAGAGTCATGGACTAGCTCTTTGAAGATGATCAGGACGTTCCTCTGAAAAGTGGCAAGGGCATTGCATAATCCAAAAGGAAGGACCCTATAAGAAAAGGCACCCCAAGGACAGGTGAAGGTAGTTTTATCTTGGTCCTCTAGGGTGATCTAGATCTGATTGTAACAATTGAATCCATCAAGGAAATAGAAGAAATTCTTTCCTGCCAGACCATATAATACTCGTCCAATGAAAGGTAGAGGGAAATGGTCTTTTTTTGTGGCTTTGTTTAGCTCTCTGTAGTTCACACAGATCCTCCACTTCCCATTTTTCTTTGGAACCAGAACCAGAGGAGACACCCACTCATTATCTAAAATGGGAAAAATGAATCCTGCATCCAACAAATTTTGTTGCTCTTTTTTTACTATATCCTTGAGGGATGGGTTCATTCTCCTCTGAGGTTGGCTCATTGGATTACATCCTTCCTTGATGTAAATGTGGTGATTACACACAGAAGGGTGCACTCCATTTCCTTATAACTCTAGGCAAAGGCATCCAGATGATTTCTTAGCATGTCACATAACTCCTCTTCTTAATGTGCAGAGAGAGAGGGGTTGATTTTCAATGTTCTTTCTGGACCAAATTATATCATCTTGACATGATTAGGACTTGAGTCAGCTAGGCACAAATCAGTCCAAGGGTTATCTTTAGCTTTCTTCACTAACTCCTTAAGAGACATGGTGTTGGGGGGTTGATTCTAGAGGATTTTCTCAATCAGGTCGTCTTCATCAGGTTGCCCCCCTCCTATAGTAGCATCTAGGGTACAGATTGGGGAAGAGTAGAATTCATCTTCCTCCTCCTCTTCTAACCATAAAGGTAAGTCATGCTTCAGAGATGGTTGATCAAGAGGGTACAAGACCAATTGTTTGGACAAATGCCCATTTTTAATCGTCATATTCCCAACCTTGCAACTTATGTAAGCATCAACAATGGCTAATCATGGCCTTCCAAGGATGAGAGGACAACCATTGAACTGGTCTTAGGTTGGAGAACTAAGAAGTCTATAGGGTATTCCCAAGAATCAATGGAGACCATCACATCCTCAACAACTCCCTCAAGAGCTACTATGGGCTTGTCTACAAGCTACAAGACTGTTGTGGTCTTCCTTAATGATCCTTGGAGGTTCAATTTAAGCATAGTATTTTTAGTCATCACATTCATGGCAGCCCCTATATCGATCAAGGTATGGGGGATAATGATACCATTGATGTTCACATCTACCACATGAATTCTAGGATCTAGATACTTCGGGCAAATCACCCATCCCAACATTAATTTGGACAGCTGTCTAATGACATTAATGGTAGGATTATCTTTCTTTCGCCTCTCGAGACGTTTGAAGCATTTCTCCTTGATTAACTTGTTGTATATGGGGACATCCTTGATAGCTTGGAGGAGCGTGATTTTAACACACAAGTTTTTCAATTCACCCAAAAGTTCAGTCTCTTCTGGGGTGTGCTGGATAGGATGGATTAATCTCTTAGGAAAATGAGGTGGATTGGATTGAGGAACACTCTCCTACTTTTCCTCTTCAAGCTCCTCAAGTGGATATGGATGTTGATTATCTGGAAGCACTCTTCCAAACCCGAGGTTGATTTCTTGAATTTCCATAGCATAGGTAGGGTAAGATTTTTTCCCACTGTACACTTGTTGTGCCTATTTGTTGTTCGGGTTTAGATTTGGTTGAGCAGGCATCTAAGGTTGCTTAGGTGGAGCAAGGTGAAGGATCTGTGGTTGAGATGGAGGTGGAGGTAGTAAGGCTGGAGATTGGTTGTATAGGGGCCTCCAAAACTGGGATGGTGCATTCCACTGAGGTTGTGGAGGAGTATATGGATGAAATGATTGATTGGTAGGTTGGGAATGGTATTGAGGTGCAAAAGATCACGGAAAAGGTGTGGACCATGAAGGATGAGCATGAGGGCACCAAGGGGGAATGGTGCATTCTAGTTAGGGTTGTAATATGAATAGGATGCCCCTTGCATGCCTTACTAGTATGGTTGAGGTTCTTGAGGCATCCTTTGGTTGATATAGTAGAGTTATTCAGCCCCCCCTTAAGTTCCTTGATACACAACTTTCAATCCATGCAGAGAAGGGCACTTGTCTATGGAGTGGTTCTCCTCACAAACCGAGCAGATCTTTATAAGATTCAATAGACATTCATTTCTAGGGTGCCTTCTAGTGCATCTAGGGTAGAAGACAACTAAGGCTCTTTCTGCTTCCTCCTACTTCCTCTTGATCTTCATGTGTCCATTTGCAGAGCAGGGGTATGTAGCATTTCACTATTGAAGTCTTCCAACATGTTCCCAATCTCACTTTTTATGGATGTGTTCGAGGAGGATGAACTGACCAAGGCTTGAATAGCCCTACCCTTCTTCTTGGATGCCCTAGAATGATTTTTGAAAACTGTATTGATATCATCATAGGGCGACTGATAGATGTCCCCTCCTGATAATGTGTTTAGGGTTTCTAGTAGATATTCCTTGATCCCTCTAAGAAGGACTAACTTAAGTGATTTAGGATCAAGGGTGCACCTGGCCCTTTTGTAGCTGAGTTGGAACCTTTCCTCATAATCTTCCAAAGACTCATCATGTCCCAAGGTCATTCTAAATATTTCCTCTTTGGTATCTTTGGACCTGCAATAATCCATGTACTTATTGTTGAAGGCTTGTTGCATTTGAGCCCAGGTGGTGATGTTGTCCCATGGAAAGCCCATGAACCAATGCAAAGTTGCATCTTTGAGGGTGGATGGAAACAATTTCAATTTATGGTCTTCAGAGGTATAATCATAAGTTCTGCATATGATAAGAAACTCAAACAAAAAGGTATCTGGGTCCTCTAAGGTAAAGCCTCTCCAATATTGTACTACACCCAAAAAGCTATGAACCTCTGTAACATTGGTGGGTTTAGGCCACTTTACAATCACAAAAATTTTAGAAGTGATGAGCTCCAGTATTGCATCAAGAATGTTTCAACTCCTAGGGCTACCAACTTTACTTCATCAACCTGGGGTTTGTACAAACTTGGAGGTGATAGTACTAGATACACAGTAGATGCAATGGTCTACTCTTGTCACTTTTCAATTGGGGTGATAGACCACTAGGGTTTTTCAAACCAGTCTTCTATTGACTAGAAGGAGTCTGACTACCAAATGGAAAAGGGAAAATTACTCTTAATGCAGAAAGGGAATGCTACCTACTCTAGGAAATGAAAGTGTTGAATTGGAAGGTGCTATAAAGTGACATGAAATCATCTAGCTAAGAATCTACACATATTTCTTGCAAAAGAGACCTAACTTAACCTTGCATATAACATCTAGTTATCTGGACTAAATGAGCATGGAATTTTATCTAAGAACTACTGTGACTACTGCATGCATGTGCTAACTAGAAATTGTAGAAAAAACCTTTTTGATTTTCAGTTTTATGAATGAAAATGCTAATTTAACCAATTTGTTCTTTGGAAGGGGAGACAAGTATGGGGAAACAGGCCTGGAATTGTGTCGAGGGTATGTAAGACAAGTGGAGACCTAACCTAAGATTAGATGACCATTTCTGCTCAATTCGGGCTTAAAACAGGCTACTATAGGGTTTCTTGTAGTACTACAAGATGTCCTAGTTCTACTCAGGATGCCTTGTTTTACTAGAGGAAATAGGCCGAAAGCTTATAGGGAGGTTGGAAAGGTAGAATGAAGTGTGGTAAAGGTGTCTAAGGGGGAAACAAGGCATAAAGGAGGTGCACACTACCCAAGGCTCAGTCCAAGGCTTTAAGATGGTTAGACTTGCTTAAGGAAAATGTCCACTTTGCTACGAAACAAGAATTCAGATTAAGGTTTGGTGGACTTTGGAAGCTTGGGTGGAGAAGACTTGGATGAGGCTGGCAAGAAGAGGTCTCCCTGCAAATTAGAAGCTCCTGCAACAACACGCATTATTTTCTTCATTTATGCACAACTTCATTTGTATATGGAAAACATGAGTTGAATTTAGGAAAAATAGAGTTATTAATAGCTAATGGCTAAGCTTATGAATGGAAGTGCCTCTAAACCATAGAAAACTCAAGAGACCAAAATGACAATTGCAGGTACTTCTAGGAAATTTAGAAACAATGATCTATTAACAAGAAACCCTAGGTTATGCAGTGATCAAACAATATCTGTTTTTGGGATGTGTGAATGGAACCCTCAAACCATGATCTCGTAAGGGAGATGAGGCAAAGGAAACTACCACAATATTTTCTGAAGTGTTTACTGTCACTATTGTACCACTAATCTATCTATCCACGAATGGAAGCAAACTAAGTAATCATCCAAATACTTGCATATTAAACAAAACCAAAATCACTTCGATAGCTAATTATGAATGTAATCTAAGAATACATGTACAGAAAGAGGAACATTTGTTGCTAGGGTTTGGCCCTAACCCAAGAGATTCAACCCTCTGAGTCAACTTAGTGTCGGATCAAGGGAATGATTTTCATTTTCATCAAAATATCAAAAATACATAAGGTTTATCAGTAACAATGTCTTAGCTCGAAAATGCCTCTTGGCTACAACAAAAAAGTCTGAATCCTAATGAGGCCCTAGGCCTTCTTACTTATACAACTGAAGCTACCAACAACTTCCTTAAATTTAGGGAGGCTTGGCTCCCAAATCGAGATTAAATTGTCCTCAACTATCACTAGCTTTGCTGCTAATGACCTCGGTGGGCTTGGCTGCTTGTCACTCCAAGCTGATGAGATCTGGTGGAGGAATCTTCGAGTGATTAAGGAGTTAAGGAGGGAGATCCAATCTCCTAAAATCCTTATTTCTTGTCTACTTCAAGTTCCTGCACTTAAATTAGCTAAAATTTCTCCAAATCCTGCAATTAATGCACATTAGGTCACATGACATAACATCTCATATTTACCCTTCTCACTAAGAAAAATATAATAAAACATGTAAAGAAATGTGAGAAAAGTTGATTTTAATAAGCTGGAGAGTGGCATTAAGGTCCATATAATTTACCTATTGATGAGCCTCGTCAATAAGGATATATTTTTAATTGTCCACCACCAACAATGTGGCCCAAGTAAACCAAAGAGGTCTTACCAAATTCACACTTAGACATTTTGACATACAATTTTTCTTTTTGCAAAACATCAAGCACCTTTTTAACATGACTCGCATGATCTTCCCATGTTCTACTGAAAACAAGAATGTCATCAAGATACACAAGAACAAAATCATCAAGAAAAGGTCTCAAAATATCATTCATCACCCTCATGATGTGGTTGGAGCATTGCATAGTCTGAATGGCATCACCGACCATTCAAGCAATCCATGTTTTGTCTTGAATGGAGTCTTCCATACATCCCGTTCTACAATCCTGACCTAATGATAGCCATTGCATAAGTCCCGTTTTTTGAAATAGACAAAATTCTTCAATTGATCTAACAAATCATCAATACGAGGGAGAGGGTGTCAATTCTTCACCGTTATTTTATTGAGTTCTCTATAGTCCATGCACATCCTCCATGTGCCATCCTTCTTTGGCACCAACACGATGGGTGAGCCACATAGAGAAGAAATTGGCCTTATGACCCCTTGGGTCAACATTTCCTACACTTGCTTCTTTATCTCCTCCATATCAATGATTGAAAACATGTACATACCAATGTTGGGTAAATGAGCATCCTGATGCAAGTGAATATCATGCTGGATCTCACACTTTGGAGGTAACCCACTTGATTCCTAAAAAATCCCATTATATTTAGAAACAATTTCATACAATTATTTTTTATGAGTGGGATCACAACCTTGGAAAGGTTTAGATGTATTTGAATCTTTTGCTCTAACAACCATGAGGATGCACCCTTTTCTAGAATTGATCAATCTCTTCATATGACCCACACTTACAAGACTGGCACTGATTTTGGTGTGATGAGCTATAACAATTTATTCCACCTCATCTTTCATGAGATGATACTTGTTTTCATGGTGAAAGAAAATTGCTTTCCTGTCATAAAAATATGGACTCCCCAATACAATGCCACAAATATCCAAGGGTACAACATCAAGATCAATCTCATCTACTAGTTTGGATGCAATCACAAATCTAGCTCTACACTACTTGGTTACATGTAATTTGGCTTTATCACACACCCAACCAAGAGGGTAGGGTTTCATATGAGGCTTGGTCTCTAACCCTAACTTCTTAACCAAGGATTTTGAAATCAAATTTTCTTGTGAGCCCGGATCAAACAAGGTTTCCACTTTAGTATGTTTCATTATGACTCTAATGTGGAACAATTCAATCCTCTTTCGTTCATTAACAAGAGACTCATTTGAAGAACTTGTACTTGCATGAAATTCAAAATTTTCATTAGCATGAAGAGAAAGAGCACCTTGTATTCCCATTGATGTGATATGTGTCTCGTCACCAGAATGAGGTCCAAGGTCCTGTTGTACGGTTGCCACCGTCTTTTTCTTTTTCTTCCCACCAAATATATTTGGTTTCAACTTTGGATGCAACTTCCAAAAATGTTCATCACCATGGCCTTCCTTCTTGGAATGTGTGCAAGATGGATTTTCTCCTTCCTCCTTCTTGGTTGTAGTTGTCTTCTTGTCCTTTCCCTTTCCTTTTCCTTTGAATTTTCCATTATGAGGTTTGAAATATGATTTCTTTGGTTGCTCTTCTTTGTCATTATTTCCCATGCTTTCAAGGTGAATGGCCTTCACACTTGTTGCATCGATAGTAGTAGACTCAAATAACAACAAAGAATGCCTGATGTAACTATGTAAAGCACCAATATACTTTGCTACAGTTTCTGGTGAATCAAGTGAAATACCCAAATTCAAAGGCTGTTTTCTAAACTCTTCTGTGAAGCTTTGTATATTTTGACCCTTGTCTCAAATATTTCCATTCCATTAAATCCTTTTGTTGATAACCCAAAGGATAAAACTGTTCTTTTAATGCAGAAGCAAAATTGAACAAATAAGAAAGGAGATTACCCAATTTTTGTTGCCTTTCTGCAACTTTCTCTCCCACTAGACGAGAGCGGTGCCACTCAGGTGAAGAGATGCTAATTGGATCTTGGCCTCATCCTCCTTGATCTGTTGAATATGGAAATAAACCTCCATCTCTCTAATACAATTGTTTAATTTTTCTGCATTTCATTCTCCATTATATGTGGGCAAACCAAACTTTACATATAGCTTAAAAATGGTTTCTTAGATGCATTCCTATGATGCATGTTAGAATGATGAGAAGAAGAAGAAGAAGAAGCGTCACTAGAGGATGGAGAGGGTAGTTCAGGAGGTTCTCCTCTTCCACCTTCATGATTAACTAAGGCATGATCATTTGGTTCTTTCTTCTCAAGCTTGATTTTCTTCTCATATTCTGCAAACAACTTGTCAACTCCCTCTGCAATGTTGAAGGATATCTTGCGATATTTTCACTCTTCCTCAATTCAAGCTTCCTCATCTTCCATGTTCCGTCTTCATGTTGCATGCTCTGCTTTGAGATCAAAGGATTTAAGTTTTCCTTCCCCTCTTTGGAGCTTGTTCCTGGTTAGCATTCACTCATGTAACTTGCATCAAGAAGACTTGCTCTAATACCAAACTTGATCCAGATCTTTTACTTCATGGATGCATACAAAATTTCATTTAAAAGACCATGTAACCAAGTAACGTAAACACATGAAAAGAAGTGGAAATCAAAAGCAACCATGAGATCAAAGGCAAAAGACAATTTGATTACGGAGTTCACCTAGTGTGGGCTATGTCTTCGGGCCCTACTCAATGTGGGGAGGCCTCTTTCATTAATGGTAGCAAAAACCAAATTACAATAAAATTTACATAAATAACCCTTATAACTCCATTTTCTAGCATGGATTGAAAATGAAAAACTTAGCTGCGAAAATGGATATCACCATTGGATTCGTGGCATGAAATCATGTCAAACGACTATAAATTTGACTATGTTCTAAGAAAGTGACCTCTAGAGCTCTAAGGAATCTTTAGATTCCCTTAAGATTCCCTAGGAATTTTTCTCAAAATTTGTGCCCACCTGAGGCACTACTGGTTCTGCCTCCCTGCTCTGGCGATCAAACCTTCACCTAGCTCTCCCCCACTGAATGTCAGTGTTTCATTTATGTATTGCTTTTTGGGTGGATTAAACAAGGTGTGGTCATGTGGGTCGTTGGAAAACGATTAAATTTGGAGGGGGAAGCCCCTGGTTCCAACCCCATGACCTCCCCCAAAATAGTCGGCTATTTTTTGTTGTTGGCATGTTGGTTAGGTTCGGGTGGCTATTTATCACGGGTTTGTCGTGTTGGGCAGTCTGGCCACCTAGCTAACGCGGGTTTAAACCTCGGCGGTCCCACATTTGGTATTGGCGAACGACCATATCATAACAATGTATATATGTGGTGGTGGGTTGGCGGGGTTTAACCACCTGTTGTAGCAGCTACAACCACCCTCCAAAATTTTTCCTTAGCCTATTTTTGAGCCTCCCTACCAACCTTACATAGCACTTTGTCTTGCTTCGTCAAGTACTCAAGCTTCAAATATTTTCCTTGCAAAAAGGCAGCCTGTCGATCATAGTTGATCCATTCCCCTCACAGGCTGCTCACTCGGACTTGGTCCAGCTACAGGTTGAGCAGTTTCCCCTTGAAAATTATGCATTTCTGGAGGGAAACTAGCCTTCCCTCTAGGAATTGTGCAATCCTCTCTGAATTCCTGCTGAGCTCCAAGATTGCGCCATCCTACCAGCCAACCCTCCCAGCAGGATTTGCACAAATTTTCCCAGCAGCAAGTTGTTCAGCCCAAAATTTGCCCAAATCTAAGCAACACTCAGCTGCTCTACATAGGTATTACACAAATCTCCTGGGTAGCCAACCCAGATCCGAGCCATAAATGCGCATTTTTCTCCAGTAGTCGAGCAGTCTCTTATATGTGCAACTGAGTTGACCAGTTCCCTCCTGACTAAGAAAAACAGAGTTGCATGGATGGGCTACTTCTCCCAAGGTAGCATGCAAATGCATCCATTGCTTCATAGATCTATGTTTAGCATTTTGAGGTTACATGCAAGGAGAAATTCTGAAACCTCCCACAAAGTGTTGCTTCCCCTAGATTTGTGGCATGCACATCACAGCCTCCATGTTATCAAAACTCATCAATCGAATGATGCAGATCTCATTCCTCACATCAACCTTGTAGCTCTGACATCCCACATCACATCTAGGAGAAGTCAACACATTCAGCTCAACTGTTTTGGGGTAAGCCCGCTTCCCATGCTTTGTGCTGCATTTATGTCGCTTTTTGTGTTTTTGCTTGTAGGAGTATTGTTTGCTTGATTTCTTTAAACTATTTTTGTCATTTACATATATACTAGCTTGTCCTAGCTTTGTTTTAGTTTTCATTACTATCTCACTGTTGTCACATGCATGAAATTGTTTTGCACGTACGTTCGCCCAACCGGTGAACCGCCACACCCACATGCATGTTGATCTGTTTGCTGAATCTTTCATTCATGTTTTGCACGAACTATCAATCCCTTCTGCTATCACTTAGTGTCACCATGCATTCATTGACTTACTTGCTTTCAGTCACCCGTCGGCGAGTTGGGCCAACCTTGGCCCGAGTTTTTCCTTCACCAAGGCTGCATTGCACAATCTGGGAAAGGAAGGCTCGCCTTCCTCTCCAGATTTGTGCATTCCTACCCGACACTAGCCTCCAGGACTGTTTTGCGCATTTATGGAGGACAATGGTTGCTTGGCCCAATAAATTACATAGATCTGTCCCTAGGCCAATAGTCCTTCCCAGCTGGAATTGCACATTACACAATCCCAACAGTCAGCAGCCAGACAGGATTATGAATTGCGCAGTTCCAGTAGTCAGCCAGTCTCCCAATAACATAGACTATGCCTTGTGCAGTCTTGGTAGTCGGTCTCCCGACCTCCCAACTGAAATTGCCCAACCTTCATGATCATGCACCCAATTATGTTGCAAGTCAGTTCTCATATTCATTTTGGTTTTCGACTAACGTATTTCTTACCATGAGTATTGCCATGTCTCCAGGTATCCCAGGTTTTCATCTGCCTCTCAATAGGTACGATGGTTTCTAGGAGATTAGAGATGAAGACACCATTCAGAGCACACTTGGGGATGCAGTTGATAAAGTTTCCACAGACTTGCCTACCCACGAGGACATCAAGTTGTTCATAAACAAGGACATCAAGATATGACAGCAGTAGCATCACATCGAGAATCATCATGAACAACAGCTGAAGACAACATACCAAATGGAATGAATGCAAGAGGAGGGTTGTTGATAACATAGAGGTGGAACAAGGTTACAAGCTCAACCAGGTCCATTGATGATGAAAGCAACTTTGGAGACTCCAGCTATGAAGTGACGACACGACATGAAGATCGCGTGAAGACAAAAGATGGAAAAAAGGAGGAGTTGCATGTGTTGAAGCAACAACTCAGGAAGAACATGAAGTTGCACAGACAGATGAATGAGTTGCAACATGAATAGGAACAATAGTGGGCATAAGATGAACTCACAAATGAAACTGCGCCCGAGCAAGTTAAGGATCCATCCTAGCAGCTAACACATATCAGACATGGTGAGCAGTGTTGTTGATCACATGCAAGGGATTCAATAGCATGCATGTCATTAAGCGGACGCATGCAATCCAACCCAGTCAACACTTTCACCAAGGCGAAGGCAAGAAGCAAGTCCAACTTGGGTTGAACATGTACTTTGGCAAGTTGATGCGCATGACCACCAGCACATACTTGAATATCAGCATAGACACTATGCATTAGCGTGTTTTCGGTTCAACCATACCCAAGAAGACCATGCGCATGTTAGTAGACGATTTAGATGAAGGGGATGAACCAATGCATTGGTTGCAATGGAGGCAAGAGTTCGCTTCAACAAGATGTCACCATGAGGTGCATGCACCCCATCACAAACGAAAAAGCTTGGCATCATCTCACCACCTTCACCATCACAAGCATGTCAAAGAGTTGGTCTCATCATAGCAGACCGAGTGTCAGTGATGTCTTGCAAGGCTTTCTCAAGCCATGTTATCTCACATGAGTACATGTGCATTGTAATGTTGAGTCATGTCAAGTGTAAGTCAAGTGTCAACAGTTGGATGTAACAACCATTGAGTAGGTGGAGAGTCATGATGGTAGTTGAACTGTCACAAAGGGGAGTGTTAAGGGTCACCCCATCCTTTGCTATAAATAGTCCCTCATAGCTCATTGTATAGGGTTTTGGTCAGCCAAGCTTCTACTAAGACTATTTTGAAGAAGGCTTGGATAGTATTGTAACACGCCTTGGCTTCTCCACTGCACAGAGCTAGTACATCTCTTTGGAGGAGCAGGCGGATGTGGCTGTAACGTTCCACTGTTGGGGCTAGCAGGTTTACATGGATGTATTGTATGATTGTGACTTACACTTGTTTATATAATAAGAGCCAACACATTTTCATGCATATGTTGTTATTATATTTGAACTGTTTCGATTGCTTTAATGATATGTGTTGCTTAACTTACGTACTTGTGTATGAATTGATTCACATGCAATTATATGAATCTTGTTGTTGATGTGTTTCATATGTTGTTAATGTTGTCACCGTTCATTTCGACTGCTCTGTCAGACATTAGACAGACCTTTCACTTGAACCTTGCTATAATAACCATCACACTCATCTTGGATTGATCCATGAGTGTTGTACGTGTTATCTTACCTTGTATGATATCACTGTTGCATCCGAGTGGATTGCTCCGCCGGAAGCTGTGCATGTCCATTGTGTTGTGTGTTCCTAGCCTAGTTGGGACTGTTCCCTTTCAACCTAGAACTCACCTGCACCTCCTTCCCCCTTCGAAGTGTTGTAACCTTTCATATACCTTCCTTGACTCATTGCATCAGTCACACGCTTGCTGTTGACAAAGTTATTCTACTTGCCTCTGTGTGACATCACGGTCAAAGCATTACCTTATGACCCACTACTGTGACTCCTACATCAAATGGTTTGAGGTCTAATTGGGACTTCTTACCAGGGAAATCCCCTCGACATGTTGGCGGGTCCAACACCATCAACATTTTTGGCACTAGAAGGAGGGCCTGATGACAGGCAGTGTCCTCTCATCCAGTTTTGAACCTTTGGATATCTTTCATGGAGTCTTGCATTCTTCTTCCCCCGAGGTGTTTTTCGAATCGTGAAGATGTCTCTATCTCGGGGAAGCTTTTCAATCTCTTGTCCACTCACACATATGATGGTGAAGGCGAAGTGGCCTAGCCTGAGCAAATACATAACTTTCTTTCCATGATTTATGAGGAAGATGAGTTTACTAATGAACAGTTTGGGTTGCTGCTCACATACGCACTTCGCGGATCTCCATTTCGTTGGGTGCTCAGCCTATCGGCTAAAACCGTGCACTCATGTGAGAACTTTTGTGATCTTATTGAAGGCATGTTCTATCATTTTGATCCAGACCATCTTGACCGGAAACTGTTATAGCAACGGAGGGCTCCGCATGAATCCATTATTATTTTTGGCAGTGCTTCCGTGACTTACAGTTTCAAGCTCTGAGGAGCCAGACGAAATTCGCTTCCCTTTGGGACCAGTTCGAGTACTATCTCAAGAAATCTTCCAGGCCTAAGGGGAAGCTTGATGTCAAGCCTCGCTCAACCTTCTTCGTTGATGGAACTGCACAATCCCATGTGGGAGTAGGCACTGTCTCAATGGACTATCCACCTCCCTCTAATTCAATAGTTCCACCATTTCCCAATGATGCTAAGGATCATGCTCACACATCTGTTCATCCTTCAAACCCCCCCACATTACTCCACTCAATTTTCGCACATAGTTGGTTGTGAGTCCTTCGAGTTACCATATGCATTCTTTTCTTCGACCTCCGTCTTCGCACTCAGGTGTTCCTCCGGATGATGCTATCTTGTGTTCATCCATTCTAGACCCTTCACTTGTTGTGAATGAGGAACAACCCACTGACGGAGTTGGTGTTGCACAACCAACATGTGCTGTCATTCATGAAGAGTATAAGTGGGATCTTGAACATCAACAGTCGACGAAGGATGACTCCCTTTCATCCGAATCCCCTGCATTTTTTCCTAGCTTCTTTGGTGAACCTGCCGTCCATGATTTTTCATGTGTCTTCATCCATGGATGCACCCATTGTTGATCACTCGCAGGACTCACCGGATGCTAGTCCATCATTTGACAACGGAGAGGATAAGTTATTCATTGAAGATCCACTTGATCCTTCATCTGTATTTTCCAGAAACATAGAGGATGAGTTCGTTCGCTTTTCATCTAGCCCTTTGTTTGATTCATATGATCATGAGGATATCGAAGAATTCATTGATTATTTTGATCATGGAATTCTTGATCCATTTGCTTCCATTTTTATCACGATCATGAATCTATCTCAGTTGATCTTTCGAAGCCATCGGTTTATGATGATCTACCTGATGATGAAGTTGAGACACCCGAGACTGTCGAGGCACTTCAAACCGAGCTGATGGTTATGTCAGGCCCTTGCTCTCTTGGGGTCAGTCTCACTTCTGATCATGAAACTGTTCAATCACCTAAGGCTCCTCATCACTCATTTGTATGCATTGAAGATCCATATCACTCATAGATCAAACTTCCTCCACTCGAACTGCACGATCCCATTTCTCATGCTTTGGAGGATTCTTACATTGCAAGCACTTGTGCGTGATGCAAGTTATCTTTGCTTATGTTGTTTACTTGCATGTCACAAACAAGAGTGTGCTTTTTTTCAAAGTTGCACATAGTGTCACACAACACCATGATAAGTCCGCGGACTACCCATCATGAACATGCACTCATTTATGTCTCGTGGGCACTTTGAATCATGAAGTGTGGTTGTCTTCATTGTTATATATTTCCTGCTTGCTGGTTCACAAAACTGGGTTGCTCGCGGACCAAGCCTTCACCAACATGGGTCTACCAATGCGCTGGTGGCTGCATTGGAAGTATCACTTCATGTGATCGGGCCCATGTACTATTAGTGTAGGAGTAGTAGTGTTTTCTTGCATGCTTGTTTGCTTACGTGCTTTGTTTTCTTGTTTATCTACTTGCTTTTTTGTTTACTTGCTTTGCTTTCATTTTTGCTTCTGCTATTGCTTTGCTTTGTTGATTGTTAGTTCGTTTGATTTTTTCGTTCATAGGTTAGTTTTGCATGAAACCATGTATGAATCTTGAAGCGAGATGGGTAAATTACAAGAGGTCTTGTACAACTATCACTACTTGGTTATCTGTCATCTTTCCTCTGTATGATGAGATTGTTTCTTTTAGTCCATGATACGTCGAAGGAAAATACATGTTGTTTGAAGTGAGCCTTGGTGTAAACACAACGCTTGCGCACTAGCTAGTGTCACCTTCTCTAGTAGATTGTTTTTGGGTTAACCCTTGTCAGCTCAGTCAAGTAGAGTAAGGTGAGGGGGAAAACCTTAACAGGCATGTCAGAGATAAAATAAACTAGTTCTCTGCTAGAACAACCTCTTCTGCTCTAAATAAGTCGGGATCCCTCTTCCGCCTCTGAAATGAATAAGTGCTATGCACAGTGAAAATGAAAAAAATGAAAAGTAAAAAAAAAATCAAAATGAAAAATGAATAAGGCGAAAGAAGAAAAAGGCTTCCTGTGCAGGGAGGTGATACAAGTAACTCCACCGGGATACTGACCAGGCTCATTTGCAGCGGAGCCATGCTTGTGTTCCTATGTGACTCCATCGGGGCACTGTCCAGGCCTGTTGGAAGTGGAGCAACACCAGAGATGAAACTAAGACTCTAACGACAAATGTGTTGCCTTGGCTTGGAATGTGTGTCAATCGAGCAAGAGTCTGGAAGATGCTACAAATTACAATCAAACTCATGTGAATCGAAGATGAGCTAAGAGCTGAACAATACTTCCGGAGGTGTTAGACATGCTTTTTATGAACAATGTCCATTCAGAGAGATGGAGTTCTACCAGTGTGTTGCCAAGTGTTGTAGCGGCTACAACCACCCTCCAAAATTTTTCCTTAGCCTGTTTTGGAGCCTCCCTACCAACCTTACACAACAATTTGTCTTGCTTCGTCAAGTAC
The DNA here is from genome assembly GCA_031772625.1 of Pinus tabuliformis. Classification (NCBI taxonomy): domain Eukaryota; kingdom Viridiplantae; phylum Streptophyta; class Pinopsida; order Pinales; family Pinaceae; genus Pinus; species Pinus tabuliformis. Next base: position 1,616,623,403 of record CM062818.1, on the reverse strand, counting down.
TCAAACTTCAAGTGTTTTCCTCGCACAAAGGTAGCTTGTCGATCATAGTTGATCCATTCCCCTCAGAGACTGCTCACCCGGACTTGGTCCAGTTGTAGGCTAAGCAAATTCCCCATGAAAATCGCACATTTCTGGAGGAAAACTAGCCTTCCCTTTAGGAATTGCGCAATCCTCTTTGACAACCTGCTGAGCTCCAGGATTGCACAATCCTACCAGCCAACCCTCCTAGCAGGATTTGCGCAAATTTTCCCAGCAGCAGGCTGTTTAGCCTATGATTTGTGCAAATCTAGGCAATAGTTAGCTGCTCTACCCAAAAATTGCAAATCTCCCGGGCAGCCAGCCCAGTTCCTAGCCAGAAATGCACATTTTTCTCCAGTAACCGAGAAGTCTCTTGCATGTGCAGTTGAGTTGACCGCTTCCCTTCAGGACTAAGCAAAACAGACTTGCATGCATGGGATTCTTGTTATGAAACCAGCTCACAAAAAGATAGAAAAGATAGATCAACGCCTTAGAATTCAACCTCTTCAAGGGGGCAACCTCCTTTACATTACACAAATGAATGATTCTTTGATGATTCAAATGAAAAAACCTCCTTTCTATATATAGGAGTCTAAGAAGTCACAATATAACCCAACCGACCTAACAATAATAAAATAAAGGCACAAAAATAACAATAGAGGGATTCTATGGGGCACAGTAATAACAACATGGGGACAATAGGGGCAAAACAATGTTAATAAGGGATACAACCACAATAGTAATGGGGTAATCACTAGTATTATAGGGACCTAACATGACCCTCTCCTTCAAAAAAGTGTTGTCCTCAACGCTTGAGTAGTTCTGGATGCTTTTGTATAAAATTCTCATCCTCCCATGTGGAATCTTCAGCGGTTAAGTTCTTCCACTTGACGAGATACTCCGAAATTGATCGATTTCATAGCTGTCGAGTTCTTGTTTCTGTGAATGCTTCCGGTTCCAATATAATTTTTCCTTCCCCGTCAAGTTCTGGCAATATTGTTTGAACTGGGAGCTTGTCACCTATAACCTTCTTTAAACATGAAACATGGAAAACTGGGTGCAGTCGAGCAGCTGCAGGAAGCTCCAATTTGTATGCCATAGTACCAATCTTTTGCAACACCTTGTACGGACCATAATACTTTGGTGATAATTTATTATCCTTGTTAGCTTGCTTGAGGGAAATTTGTTTATATGGTTGTAGCCGTAGGAATACCCAATCACATACATCAAAGCTTCTTTCACTGCGATGTTGATCTGCTTGTTGTTTCATTCTATTCTGTGCCAACACGAGGTTATCCTTTAAGAGTTGGAGGACTTGTTGTTGATGCTCGATGTGATGTTCCACTGCTTGAACCTTAGAATTTTCTCTTAAATATGATGTGATGGATGGTGGCTGATATCCATAAAGTCCCATAAATGGGGTCTTTTTTTTTGTTGTATGGAAGGAAGTGTTATACCACCATTCAGCCAGAGGCAACCATTTGACCCATTGTGTCTGTTTATTAGATACAAAGCAATGAAGATATCCTTCCAAACATTTGTTTACTATCTCATTTTTCCCATCAGATTGAGGATGATTAGATGAACTATGAGCTAACTGAGTACTGAGAAAAGAAAATAATTCTATCCAAAAATTTCCAGTGAAAATGGGATCTCTGTCACTTACAATAATCTTTGGGTTTCCATGTATCTTTTGAATTGTTTCCATAAATGCAGTAGAAACTGTACTGGCTTTAAATGGATGTGATAATGCACAAAAGTGTACATACTTGGTAAGTCTATCAACTACCACCATGATGACACTCTTTCCCTCAAACATGGGTAAACCTGTGCTAAAATCCATTGAAACCTCCTCCCAACATTGGCTTGGAATGGATAAAGATTGTAATAGACCTGGGTCTTAATTGTTTCAACTTTATTTTGTTGGCAAACCAAACATTTCGCCACAAACTTTTGAATATCTGATTTAAGGCCATCCCAAAAAAATTCCTTCTTAACCCTGTGGTAAGTTTTTAAAAATCCTGAGTGCCCTCCTAAGGGAGAAGTGTGCAATTCCATAAGAATCTTTTGTTTGAGTTGGGAATTCTTACAAAGGTATAAGTGATCTTTGTACCATAACGAATCATTTTTCCATCTAAATGTATCAGATGTACTGGAATCTTGTTGTAACTTTCGAATAAGTGCCCACACTTTTTCATCATTCTTCCATTCCTTCCTTGCTTCGTTTATCCAATCTGGCTGGATAATAGAAATGGCGCACAAAAATACCTCCACATCCTCATCCTTTCTTGAGAGTGCATCTGCCACCACATTTTGCTTCCCTTTTTTGTAGATGATTTCAAAGTCATATCCCAACATCTTTATGACCCACTTTTGTTGCTCTTCAGAGGATAATCTTTGTTCTAAAAAGTATTTAAGGCTATCATGATCCGTTTTTACCTTGAAGTGTCTTCACATTAGGTAGGGTCGCCATTTCTTAAGTGCATGTAGTATTGCCAACGTTTCCTTCTCATAAATAGCTTTGTGTAAAAACTTTCCCTTGATTGGACGACTTTCAAAAGCAATGGGTCTTTCATCTTGCATTAAAACAACACCAATTCCATTTCCTGAAGCATCACATTCCACAATAAAGGTTTTTGTGAAGTCCAGTGTAGCTAAGACCGGTGCTTGGCACATTGCCTCTTTAAGATGTTCAAAGGCCTTTGTTGCTTCTGGAGTCCATGAAAATGCATCTTTCTTCAATAATGTTGTTAGAGGTGCTGCTATTCTCCCATAATTCTTAACAAACTTGCGATAATACCCTGTCAACCCGAGAAATCCTTACAGATGATTTATGGATGTGGGGATTTTCCATTCCTTAATGGCTTTAATTTTGCTAGGGTCTACCTTAACTCCTTCATGAGATACAATATGACCCAGATATTCCACCTCTTGTACATATCCTGCACTTCTCAACAAATTTCTTAACATCATTTTGCATCTTTGGCCAGTAGTAAAAAGCATTTACCTAAGAAAGGTTTTGTCTTGTCCAAAGTGCCTAGATAACCCTCCATTGCATTTCTCCTTAATTATATTTTCTCTCATAGAACATTTGGGAATGCACTGTTTGTTACTTTTAAACAATAAACCTCCTTGGATAAGATAATCCAACCACTAGCTTCTATTATGAACTGTCAAATTTTGTACAACTACATAAATATCCTTAAATTCTGCATCATATTTATACATATCAACCTTTTATTCAAATCCTACAACACCAACTTTTAATTCTTGCACAATGAAATTTACCCTGCTTAGAGCATCAACAACTTTTTTCAACTTACCACTTGTATGTTTTATCACAAAAGTGAAACTCTGTAAAAATTCTACCCATTTGACATGCTTTTGGTTCAATTTTGGTTGGTTGTTTATAAACTACAATGCATGATTGTCAAAGTACAATACAAACTCTTTTGGTAGTAAATAATGTCTCCATTTTTTAAAGCTTGCACAATAGCATAAAATTCTTTGTCATAAGAGGAATATTTCTTCTTAGCTTCATTTAGTTTCTCACTAAAGTATGCTATTGGTCTCTGTTCCTGACTTAAAACTGCTCCAATTGCAACTCCACTAGCATCAGTTTCAACTTGAAAAACTTTTCCAAAATCAGGCAAAGCTAAAACTGGTTTTTTTGTAATATTCCTCTTCAGCAATTTAAAATTTGTGTCTTCTTCTTCTGTCCACTTGAATGGATGATTAGTCTCTTTTATTTTTTCAATAATTGGTGCACAAATCTGACTAAAACTTCTGATAAATTTTTTATAAAAACTTGCAAGACCATGAAAGCTTCTTACCTCAGATATGTTTCTTGGAATAGGTCAGTTCCGAATTGCTTGGACTTTTTTTGGATCCATTTTTAGACCTTCTTTAGAAACTACAAATCCCAAATAGATTAAATCTTCTTTCATGAAACTACATTTCTTCAGATTTATCAGTAATTTCTCTTTCTGTAGAGTTCTTAGAACCAACTTAAGATGCTCCGGATGTTCCTCTTTGCTTTGAATAAAAACTAGAATATCATCAAGGTAAACAATGACAAACTTGCCTACATATTCCTTCAAGACTTTGTTCATTAACCTCATGAATGTGCTGGGTGCATTAGTGAGTCCAAAAGGCATCACTAACCACTCATACAACCCACTTTTTGTTTTAAATCTAGTTTTCCATTCATCTCCTTCTCTAATCCTTATTTGGTGGTATCCACTCTTCAGATCTATTTTAGTAAAATATTTTGACCCACTTAAACAATCCATTAAATCATCCATGCATGGTAAAGAAAAATGATACCTGATTGTGATTTTGTTTATGGCTCTGGAATCAGTACACATACACCATTCACCTCCTTTCTTTGGACTGAGGACTGTTGGTACAACACATGGACTAAGACTCTCTCTGATCAATCCCTTATCCATTAGTTCTTTCACTTATCTCCAAACTTCTGCATTTTCTTGAGGAGTTAACCTGTACGCTGCTTTATTTGGAAAACTTGCTCCAGGTATTATATCAATGTGATGACTAATACTCCTGATTGGTGGCAATGCATTTGGTAGCTCATCCACAATAATATCAGCAAAATCATTCAATAGAGTTTTGATTTATTCAGATAAATCATCTAAGTTTGTGGAATTCAAAATTACATTAGGCCTCCCTATGACAGAAAAATGCTTTTCTTCACTTTTCCAACTTCTTGCAACAACTCCTTTCCACTCATCAGCATAACACTATTTCCAGCTGTTCCTTTGTCAGCTTCATCCTTTAATGACAGTAATGTATGCTTCACTCCATTCTTCTCCAAGGTATAGGTGTTTCTTCTACCATCATGAAAGGATTTTCTATCAAACTTCCAAGGTCTTCCCAAAAATACATGGCATACATCCATTGGCATTACATCACATAATACTAAATCCTTATAAGTACCAATCTGGATCTCCACCTTGGATTGTTCTGTCACAATAAGCTGATGTTCTTTTTGCAACCATGATACTTTGTAAGGAGTAGGGTGTACTATTTTTACTAATCATAACTTTTCTACCATTTCTGTAGAAACCAGGTTATCAGTGCTTCCACTGTTAATTATCACTTTACAACATTTTCCTTTGGACTTGCATGTAGTTCTGAATAAACTCTTTCTCTGAGCTAGTTCTCCTATCTCTTTCTCCGCTTTAAGCAATATCCTTTTCAATAAAAAAGATTCTCCTACTTCAGGTGATTCTTCCTTATTTGCAATTTGAGGTTTTTCTTTCTTTGCCTCAGCCACATTCACATTTTGTTGACTTGTTGCTTTATTATGAGGACAGTCCCATGATCCATGTCCCCATTCTCCACATGTGTAACACTAAATTTCTCTTCCTCGACCTCTTCCTCTGGGTGCAAATATCCCTCTACTAAAGTCTCCTCTTTGTGGTGGTATAATACTCGAACGACCTACTTCACTGTGAGGGTGCTGAAATTTTGATCTGGTAGTTCCTCTATCTATTGCCGAACTTTTCCCTCTGTTCCTCTAATTTTGTTTCCTCAACATCTTCTCCTCTTATTTCAAAGCTGCTTGATAGGCATCTTCAATTGTCTTCAAACACAACAAGCTGATTTCATCCTGTATGTCATATCTCAAGCCGTTGATGTATCTGGCTACCTTTTCTACATCATCCTCTGCATGTCCTGCCTTAATGCTCAGCTTATAAAATTCTTCTGTATATTCTTTGACAGTCAGTCCTTTTTGTCTCAAATTTTGCAATTGTATGAAAATATTTAATTGATAATCTTTTGGCATAAATTTAGCTTTCAATCTACTCACCATTTTATCCCATTGTTTGATCTTGGACTTCCCCTTTCTTGCTCTAGATGTTTGTAGTTCATCCCACCAGATCGCTGCATGACCCTTCAATCCGGAAACTGCAAATTTCACCTTCTTTTAGTCATCAACCTCCTCATAGTCAAAATAATTGTCTAATGAACTGATCCAGTCCATCAATTCTTCTACATTGAGATTCCCATCATACAAAGGTATTTCCACCTTCTGTCTTCCACTTACTTTGGTCAACATTTTGAGAACTTTGGTAGCTTGGATTTCATCCTCTTCTTCTTCCTCAGAAGATTACTCTGCAGCACTGGCATCTCCTTCATCAGGTGCTTGATGAGCCTCATAAATGGGTAATTATATGGGATCATTTTACCTCCTAACTTAGTCAAATCAACCATTCTCTTATCTTATTGTATGATTTTCTAATTATATTTATGCTTATAGAGTGAGTTGAGCTAGTTATTGTGCCATGTGGTCTAACATGTATTTAATGTAGATTATTGATGAGTTTTGAGGTCAAAGATCCAATGGAAAAATGGAAGCAATAACTCAAAGTGGACAAAGGAGAGGACTTATAGGAGGGAATCCCCCTCATTTATTACTCCTCACTTCGAATTCCCATTCATTCAGCTCGGAGTACAAGCAACCGAATCATGCACTAGAAGGCAGCCGAGTAAGTGGAGGATGACTGATGATTATCTCGAGTTTTAGGAGCCAAGCCTCCCTGATTTTATGGAAGTTTTTGGTAGCTTCATTTGTATAAGGAGAGAGGCCTAGGACCTCACTAGGGTCAGATTTTTGTTGGATTTTTGTTTATGTAAACTCTACTCAAACTTCGAGCTTATTTTTTGTGATAGTTTCATGTAATCTTGCTATTGTTTTGATAATAAAGATGGAATGCTTTTTGAGCTAGCACTGAGTTACCTCAGAGGGTTGAAGCTCTTGGGTTAGGGCCCAATCCAAGCAGCCAAGCTCCTCTTTACTTGTGTTTGTATGTTTTGTTTCATTTTGTAGATTAGTTTGCTGTTAGACGTATTCATTTTATGGTTAAGAATAGGTTGCTTTTGACGATTCAGTAGTTTGCTTCCATTTGTGCTTTCTATAATAGGTTAAACAGTGATCAATAAAGATTAAAAAGGGTAGCAACAGTGCCTTGGCCTCTCTTCCTCCCTTTGGGACCATGATTTGAGGCAAAGACCCTCTTGCTGCCCCAAAAACACAGATTTTCCTCCTTCATAGGACTTCTAGTGTTTGCAGCTTTCTAGTAGGTTAATAGTCAAGTTTTGCTTTGCTTTAGATCTTCTTCATCATGCTCACTTCTTGATTTTCAATATAATTCTTTCATGCTTTCCATTCCCACAACATTTCTCAGCATTTCCTTTCATAGATCATAGTTTAGACCATTTTTATGCAAAACTCTGTTTTTCCTCAATGCATTCATTTCACTTGTTGCTTGATTTCCTTAGTTGACTGTCAGTTTCTATGGAGAATATCTCTTCCAGAAGTAGTCTAGCTTATCAGCAATCACCCCCTCCATCTGATCCATGCCCTATAGGTCCCCAAATATCACCTCAATTCTGCCCTAGTTTCCTGCATTTTTCTATAGAACTTCTTCCTCTCTCCTTGAGCAAACCCAATCATCTCTCTCTCTCTTGGTGATTCATGGTAGACCTTGGGTGCCCTAACACCTCATTCCAACCTTCATCTACCTTTCCCACCCACTCTCACACCCTTAAAACAGTGAAAACTGCTCTCGGCCTCTTGGAGGCCTCCTGTAGATTCCCTGTTTTCCTCTTGTAGATTTCCTGTGTCCTCCTGTAGATTTTCCTGTAAGCTTTCTTTTGAAGGCCGAGTGTGGGAAAAGCCTCCAGAAGGCCACCTGAGACCTCCTAGGACCCATCCACACCATCTTACATCTTATCAAGTCCCAAGACCACCTTTCAACGCCACCTAATCGTTGCTACACTCACACATAATAAATTACATGCATGTCAAATTCACATAAAAATACATAAAAATCAAAAAATATGTTTTTTTCTCATTTACTTCCAGAAATAACATGGTTAGATGTTGTTTACTTTCTTTAATAGGTAATGGAATTCCTTTCATGGTTTTAATAACGCTTTCTGCAAAAGTAGAATTAGTTGGATAATTAGGGTTTACTAGGTTTGCTTTACATTGCAGTCTTTCTCCTTTTTGTAGTTAGAATAACATCTATCTTTCTTTCCTTTCATCACATATAGAGCTTCTTCTAGAATCCATAGAAGTTGGCTCAAGCTCCTAGTGATCTTGCACCAGCTGACCAAGTGACAACCTCCAGCGAGAACTAGTACTTGTGCATACAACACCGACGCTTCCAAGTTTTTTACAAACTACTATGTTGATAAGAGTAAAGTAGGCAGCCCAGGAGTTGCAACATTATTGCTGCAATATTGGTGCTCACCATTTTTTGGCACCGTTGCTAGGGAAGCATCAGAGTATTCTGTGATTACTGCTTTCTTCTATTCCCTATTGCAACATTCTGCTAATAGTTTATTTTAACAAAATTAGACTAGTCCTTTCTTTTCTTTCAAGTTCTGCATTTCCTTGATTTCCTTTTCAATTCTGCAAATTTCATTTCAGCAAAAGTAGACTAGTAATTTCTCTTCCTTTAGTTCATCACTTCCTTGATTTCCTTTTCAATTCTGCAAATTTCATTTTAGCAAGTTCATTTCAGTTAGTTGAATTTTTTTTTGTTCAATCAAAATTTCAGTTTCTGCAGGTACTTTCAGTGTGGGAAAAAAAGAAACAAAAACCAACCAAAAATATTTCCTTTCATGCCTTGTAGGAATAGAGATAGCTTAGGAAAATATTTGCCCAACACCCCCACTGCTTCACACAGCCAACCTTCTCTCTTCTTCGGTGGTTGCAATCAAGAAGAACCCTTAGGCAAACAACCAGACATATTTAAATAACCTATAGGGGAAGAAGAAGAAGAAAATACTCCTCCTGATCTGATGGCTGAAAACAGAAATTCTAGGGGGAATGGAGAGAGAATAGAGGGTAACTTCCCCATTCGGGAGACCAATGGGGACACCAAAATGAAGAATATAAGCCCTACCTCATTTCCATGGTCTGACTATAGAAGATCCTAACATCTTCTTGTTCGAGTTTTCTATCATCTGTCGAACTTATGTCTATGTAGAAGATGAGAAAAAGTTGAAACTGTTCCCTTCTACTCTCAAGGATGCAACACTACGCTGGTTCATGGGATTACCTGGCAATAGCATCACAACTTGGGCTCGGATGCAGCGAGCCTTTAACAACAAGTATCGAGACTATTGTAGGTCAAAAGACACTAAAGAAGAAATTTTCTGAATGACCATAGGAAGTGATGAGTCCCTGGAAGACTATGAAGAGAGGTTCTAGCTCAGTTACAAAAGGGCCAGGTGTACACTTGACCTTGAGTCTCTGAAGTTGGTCTTGCTCAGGGGAATTCAGGAAGATCTTTTAGACACACTCCATTTACTGGCTGGGGGAGACATCTACCAACTATCCTATGAGGACATAGACTGTTTTTAGAAACCATTATAGAGTAACCAGAAAGAAAGGTAGGGGAAGCCAACCCATCGCCAGTACCTCATCCTCCAATTCATCCATTAAAGGAGAAATTGGAAACATGCTCGAAGACTTCAAGAGTGATATGTTGCAGACTCTTGCCATGCAAATGGATACCCTACATATCAAAAGGAAACAAGAGGAAGCAGAGAGGGTTTTGGCCATTTTTTTCCCTAGATGCACCAGGAGGCATCCTAGGAATGAATACCCATTGAACTCTATAGAGGTTTGTTCAGTATGTGAAGAAAATGATTCTACAGATAAGTGCCCTTCCTTGCCCAAACTTAAAGCTGTATACCGAGGGTTCGAGGGAGTCACTGAACAACTTTACTACATAAAACAAAGAAGGCCGCATGGACCTAAACCATACCAATAGGGGATGCAAGGGACATCTCAGGCATACTACAACCCCAATAGCTCCATACCTTCTTGGGGCCCTCATGCTCATCCTTCTGGTCCACGCCCCCTCCCTAGTCCTTCACATCTCAATATCATGCCCAACCAGCCACCCATTCATTTCAATCCTATTCTCAGCCATAACCTCGGTGGAATGCATCTCATCAGGGGTGGAGGCCCCAATACAACTCTCTTCCTGCTCTTTTTCCTCCACCACCTACCCAACCATAACCGTTACCTTCTGCTCCACTAAAGCAACCCCAAATGCCTGCCCTGCCAAATCTGAACCCGAACAACAGACAGGCTCAGCAAGTGTATAGTGGGGAACCATCCTGCCCAACTTATGCTGTGGAGATTCACGAAATTAACTTGCGATTTGGGAAAGTTCTCCCAGATAGCCAACCTCCACCCAAGGAGGTTGAGGAAGATAAAGAGGAAAGTGAACCTAAAGCAAATCCACCCTTTCTTGAGAGACTATCCATGACAGTCCAGCCTACCCCAAAAGAGACTGAACCCCTGGGAGAATTGAAACATTTATGTGTAAAGATACCACTTCTCCAAGCCATAAAAGATGTGCCTATATACAATAGGTTGATCAAACAGAAGTGCTTTGGGCATCCAGGAAGGCGCAAGAGAGATGCCAAAATGTCATAGGACAACTGTCCGACCTGATGTTATTGCAGATAATCTGTCCAAAATATCTGGACCCTGGCAGCCTAGTAGTTGATGTCCACATCAATGGAACCATGATCCCACATACCTTAATTGATCTAGGAGTTGCCGTTAATGTGATGACAAAGGACACAATGCTCAAACTTAACCTCCAGGGCTCCTTGAGGAAGACCACGACCGTGCTACAGCTAGCAGACCGCTCCACCGTGACCCTTGAGGGGATTGTGGAAGATGTGATGGTCTCCATTGATTCTTGGGAGTACCTTGCTGATTTCTTAGTTCTCCAGCCAAGGGCAAATCTCACTGGGTATCCTCTCATTTTGGGAAGACCCTGGTTGGCTACAGCCAATGCCTACATGAACTGTCGAACTGGGAACATGACCATAAAGAACGATCAAGTGTCCAAGTAGTTAATCCTATATCCTCCTGCCCAACCCTTGCTAGAACATGATCTACCTCTTTGGTTGGAGGAGGAAGATGAGGATGAAGTTTATTTTGCACCACTTTGTGCATTAGAAATTGCCATGGGGGGGAAACAACAAGATGAGGATGATATGATTGAAAATTTGATTCAGAACCCACCTCCCAGTGTATTACCATTAGAGGAAATAGTAAGAGAAACCCAAACAACCCCTCAAATTATCTTTGTGTAGCTAACTCCACTTCTCTCTGTGTTAAGAATATAGAGTTCGGCCCAGAAAAAACCTTGAAAATCAATCCATCCCTATCCACTTCCCAGGAGAAGGAACTGTGCAGCCTACTGAGAAAACATCTAGATGCCTTCGCCTGGAGTTATAAGGAGATGAAGGGAGTGCACCCTTTAGTATGTACTCATCATATATACATCAAGGAAGATTGCAAACCAATCAGATAGCCTCAAAGGAGGATGAATCCAGCACTTAAAGATATTGTTAAGGAAGAACTACAGAAATTGCTTGATGTAGGATTCATCTATCCCATCTCTGACAGTGAATAGGTCTCTCCTTTGGTGCTAGTGCCAAAGAAAAATGGTAAGTGGAGAATCTGTGTTGACTATCAGGAATTGAAAAAAGCCACTAAAAAGGACCATTTTCCTTTACCTTTCATAGATCAAGTGTTAGACGGTCTGGCAGGGAAAAAGTTTTTTTCCTTCCTAGATGGGTTTAGCGGGTACAATCAGATTCAAATCAGCCCAGAAGACCAAGATAAGACCACTTTCACTTTTCCTTGGGCTACTTTTGCATATCGGGTCCTTCCTTTTGGTTTTTGCAACGCTCTAGCCACTTTCCAAAGAGCAGTATTGAGCATATTTTCTGAATTAGTTCATGATGCAGTAGAAATATACATAGATGATTTTACTCCTTATGGTTCTAACTTTCAGGAAACTTTATCTAACCTAGGGAAAGTTCTAGACAAGTGTATTGAGATGAACCTATCCCTCAGTCCGGAAAAATGTGAATTTTTTATGACTGAAGGGACAGTGTTAGGTCATGCAATATCTCAGCAGGGACTGCAGGTGGACCCAAACAAAATTTCCATCATCCAAAGGTCCCACCTCCTCAAAAGGTGAGAGATGTCAGAACTTTCCTAGGCTTAGCTGGATATTACAGGAGATTCATCAAAGACTTCAGAAAGCTAGCCTCTCCTTTGTTTGGCCTCTTAGGCAAATATGTTGAGTTCATATGGTCAAAAAACTGTCAAGAAGCCCTAGATACCTTGAAGAGCAAGTTAGTGACTGCCTCGATTCTCAGAGGCCCAAACTGGGCCCTACCTTTCCACATTCACACAGATGCCTTGAACAAAGAAATAGGAGCAACCTGAGGACAAATTGATGAAAAGTTACGTTATGCCATATACTTTATAAGCAAAAATTTGTCAAAGGCAGAGTTAAACTATACAGTGACCGTGAAGGAACTCCTAGCTGTCGTGCATTCCTTAAACAAATTCAGACATTATATCACAGGCTATCAAACCTTTGTGCACACTGATCATGCTACAGTTAGATATTTGATGAACAAACCAGATGTAAATGCTTGCATTATTAGATGGTTGCTTTTACTGCAGCAGTTTGATTTGACCATTATTGATAAGCTGGGTAAAGAAAATGTTGTTGCTGACTTTTTGTCTAGAGTAAATTTGCTTGCAGGTGAAGAAGGAATGGTGGATGACCAAATTCCAAATGAACATCTGTTTTCTATCTCAGTACTCTCTCCATGGTTTTCTGATATAGCAAACTACTTGGTTTCGACACAGTTCCCACCACACCTGTCCTCAAAAGAGAAGAGCAAGATAGTAAGGAAAAGCACCCCTTTCACCTGGATTGGGGGCAATCGCTTCAAACTTGGCGCAGATCAGATCTTTATAAGATGTGTCAGGGAGGAGGAAGTCTTTGACATCCTCCTGACCTATCATGACGGGCCTTGTGGAGGTCATTTTGCAGCAAAAAGAATTGCTTTGAAGATATTGCAAGCAGGCTACTACTGGCCCACTCTTCATCAGGATGTGAGGAGATATACAAGCCAATGTGATCGGTGTCAGAGGATGGGGAAACCTACTCCAAAGGATGAGATTCCCATGCAACCTCAAGTGACCTTTGAGCCATTTGAGAAGTGGGGCATGGACTTTGTGGGTTCTATCAACCCTCCTTCAAAGCAAAAACAATACATCATTGTGTGCACCGATTACCTGACAAAGTGGGTAGAGACAAAAGCAATCAAAGCAGTGACAGAGGAAAAAGTAGCTGAGTTTTTGAGAGAAAACATATTCTACAAGTTTGGGTATCCAAGAGAGTTGGTCATAGATCAAGGTAGTCAGTTCACTTCCAATTTGATTGAAGACCTGCTCACACATCATAAAATTAAACACGGGACTTCCACCCCTTACCATCCACAAGCCAATGGGCAAGTGGAGGTCATTAACAGAGCATTGGAAGGGATCCTGACCAAGGTAGTGAGCAAAAGCATAAAAGATTGGGTGGACATATTAGTTGAGGCCACTTGGACCTACAACACAACATGGAAGACCACCACAGGGTTCACACCCTATGAACTGGTCTATGGGAAGAAGGCTTTGCTGTCAATAGAATTTGAGTTCAATACACTAAGGATGGTAGCTCAGCTGGAACTAGACATCATCCATGCACAAAAGGAGAGATTACTTCAGCTCAATGGATTGGATGAATACAGATTGCAAGCCCTTCTCCATACAGAGGTAGTACAACTTCAGAGAAAGATATGGCATGACAAAAATATCAAGGAGAAGCAATTCCAAGAGGGAGATTGGGCACTACTCTCTGATTCAAGATACAAAGATTTCAAAGTAAAGTTGAGGATAAGATGGCTGGGACCCTACATTGTGGAGAAATGTAATGACAATGGTTTAGTTCTGATCAGAACCATTGATGATGAAGCCATCCCCATGCTTTTCAATGGACATCGGTTGAAAGTTTACAAGAAACCCCTCTCCAAGCAAGAGTTTATTGAAGATTTGAATAAAACAGTGATGGTAGTGGAGCATGTCTCAGCTTCCACTTCATCCACTCACTGAAGAAAATAAATCAAAAAAATAATAAGGACTCAAGTGAAAACCTCCATGAGGCGCTTGAATCCCATCATTGGGTTGAAAACCTCTTCTGAGGCGGCCCAGTGATGAAAAAAAAAAAGAAAAAGAGAAAAATAAGATCCCTGGGTGAAAACCTCCCTTGGAGGCACCCAGGGTAGGTAATTAGGGTGAAAAAATCTTTGAGGTGCCCTAGTTGTTTTCAAAAAAAAAAAAGAGAAAAAGGAGAATTTTTTGTTGCATTGAAGGTTTGCAGGAGGAGTACAGGGAGCAGAAGAAGGTTCCAAGGGGACCCTGACATTCATACCAGCACCCATATCATCTTCTCCACACTTTTCTCCATCATTTTTGGCATTTCTTTCACCCCAGTGTGGTTCTTTTTCAAAAACTGTGTTTTCCACAGGAGGCTTTGTGTTTTCTGCAGGAGGATCCTGTAGGAATTACATAGAGCCAGAAATGGATACAAAAGGTAGTTTGAGGCATAGGGAAGCTTCATGAAGAACCTATAAACCCTCCTATAGTCTTCAAACCTCCTTGTCATCATTTCCAAACTTGCATCACATCCCAAGCATCATTTTTCTTCTTGTCCAAGAAAAAAAAAGTTTTTTCAATAAAAGAAAAAACAAAAAATAAGAGAGGAAGCAGCACCATCCACCTCACCTGGAGCCTACTTACTACCTCTCCATATTTATCTATACCTATGGCATCATCCTCAAGCTCCAGGCACAGGAAGAAGCTAAAGTTTCAAGGGGAGAAGTAGCTACAGGAGCTCCTATAGGAATTCTTGTAGTAGCTGATCCCATCAAAACCCAGCACTAGCAGCAGGAGAATGCACACATGAAGGTTGAGAAGGCACCTGAAGGTCAGACCCAGCCAAAGAAGAACTTGCACAAGCACACAGCCACACATTAGTAAGCAGACAACATGCATCAAAAGAAATAAAGGCATGCAGCAGAGAGAGAGCCACAACACCTCACAACAAATACATTCAGATCACAAGTAAGTAACTAAATCGCTCCTCTGTTTGCATTTGTGTAATTAGAAGTCATGCAAAAGCAATGAGATGGTTGAGGTTGAACGAGGGAAAGGTGGCCAGTTAACTTGGCCACCTTCATCTAGTTGACTCCACTCATCCGAGATGTCACCCACACATGCGCACAGTCAACTCCAACACAAGATGCCAAGGACAGGTAGTGGAGGAGGTGTGAACTCCGATGCAATGATGGGAGATGATTACGAGGAGAAGCCATGATGACCAAGTAGGTGGGGACCAACGGTCCGAATATGGCCAATGTATAAGTTTTCAGCTCACCCCTCATCACCAGAAATATCCATAAAGGGTAATAAGTACTCCTCCCTGAGCATTCTCACCACCTTTTCCTTCATTCTCTCCTCGTAACTCAGCTACAACAGTCTCCTTGTGCCCCCACAACCTTGTAACCATCATCCTCCATCGATCTCTCCCATATTACTGCTCTCGGCATTTTCTATAGGAGCACCTACAAGTTCTACAGGAGCACCTACAAGAATTCTACAGGAGGGACAACATGCTTCTATAGGATGGGCAGTGAGTCGTTTTGAAGGGAGAAAACTCATTTTTTTGCACGATTTTTAGTCTGAAGAGGTAGGGTTCATGCATGCCCCCTATTGAATATCAATATATGCAAGAAGTGGTTTCAATTTGAGGAGGAAATAAGTCTTTAGGAGAGGAGAAAATACATAAAAAAAATTCTGCTTATTTAAAAAACACAGTCTCCTCTGTTTCTCTGTTTTTCTCAAAATTTGTTGTCTCCATCTCCACATTTGGTTTCCCAAAAGAGTATAAACAAAATGACAGGAGGGTTTATGAGAAAGGAGCCCACTAACTCCACTAGGCTCCATGCACATCCACAAGTGGTGGACATCTTCACAAGGGAAAATTGGATGAATTTCTTTGAGAAATTCCAAGGGTTTGATGAGGAAATTGCCCAAGAGTTTTCTCTCTCTCTGGTACCCCACACAAGAACTCATGCCACTGTCACCTTTAGAGGTCTTTCCATGGAGATAACCCTTGAATTTACAGTAGGGTCACTACCCTTCCTCTTGGGCTGCCTTGGAGCAAGGATGAGAAACCAATTGGCCAGGCTGCCAGGAAATTTTTTTTCCATGAAACCCTTGTAGAGGATAAAAATGGCATTAGAAGGGCTAGCATACCATATCCTTGGGATGAGGTTAGCTATCAAATAATAAAATACATTTCCTATGAGAGGAGGTACAACATTGTCTATGGTCATCACTTTAGAATCTTCCATGAATTAAGGTATGGCATGGACACTCCAACACCTCAGAACCTTAGTATCTCCTACTTCCTCCTGCAGTCCCTCATTGACTCCAGCACTAAGGTTCAAGTAGGAAATTCAAAGCAACTAGCTCACCATGGCTTAATGAAAATCTTAGTGGAGGAATCCCTCCATACATGTGCACTCCCTATAGCATGGGAAGTTTTCCAAAACATGATAGCTGAGGATGACATAAAGGCCTTAACCCTATGATGTCAGTCCTACTGGTAGTGAGGAGGAAGAGCAGCAAGGGGGAGAAGGTGAAACCACTGGTGAATTAGTAGAACAAAAAAGGAAGGAGGAAGAAACTGAAATAGAGGAGGAGAGAGCTGAAGAAACAGAGCAGGAAGAGACAGAAAAGGAGACAGAAGGAGGAGAAAAAGAGGCAAAAAAGGCAGAACAAGGAGAAGAGTCCCCTGAGACTCTGGAAAGGGAGGTAGCAACTTCCCTAGCTGCCCTCAGTACACCAATCAAGCCAAATAAAAAGAGGAAAAGACATGCCTCCATGTATTTCAGGGCTAGGAAGAGCACAAGAATCAAAGCAGGCAAACCTTAGCCCTCTTCAAAAGTGCCAATTACAATTGAAGATTCACCCTCTGCCATGGGGAGAGAATCCCCTTCCAAGGCACCTATCACATATGAAAGGGGGACTCCTAGATCTTCCACATGGAAGGAAAAGGTAGTATTATAGGACCCAAAAACAGTCCTATAGGAGGCTCAGATAGTTCTATAGGAGACACTGTTAAAACTACAGGAGACCCAAAAGCTTGAGAAAAGGATGGAAGGACAGCCACAAGTAAAGGAGGAAGCAACAGAGCTACAAGAACCTGATCCCCAGCCTAGTCTTGGCTCCTATTACAATCTACTTGAGCGAGGAAGGATAATCCCACAAAAATTTGCAATTCCACTATTCTTTGAATTAGAGAAAGAAAGAATAAGAACACATAGGTGGATGCAAATAGCCAAATCTAAAGGAGTTGAGGATGTTGGCCATATGGAAAACAAACTCAAAGAAATGGGCAGAGAGTTGAGTGCTCTCAGAGATAGGGAATCAATTACAAGAAGCCACCTTGAAACTGAAAATGAATTGTTAAGGAGGTAGCTACAAGAGAAAGAGACTCAGCTGGCATGCATGGCTAGCTTATCCATGGAGGCATTGCAATGTAGAACACCAGCAAAATCCTATGGCCTCTATCTAAAGGACCAATGGTTACAATTCTAGATAAAGACTTTGGCACAAAGAGGCACAATGCCTTTCCAAGATTACAAGCAGTTTATGGATCTGTGTGACCAAAGCACATCAGAGGATAAGGCAAAGATGGTAGAATTCTACCTACATAACATGGCCCTCACAGACATGAATGTGTGGGACCCCAATGCCAAGCTAGGGGACCTGCAATTAATGGCCATGGCCTCATGGATGAACCATGAAGAATTGAGGGCAACAGAAATAAAAAGATTGATGATAAAGGAGTAGAATGAGCCACTAATGATAAGAGCTGAGCCATCAGATCCTATGGCACTCATCAACACACACAACTTGCTCGCTAATGACCCTCAAATTTCCCCTAGATATCTCACCAATCAGGCACAAGCCATTGCACACTTTGAGGATATGCAAAGGCTACTTGGGGATGACTGTGTGCATGCATGCATGAGGAGATGGAACACCTTACCACACAGTTTACAGATCAGGGAATATCATTCCCCCATGAGGTTGAGGGAGGCATTGAAAGGAGTGCCAATGTACAAGAACTCCATGCAGAGGCTGAAGGTCAACTGGATTGGCCTCAAACTGAGTCCTCCACTATTGTTAGGCATGCTGGAAGGAAGAAGAGAAGAAGAAGAGGAAGAGCAATGGAAGGAGATAGACAGGAAGGCAAGATTTTATGGCAAATAAGAGTAGACCACATCAGAAGTTTGGGATGCTAGGGAGGCCACTAGGGCCATAAAGGATGAGGAGATTGACTAAGTTGCTCAGAGGATGAGCAACACTTTCAGTAGGGGGTGATGATGAGCCTCATAAATGGGTAATTATATGGGCTCATTTTACCTCCTAACCTAGTCAAATCAACCATTCTCTTAGTTTATTGTATGATTTTCTGATTATATTTATGCTTATAGAGTGAGTTGAGCTATTTATTGTGCCATGTGATCTAACATGCATTTAATGCTGATTATTGATGAGTTTCGAGGTCAAAGTCAAAGATCCAGTGGACAAATGGCAGCAATAAACTGAAGTGGAAAAAGGAGAGTACTTATAGGAGGGAATCCCCGTCATTTATTACTCCTCAATTCAAATTCCCCTTCATTCATCTCGGAGTACAAGCAGTCGAATCATGCACTAGAAGGCAGCCGATCAAGTGGAGGATGACTAATTATTATCTCGAGTTTTGGGAGCCAAGCCTCCCTGATTTTAAGGAAGCTGTTGGTAGCTTCATTTGTATAAGTAGAGAGGCCTAGGGCCTCACTAGGGTTGGATTTTTGTTGGATTTTTTCGTATGTAAACTCTGCTCAAACTTCGAGCTTATTTTTTGTGACAGTTTCATGTAACCTTGCTATTGTTTTGATAATAAAGATGGAATCCTTTTTGAGCTAGCACAAAGTTACGTCAGAGGGCTAAAGCTCTTGGGTTAGGGCCCAATCCAAGTAGCCAAGTTCCTCTTTACTTGTTTTTGTATGCTTTGTTTCAGTTTGTATATTAGTTCGCTGTTAGAATTATTCCTTTTATGGTTAAGAATAGGTTACTTTTGATGATTCAGTAGTTTGCTTCCATTCGTGCTTTCTATAACAGGTTAAACAGTGATCAACAAATATTCAAAAGGCTAGAAATAGTGCCTTGGCCTCTCTTCCTCCCTTTAGGACCATGATTTGAGGAAAAGACCCTCTCGCTGCCCCAAAAACACAGATTTTCCTCCTTCATAGGACTTCTAGTGTTTGCAGCTTTCTAGTAGGTTAATAGTCTAGTTTTCTTTGCTTTAGATCTTCTTCATCATGCTCACTTCTTGATTTGCAATAAAATTCTTTCATGCTTTCCTTTCCCACAACATTTCTCAGCATTTCCTTTCATAGATCATAGTTTAGACCATTTTTATGCAAAACTCTGTTTTTCCTCAATGCATTCATTTCACTTGTTGCTTGATTTCCTTAGTTGACTGTCAGTTTCTATGCAACAGATCTCTTCTAGCAGTATTCTAGCTTATCATCAATCATCCCCTCCATCTGATCCATGCCTTATAGGTCTCCCAAATCTCACCTCAATTCTGCCCTAGTTTCCTGCATTTTTCCATAGAACTTCTTCCTCTCTCCTTGAGCAAACCCAATCATTTTTCTCTTTCCTGGTGATTCATGGTAGACCCTAGGTGCCCTAACACCTCATTCCAACCTTCAGCCACCTTTTCCAGCCACTCTCAAACCCTCAAAACAGTGAAAATTGCTCTCGGCCTCCTCCTATAGGCCTCCTATAGATTCCCTGTTTTCCTCCTGTAGATTTCCTGTGTCCTCCTGTAGATTTTCCTGTAGGCTTTCTTTTGAAGGATGAGTGTGGGAAAAGCCTCTAGAATGCCACTTGAGATCTCCTAGGACCCATCCACACCATCTTACATCTTAACAAGTCCCAAGACCGCCCTTCAACGCGACCTAATCACTGCTACACTCACAGATAATAAATTACATGCATGTCAAATTCACATAAAAATACATAAAAATCAAAAAACATGTTTTTTGCTCGTTTACTTCTAGAAATAACATAGTTAGATGTTGTTTACTTTCTTGAATAGGTAATGGCATTCCTTTCATGGTTTTCATAGTGCTTTCTGCAAAAGTAGAATGAGTTGGATAATTAGGGTTTACTAGGTTTGCTTTACATTGCAGTCTTTCTCCTTTCTGCAGTTAGAATAACATCTATCTTTATTTCCTTTCATCACATATAGAGCTTCTTCTGGAATCCATAGAAGTTGGCTCGAGCTCCTAGTGATCTTGCGCCGACTGACCAAGTGACAACCTACAGTGAGAACTAGTACTTGTGCATATAGCACCGACGCTTCCAAGTTTGTTACGAACTACCAGGTTGATAAGAGTAAAGTAGGCAGCCCATGAGTTGCAACATTATTGCTGCAATACTGGTGCTCACCAGTGCTCTCCTTTGGGCCATTTCCATTGTCTCCATTTTTGTACGCAGACTTCAAATCTCTTCCAGCAAAACTGCATTAGCTACAGGTCTCCCCTGACCTATGCCAACTCCTCTCCTAGGTGGCATATTTATTGTAGCAGACGTAATCCTTGGGCTTTGATACCAAATGATGTGGATGGAAGTCAAAATTGAGGTGGTAGTCTAGACTTAGACTAATGGTTCACTTAAAAACCAATCAGCTGTGCATTAAATAGATTATATGCGTGTAGTTTCTTCCCGAGGGTCCTACTAAGCTGACCAATTACTGTTGGTCCCACTTTGACTTCTTACTCGAGCACTTCAGTCTCCACCGTTGACCTAGGTTCTTCATATGCAACAAATATCACGGCATATCACGCGCCAACTAGTCCAGATGATCTCCACCGTCGATCTATCTTGTTCGATCCAACGGCTACCGCACAATCTCGCTTGAATTCTTGCACGAACGATATCAGGTTGAGAGCACGCGAGAAAAGTGGTTTTCCTGTGCTACGTGTCACCAACTTAGGTTAATCACACAAATTAGAGAAATACCATTTCCCACTTATTTTCCACGTGATATACCACTTACTGCTTTTTAATCCCACTCACGTGCTCAATGCATAACTTTAAGAACCATGATTTAATAAAAGGTTTAGCTTAATCTCAAAATTGAGCCTTAATGCTAATTAACAATGATTAATGATAAAACACATGAATGGAAATAATACTCGATTAGGGTACAAAACGCCGATACACAGATTCAAGCGAATTTCACACCAGAAATAATACACAACGCCACACTTAATCAATTTATTCAATAAAATAGAAATTACAGAGTCTTGGCCCTCTCGGCTCGATTACAACAATTTTTCTGACCTCTGTTTCACTCACAAACCCTATCTTTCTCTCAACCTCTCACTTACTCACTC
This sequence comes from Pinus tabuliformis, assembly GCA_031772625.1. Classification (NCBI taxonomy): domain Eukaryota; kingdom Viridiplantae; phylum Streptophyta; class Pinopsida; order Pinales; family Pinaceae; genus Pinus; species Pinus tabuliformis. The sequence goes on along the minus strand of CM062818.1, from coordinate 1,616,601,944 downwards.
TTCTATTCCATCCGATCTCTATCATTACATTCTTTTTTTCTTTCTTTTATGGATCAAATCCTATCTTAACGACATTGACAACTCAATCTCTATTTTTATCATCTCAACTATTAAATCCCTATTCTCAAGCTCTGATACACACCTATCCTAACAACTTATCTCCTATTCTAAAAATAATACAATGGTTTAATTATTACAATAATTGAAATAAAGATCAATTCGAGAGATCCAACCCTCTCTACTAGAACTGATTTTGACCACTCAGGTCAATGAAATTCATCTTATGTTAGCCACAACATGTGAACATACAATCACATTGCTAACTAAATTCAGATGCTCCTTCATCATTGTAGAGGATCGCACCAAAGACGTCGAGGATGCATGGGATCGTGTGATTCCATTACTTCATGGGATGCCCGAGGTGGGTTGGGCAGGTCAAGGGGATGACACTCTTAAAAAATTCATGGCTTGGGACAAAGCGACGTCCTATCCTTTGTTGTCTTGTAGTGGCAGTGGCGACTGCTCGTCTGAGTCTGGATCTAATGCCTGGTGAGGTTGTAGGGCCTCATGTGGGAGGTCTAGGGGATGTAGGGCCTCAGCCTTAGATGTATATTTTATGTATGTACCATGGAAAGCACCCATTATGAGGATTCTCCCCTTTTGATGACTTATTTTTTTGGCTTATGCCAATAGATGTATATTTGTACACACACACACATGCACAAACACACACATATATATGAGGTGGTGATTTTTTAGGCTCTCATGATGTGTTTTGATGTGTATGCTTCTATACATGTGATGTATCTCTGCATTTATTTGATGGATATGATGTTCATGATTTATGTGTCTTGATGATGATATATATGTGATACATGCGAGTTTAGGATTTCATTAGCTATGCGGTAGACTATGTGATTTTGATCTCTTGGTATATGTGAAAATGTGATGTGATGAAAACCATGAGCTAACCTTTGTGCATGCAGGTATTTCTGGAAAACGAAAAGATCATGTACTCTGAAGGTTTTGTTCAACTGCAATATAACCCGTTGTGGTGAAAGGGTGTCAGGTCAGGAGAGTAGATGGCCCAAGCTACTACAATGAGGTTTTGCGACCATTGAGAAGCACCATCAGCAAACTCGAGATGATAGGCTGGGGGATGGTCCATCTATGACACATGATGAGAGAATGATTTTAGTGTTCATCCATGATGAGGTGGTCATCATAAAAATAAGTCATGGTGTATACATCTACATTCTAGGTTTGTTTTGAGTGTTACGGATATAATTTTTTGAGGTAGAGTTAATTAACAATTTTTAGGAAAGTCCCATTTGATGTTGCTAAGATGTATGCCCACTTGAGGAGACATTTTTTAATAATGTATGGGCCCTTCCATAATGTCTCAAACTTCCCTGGGCCTAAAGCTTCTTTGGTGACATCATAGTGAAGTAATAACTCCCCCTCGGTTAATGATTGAGGAGTGAAATTACGGTCAAAAGAGGCTTTAGTATGCTTTTTTTTGTGCTTCATTATGCTGGAGAGGCTCTCACCAAATTTTGTCGACGTGTTCTAGTTGCATCAAACTTTTCTCTAAAGGTGTGGTGTTAGAGATAAGTTCAATGGCTGAGTGTAAGATAGGGATCTCACACTTGATGGGGAGAACAAGTTTGATCCGATAGACTAATATGAAGGGTGTGAATCCAATAGATTCTTTGACCACGGTCTAGTATGGCCATAAGGCCAAAAACACCATGTGGTGCCAAATGGTTTTATGGTTGTTCACCATATGCTGCAATTTTTTTTTGAGAACTTTGTTGACCACTTCTACCTCGCTGTTGGACTAAGGGTAGTATGGAGAAGAAAATTCATGAGAGAAACCAAGGTGTTGGGATGACTCCTGAAACATCGTGTTCTCAAAATGTTTGCCATTATCTGAGACCAACTCCTTGGAACATCGAACCATGTTATGACATGGTTAAAGAAAAATTGTGCAAGAGTTTTGGTGGTGTTATTATGTGTAGGCATGGCCTTTGCCCATCTAGTGAAGTAGTTGATGATGACCACAATGTACTTATGGCCATCTGAAGATGGAAGATTACAGGTCATGAAGTTGATGACCCATTTACAAAAGGAGCCAATGACGATGACTAGGAGTAGGGGAGCCGATGGAGCTCACGCCTTATGAGTGTATCTATGGCACCGCTCATATCTCTTGATTGATTGAATATGGTAATGGAACAAGGAGGGCCGGATGTAACCAACACAAAGGAATTTATGAGTAGTAGTCATCCTTGAGAGGTGGTCGCCGCATGCTCCACTATGGAAATCATTTAAGACTTTCTCATCTTGTTCGAGAGTTAGGCATCATCGAAGGATGGTGCTAATGCCTCGACGATAGAGGATGTCCCCCATGTGGAGGTACCAAGGGGGTTTGATGGTGAATTCATCTCTAATTGTCATGTTTACGCTAAGGTTTGAACTCTTGAGTTTGTAGAAGGAGGAGGATGGCACCGCACCAGGGGTCATTTTTTGATACAAAGAACAAATGCACATCAAGGAAAGCATCATTGACAGGGGACCCTTGGGACTTTGTAGGGAGATCTGTGATGAAATTTGCAAGGATAAGGGACTTCTTGCTTTTGGGGGAAACAAACTATAGATAGAATTATTGCAGAATAACCACCCATTGAGCATATTTGTGGTTCATCATACGTCGAGTGAGAAAATATCTCATGGGATTGATATTTTCTATTATGGTGGTGGTTCGTAATATGATGTAATGTTGAAGATTTTGTATAGAGTGTACTAGGTCAAAGGTTATCTTTTCAATTGGATCATACTTCAAGGCAGGACCAGAGAGGTTCTTGCTGATGTAATAAATCACATGTTCTCTATTATCAAGTCCTTCTTGGAATAATAACCCAGTGATCACTATGTCAGATGCTGATAGGTAAGGAGTGTAGTCCTTATTGTGGTTAGGAGGGCTAATCAATGGAGCTTGATATAATGCATCTTTTAGGGCTTCAAATGACTTTTGTGCTTTCTCTTTGTTGTCTTAATGTGTCATGACCCAGGTTCAGAATTAGTTGCAACAAACAAAAACCTACACTACTGGACCTTTCAGCATCAATCCGTGTAGTGCGGACTAAAGTCTCACCCGAAGTAGTGTGGGGGGATGCTGGAACCAAGTTTCTACATCCAGAGATTAGTGTGATGTATTTTTATGCCCTAGATCTGCCTCCGTGTAGATCTATAAGCCCTTAGGGTTTGGTACTTTAATTCCCTTCGAATGGCCTTTAGGCCTTTGCGAAGGTCTACGACTGGATTTTTCAGACCGTGAACAGATGAATTAGCTATTTATGCATGCCTTAGACTACTCTTAGATCAGTATGTACTCAGATCTACCCAAGTGTTCAATAAACCTAATAGAAAGTGTTATGATCTTCATACAATCACTTAACATTAATTGCATTCAGTTCATAAGACAGATCCAGTAAATTCGCACATCAATACATCATTATTTCATAAAGACATTATTCATTATAGCATATATCACAATCATAAATAACAGAAGTACGAAGATAAAACACAAGAATTTCTGCAACAACCTTTTCTATTTATCTTCAGTATAATTTTACATACTCAAAATTTCCCTGCGCACTCAGCTGTAGGGGTCCGTGCACCTAGTTGCAGACACTACTCTAGGCCTTTGCACACTCAACTGCAGAGCATTTTCGCCCTCTAAGACTTAATTCCTTGCACTAACACTTTAGACTCCTTCTGTCGTACCCATAGATACACACATAGATCTACCTTAGACTCTTTAAGACACAGCTATTTATACAATCCCCTGCTCTGCGGACCATGTGTATATCTTCCAAAACTGACTCAATTTTACATAAATGAGGGTAAAAGCCCTTTTTGACTCTTAACTAATTACACGCTCTGCGTACACAATTCGTGGAGAGTTTACATATTTTAACATCAAAACTTGGGCTTTTGCCCCAAAACTAACCTAGGGGACCCCATCCCAACATGCCCCCAACACAAAGGTCATGACTCGCCCTTGATTCACTTGGCTGGCATGGTGATCTTGCTGCGAAGATCCCCCATATCCACCTACACAACTACTACCTCAGTAACACTCTATGTAGCTTCCTGCTTGACTTGTTCGACCGATTTCTCTGTAGCTGGTCCTTCGCCGACCAGATTGATCTTCTGCTATGTGAGCTACAAGTTCATCAACTTCTCTTGAATTTTGGTTGAGAATTGGTAGGATTCTTCCAACCAAGGACCCAACCTAGCCTTAAGCACTACTTCTTTTTTCTACGATGCTTCCACTTGTGCAAGGAGTTGCTTCCCCTCTTGCAACTTGGTGAGGTGTTGTGCTGTAGCAATCGAGCACATCGTCGCCCTAACCTCGTCATACTGCTTTTGGAGTTCATGGATATCTATACTCAATATCTGCAGGTTGGGGTCTTCTTGCAGGGTCATAACCAACTTCATTTCCTATTCAAATAAAGTTGTGTAGTCCACCACTAGGGCATCCACAGTAGCCATCCCTTCCTTGATGGCGGCTCCGTGTTGTTCCCTGACCTCCAGCAGAGTCGAAGGTTGTGAATTGAGTTGCAGCTCCTTGATTTTCATATTGAATTCAAATTGAACTCTTGCCACCTCTACCTTTACATTGCAGATGCTCACAACTAGTTTCTGAATCTTGGCCTCTGGTTGTGCGTCCTCAGGTATGTGAAACTACGACACTATTCTGCATGCCTCTGCAACCGTGATCACCATCTAGGAACTCTATGCCTGGATCGTATCCCTTTCCTTTAGGTCTTGCGTCTTCTCAATGAACATTTTCTCATTGTTCACCTAGTACTTTCTTATTAAACTGAGAGTGCGCTGCTCCCACACTCTCAATTCCGTTGTCACTCTTGTCTGCATTGCATAAAGAAACTCGTTAGGGAGTGTTGCAATATTGAGGCAGATTTTCTTCAAGGTGCTAACAATGATCTTCTCATCGACAGATTCCACTCTTGGGGACCCTTCTGGTAGAGCAACTATCCTCAGGTCCATTGTCCTAACCAGTTTCACAGCCTGACTTGTCCCTTGTGCTAGGCTCGTCTATGCGGCACTGACTTGTGCTGTGCCCACCTGTGTTCTGCTAGTTTGGATCTGTAGCTCACACAGATCCTTCTGAACTTTTCCCAACAACTCCATCTATTGTTGCTCGAATTGCTGCAACAATTAGGTGGTAGTGTCACACACTTTGTCCTCCATCAACGTGATGGGATCCACTTGTGTTTTAGCTGACTTTGTCTTCTTCCAGGAACTCTCCTGCTGCTGTTCTCTGTGCTTCCTTAGCTGGAATGGGGTGCTCTGCCCTTCAACCCCTCCACTACCCTACGCCGACTGCTCTTCCTCCTCAGTTTCAGGAAAACGAGATTTTCCACTCTGCTCCGAGTCACATTGCTCTTATTCAGCCCGTTCCTTTGCGGTGCGCTCCTTTTCTAGTCAAGCCTTTTCTCCAGCTTCTTGTTTTCTTTGCAAGGAAAAGTTTTATGTTGCCTACTTCCCTGCATCCTTTCACTTCTTCTCCACTGAGCGCCCCATGCCTTTGCTGGTATCTGCGGCCAAGTCGGATGGAGTATTGCAATTTCCTAGCTAGCACTTGATCACTTCCTGTATGGCATCATTAGTGATGAGATACGACAAATTGAACCACTTCTGCTGCAGGTCCGTCCGAGCGTAGATGTAAATGCGGTGGAAGTCTGCCTTGAACTCAACATATTCAGATAGCTGTTCATACAAGGTTTAGGACAACCTTGGGCGCAAGTTGATGGCCATGCGGAAGCTCGACTCCATCAATACCAAGAAAATATTTGTTTTTGTGACCTGTGCGGGTTCCTTCGTGGCCCAGAGGGAGGCAAACTGTGCAACCTCCAGCAATCTTGCCTGTAATGGAGGAAACTGGCTATCCTCTGACAGCTCCAAAGAAACTAGCACAATGGAGAGCAGGAACCATGCGTAGAGGAAGGTCTTGCTCTCATCTTGGGCCTCACAACAATTCGCAAGGAACTCACTACATAAATAGCTTGACCAGTTAAACTTCACACCCTCCACGCATTGTGCAACTAATGAGATCACAGACACGAGAACCTTGTCTGCGCGACTCTTCCTCACAACTTTGCTGGCTAGTATCTGGGTAGTAATCTTCATCGCGGGATTGTTGATGGATGTGATGGAATAAACACACAGTTTCTTAATAAGCTCAAATTTATGTTTCATCCTTTTCGCCAAGTCTCTCTCGCTTATCTTTTCGCAAACTCCTTGGCTGGATTCAAACCCTCATGCGGCAAGTGCGTGATCCTATGAATGAGCATATTCGTGATGGGGATAGGCGCGCCAAGCCATAAGCACCCATTGTGCACTAGAGTAAGAAAATGTCATACACAGGTGGTATTAATGTTAGAGTGGTGGTAGTGGGGCACCCACAACAGGTTCAACAACCCGGATTGCTCTACTTCACAGATCCATTCAACTGACTCCAACTCAGTGACACTTGAGTCTTTATAATGCACTTGTCTCATATAATTATCTGTCGTGCGGTGGGGGAGTCTCTCATGGTCAGCCAGGTCCCAATCTTCCATCTTTAAAAGGGGAACCTGCACCAAGCACGGACCTTCGAAGGTTATCTTTTCTGGCAATAGGGGCGTGTGAATGACGAATTTCTCTAAGTTTGGGTCCTTAGTGACCTTTTCCTTCCCTTTACGTGGAGGGATATATTCCGATAACTTGGTGATGGGATCCACGTTCTTAGTATCTATATCCTCAGCTCCCTTTTCAATCTCCAAATTGTCTGGGCAACAGAATGCTTCCTAGGCGACTCATGCACTGGCACCTGCCTCTTCTGCTTGTCTTTCTTTGGCTTTTGGGTCTCTCGCATAGGTGTAGACTTCGGCCTAGGCGACCTCAGCATTGTATTCACAAGAGCCAAAGCCTCCATGCTCAAATCCTTTGGAGCAGCTCCTTTAGATGCGACAGTTCGTCCAATGCTTGCAGTTTTAGCAGGGCCTGGTCCTGACATGGTGTCGCAAATGAATTTCTGGGTTAACTCGGGCAAATGGTCGAATGCGGGGTTTGCGACCAAATCTTTAAAGAAAGTACGATTTATATGCAACAGACAACACAACTCAAAAACTCTAAGGGTGCAAAGTGTTCTCTATTGGATTGGCATGCGTAATTTATAGGGGAATTTGAATTCAAATTCAACCGTTCCCCCCAAAATTTGTCCATTAATGTTGATTTTCCGGTAGATCTCCAAATATTTCAGCCTTAAATGCCACCCACCCACTCCTCTTAACTATCTCTGGGTTGTCAAATCATGAATAGTGACCCTAACGATCACTTTCTGGTTATGCTGCACGGTATATCCTCCATAGCGCAACTCCCTTCATGCGACTTCTGGTACTATGACATCACCCTTTTTTGCACAACCCCCCTATCGTGTAGTCCCCAAAACCAGGCAATGTAGTTTATAGTCTCGTGCTCCCTTGCAGCTGCCTAGAGCACTAAGACTATCTAACCATCATATAGTCATTGAGCCAGATCTCTTGCATATGAATTCAATCGGCTTCCATTCACTTTCCCCAAAAAAGAATCTCTGTTCAACTTTGCGAGCTGAAGCACGCCCCCATCTGTGATATCTTTGACGATATATGGCCCTAACCAATGCACCTGAAACTTTCCTGGAAACTTAGCGAATTTACTATCATATAATAATACCAAATCATTCACCTTGAATGTGCGTAGCTTGATGTGCCGATCGTGCCAAACGTTTTCACGTTCCTTCTAGTCTTGCTGATGGAATCCAACCAAGAATATGTCTTCTTCGAGCTCCATTAGCTGCACAATCCGCTCTTCCAAGGCTCCGCGGTCTGCCATTCTTGTAAAAGCTGCTATGTGGAGACAATGCACAATATATTCCATAGGCATCATAGCTTCTACACCATAGACCAACCGAAAAGGTGTCTGACCGATTAGATTTTTGCAAGTAGTCTTGTATGCCCACAACACTGCAGGTACACGCACAGCCCAATCATTCTGCTATGCATTGCAAACCTTTGTCAGCACATTCTCCAAGATCTTATTGAAGGCCTTAATTGTTCCATTAGCTTGAGGTTGATATTGTGTACCCTTCTGATGATACACCTGGAACTCTTTCGTTAGCGCGCTGATCTTTTCACGATCACTCATCAATAATTTTTGGCAGCTAAACCTAGTTAACACGTACTCAAACACAAATTTAGCTGTTATGGCTCCTATATAATCCTTCACAGGCTATGCCTTCACCCATCTGGTTAGGTATTCTTTCACGGTGATGATATAGTGTGCCCTTGTCTTCTAACCTGGGTGATGAATTGGTCCTACAAAGTCAATTGCCCATTTCTCGAATGGCTACAATGACACCTTATGATTTAATGGCAGCTCAATCCTCCGCGATGGTCTGCTCATTTTCTGAGCCCTATAATATGCTTTAGAATATTTATGCAGCATAGGCCACCACAACCCGACGTGAAAAATATTCTTCGTCGTTGCCTTCCCTGCATAATGTCCTCTTGTAGCTCCTCCATGAGCTTCAACAAGGATGCTATTTCATTCAAAATCAGGCACACACCATCGAAGTATCTCATATGAACCCATCTTATATAACTATCCTGTAATTACTGAGAAGTCTACTGTGCATACTACTAAATCCTTCTTCTGCTAACTGGTGTATCCTTCTGGAGCTGTTCTGGTAGTCAAGAAGTGGATAATATCTGTAAAATGATTATCCACTATGTGCACTGCGAAGCGCTGCGCGTCGGGCAACCCTTCCCCCAAATTAGTAGGCTCCTCCCGTTTTTCAATGCGCAACAAATGGTGAGGTCCTGCATTCAACCTTCCTGGCTTCACGATTACCTCAAAGTCATATTATTGAAACAATAGCAGCCATCAACATATCTTTCCCCCCAACATAGGCTTATTAACCAGGTACTTCAAGGCGGAGTGGTGTGTGTACATCTTGAAATTTCCGCCCAAGAGATAGTGTCTGAATTTTTGGAGCGCGTACACCATATCTAGCCCTTCGCACTTTGTTGTTGAGTAATTTTTCTCAACCTTTGATAAATTTCTGCTCGCAAAGGCTATAGGGTGATCCATCTCTCCTTCACCAGCCTGTGTTAGCACTGCCCCCAACGCAATACACAAGGAGCCAACATGCACATGGAATTCCTTCTTCCAATCCGGGAAGACTAAGATCGGCGCGGTGGTCATATTTTATTTTAATACATCCATATTGCACTGACATTCTTCATGCCAACAAAGTGTAGCATCCTTCTTCAAAAGCTTCTTCATAGGTGCGGTAATCTGAGCATAAGCCTTGATGAATCGATAATATCCAATATGGCCCAGCGTTGCGCACAACGATTTGACACTTTGTGGGGCCTCGAAATTGACTATTATTGCGATCATGGCAGGGTCCACCATTATTCCTTGCTTGCATACCACATGACCTAGCAGAATCCCAAAGGGGAGACAAAATAATCACTTCTTAAGGTTCAACGCGATCTGATATCTTCGGCACATATCCAGCATTAGGCATAGACTGGCTACACGATGCTTTACTAACCTAAACACCATCCAGTCATCAAAATATACCTCCAAGAATTTGTGAATAAATTCTTTGAACGCCACGATGACTATGCGAGAGAATATAGGCTACGCATTTTTGAGTCCAAACGGCATCACGGTATACTGAAAACACCCCCATTCCGTCACAAAGGTTGTTTTACTCCTATCTTCTGGAGCGATCTTAATCTGATGGTATCCAGAGAACCCATCAGTGAATGAATAGGCCTCCTGTCCTCCAACATTATCCAGTACCTCATCTGTAAACAGTGTTGGAAAAGGATCATGGACACAAGCATCGTTAAGTTTCCTAAGATCTACGCAAATCCCTATTTCTCCCTTCTGTTTCTTTTCTTGGACCACCATTTAGCTCACCCAATCGGATTCTTGCACAGGTTCGATAATGTCTGCCTCAAACATCTTCTCCAACTCCAAGTGGACCTTTTCCTTATATTTGGGATGAAGGCGATATGGCCTCTGCTTAATGGGCTTCGCGTCCGGTTTCAAAGTTATTATCATCACACCCAAATCGCCTATGATTCCCTTCAAGTCTGAAAATTTTGTAGGAAACAAATACTAATATTCATGGAGAAATTCAACAACCTTATCCACTGGGGCATCATCCTAGTAATCCCCAATATTTGCAAATTTAGGCTTTGCTTCAGTACCAATGTTTACTTGCCTAGTCTTCAATGACGCGGTGATATCCAGGTTCTCTATCTGCAGACCTTCAACCTTGCAGTGGCCTTCCACTTCTGGGACATTGATATTTCTTGTATCCTCATCCTCCCCTTCTGCAGTCATATTATAGCATTCTAGTTCATGGTGCAGCTGGGTGATCCAATCTAGTTGGACCAATTCAAAAGGATCCTACGAAATTCTGAAGATCATTGCCTTAACCTCTTGCATGGCTTCATCAAAGCTTTCGAAGCCATCTTCAAAACTAAAAGTCATCACAAATACTTCCCTTAATATATCCCATTCCGTGGTGTCGTGGCAAAGTTCCATTTCTAGGTACCAATTCATAGGGATTATATCCAAAGCATGATAGAATAAATGAACCCATTTTGGCTGCGGCTCTACTCCATAAAATTTAGTCCATTTCGCTAAATGGTCACATGGATCATATTTCTCAGTCAACCGAACTTTTGGGCAACCAAATCGTAACCTCATCATCCTTCTGTAACCGCGCCATTCATCAAAGTTGTCTCTGTGCGTACCCCAACACTGTGCGGGCGTAGCATGCAGCGCCAAAACCAGCGCTTGAAAGAGATGATCTTCAGGTACTTCTCTTTCAAAGACATCCAAAAAATTATATACATCAGTTAAACCATCATAATAGGGTAAATTTCTTACCTCCAATGACACATAGCGCAACAATTTAGTCATCATGTTATAGCGCAACATAGATACTTCGTGCAACTAATTCTGCTAATGCTCCAATTCTTCATCTGAATCCGATGTACAGGAGCTTGTGCAGTCCCATGCAATCCATCCATCAATTGTTGGGTTAATCCAATCTTGATATTGCATTATTATTTTGTAAATTTGATCCAAATCATCATCATTTTCTTCATAGTCGCAGACTAGTTCAGTATAGCGCGGTCCTTCTGCAGGGTCCAATGGTACTACAATGTAGAGCGATTTCCTTTCAAACGATATTGTCCACTTATTTAACTTGATGACCCCATTCATATCAATAGCCCAATCAATTCCAAGGAGTGTGGGGTATGGATTGCTGTCATTAACAATTTCTATCACTTCAAAGTCATCCAGCACGCTCGCACCTTATATACCTACAGTGACTCCATGTAATCGTCCCATAGGGATAATCTTCTATTGGTTCACCATCCTCAATTGAATTGGGGACCATTGTAGCGCAGGTCTCCCCATTCTCTCTGATGTTTGTTTAGGAAAAACATTCACATCAGACCCCAGATCCAAAATAACCTAGTCCATCTCATAGTCTCATATTTGCACGCTAAGCCTCATCTCGTGCCCTGTTCTTGCCTTATGCTTTCCAATCTTCCTAACTACGCAGTTTCCATCAAGGGTACTTTCCTTACCAACACGCTTATTTATCAATTCCTGTAGCCCCTTTACAACCTTGCTATCATGCAACAACTTCATACAGGTTTCTAGGAATGTGGTGTGTGTTGAGGGATCAATCTCTATCGGCACACTAATTCCTGGTAGTTTTCCCTGATTGCCCGAGGTAGATGCCTCAGTGAATTTTTTCTTTTCCTCCATAAATGTCTCCTTCGTGCGTTCCATATCAAAGCCAACTTCCTTTTCTGGGGTCTTGCAGACCCACCCACTTTCTTCAGGTTGTTTTCCTTTATCATCACCAGTCGTTATTCCGCTTCTTAGCACAATGTTCACATTTGGATCTTCCTCGCGAGGCTTAGCCCTCATCATCTGCAAGTTTTGGGTAGGTTACTGTAGCTTCGCCTTCTTCTCCTTCATTTTAGCTATCAACACAGGTCGTTCCTCTATTGTGTGGTCAAATTGAGTGTAGTATTGACATGATGGGCGTTTCTGATTCAAACACTCCCGCACGTAGTGCCCTGGTGTCCTGCAATTATAGAAAATGACCTGTCCATGACCTCCACCCGGTCCTCCTCCTCCTTGGCCTTGTCCGTGCCCCTGATATCCTTTGAGCGCTCCCCCATCGCCCTGATCTGGAGGCTGAGTTTTTCCTTGCATTTGATATGTAGATGTCCTCTCCATCATTAATTCGTAGCTACAGTAGTGGCTCTCATTGTGGCCCACCGATTTGCAGAAATCGCACAACAATTTTTGTTGTGTTTGTATAAACTTTTGTTGCAAATGGCAGTTATTTGTTACATGTTTTCCTACCACCTGACAAATAGCACACCATAGTGCGTGCCCCATACTTGGTCCTACTAGAGCTTCCTGCCCCAGGGGAATCGGTCCCCCCCATTGTGATATAATTTGCGAGGACAGGGCAGTGATATTTATCATGCCCTTGGCTCTTACACTTGAAGCACCAAACTTCCTTGCGCACCTCTGATCTAGCCTCTTTTTCTTTTTTCAACTCTGCAATTCCAAGTAGAGGTTCTGCAACTATGAGTGAATTTGTTGGACACCCAAAGATGTGTCTTGAATAGGTGTTTCATGCAATCTCATTGCGATTTCCAGAGCTTCTGCCCGAGTCCCTATATTCTGCTGCAATAAAGCAATCCTTAGGTGGGGCAGGAGAGAGGCTATAAACCATTCGTGGTGCTGACTATCTTTGAGGTGCATATTATATTTGCGGATCACACACTTCAACCTTTGGTCTAACCCCCAGGGAGTTTCACCAGCCCTCATTGTGATTTCTTTGAATCCAATTATTGATTGCGAGTCAGACTTAGGCTTACTGAATTTTTTGTTCAAAGTGGCCTAAGTGTCTGCTAATGATGCCAACGATTATCAGTGAAGTACTTAATGTACCATGTCAGCGCGCGATCCTGCAGAGCGATAACCAACTACACCTTCTTTATATTATCATCTGTAATTTGTTGTGCTGTCCACATAGCTTTCACAACAAACCAAAACCGATCTGCATCCTCACTTCCTAGGCCCTTGAAACTTGGTAACTTCATTGTATTCGACATTTTGAATGATGGTGGTGGTGGTGGTGTGGACGAGGGTGTGTGTTGTGGAGGTGAAGGTGGAGGTGATGTGAATGGATGATGTATCCACTCAAATCCTTGCCTTATCAACTGGATAGTGCTCCATGGCGAGGCCTGTACCGCTCCTTCGTCTTCACTTGAAGGAGGTCCAATCAACGGGCTATATTTAGGACCTTCTTTTCCTTGATTTCTAAAGCTTCGTCCACTTCGCGTAGATCCAAACATCAAGGCAATGACATAACCCATTTTTCACACAAGAGCATCTTAATCTAGGTATTCAAAGATCTCAAATACTTACCTTGCGGTCCCTTGACAAAGCATCGCTCTGCTTTGCTACAACTGACTAAGGTGTCAACCGCAAACTCTGTAACAAATCCTCATATAACTTGATCAAGCCAATGGTCAACAACACATGCGATATTTTCTTCATAGGCTTCCAACCTCTGCACTAGCTGTGGAGTCCACACTATTGGACCGTCAAGGCTCCACCTTCCTTGGTCATCTGCCAATTTAGTTTTCCACTCGTATAGTTCAATCGGGAAGGTTCAGAAGAAAATTTCATGTATTTTTGTGTACAAATATCTGTCTAGCCACTGCTCTTTTGTCAGGTGCAGATTTTTGTTCTCCTGAACAATTCATGGATCTTCCTATCCAACCACTTCTCAATCTCATTTTTGGTCGGATTCCAGTGATGGGACATCACACATCTGTTTATGTAGATTCCGGTCTTGGCAACAAAACCATTTGTTGGCTTAATGGGTCTTGACCCAGGTTCAGAGTTAGTTGCGCCAAATAAAACCCTACACTACTAGCCCTTTTGACATCAATCCATGTAGCGCGGACTAAAGTCTCACCCAAATCAGTGTGGGGGGATGCTGGAACCAAATTTCCGCATCCAAATATCAGTGTGATGTATTGTTATGCCCTTGATTTGCCTCTGTGTAGATCTATAAGCCCTTAGGGCTTGGTACTACAATTCCCTTCGAATGGCCTTTAGACCTTCGCGAAGGTGTTGTTGGGAAAAGTATCCAATACGGAATGACCCTATCCCACTCTAAGGGTGATAGTACCTCAGCAACAATCGAAGCAAATCTATCTAAGATTTCTTCTTTATGAAAGTAAAATAGGGGAGAAAGAGGTCCACTAACCGATGTCTTTCGCTAATGGTTGATCCAATCTTCTCTCCTTGCTGCTTGCTCCCAGCTCCTTGCTCTTTCACTGGCCCAGCTACACCAAGATCCTGCAAAATGGCAAGAGAGGGAAACTACAAGAAGTATACATTCATAATTGATTCAAGGATTAGAATAAATCAAATACACAAGTATAACAATACACCATTGAGACACATGCATATAGAAGAATCTCAAATGCTTTATTAATGGAAGAAGTAAAGTTCAGGAAGTGATACAACCATAAAAGGCCCAATCCAGCATCACCTCCCAGCAGAAAGAAATCTCCTCTTCACCTCCTTCAAAGCAAATCACCCAATAGTTCTAAACTCAAACCAACAACACTTCCTTACATTCACAAGATTCCAGCCCCCCTAGACCTCATGAGAGAGCTCTATATATAGGAGTTTTGGAGAAAGGATGAGTCAGCTTGTAGCTGGCATGAAGCTGACTAGTGTCCCACTTCAGTTATTCTTCTGTTCTTGAGTCCACTTGGAGGTTCTTGCTTCCACTTGGAGATCTAGACCCTCTCACTCATCACCAGTCGAATTCCCTGATCCAAGTGTCATTTTGGAAGCTTCCTGGGCATTGACACCTTGAGGAATGACTGTGCCACTTGTCCCAACTCGCCCAGCGCAGGTAGCCTTCTTTGCAGTTGACATTCAGCGCAGGTACACAGTGGAGCAGTTGACATTCAGCGCAGATGCTCAGTGGAGCAGTTGACATGATCCAGAATTAGCTTGTTTTTGAGTGTTTTCAGGTGGAGAACTGTTACTCAGTGCTGTGGTTTGCTGACCTTGTTCCTCTAGGGGTAGGAACAACATGTTTAGGGACTTTGGATCCCTCAGATTATGGACATTTCATGCTTCATGCTGTAAGGCACAAAAATGTCTATAACAGTTGCCCCCTAAAGTATGAGGCCGTTTATCGGGTGAAATGCTTTATCAGGAGGATTCGAAGTTCATTCAATCGCTGAGAGGTGACCTGTAATAAAATACAATACAATACATTATTTTTCATTCTGCTTTCATGATCTAGCTGAGGCGGGCATTCCCATGCTCAACTTTATAAATTCATTTAGGTACATAGAACAGACGATCGTCTGATAGTAGACTGATAATTCTCTGCTGAAATTATCATCCTTTGAGTAGGATGATCATCTGCTGCAATGATGTACATATGAAATGTCTTTATATTTCCTGAATATATATCGCAGCCCGGATGGATGAAACTAGATCCGGGGTCTTCAAACTCGTTCGATCTTCACTCTAAGTACAAGTCGATCCATGTGAGAATTGCGCTGAAGTCGAACATGGAAAGACATCGCTTGATTACCGGTCAATGATGTAAACCGTTAACAAGCGCGAGAGGAATCACCGATAATGATGATGACCCTCAAGGTACGGCAGTACAATCTACGTGATGTGAATAAAGGACTTGGCGTCGAACACCACGCAAAATCTTCCGGTCGAAGGTCATTGATGTATACCTATCGCCAGAAGTGAGAAACTTGCCATTGAGGCATGCAAGCTTCAAAGTACTGAGGGGGTTGTTCCTAGATCAACTTCTTGGATAATGAGCTGAAGTCGACAAGAAGTGATCCGTCAAAGGAGGGCCTTAATGAATCTCACATCAGTGACACGGAACGGAGCTAATGATTTTAATGGAGGTGAAAACAATCTGTGACATATGATTCAGGGTGGCGATCATGGGTGGATGAAGGATAATGTATGGCAGTGGATGGGACACGGTTGACTCTTTCTGAACAACATCTCTTGAACATATAACGACACTGATGCGATGGATCGGTAGCATTACCCCAAATACGGATGGTTTGGCAAGACCATGGTGATGAGACCGGTGAATGAAACAACCCAACCCGATGTGATACGGAGGAAAAGTGTCATGTTCAAGAGCGACTTGCTACCATTAAAGCTTTGAGGTTCTCCCAATTTTTCCCCAGTCATTTCTGACCAGTACCTCTTTATTTTTGTCAAGCTTGAGGAGGATAACATATGCTTGTTCTATAACCTGCCCTTCGGGCAAGCCCATCGCTATGTTTTAACGAGCCTAGCGATAGGGAAACTCGTTCTCGTCTAAAGACAAGTTTGTCGCTATTTAATCATTTTAACGAGTCTAACGACAAGGAAAACTCGGTCCTTTTCATTTTTAGAGAGTCTGAAAAGGTACAAAAAGTTAACTCCAAAATTCCTTTTTCGTCATCTAATCCCTTAAGTCTGAAAAAGTATAAAACAATACAGAAGGGATGAGTTTTCGATAACTTCAACGAGCCGAATAAAACAAGCGCTCGACCTTTTTGTGCAATAATCCCTCAGGTCCAAAAAGATTAAAATCTAGAGGAGGGATAGCTCTTCCGGTCACTTTAACGAGCTGGAAGGCCAAAACTCGGCAATCTTTTCATATTTTACGAGTCAGTTGAAAAGAGCTCAAAGAAGACTCGTCTTTTGAGGAACGAGTGATAAACAGGGATAGCAGCAGATTCCAGGTACAGGTTGGAATTTTCCAATCACGGCAGTGTCACAAGGATGGCTAGGTGGAATCACTCTTCGCAGTTGTTCCTCAAAATGGGTAAACAATCATATGGAGGTGAACGATCGGCCAAATGACGGTGGAGGTGGCAGGTGCAAACACGACCAAGGCTTTTATGGCTGATAAATTTACGATCACAGCGGTTATCTACCGGGATAGGTTCATTTTTTATTTAAAAATGAGCTTAAACTCTGGGGGAAACATTGCTCACTACTTTTATTTATTTTTTAACGAGCATGAATACCGCGTTAAAACTGCTCAGATCTTGCGTTTATTTTTTAACGAGCATGAACTTTATGCTAAAACTGCTCGATATATGGTCAAATTTTGATTTTTTACCATTACTAGCTTTTCTCTTTTCAAGGATAGTACAGTATTTTTCAATTGCTGTAACAAAGTTTGTTAGAAATGAATAATATTTGCATGAAAATGAGATTATGACCCTAATATTTTGCTTTGAACTACGTAAAAAGCCATTAAAAGGTGTTTTTACCTCTCATTTTACCATTTCATTTGCATTTGGTTTGTTGGAGCTCTGGAGGTGCCTCTTTCCCCTTGATTTTCACCAGCTGATTCCGGGAGATTCTGCGGACGATTTTCGGCGCCGTTTGGACCAGGTAGGAGCTAAACCCTAGCTCTCTCTTTTCATGGTTTCTTTTCCTAGTTTTATGCCTGTTTTTCAGTCTTTCTGAGCCTCAGGGGTTTTGCCAGGGCGCCCTAACTTCAGCGCAGGTTCCCCATTCGAAACCTGCACTGAATGTCAAGCTGCCTTAAGGCAGCCTGACCCTCAGCGTAGGTGGGACACTCTCTGCCTGCGTTGGGCTCAGAAAACTGAGTTTCCAGCTCATTTTTTGATGAATTTTCGCCAGTTTTTCATCAAAATCAGGAACTTACTCCTTCTCTTGTTTGTTTTGCAGGGAACTTTGAACAAAATGTCCCTTACATGGTGAGAACGAGAACATGAAGAGGAGGACATGATTGCCCTCCATGACCCTGTCACGGTGAACGCGCTGCGGAACTGTGGCCTGCTGAAGTTTTTCCGTATCTCTAGCATGAGAGCACAGATCACTTTGCTGCAGTACATGCTTGATGCTTGGGATCCTATTAACCAGGTATTCCAGATTAGGGGAAAGTCCATCCCCTTGACCATAGAGGACATGTACTTCTTGACTGGATTGTCAAGGCGAGGTGCCCCCATTTCCTTGTCAGGTACGGCCCGGGGGACCGATTCCGTGAGAGATTATGTCCGCCAGTATTGCAGGGAAGGTTCTCAGCCGAGCAGAGACGGCAAGATTGTTATCCGTGAGATTACTGACAGGTCTCTCAGGTCCATTCTGTATACCATTGGTAGGATGGCCGGTAGCGCAGCTCTACATGTTGCCAACAGATCTTATATGCAGCACGCCTTGGAGTGTCTCCAACCGAAAGTATTCAACTGGTGTGATGCAGTACTTGTTCAGATGAAAAGTCAGTTGACCAAGGTGAAGGACGGGAAGCTAAAGAACTTTGGATTTGGTTCTATTCTGACTGCCTTTGCCTTGGAGAAAATCCCACTGATGCAGCCTCAGTATATTATACTCGACTTGCCTTCTCCGACCGAGCCACGCATGCAGAGGTGGGTCGATCACATGTCTAGGCATGCTGGTCAACCTCAGATTACTTTTACTGATGCCTTCTTCAGGTGGTTCGAACGCTAGGAGATGGTCTTTTCCGAGTATCCATATGTGGGTATGGATTTCCGAGGTGATCCGGATTTGGTGCTACTGGATGGCGAACAGTGGGGTGCTATTGGTAAACTCTTTGACCATATCACTGTTTACTATTCTTATTTATAATGTTGATGTGCTTTATTCTATCAAGACTTTTAATCATACTCTTGGGTGCATGCAGATGTTGGTCCTGTCCGTCCAGCAGTTCGTCCGAGACTGCCCATTGCTGCCCCGGTAGTGGAGCCTGCTAGGAGAGCTATCCTCCGCGACCTTGACGATACTGAGACCCTTACAGCTGTGCAGGAGCAGGTTGAGAGCCTTACTCTTGGCATTCCCGATGTGAGGATTGATGAATTACCTTTACAGCTGCAGCGACACACTACTGGTGTGCCTAGACGATGGACTCGTCTCTTGCACATGATTGCACAGGCCGTGACGTGCTATCATGAGCACCACTAGGCTAGGGTGCCCCCTAGCATCTTTTGAGTTTTAGGTCATATGACCAATTTTGTCTTGGTTACAGAACATTATGCATGAACTATAAACAGCTTATATATATTTTGATTTTCGAGTTTTATTCTGTTTGAGTTATATGATCCATATGTACAATCTTTGACGATGTGTCCTTTTTATAAATGTCGCAAATGTCTATCTAACACATAGTTTGCTAATGAGTCAGTTAATGTGTTTAAGTTTCTGGAAATATGTTGATATTGAATTGAATCAAATTGTCTTTCCAAAATCTTAACCCTTAGGAACATGCGATAAATAGCTGGATTGCGAACGGAATATATACCATTGAGTTGTAGTATTACGAGCTGTGAGTCTAGCCTGACAATTAGTCGGCATATGCCACGTGTGATGGCATCAGAGAGTAGTTCTATCAACGCGCTATACTCAGCGATGTTATTCGTTGATTGCCCAATACATACACCTCTGAAACTTACTAACTCGCCGCTTGGATCAAAAATGGCCCAGGCTGCGGAGGATAGGTTCCGCGAACTACGAATCGCTCCGTCGGCATATCCAACACATGTCTCCAGAAGGTTTGACATCTGCAACAAATGGAAAGGGTGGATCACTCGACCAGAACAAATACTTTAGCGAAAACAAAATACAACAAAAGCATGCAGGTTACTATTTAAGCATAGTAACGCTTGAGGTACAGCCCGTTACGGGGCTGCGCTAGTGGAATTCCGTCGTAATCCATTAACTCGTAGGCTCCTTTTGCTAACACCTTTTTAACAATATAGGGGCCCATCCATAAGGACTTGAATTTACCTGCTCCCAATTTATCGGATTCTTGGTCATAAAGCAAGACCAAATCACCTTCTGAGAAGACACGGGGTTTGACATTTTTGTCGAACTGAGCCTTGACTCGTTTCTTATGGGCTTCGTTAGCCAAAGCGGCATCATGATGGGTTTCATCCAATTGGATTAATTCCAAGAAACGAGCCTCTTCTTCTGAAGTTCCGGGGAGGAGATCAATTGCGAGTTTAAGCGACGAAATTTCGCACTGGATTGGTAAGACTGCTTCCAGGCCATACACCAGTTGAAAAGGTGTGAACCCGGTTGCGTTCTTTACCGACGTTCGATAAGCCCACAAGGCTGAGTACAGGATTAGGTGCCACCTTCTTTTATGAACCCCGATCATCCTTTGCAACATACGCTTCAGGACCTTGTTGATTGCTTCAACTTGTCCGTTGGCTTGCGGATAATATGGGGTAGAGCTGTCGTGAGATAGCCCTAGCTTGGCAGCTAATTCGACAATCATGTGATTGCGAAAATGCGATCCATGATCTGTAACTATAGCCTGTGGTACGCCGAACCTGGCGACTACATGATTGAAAAAGAAAAGGGCAGCTGTTTCACCAGTGTTATCCAATGTAGGCATCGCCTCGGCCCATTTGGTAAAATAGTCAACAACGACTATAATATACCCATGCCCCCCGGTCGAGGTGGGGTTACATTGCATGAAGTCGATGCCCCACTTGGCGAAGGGCCCAACAGCAACTATCGGCTGTAAAGGTGCGAGTGGTCGTCTGGTTTTGCTATCAAAAATTTGACAAGCATGGCAACTTCTGACTGCGGTTATGCAATCTTTGAACATGGTTGGCCAGAAGTATCCCGCTCGTAAGATTTTTTGTGCTGTTGCATATCCAGATTGATGCCCCCCACACGCGCCTGAATGACATTCATTCAGGGCTTTTTCGGCCTCCTCATGGGTAAGGCACCTCCTCAGAACTGTATCGATACCACGACGGTAAAGTGTATCACCGACGATCATGTAGTCCTTTGCTTGGTATCGTATACGTTTTTGTTCGGACGACGATGGGAGATCGCACAATAATTCTGCGAAAACTAGAGCCTTCTTCGATTTGGATTTTACAAATTCCAGATCAAACTCTTGAAGGATCGCTATCCATTTTGAATATTTTCCCCCCAGCAACTGTCGCGACAGTATATAAGTCATGGGGTTGCAATCTGACAAGATGGTAGTTTTCCGAAAGAGGACATAATGTCGAAACCTTTGAATCGCTTAAACAGCTGCAAGAGCTAGTTTTTCAACATAAGAATATTTACTTTCTGTATCATTTAAGTTTTTACTTAAATAATATATAGGATGTTCAATTCCATTGACTTCTTGAACTAAAACCATCGCAATGGTCGTATCCGCTGCAACCAGATACAGGTTAAAATCTCTTTGATAGTCCGGGGTGAACATTAATGATGCTTTTACTAGACAATCTTTCAGAGCATCAAAGGAAGCTTGCGCCACCTGGTCCCAGACGAAAGGTACATCCTTTTTCAAAAGACGAGTATAACCTTTAGCAAGTTCTGCGTAATTTGGAATGAACCTCCTCAGAAAGTTCGCTTTCCCTTGGAGTTTCTGAATCTGAAGCAAATTTGAAGGTGGAGGCAAATTAATGATTGCCTGAACCTTGCAGGGGTCGAGACGAATCCCATCCTTAGAGACTACAAAGCCAAGTAAACGACCAGAACCGACGCAAAACACACATTTGTGTGGATTGAGTCTTATCTTGTAGTGTCGGCAACGTAGAAATATCGCTCTTAAATGCTGCGGATGATCAGTCCGCTTTCGCGAATGAGCCGGAAGGTCGTCGAGATAAGGTTGAACAATGTTATTGATGTCATGGAAGGCATAATTCATTGCCCTCTGAAACGTCGCCCCTGCGTTCTTTAAACCAAAGGGTAATTTTCGATAAGCGAATGTGCCCCACGGACAAATAAATGCAGTCTTTGATTGGTCCTGTGGGCGGATATTTATTTGATTATACCCGGAAAATCCATCCATAAATGAAAAGATTTCACATCCGGCGCATTCATAAATTATCTGGTCGATGAAGGGTGTAGGGTAGTTGTCCTTCGGACAAGCTTGGTTTACATCCCTATAATCGACACACACTCTAATCGTCCCTTGTTTCTTCATAACAGGGACAATATTCGATACCCAATCGGTTAGAGGAACCGGGTAGATGAATCCAGCATCGAGAAGTTTTTCAACTTCTGCCTTAATGGCGGCGGCTTTCTTGGGGTGCACCTGCCGAAGCCGTTGTCTTACTGGTTTGACATCAGGATACATTTTAATTTCATGTTCAACGATACTCGAGTCAATACCTGGCATTTCATCATATGACCAAGCAAAGACATCTCTAAATTCGCGAAAAAGAGCGTTATATATTTCCAGTTCTGAAGGGGAACAACCTTTGCCGACATAAATATTCTCTACAACATCTGTTTTAGTCGAGATATTTATGGCTATAGTCTCTTCAATATTGGATAAGTTTCGCTCGGAATCCACCGTATTTACAGTATTTGTTAGGAATTCAAAAACTGAAGGGTGATAAAGGTCACTTTGAGTATCTTCTTCATATTCCGGAAGAAGGGAACGATGGTGGTGATCATTCCATGGTGTCCCCTCAATCAACATTGATTGTAAGATTCCTTCATCAGTCCCATGTACTTTCGACCAAGGATCTAATGGGGTACCATATTCTCTAGACCTATCTACCCAAACGCTTGACGAGCGCTGATTTGGGTTCGCCTCCCATGCTTGAAACATTGATTGCTACAATATTTCTAAAGGGCTTGGGGGCAAAACCACTGCATGATCCATGTTGACATTGTCTTTTGCGACCTTCGTGGAAGATATCATGTTGCAGGTTGCTACAAACGGTACATTTCCTATAGGAGGTGGTAGCGCGAAAGTTCCCATCAATGTGGGGTCTTTCAGTAATCCTACTCCGATATCTTGAATTGAATGGTTGCTCTCATGGATCATGGGAATGCTTCCTGTAACTTGTGAACCATCAGGGAGGAAGTTTTGTTGGTCGACGACCGTAATCCCTCCTTCAAACGGGAATGCGATCTTCCTAAAATAAGTTGACACAACGGCTGCCATGGCATAAATCCATGGTCTACCCAGTAGGATGTTATAGTCAAGATTTCCATCAATGACTTCAACATCAATTTCTACTGTTTTTCCTCCTAGTTCAACTTTCAAGTTATTAAGGATACCGTATGGGTTATAAGTCCTTCCGTCGAAAGCTTTTAATGTCGTCGATGATCGCGACAAGGTTGGAGATCCTAAAGTTTTCCAGCAACTCATCGACATAATACATGTTGATGCTCCCTCGTCAATAATTGTTCTGTGAACAGTTTTGTTGAGGGCTTTCACTTGAATAAGGAAAGCTAGTTGAGCTGGTAACTGAGGATCATATCCTTTGTGATCAAAGGATACAAGATTGGAATCCTTAGGATCAACCCCACCAATAGCCGATAACAACGCCTGCCTTTGGGATGGACAATTTTGTAGTACCTCAAGAGTCGACATAGCGGATGGCGATTGTGCCAAATCTTCCACTATGTTATAATGCTGCGCCGCTCTGGCGCGAGGATTAAATGTCGACTTGTGTACTACACCCTTTGGCGGTTTTATTGTTAATTCAGGAATGATGGGTGGTACAACTTCTGTCGAAGTTGTTGTCGAACTACTTGGTTGATCTTTACCTTTTTCGTTCGACAGCTGAGGATTCCCATAATCTTTGTTCCTTGTCGAAATCAAAGCATCATTCTGCTGTTTTGAAACCGACAACATAAGTACTTGCGATGGGGAAGCATTTCCACTATCAACCAGATTTTGACCTGGGTTGGGAAACGGATCAGTCAACACAGCTGAGGTTTGGGAACTTTTAAAGAACCTCTTTAACTCAGCTTTGAATGGGCAATTCCTTGTGATATGATCCTCATCATCACATATTTGACAGGGATAATTTTGTTTCCCTTTCCCAGGAGGGTTTGAAGAATTTTTTCCAGGGGATGACTCACCCTGTTTTTTCTTCTTCCCTTTTGTTTCTTCTTGCTTCCTGGTTGATTGGTTTCTTTGCCCTTATCAGCTGATACGACATTTACTTCCGAAGCAAGAATCTCTTCTTTTGCATTTTGATCCGAATTCTTACGGGCCTTCTTTGATGAAGCCTTTATCGATTTCGCGTTTGCTGTGCCAATCACGCCATCACCGGCATGAGAGTCACTATTTGATTTAGGAGGGGGAGGAATTGAAAATTCCGGTCTAGGAGTGTCAGGTATTTTGTCATAGAGCGTGCTGGACTGAGTATAAACTAAGTCCAAATACTGTGCACGAGCGATAACTTGCTCCTCTGTTACGACTCCCCCCTTGGCCACATCTTCCGTTATAGCAGGAAGTAACGACTTTATAAACCATTCAGCTAACAGCTGATCGGGAACATATGTTTTCACCATCCTACGACGACGACGCCACTCATGTATATGATCAGATATATGGGTGGCAGTCGTCTGTTTGAAGTTGGTTAATATTTCTGTTCCCGTTTCATACCTTATCGGTAATTGAAAATGGGTTAAGAACGTCGTGGCTAGGGAGCTAAAATTGTCGAAAGAGGCTCTCGGTAATTCAATATACCATTTAGCCGCTGGACCTGTCAATGTCCTCTGAAAAAGGCGAAGTCTTATCGAATCGTCATTTAGGGTGTTCGACGAACACCACAGATGAAAGGTCATCACGTGATTCGATGGGTCTTCACCTGGATTTCCATTGAATTTAGGCATGTCAGATGGAAGTTTATGAGGAATCGCTGGCCACCAAGGGGCATAAGCAATCGGATCGTTGGTTAACCGGTGTAAATCGGGTAACTCTAAAGTCGCCACGAATGGTAACTGTTGATTCAGGTTAGGCGAAGCATAACCAGGGTACGATGGAATCGCTTGGGCAGTGGGCCTTTGCATACCAGCATAATGTAATTGATGTTGGTATGACTGATACGGTTGGTGGACTTGACCACTGTAAAGTGGTTGGTTTTGACCGTTTTGGATATACGGTTGTCCACTGTTCGCAAAGATCTGCTGCTCAGAACCTTGGTACACCTGCTGGAATTGTGGTTGTTGGTATTGCACTAACCATGGTTGTGAAGCCATGTTTTGTTGTGCTATGCTAACCGTTGGACCGAGGTGTGGGGTAATTGTACCCGTTTGGACCTGTGTCGCCCCACCAGTTGGCGATTGTGGTTGTGACCCATGGTCAAGTGGCTGTTGCATTACAACCTGAGGTTGACATGCAACAGGCATCGCTTGAACTTGTGACACTGTTACAATAGCCGGTGTGGTTGGGATGTTCGTCATAGGTACACACTGTTGCATAGAATATACAACCCTTGGTTGTTGAGGTAGCATAGGTACCCAACTACTTGATGCAATTCCAGTATAACCTGAATACTGTTGTGAACTCACGTATGGGTACCCTCCCGGAGGGGGTAATGAAAGGGCATACTACCCCCCATACGGTAGCAATCCGGAACTCAAGGGGATTGATTGTCCTTGGGGACTGGATTGCCCAAATTGACCTCCAAATGGATCAATTTGGCGAGTCTCAACATAAGAGTTGCCGGGTATTACTCCGGATGAACAAACTGGAACAGACCATACTGTCGAAATAGTCCCTTGGTGGACTCCTTCTAGCTGTTGTGAGCTAGTTGGGACAGCTGGTATGCCGGCAAACATTGTCGGAGTGACGGCAGGGGCTTCTGCTGTCGCCGTGTCATTTGACACAGTCCTAGATGATGACGGTTGTTCAGACATTTTAAGTCTATCCAATAGATTGCCTAGCGATTCTACAGGAACTTCCACTTGTGGTGGATTAACCTCTGATGAAGGAAATAGAGTGACCCCGACTCCAAAATGAGTTGGAGTACTTGCTTGCGGATCCTCTGCAATTTCCTCTATCGCAATCAAACCCGGTGGAAGAGGAAGACTGTCAGGTCCGTAAAATATTTCTGGTGCCGAAGAAGTGGTTGTTTCGACAGCGACAGTTGTTTGAGGAACAAAACTCTCTGGACCGGTTACTGATGGAACTGGTTCAGTTATACAAGTATTTGCCCCCAGACTAGGATCAGTATTACTGTCCTTCTGTAGCTGTTGAACTTCTTCTATAGAGGCAGGGTTTCCAAAAATGTTTGGAGTAACCGGAACCTCAGATGTAGTTGGAACACTTGTTCTAACTTTTATAGGAGATTTTGAACCGGTTAAACGAGTTCGCTTTGTCCGTACTGTTTTCGATTCCGGAGACAAAGACGGTTGACTCGTAAGCCTCCGCGAACGACGGGGTTTCAATTGAATTTCTTCCACGATTGCGGATTACTCGATCAACCAAAATATTAAAAGGGGAAAATTGTGTTTCTGAATTGAATGAATTTTATTAGACGCTTTTAGACACAACTTGCTTTTTCACTTTTTAAGAGTCGAGAAAAAGCTAAAGATGACTCTAGTCTCCTTCGATGTTTTAACGAGCCCGAAGTGACAAATGCTTGGGTGGACTTTTTCAGTTATAGAGTTTGAAAAAGGCCAAAAGAAACTACTCTGGAGATCTAGGCAGAGGGTGTGCCAAACCTTTCGCAAAACCACAGAATACGTTTTACGGTACGGGTGGTCGATCTTCGTGAATGCTGTGTTCACTGTATTGCGATCAGTAGGGCGGCCGACATGGCTTCCTATGGATAAAAGATATATGCCTATAGGGGTCTCCCAATATATACGCGACGGTACGTGGGAGCACAAGTCCGTATTAGTGCCACCGACTCTCAGGAGGAATCACCCACCTTCTTCGAGATCGACAGTCACTACGTTTAACGACGCCGGAACACGTCTCTAGCTTAGACCTCTATGTGTTTGCGTTATGTTTCAAAGCGTTGTTAGGTTCATTCAATATATTTTAAGTTGATCTTTTTAAAGTTTGCCTTTCAAGGTTCACCACGAGATGTATGATACAAATTCCTAAATGCAGTCTAAGATGAGAAGCAAGCATTTCAAATCTTTTAACTTTGAAAATCCTAACTACTGAGGGAAAAGAAAGACATCATCTTTTCACACAGATCATAGAGCACCCATTAATGCACTTTTTCCCTAAATCAACATACAAAATTATCAAATGCAAAATGCACAATGCAGGTATTTCTTTTCTCTTTCTTAATGTTGGTGTATTACAAAAAGAAAGCTGTTGTATAATTTTGAATTCAATTTCAAGTGAAAGCAAACAAGCTTTTGTCCAAAATCAAAAGACACCTTAAGATTTACTTGTTTCGACACTAGAAATATATAAATTCAAACCATATGACGAAAGCAAAAGCTCAATCAGCTATGAACAGCAAACAAACTAACTCTTAAGATCAAAACGACACTTATCACAGGTCTAGATCTAAGAGGCCACAGCAAGACTAGTTCACTTTTCGTTATGGGAAACTGCAAATGATATAAGAAATACACAAAGAACAAACACAGTTTCTTTATACAACCGAGGCGGAATAGTGGTAAGGAAAGTTGGTTTCAGATAGGTACATTGACTGATAACAGGCTGCAAAAACAAGGATGAAAACAGGGCAATAAACAGGAGGGAACCCCAGTAGCACTAGGCAAAACTGGTTCAGCGCAGGTAGTACACTGGCAGTTTGACCTTCAGCGCAGGTAGCCCCTTTGGGACCTGCGATGAAATGCAGACTGCCTTCACAGTGCCTGCAATGAAGAGATAAAATTCACAGTTTTTGGCCAAATCAGAAGCTATCAATCAAGTACACACTAAAGGGTAATTAGGAGGATGAAAAGCTATCACTAAGAGCTATTCAGAGTCCTTGTGGATCAGCTCTTCAAATCATAAACATGCCCAGAAACTGAGCTAGAGTAGCTGCCCTCTACTTTGCATTTGAAAGATCCAAATGCAGTTCGATTCGGTACTCCCTGTGTTTATGAAATGAATAGCAAAAACACAAACAACCAACAAGATACGATCCCCAATGGAGTCGCCAATTTGTTGTTGGGAAAAGTATCCAATACGGAATGACCCTATCCCACTCTAAGGGTGATAGTACCTCAGCAATAATCGAAGCAAAGCTATCTAAGATTTCTTCTTTATGAAAGTAAAATAGGGGAGAAAGAGGTCCACTAACCGATGTCTTTCGCTAATGGTTGATCCAATCTTCTCTCCTTGCTGCTTGCTCCCAGCTCCTTGCTCTTTCACTGGCCCAGCTACACCAAGATCCTGCAAAATGGCAAGAGAGGGAAACTACAAGAAGTATACATTCATAATTGATTCAAGGATTAGAATAAATCAAATACACAAGTATAACAATACACCATTGAGACACATGCATATAGAAGAATCTCAAATGCTTTATTAATGGAAGAAGTAAAGTTCAGGAAGTGATACAACCATAAAAGGCCCAATCCAGCATCACCTCCCAGCAGAAAGAAATCTCCTCTTCACCTCCTTCAAAGCAAATCACCCAATAGTTCTAAACTCAAACCAACAGCACTTCCTTACATTCACAAGATTCCAGCCCCCCTAGACCTCATGAGAGAGCTCTATATATAGGAGTTTTGGAGAAAGGATGAGTCAGCTTGTAGCTGGCATGAAGCTGACTAGTGTCCTCTCCCACTTCAGTTATTCTTCAGTTCTTGAGTCCACTTGGAGGTTCTTGCTTCCACTTGGAGATCTAGACCCTCTCACTCATCACCAGTCGAATTCCCTGATCCAAGTGTCATTTTGGAAGCTTCCTGGGCATTGACACCTTGAGGAATGACTGTGCCACTTGTCCCAACTCGCCCAGCACAGGTAGCCTTCTTTGCAGTTGACATTCAGGCAGGTACACAGTGGAGCAGTTGACATTCAGCATAGATGCTCAGTGGAGCAGTTGACATGATCCAGAATTAACTTGTTTTTGAGTGTTTTCAGGTGGAGAACTGTTACTCAGTGCTGTGGTTTGCTGACCTTGTTCCTCTAGGGGTAGGAACAACATGTTTAGGGACTTTGGATCCCTCAGATTATGGACATTTCATGCTTCATGATGTAAGGCACAAAAATGTCTATAACAGAAGGTCTACGACTGGATTTTGTGGACCCTGAACAAACGAATTAGCTACTTACGTGCACCTTAGATTACTCTTAGATCAGTATGTACTCAGATCTACCCAAGTGTTCAATAAACCTAACAAAAAGTGTTATGATCTTCGTGTAATCACTTAACATTAATTGTGTTCAGTTAATAAGACGGATCCAACAAATTCGTGCATTAATACATCTTTATTTCATAAATACGTTATTCATTACAACATATATCACAATCATAAATAACATAAGTACATAGATAAAACATAGGAATTTCTACAACAACCTTCTTTATTGATCTTTAGTATAAGTTTACAGACTCAAAACTTCCCTACGCACTTTGCTGTAGGGGTCCGTGCACTCAACTGTTGACACTACTCTAGGCCTCTGTACACTCAGCTACAAAGCCTTTTCCCCCTCTAAGACTTACTTTGCTCCACTAACTCTCTAGAATCCTTTCGCTGTACCCATAGAAACACACATAAATCTGCCTTAGACTCTCTAAGAGACACCTATTTATACAATCCCCTGGTCCGCGAACCATGGGTAGATATTCCAAAAGCGACTAAAGTTTACATAAATGAGGGTAAAAACCCTTTTTGACTGTTAACTAACTATGCACTCTGCGTCCACAATTCGCGGAGACTTTACATCTTTTTACATCAAAACTTGGGCTTTTGCCCCAAAACTGACCTAGGAGACCCCATCCCAACAGGCCCCCAACACAAAGGTCGTGACTCACCCTTGAGTCACTTGGTTGGCACAGTGATATTTATATGAAGATCCCCCATCTCCACCTACACAACTGCTACCTCAACAACACTTTGTGTAGCTGCCTGCTTGACTTGTTCGTCCAGTTGTTCCATAGTTGGTACTTCACCGACTAGTTGATCTTCTGCTGTGTGAGTTGCAAGTTCATCAGCTTCTCCTGAATGTTGGTTGAGAATTTCTAGGCTTCTTCCAACCAAGGAACCAACCTAGACTTAGGCACTAATTCTTTTTTTTGCGCTGCTTCCACTTATGCAAGGAGTTGCTTCCCCTCCTGCAACTTGGCAAGGCACTGTGCTATAACAATTGAGCGTGTCGTCACCCTAACCTCGTCATACTACTTTTGGAGCTTGCAGATCTTTGTACTCAATATCTGCAGGTTGGGATCTTCCTACAGGGTTGTCACCAACTCCATTGCTTGTTCAAACAAAGTTGTGCTATCCACCACTGCGACATCCATAGTAGCCATCCCTTCCTACGACTTGAGTTGTAGCTCCATGATTTTCATATTGAGTTCAAATTGAACTCTTTCCACCTCTACCTTTGCATCGTGGATGCCTGGAGCTAGTTTTTGGATCTTGACCTCTAGCTGTGCATCCTCAAGTATGTGCAACTTTGGCACTGTTTTGCATGCCTCTGCAACCATGACTTCCAACTGGGTGCTCTGCACCTGGATCGTATCCCTTTCCTTTAGGACCTGCGTCTTCTCGATGAACATTTTCTCATTGTTCACCTAGTACTTTCTTATTAAACTGAGAGCCTGCTTCTCCCGCGCTATCAATTCCATTGTCACTCCTATCTATAGTGCATGAAGAAACTCATTAAGGAGCACTACAATATTGAGGCCAATGTTCTTTAGGGTGCCAACGATGATATTGTCATCAGCCGATTCCATGCTTGGGGACTCGTCTGGCAGAGAAACTATCCTCAGGTCCAATGTCCTGACCAGTTCTGCATCCTGACTTGTCCCTAGTGCCAGGCTCATCTGTGCAGCACTCACTTGTCCTGTGCCCACTTGTATTCTACTAGTTTGGATCTACAGCTCGCACAAATCATTCTGAACATTTCCCAACAACTGCCTGCACTATTTCTTGAATTGTTGCAATAGTTTGGTGGTAATGTTGTGCACTTCTTCCCCGATCTTGTCGAGATCACCCTCCATCCCCGATCTCGTCGAGATCGCCCTCCGTCCCCAATCTCGTTGAGATCGCCCTCCGTTAGCGTGATGGGATCCACCTGCGTTTTATATGATTTTGTCTTCTTCTGGGAACCCTCCTGCTAATGTTCTCTACGCTTCCTTATCTGGAATGGGGTGCTCTGCCCTTCATCGCCTCCACCACCCTGCGTCGACTTCTCTTCCTCCTCGGTGTGAGAAAAAACTAGGTGGAAGGTATAAGACGGTTGTTTGGGTGATAGTATATGGTAGGAATGTAGAATTAGTATAGAACTGGTTCCTAGCTCTAATGGGTGTTTGATGAACTCATCATGCACACGAGAGCTCCTATGGTTGTAGGAATGTCATCCAGCAAAGGGGGGTCTCTAGGGTGTGTACCGAGGAGCGTTGTTGGTTTAATTGTCTAGGTTTGAATTCAATGAAGGTTGTGATCAACTCTGGGGAATATCCTACGAAATTAGCACACCATCAAGGGTGGTGGATATATTTTTATCATAGTATGTGAGTTGGTCAACCATAACAATTTTTCCATCATGAGGGAACATCATTATACATAAGACGAAATATGCCACTGTAGTCATTGCATACATGTAACTTTGGTCAAGAAGGATATTTTAATCCAATTGTGCGTTTAGAACTTTGATGTCAATGAGCATATTTTTACGGCGAGTTGCACCCGCACATCTTGGAATAGGCCTACGGGGGCCAAAGGGTGTCCATTGTAGGCTCTGAGAGAAATGTCATATAGTTTGAGTTCGAGATATCCAAGTGTTTTTCAAACTATTTTCGACAAGATACATGTAGATGCTCCTTCATGAATGATGCAATGGTGGATGTTGATATTCTGAATTTTGACCAGAATTTCAAAGGCGCTATTGATGGAAGACAAGGGGCAACATTAACAAGTCAAAATATATTAAAATAGAATCAGAAGGTTCAACTTCACCTAATGTGACAAGTAACGCTTTCCACTAGGTTGGGAATGTTTTCAAGACTTCCAATGCCGACATAGCTGAGGGACATTTGGCTAAGTCATCGACTATGTTGTAGTTATGGGCTAATTCATCGACTAGACCAGTTGGGTAGCCCCAAATAGTAACACATGCATTGGAACTAAGCAAAACCACCTCTGAATCGAGTCTCTAACGTGCTCGAGTAGTCTTTTACGTGGGATGATGAAGGATTTGAAGCACCCTAAAAGTCAAATTATATGTTTCAAATATGTATCATGACCATGGCAGCTTATGGGATGCCTACCCCTAATGGTCCTAACCTGAACTATAAATTCTTTTATGGCCTTTGTGTGGAAATTTAGTTGGTTCAAGTTATCATTGCTTTTAGGAACCTTACTTCACTTATGTTGTGAGAATATAAGTAAAAACAAACTAAGTACAAAAAGCTCTGGAAACTAGATTTCTTTTTGTACAAAGTTTATAAAATCTTAGTGTGTGATGTGTAATGTATGTGCAAGTGGCAAAGTGAACATACAAAGTGTGACAAGATGTGGATATTTGATGATCCTTTACAATACACTCTAATTACACTAAGTTTTGATTGTTCCTTGCACGAAAAAGAAATAATGTGTGGATAATGGGCCACTTTACTCTTTCCCTTTTACACTATGTGTGCCTAAAGGGAGATGGAAAACTCAATTGTTTTAAGAGAGATTTCATATGCAAGCCCAGGTTCATCCAAAATATGTAAGGAAAGCAGAGATTACATACTTTATATAGTAACACTTGGTCCTAGTCCCAAAAGCTAATGAAATAAAAATGCTTTAGTTAGTAACAAGATTTGTGGATAATGGGCCACTTACTCCTTTGCTGATTAAGTTATGTGATTTGTGAAAAATAACAACATGTATTGAAAAATATATGTGGAATGTGGCAACTTATTTTCCCCCCTAATTAATATATGTTTGGAATGTAAATAAAAATAAAATATTATCAAATTACTCTACTAATAGTGATTAGTAAAGCAACTAGGCAATCTGAACTAATTGGAAAAAAATTGCAGAGGTGAAGGCAATTCACTAAAGGTTGCCATTCACATAGGAAAGAAAAATTACAATGTTTTTTATGTTCGATGTAAACCGCGTAGGTTTTCCTATGAACAAAGGCACATGCGCGTTTGTCTCGACAAAATCCATGCGATCGACAAAAAAAATTGAACAGTCGGGCTTTCCAACCGAAAATAGGTTGTGCAGGTCTTGCAGAAATTCCAGAGAAGTGATGAATGCACTAAGAAGTGATAATACATAGAGAAGGACCTACAAAAACAATCACTAGAGTAAATAAAATAAAATAGTCGAGTTTCCAAATCTGTAGTGGTGTTTTTGTTGCTATGGGGTACCAAAAGATACCTTCTTAGCAGTTGGTTATTCCCTGTAAAGAAAATACAGATAGTTGGTTGTTGTTACTGGACAAACATGAGAAAAGAAAGCACTGTAAATGGTCAAAATAATGCGTACATAAACATAAATTAAAAATAGAAGATAAACACATAAACAATTCTTAATGAAGCAAACAAGTCAACAAAGTAATGGAAAAGGGCTCCCTTTATTGATTGTTGAATGTAGAAGAGACATAATTGATGAATGCTTAACCCTTGGAGAGAATTATTTGGGAAATGGTACTAAAATATCATCAACAAGGAGGTTCCTTTCCTCAATATCTTTGCAAGCTTATCCTTTCTTTCAAAAGATTACGAAGACTCTCTCAATGGTGAAATACTCTTCCACTAGAATGCTAGATTGCTAAGGAGAAATTTGACCAGGATAACAATGCTCTACTTCTTCCTTAACAATGGAATGCAAGATTTCTTGGGAGAAATTTTGGTAGCATAACATTTCCCTTGTTTTCGGTCTTCAAATGACATTTTTATATAGAATTTTGAATTCTTCTTCCCTCTCTTGGTCCATTAATGAGAAAATTGCTTATGAGTAGGACAAGAGTATCCCTTGGGGGATGCATATCTCTAGGTTGACTCAAAATAGGTTGTCCTTGACTGGTACATGTTAGGAAATCCCATCTTCCAAGTGTGTGAAGTGGTCCTAGAATACTGATTCAAAATTTTGTTTGACCGCATGGCTATCGAAATAAAAACTACGTGGTCACTAATTTCAGCCTTTGGATGGGCTGCACAGGTAAATTTTATAATTGAAACCTTTGGAGAAGTTTTGATTTTTGTACTTCATGATGTTTTCAACTAGAAAGTCTTCACCTTTACATTTTTTTGGACGAATTTGGGCATCATTTTGATTGTACAAATGTGTGCATGATTTTTCCGTGTTAACACTTGTGCTATTGACTTCATGAACTCAAAAACTAACTTTAATTGAAAAAATAAATTACAGTGATGAAAAGAAGAGTTCTCAGTGGTCTCTAATATTCCTCAAGATTGTTTCCTAGGCATAGAAGAAATTGTGAAGGATTAATAAGAAAAAATCAGGCTTAAATATCAATTATGTTAAAGTTTTGATGAGTTATGTGTAGTGCTACAAGATGCCACAAGATTGCTACAAGATGTTATAGGATGCCTTGTATTGATACAAGATTTCATTCGAGAGCATTTGAAGGGCTTAAAAAGGTGATTTGAAGGTGAAGAAGGATGGTAGAAGGCTAGAAAAAGACATGAAAGGCTTTTCCAATCTTATTACCCCTTAGGATTCCATCTTGCATGAGGGAATGAAAACAACAACCTCTAACAAATCTGTGATGAATTTTCTATGAGGAGAATGCTTGAAGAAATGGAAGAAGAGTGTTGATAGTAGGGTTACAAATGAAAATTATAGTGCTCTTCCCTGCAAGCCAATAGTATCACCTACACACAATAAGGTTACTCAACTAACAAAGTATCAAAATCCAAGGAATGAAAAAAATACTTAACCATAGAAAACTAAATGGTAAAGGAAAGGATGAGTTGAATTTTAATCAATATCTAACTATTGCATCAAGATAAAGGAACTAATTTTTTGTGATTGCCATTACAAAAGTTACAGCCAAACTTTTCAAGACTAGTGATTGCTAAATTTGCAGAGGAAAACTTTTAACATATATAATTTTTGCAAGGAGGGAAACATTACAAAACTAAGTGCATAAAAGAAAAGGCATAAGAAAAATATACAAGGGAGAGAGACTGGAGTGCTTGGGTTGGGCCCTAACTCAAAGGAACTCAACCCTCTAAAACACACTTAGATTGAAGGAAACAAAATTCTTTTCATTGATGTCAAAAAGTGTTCAAATACATGACATGGAATTGAAAATGACAAGTAACAAGCTCCTAGCTCTATCAGTCACTATTCTCCTCTAATAAGTCGAATCCTACCGAGCTCATGGGTTGAGGGGGAAGCCTTCTTGGAAGAAGGGTTGATTCCCTCCAAAATATCTATAAAAGTGGATCTAGTCCCCTTAGATACTTGCAACCACTGAGTGTAGTAAATTCCATATAGCCAACCGAGTTGTTTGTGAGCTAATGTAGGGAACGAGCCTCCTACATTCCCTATTGTTGGTCCCTAACATACTTCTACATAATAAATACTCTTTTTCCTACACATTCAACGTGTTAGGCTATGATATGACAAATATTCCTTAATCTCTCTAATGAACACATTATAGTAAAAAAAAGATGTCATCAAATGCAAAGAGAGAGGTAAATGCATGTTGAAGGCTGATGAGATGGGCCTTGATTGATACCTATTTAGGAGACCCATCATCACCCCATAATGAATATTTTTCTCACCCTTTTAGAAACTCAGCCACTTAATTTAATCTCATTCATTTCCCTGGTAGCTTCCTTGACATCCTAAGGTACATCAAATGGAATTCCCTCTTGAGGGCAGAAACCTACATTTTTCTCTATTTCTGCCCATTATTCTTTCTCTTATGCCTACTCTCTTCTTTCCTGTAGTCCCAATAGCAAATGATGGCTGAATTTGAGCCCAATACAACTGATTTTTAGCCTTTGAACAACTCTCTTGTACAAGGGTGTCCTTTCCAAGGAATTTCTTGGTCCCTTTGGAGAGTGGTATTCTCTGATTTTTAGGTTATGTGGTAAAGAATGTCATCTCCTCTGAAAATCCTGTAAAATCTTGGTTCCTAATAACTTTAAAAATATCTTCAAAGTGTAGGATGGGTTGTTCCTATTTTTGTATGTAGGATGGTTCCAATCTAGGGTCTTTAACAATGAGTCTATTATTGTTGGTGACAAGACTAGGGGCTCTCAATTCTGCTTTGATTTGTAAAGGCTCATTGGTCTCCCTAGTCATGACCCTTTTGTCTCCTCATCCTTGCTTCTTCATGAGAAAGCCAAGAGGTAAATTGCATTAGTTTTACATCCCCCATCCTTGAGTTGGGATCCCAAAGGTTCATATAAGTCAATATCGGGTTACACATATAGAATTCAACCATTCTAGCTTTGTCCTCAACACTAGATTTATGATAGAATTCAATAAAAAAATTCTGATCTTGGAAAGGAAGTGAACCATATTGTGCTAGGTTATTGATATGAAATTTAAGCCACTATTATTTGAGGAACATTTTATAGGTTCTTGATGGTTTCCTGCATTAAATGGATTCAATATCCAAGCTTCCCATGGTGGCGAGTTGCTCATATTTCTCTTGCATCTAGTACCTAAGTCTCTTGTTTTATATTTGCAACTACTCTCTCATATTTACCTCTCTAAGTCTAAATTCAACCATCTCCTCACCCATCTTTTTCATCTTCTCTTCCATTAGACCCACATCCTCAAATCCTTTGGATTTTGTAATTTGCATCCATCGATGGCTTCTACCTTTTTCTTTCTCTAGCTCAAAGAGGATTGGGATTCCAAACTTGGTAGGTATTATCTATCCTGCTTCAAAAATATTATAATAGCACCCAAGGTGTGATTGGGGAGATGGTTCTTGCAACACTTATGACCCTTCACCTCCTTCCTGTAGTTGTGTATCACCTTCCTATAGAATTGTCTTGCCTTCCTATAGCATGGCAGGTCCCTCTTGCAGTTTGAGCGTATGTTTAGTGTTAGCTCCCCCAGTGCTTTGATTCTTATGTGAGGTTTGGGGCTATTTTCCTTTGTCTTTGAGGGAGGTTATTTCTTTAGTTTGTTTCTTATCTTTCTCCAATTATCTCTCCTGGTGCCTAGTTAGCCCCTCAATGGTGATGGGGGTTGTTGAGGAAGGTTGAGGTTTTCCTTGCTTAAGTCTATTGCTTCTCCTCTTCTTGAAATATATAGGGCCTTTCCTTGGCTTCCTCCCCTTTGGCTTGACTAGTGTACTTAAGGGTTCCAAGGTGGAAACCACTTCTTCTTTATTATTTATCTTTGAAACACTTGCTTTCTTCTCTCTTCTTCTTCTTTTATAAGGTATGGAACATTCCCTAATGACCTTTGGGGTTCCTTGTTCTCCTGCTTGTGCCACAATAATATTGGATGAGTCCTTCTTGGGAATATTTATTTTAGTAGGTAACTTTTTTCCTCCTCCTTCCTTTATATTCTTCTCTGATTTTTCTTCTTCCTCTTCTTCATTAACCTCTTCTTTCCCTTTTGCTTCTACTTCTCCAAAACCATTATTTATTGTCTCTCCAAGTTGTAACAAGGCTTGGGTTTGAGACTCAATCAAATCCTCCTTGTCCATATCCTATACAAAATTTTTCCATGACATAGGAATTTGAATATGCTCCAGAGCATCCATGACAATGAGCCTTTGAGCCCATGGCAAGTTATATACTGATGTTTCACCCTTCTTACTCTTTAGCTCATCTCTACTATAGGTTGGGAAAGAACATGGGGAATGTTAAATATGATTGGGATAAGAAAATCCATCTGGAACCTTAGATGATATAACAACCTAAATTGATAGGCATAGAAAACAATGAGTCTCCCCTCAAAACATACATATTTTAGAACGTGGTATGCTACTTCATCCCATGGATAGGGTATAATTTCTCTCCTAACCCTTCCCTTGGAGGTTCCTTTGTGAATCTAGAATTTTGTGGTTTAAATTGCTTAAGTTTGGGCTATTTTTCATCCCTATGGACAATCTTGTAGCGCCTAAGCATGATCTTGTAGCACACAGTCTAAATCCTTTAGTATTTGGCTCAATCCTATAATAGTTATATCCCAATCCTATAGCCTCCTCTGTAGTAGTCTATAAGACCTATAGTATAGGTAGCACCACTCCCAACGATGGTAGTGGGCCTCTTTACCCATTCCCTTGTTCACGAGAGAAGCAAAACACAAACTACTTCTTTTCATACTGATCAATATCCTATAGTTGTTTTGGGACAATCCTATAGCAATTTAGGAATGTGGCAGAATTTGGTGAGGAAGGCCATCTGATGATGGGGAAAGTTTGGGGAAAATCAATGAAGGGGTGGAGTGTATTCAGAGAGATATTTTGGAGGATAATAAGGTGAATTTTTGAAGCTTCTCCCTTATTTTCTTACCTCCATTGATTGTCACTGGAACCTTGCAAAAATGTTAGAAAAAAATTGTAAGGGTCTCCTTTTCTCTTATTTGTGTTTTTTTTATGTTTTTTCTTAAGACTTGTAGGTTGCCTCAAAGGAGGTTTTAAATCTACAAGACTACCCCAAGTCCCTCAAAGGAGGTTTTCACTTGGGGATATTTTATTTATTTTCATCATTTTTTATTTTCTTTTTCCATACCCTTGGATTGCCTCAGGGAGGTTTTCAGTTCAAGAGCTTGCCTTAGGTGCCTCATGGAGGTTTTCACCTTGACTTTAATCCATTTTTCTCTTATTTTTTTTCATTTTTTCTCTTATTTTTTTCTTTTTTCCATTTTCTTCTCTAGTGATCACAGTCTCGATGGATTGGGAGCATTGAGACTTCCATTCACATTTATTTATCTTCTTATTAACTTGGTAAACCCCTCCTTTGAAAGAGGTTTCTTGTATAGTTTCAACATATAACCATTGAATAATAATGGAAGTTTTTCCTCATCAATTGTTTTGATCTCGACAAAACCATTTTCATAACACTTTTCCACTAGGTAGGGACCTAATCATGTTGTCATCAAAATTCCCTTGAATTCCTTGAATCTTGAGTCATACAGGAGGGCCCAATCACTCTCCTAGAAGGTCCTTCCCTTGATGTGTTTATCATTCCAAATATTCCTATATAATTGGACCACCTCAGTATGCACGAGAGTTTGCAATACAAGCTTATCAAGAGCATTGAAATGTTGCAACCTCTCCTGCTGAGATTTGGTGATGTTTAGGTTCAATCGTGCTTCCATTCTTAGGGTGTTGTACTCAAATTAAATGGACAACAATGCCTTTTCACCATAAACCAGCTCAAAGGTAGTGAACCCAGTAGTGGTTTTCCATGTGGTATTATAAGCCCAAGTGGCCTCCACAATTCTGGTTGCCCAATCCATTTTGTTGTTGCTAACAACCTTGGTTAATATGCTTTCCAAAGCTCTACTATCACTTCCACTTGCCCATTTTCTTGAGGATGATAGGGAGTGGATTTATGTTCCTGATGTGATGTTGCTCCATGATTCCCTCAACCAAATTAGAAGTGATTTCAACCCCTTGGTTAGCAACCAGCTCCCTTGGGAAACCAAACTTATAGAATATTTTTTCCCCCAAGAAGTCTACCACCTTTTGCTATGTGGCTTCTTTTACTGCCTTCACTTCATCCCACTTCGTAAAATAATTAGTGCATACAATGACGTATCTCTTTTGTCCAAATGGGGGGTCAATTGGTCCAATTAAATCCATGCCCCACTTCTCAAATAGATCAAGAGTCACTTGAGGTTGTAGTTGCATTTAATCTTTTGGCATAGGATTTCCCATCCTTTGGCATTCATCACATCTAGTAGTGTACCTTATGGAATCTTGGTGTAGGGTAGGCCAATAGTATCCCGCATGTAGAATTTTGAAGGTTGTCCTCTTGGAAGAAAAATGGCCCCCATAGGTTCCATCATGACATCCTGAGAGTATGTCAAAGAGATCATCTTCCCTTACATACCTCCTCAATGTTAATTTGGAAGCTCAGTGACAAATTCCAAGCATGGGATGATATTCCTCTTTTCGAGAGAACCAATTTTGACTATTGAAGTGCCCAATTTGGATAAGGGAAAGTGTATTTTTGAATTAAAGCCCACATGTGCACATTTTATCAGGTTGGCCCTAAAGAAAATTGGACCCCCTTGTAAGGCTATAGATACAAGTGACCTCAAGCCCATTTGGACATCATCTTGGATCATTTCTTCTATTCTCTTTATTGGTTTTTGCTCACACAGGTCTGAGGCAGGTTCCCAGAGATTGGCTCGAATAGGTCCAAAATTGTAGGGTATGAAACTCGCACGTGTGTTGTAGGGTTTTGTTTTCTAGCCACAGGTATGACACAAGAAGTTTTCAGTCACAACCACATGCATGTAGGCCTATGTGTGCAGTTGAAGGGTTTCATCTGCATGCACGACTCTCTGTCTATGTGGTTGGGACCTAGGGTTTGCTTTATTAGTTGACCAAAGTTTTTCTTTAGTTGACCATAATGTTCAGTAGTTGACCACAAACAGTGACAGTTGACCATTGGCTTCTGAATCATGGTTTTTGAGTATTAACATTGTTGGGTTCATCTCATAGATTTTATTTAGTTGATTTTGTTGGGTAGGTTTAAGATTGAAGATATGGATCATTATACTCTCTTTTTCTGCATCATTCAATGACAATATAATAAGAAGAAGAATTTGAAAGGGTTTTCCCCATAGTGGAGTTTTCCCTGGCCTCCGACCAATCCCAGTGTCTCTATGTGTGAATATTTTTCTTCTATTGTTCCTTTATGTTCCGCTGCATTGATGTTGATGTTGTTATTTCTATATAATTGCATATGTTGTTGAATAATGTTGTAAACTTGAATAATGTTATGGGGTTAATTTAATGTGTAAATGAAAAAATGAAATTATTAAAGCAAAGAACAATATACCCCTAAAAAAAATTAACACTCAAAATATGATTTGGGCCCAATCTGAAAAGATTGCCCCCAATCCAAGTGTTGTTGGAAAATGAAATATGGCAACAGTTTATTCATATTTTCCTTAACTTTAAACATTTCTTATGAACTTTATTTATCTTCTTGTGTTTTATTTATTAGATATTTTTCTCAAACAATTATCAAGATAAAAATAATAAAGACATTAGACACATAAATTAAGCTCCAAGGTAAGGGAAAAACCCCTCCAAGTGGAAAACCCAAAAAATATCTTCTCTTCTTATAGAATATGCTTCAAATGAGACAATCAAGACCCAATCCATAGACCAAGTCCTTAACCAAGTACCAAGCCATCCCTTCAAGAAACCCTTTCAAGTGGATCAGATCAACAAAACTTGATCCTGCTTCAACCAACTTTCAGCTACAACTTTGACCCACAACATCGAACTTGCAACTTCGAACTACAACTTCAGCCTACAACTTTGGCCCTGTAGCTGCTACAGAAACCCTAATCCAGATTTTCAATAAATCCTCCTTTGAGAAAGACATATCCTTCCAAGGTCAACAAGGTCAATAGATAATATATTCTCTTTCAACAACCTGATACTACAACTCGTTCTCCTAGAATTCAGACCTATAACTTTGACCTTCCTGGAAGCTACAGAAACCCTAGATATTTTCACGTGTGAGAGAGACAGAGCCTAAAAAAATATCTTCTTCCTTCTTATTTTATTTTATACCTTCGCTTCTTGTTTCTTCCCATCTATAGATAGAATGTCTTCTTGAGAGATCGAACTTAAGTTGGTGAGTAATAATTGAGGTCAAATTTTCTTCTTTACATAGCCTTTCCAAGGGGTCCAATCACCTTATTTAGGTCGACTTGTAGTTTCCAAGGACGACTTGTACTTTTGGAGGTTTTGGAGACTTTTTATAATTAAAATAAATTTCTTTTACAAGATACATTTTGCTCTCATGGGTCTTATAATCATGATGTTGACTCTCTTGACTCACAACAATAAATTTATGACCTAACAAACCCTAGAAGCATGAAGAACATGCTTTTCCCTATAATACCATCAATAGTGAGCATAAAACCCATGCTTTAAAATAACATTTTTTTTTGTTACATAAGATACATATTGAAATGAGTACAATAACAATTATGAAGACTGAAACTAGTTACATTTCCAACAACTGTAATGAACACTTTTTATGACAATTCTGCTCTTTTCCTTTGAGGATATATTGGGAGGTGTTGGTACCATCCCATGACCTTCTTTTCCTCCTAAAACATATCATTTGCTTACCTCTTTCCGTCATACATCTCTTAGATCCCTTGAAATTGATTAGTTAATAGTACTATAGTTATTAAAATGCATTAAAATTGATTTAGGAGTTTTATGTTAAAGAATTAGGAATTTTTGATAAAATGACTACAGGAAGTTACAACATCCTGTAATTGGTTTATTGTTTGACATGTGGCATGATAGCTAGGCTAGAGCGAAGGGTAGGGATGAAAAGTAGAATGTCCAAGCATGGACGAATACCTATCCTACAGCAGAACCGACCCTCCTGCATGCGCGGTCAACGATGGTCAAAGTATAGCATGTT
The DNA here is from genome assembly GCA_031772625.1 of Pinus tabuliformis. NCBI lineage: Eukaryota > Viridiplantae > Streptophyta > Pinopsida > Pinales > Pinaceae > Pinus > Pinus tabuliformis. The sequence goes on along the minus strand of CM062818.1, from coordinate 1,616,559,276 downwards.
GGCGACAAAGGCAACAACAACATAGCATTCTAAACTGATTTAGTTTTGTTCCTTTTTGAAATCAGTTCAGAATAGAAACATTTTAAAAAGTCATGACATGATAAAAGCGGCAACAGCCGCATCATGAATGTACATTCGTTTTGAAATGTAAAGGTTGAAAAAACATATGTAAACACAGTTCTGTGTAGTCAGTTAGTGATTATCGTTGTATCGTTTTGAAAACAGAGTTTTGAACTTAATACCAAGAACACGGTTGCAGTCATGATTTCCTTGTTGCGTTGATTCTATAATTGGTTGATCATAGTCCAGTATACCTCTGAAACGCGGACGGGCCCTGCGTTAAACTGGTATACTGTCATTTCTCTTTATTCGCAACTTAGGGTATTAAATGATATGCACATCAATTAGAATTGGTTTTTGATTTCACTAGAATGCGTATGAGTGATGTTTATGATAGTGCTTGAACATTTCATCACTGAGATCGTGAATCGTATCCTGTAAGGGATTCGATCCTTTGTTGTCTTTTAAAGCAATGTCATGAACTCTGTTATCATTTTAAAGTATGCTTACGATTTCAGTATGTCTTTATCTTTCATGAATATTAGTTGAATGCTGAGTATTTGTTGAACAGGGGTTTTATGCACAGTGTCTCCGTAAGGAGATTGAAATCTTGGTTTAAAGTGATACACAATGTTTTAATTTGGTAGATGAATTGAATGATAGTGTTTTAATTAGGTATATTAACTGAGTGACCTAAGTGTTTGGGTGATAGGTAACACACCTCAATCTTCCGTAAAGAAGTCCTGTAACTTACCATCATAACCACTTAGCTAATAATCCTTTATGTCTATATATTGTAGACGCATGCCTCTAAGTCTACGCATCCTGGTCGATAATAAACATAGCCTAATCTAGCACCCTAGATAGGACACTACATTTTGGCGCCGTTGCCGGGGAGGCGTACTTAAAGGATTTAAAAAGAAATTTTTTTCAATAAACAAAAACGAGCAAAAACATAGATTTAGAAATCATGTTCATTTATGCCTAGATTTAGAGACAATCAAGGTAGATTCATAAAAACCCCCCACCATTCAAAAACTAACCCATCATCAGGAGCAGACTCTTTAGGGAATACAACACCAGCTGAGGAAGTCACCATACAAGCATTATAGGATAAGAAAAAGTTAGGAAAAAGACTTACTCTCATCGAAAGGCAAACTTTATTAGCACATAAATCGCAGAAGAAGCACTTTCCTAGATCCTCCACACAAGGAGAAAGTAGCACAGTGACCGAACAATCTTTCTTTAATCTCCTCTTTAAGACAAGTGACACTGACACAGAGAAACCTATTAGAATGGCTGAGGAAGGAGATGGATCAGTACCAAATCAAGGACATAGAGACGAAGAGGAGTCAACTTTTAAGTTTCCTACACATGAACCACAAGAAGATGATGAGATCAAAATGAAAAACATACCTCCATCCGTGCTACCAAACTTTTATGGTATGGCTTCGGAAGATCCAGACTCATTCTTGTTCGAGTTTGACATTGTATGTCGAACATATGGCTACACAGATGATGCCCATAGGCTTAGACTCTTCCCAGCGACATTAAAGGCATCAGCCTTAAGATGGTTCATGAGGCTTGGTGAGCATGCGATAGTTGATTGGGATGGCATGAGAAGAATATTTCTAAGGAAATATCAACCTTATTGTAGATCCAAAGATTCCAAAGATGATATCTTTAGAATGAGCCAACAAGAGGATGAAACCTTAGAGGAATACTTAGAACGGTTTGTCTACAACTTACAAAAATCCAAACACCGAACTATGCCTCTTGATCTGATCCGCACAATATTCTTGAAAGGCATCCGAGAGGAATACATGGATGATCTTAACTTGATGGGAAAAGGTGACATTTCTGCCTTACGCTTTGAAGAAATCACTGAGTTATGCGAAAAGTATTCAAGGAGCAAAGCTAAAATTGGAAAAAGAACCCTGTCATCCAAAGTCACAAAATCTGCTTCAGCAAGTGTCACAAGGGCTGAAATAGGGAATATGTTAGAAGAATTTAAAACAGATCTGTTAAGCACCCTAGGGAACCAAATTGACACTCTAAAAGCTAAGAAGAAACAAGAAGATGAAGATCAGATAATGGCTATCTTCTGCCAAAAATGCCGGAAGAAACATGCCTTAAAAGACTGCCCATTAGAAAACATCCAAGTTTGTGCTTTCTGTACTGAACATCATGATATATTTAATTGTCCTAAAGTTAAGGTTTTGTAGAACTGTAATATGGCAGCTAATGCAGAGATGGAAAACGTGTATTACATGGGCACAAAGAGACCATGGCAGCCAAGGCTAGCACCTCAAGGTATGTTTCCAAATCAAAATTTGCAATTCCCTATAAATGATCAAATGTATGCTCAGAATTCATGGAATGTACCCATGCCATGGCAGCACCAAAATCACCCACAGCAACAATGGAGACCATCTCATCAATACTCTCAATCCTATCATACATATCCTCAATCATACCAACCATATTCACAACCATATCAACAATATCATCAGCCATACTCATCACATTCTCAATCATATCAGCAGTATCCTCAGCAGCAAGTTGTTTACCAACCTCAACCTACTCAACAAGCACTGCCTGCTCCTCCACCAATAAATCCACCACAACTGCAATTTCCATCTAACTCACAACCTCCCAGACCTACTCAAATTCCTGCTCAAACTGTCCCAAATCCAAATAACAGAGCAGAGAGGCCAACCTACAATGTAGAAGAGGGAACCTCATATCCCACACTACCCTTGCAAAATATCAACTTGAGGTCTGGTAGGGTACTCCACAAAGATTCTCCAATAACAGATAAGCAAGAAGAAAACATAGAAAATGAAAATGAAATGACAAATCAAAGAAAACCAAACGATGATACCAAAGATAAGCAGATGCAACCATTGCATCCACCTTTTCCAGACCGATTGATCCAAATGAAACTTCCAATGTCTATACCACAGTTTGATGTCTTAGATGAACTCAAGAATGTCTATATAAAAATTCCGCTGCTGCAAGCTATAAAAGACATTCCCATATATACTAAAGCCATCAAAGACATGTGCCTCAATAAGCCTACTAGGAAAAGGATTGATCCTCAAACCATTCATGTTATAGGACATTTAGCTAGCCTTATGACCAATACCATCTCCATGGAAAAGTATGTTGATCCTGGCATTCCCAAAGTGACCACCATCATTAACAACATACAGATTCCAAACACTTTGATAGATCTTGGGTCCGCAATAAATGTCATGACTCTTGAAACCATGAGAACACTCCAACTCATAAATTTGCAACACACAACGATTGTTCTAGAACTAGCTGATAGGTCTAAAGTGATTCCTGAAGGGATTTTGGAGGAAATAATTGTCTCACTGGACTCTTGGGAGTATCCAGTGGATTTCTTAGTTCTTCAACCCAAATCCAATCTAGGAGGGCACCCTATCATCCTTGGTAGACCATGGTTAGTGACTGCTGATGCATTCATAGGATGTCGATCGGGCAACATGATCATTTCAAGAGGGACCGAAAGAAAACAACTCACTCTTTATCCATCGGCACAATCACCACCAGTAACACACAATTTGTGGCTTGATGATAAATACAATGATAAAGAAGAAGTACAATCTGTTTTTAGCATTGACCAAATCTATGATTTCCAAGAACAAAATAATAATGATTTGGTAGAATTGTTCCTTTCTCAACCTGATATTTCTGAAAATTTGAGAAACGACCAATATCATGCTGTAGATGTACTTTTAGCCCAAAATTTTCAAGAAACATGCACCATTCAATCTTTGCAAACCACATTTCACGATATTTTTCCAATTCAATCCATCACAAACACACAGAGTCAGATCATAGAGATTAGTCCAGGGAAAACTCTGAACATAGGAAATCACCTAGACTCATCTCAGCAAGAGAAATTGATTCGACTATTGAGAAAATACCAGAAAGAATTTGCTTGGGACTACACCGATATGCATGGGATTCACCCTGACACATGCACTCACCATATTTATACAGATAGTACTATCAAACCAGTGAGGCAACCACAGAGAAGAATGAACCCCATGCTCCAGGATATTGTCAGAGAAGAATTGCAAAAACTGTTGAGAGTTAATTTTATATATCCTATTTCTGACAGTCAGTGGGTATCCCCATTGGTTATAGTGCCCAAGAAAAATGGTAAGTGGCACATTTGCGTTGATTACAGACAATTGAACAAAGCAACGCTCAAAGATTATTTTCCACTACCATTTATTGACCAAGTGTTAGACACCTTAGCTGGGAAATCATCATTTTCTTTTCTTGATGGTTTCAGTGGCTACAACCAGATCAGGATAGCCTCAGAAGACCAGGACAAAACCACATTCACCTGTCCTTGGGGCACTTATGCTTATAATGTTTTTCCATTTGGACTTTGCAATGCTCTAACTACATTTCAGAGAGCTGTATTAGCTATTTTCGCTGATTTAGTTCATGATTGTGTTGAAGTTTACATGGATGATTTTTCAGTGTACGGAAATTCATTTGAACATGCATTAGAGAACCTTGAAAGAGTTTTGAAAAGATGTATTGAAGCTAATATGTCCTTGAGCAATGAAAAGTGCTTTATGATGTTAAACGAAGGGATAGTATTAGGCCACTATATTTCTTTTCAAGGCATCAAAGTTGACCCAGCAAAAATCCAGATCATTGTTGATTTGCCAATTCCAAAGAATCAAAGAGAGGTAAGAAGTTTCCTTGGGTATGCAAGCTATTACAGAAGATTTATTGAACATTTTAGTAAAATAGCTTTACCTTTGTTTAAACTTCTAACAAAAGATGTACTTTTCAACTGGAATGAGAACTGCCAGCAAGCATTTGAAGCACTCAAAAAGAAGTTATCAACCACACCAGTCTTAAGAGGGCCTAATTGGAGCCTACCATTTCATATCTTTACAGATGCATCTGACACTGCAGTGGGTGCCCCATTAGGAGAAAAAGAGGAATCTTGTAATTATGCCATTTATTTCATTAGCAAAAATCTAACACCTGCAGAGTCAAACTACACAGTCACAGAAAAGGAAACACTTGCCATCATATATGCTGTGAATAAATTCCGACATTATATAACTGGTTATGAAGTCTTTGTACATACTAATCATTCTGCCATTAGACATTTAATGAATAAACCAATAACTAATGGCAGAGTTACCAGATGGTTATTATTGTTACAGGAATTTAACATCACAGTGTTAGATAGACCAGGTAAAGAGAATCAGGTGGCAGATTTTCTTTCTAGACTGCAAAATCCAGGTGAGGTTGTTTCGGTTGAAGATTCTTTTCCAGATGAAAATTTATTTGAAATTTCCATAGTGAATCCTTGGTATGCTGATTTGGCCAATTATTTGTCTACAGTAAGGACACCTCCACACTTTACTGCAAAGGAAAAGAAGAGACTAGTCAAATAAAGTGCTAGATATTCATGGCTTAATGGCGATTTATTTTACACTGGTTATGATATGATTATTAGAAGATGTGTAAGAAATGATGAGATAATTGATATTTTAAAATCTTGCCATGATGAACCGTGTGGTGGGCATTTTGCAGCTAAGCAAACAACATTCAAAGTTCTTACTCTTGGATACTACTGGCCGTCCATTTTTAAGGATGCCAAGAAGTATGTGAAGAGTTGTGACAACTGCCAAAGAATGGGCAGGCCAACAGCTACAGACGAGATGCCACTTCAGCCCCAAGTTCACCTAGAGCCATTTGAAAAATGGGCTCTAGACTTTATAGGACCCATTAACCCAACCTCCAATGGTAAGAAGTACATCTTAGTATGTACTGATTACGTCACAAAGTGGGCTGAAGCAAAAGCACTGGTTAGAGCCACCGAACAAACAGTGGTAAATTTCCTTTTTGAAGAGATTTTTGTAAGGTATGGAGTACCAAGGGAGATAGTGACTGATCAAGGTACTCAATTCACTTCAAATTTAGTAAAGGACATCATAGAAAAATACCAAATCAAGCACAGAAGAAGTACACCTTACCATCCACAGGCCAATGGGCAGGTGGAATCCACAAACAAAACTTTGGAAGGGATCATTACTAAAACTGTGGCAATGAACAGGAAGAATTGGGAAGAGAAGCTCAAAGATGCACTCTGGGCTTACAAAATTACGTGGAAGAATACTACAGGATTTACACCATATCAGTTGGTGTATGGTAAAGAGGTAATGCTTCCTATTGAGTTTCAAATACATACTTTTAAACTGGCTGCAGATTTTCAAATTGACCTGGACCAAGCACAACAAGAAAGAATTCAGCAGTTGAACCAGCTGGATGAAATGAGGCAGCAAGCAGAGGAAACCACAATCCTCATGCAAAAACAAAGGAAGCAGTGGCATGATGCACATATCAAGAAGAAGCAGTTCAAGGAAGGTGACTGGGCTTTACTTTTTGACTCTAAATTCAGAGATCATAAAGCCAAGTTTACCACCCATTGGATGGGCCCATACCAAATTATTCAGGCTTACGACAATGGTTCAGTCAAGCTCAAAACTATTGATGGAGAAGGTCATTCCTTTACTGTCAACGGTCATCGCCTGAAACTATACACTAAGCCCATCAGCAAGCAAAATTTTCTCCAAACAGTATCTCAACAAAGAGAGGTTGAGATACTGCAGCCTTCAGCTACAGTATCCCTGCCTTAGTTCATTTCATTTCAATTTAGAAATTCAAAAAGAAATTTAAAAAAAAAAAAAAAAACAAAACAAAATCTAAAAAAAAAAACAAACACAAAAAAATAATAATAACAATGGGTTAGATGTGAAAACCAGACTCTGGCACACTCTAACCCCGAATTCTTACTTGAAAACCAATTCGTTGGCGGGTAAGAATTCCTTTTCTTTTGTTCCCTGTTTGATTTATCAACTGAATAATGACTTGAGGACAAGTCAAAAATTTAGTGGGGGAGAGAAGCATCAGCGTTTTGTTCTTTTATCTCTCCATTGTAAATTCTTAAAGATTTCTTATCTCATCTCCTCATTGTAAATTTCCAAAGCAGTTTGTTTCAACATTCCAGATTTCAATAAAGAAGTTGTTTTGTCATTGTTTTATCTCAGAGGGACCTGGTTATAAACATTATGCAGGGGGACCTGTTCTGTCCAGAAGACCATGTTACCAACACCAGCAGTAATGGGACCTGTTTAAGACACATAAAAGGGACCTGTTAAGAGACTGTTACTTCAGGATTACTTCAACAAAGCTTCATCAAGTTTCTACAAGGATCCACAGGTTGCTGGGCACCAAGACTTCATCAAATACCAAAGATCAAGGAACCTGTATACATATAATTCTTTCTCCGGATTTCAAAGGAGCTGCATGAACATCTTCAAGATCTCAGAGGGACCTGTTGCATTTGAATCTATCTCAGGGGAACTGTTATGAACAGCAAAGAATAATCAAAAGAGACTAGTCCTACTCAGCATGCCAATGCAACACTTGAACAACCAACAAAAGTGTAATGTATTCCATATTCTTAACATTTAATTTCTTAGATTAATTTTTAATGTTGAATTTAATAACTGTGACTGTTATGATCAATTTCAAAGACACTACATTTTCCATCATCCCTTGTCTTACTGTTAATTCTTATCATCTTTCATACTCCAACCTATTTCATACCTCTAAATTCGTTACCCCCTTTTCATATCAACTTTGTTATGTCAATCGGATCTTACAGCCATACCAACATCTTCCATTTGGCTGAGTACCAATAGAAGAAGGACACGTGGTGAATTGTTCTTAGAAAAAAGAAGAAAGAAACAAATGTTAAGCAGGCTTATTCATTGTATCCCACATGGCCGAATTATGATTCCACCACCTGACGTAGCCAAATGATATAGAGGACTCCCTGAAATCATACCCCAGTACTGCATATACGCTTCCAGCGCTTCTATGATGACATCCATACAAGCAGTACAACCATTCCTCTGTTCCAAAAGACGATTACGCTATGAAGTAAGTGTAGTTGGTTATTTCACCATCATTCTCAGTTATTTCACGTTGGCATTCGACTCCAGTGACTTCCACAGTAAGGATTGAAAGCAGTGAGCGCCACAAAAGGGAAATATAGCCATTCGGGTTTGACTTCCACCATAATCACAAGACAGTCAACCGAGCATCATATGGGTTACTAAGGGAGCGACACCACCAGGTCATCAGTGTTGGGGCGGAAGACAAAAAGGTAACAAATTGAAACTTCTTTGTTGAAATTGCAAAACATAAACAGAGAAGAGTTAGAGCACAACTCTCTGCCAAAATGACCAATAGGGTCGAGCCGAGCATGTTCGACAATTCCCAGTATCACGAAGATTGCATTTCAATTCTCAAAGAGATACAGTGGCTGCCCTTTTTAGAGAAATTTCGTGGAAGTAATGAAGAGGTTACCAAACAATTTGCTTTCACATTCAACAGAGAGAAAGCCCTGATAGGTAATTTTTCATTCAGGGTTTTAGAAGACACCATAGCCCAGTCAATAGGGGTCAGCCCAGAAGGGGAGAAGTACTTCAAGACAAAGCAATTTAAAGAGAAGTCATGGACTCAATTTATGTCCAGATCTAGAGTCTCATTAGTTAATTGGAAGAAAGGCGTCCCAAGGAGTTGGCTGATGCATCCCTGGGACGAGATGGTCTATATCCTCCAAAAATTTGTAACTTGTGAAGGCCGTTACAATATTGTTTATCTGTACCATATTAAACTACTGCTACACTTGAAAAGGCAGTGTGTTATCAGTCTACCATACTTCCTATTGCAAAGCCTAACCAAGATGTCGAATACCATCCAAAAGCAGAAGGGAAATGAAGACAAGAGCTTATATCACTTTGGGTTAATTAAAATTCTTATTGAGCATGAATTGCAGAGAAGAGGGAAAACGTGGAAGGAGTTCTTAGCTGCTAACCAAATTAAAGACGAAGAGGACAAGGAAGAACCACAGGAAAACTCAGGATTCATGAAGGATATCGATGAAGAGATCCCAGTACACAAAGCAAGCAAGGTAACTCCACCTGTGAGCAGCATAAGGACTAGGAAAATGAGAAAAGAGGATGCTCAGAAAGTAGAGCAAGATAAAATTTTCACCACCTATTCAAGAAGAACGAGGAGAGCATCAAAAGCCTAGTTACAAGAAGACCAACTTGAATCCAATGCACCTATACCAATGGATATTGAGAGTAGTGCCCACTCACAACCAGGACCAGGAGCTGATATAGAGGTTGAAAGCAATAACAGGCAAGAAAAAGGTTCACCACCTCCCATTAAGAAACAGAAGAAACTGGAGAAACAAATTGAGAAATTAAAGGAAGAACTCATGGAGGCCAATATGCTGGAAAACGTTATCAAGAAAGAAAATGAAATTCTCCGAGCACAGAGTAAAGAGACTCAACAGAAGAATGAAAAGTTAAGGGAGCGAATCAATGAACTTGAGGCTGAGCAAACAGATATCTGTAAATGGGCCACTAAGTGGTACAACCAGAAGAAGACCCTTAAAGAAAAATACAAAAGATTAAAGCAGGAGCTTCATGGTCAGAAAGATGCCCAGGTGAAAAAGAATGTGGATACATTGCTGAAGGCAACAGAGGTACAGGCAGGGACAAAGTTCAAGGGAAGCACTTCGGGGTTAGCATGAGGTCATGCTAATTCATTAAGTTGGGGAGAGATGTTGGTACCATCCCATGACCTCCTTTTTCATCCTAAAACATATCATTTGCTTACCTCTTTCCGTCATACATCTCTTAGATCCCTTGAAATTGATTAGTTAATAGTACTATAGTTATTAAAATGCATTAAAATTGATTTAGGAGTTTTATGTTAAAGAATTAGGAATTTTTGATAAAATGACTACAGGAAGTTACAACATCCTGTAATTGGTTTATTGTTTGACATGTGGCATGATAGCTAGGCTAGAGCGAAGGGTAGGGATGAAAAGTAGAATGTCCAAGCATGGACGGATACCTATCCTACAGCAGAACCGACCCTCCTGCATGTGCAGTCAATGATGGTCAAAGTATAGCATGTTGGCGACAAAGGCAGTAACAACATAGCATTCTAAACTGATTTAGTTTTGTTCCTTTTTGAAATCAGTTCAGAATAGAAACATTTTAAAAAGTCATGACATGATAAAAGCGGCAACAACCGCATCAAGAATGTACATTCGTTTCGAAATGTAAAGGTTGTAAAAACATTTGTAAACACAGTTCTGGTAGTTAGTTAGTGATTATCGTTGTATCGTTTTGAAAACAGAGTTTTTAACTTAATACTAAGAACATGGTTGCAGTCACGATTTCCTTGTTGCGTTGATTCTATAATTGGTTGATCACAGTCAAGTATACCTCTGAAACGCGGACGAGCCCTGCGTTAAACTGGTATACTGTCATTTCTCTTTATTCACAACTTAGGGTATTAAATGATATGCACAACAATTAGAATTGGTTTTTGATTTCACTAGAATGCGTATGAGTGATGTTTATGATAGTGCTTGAATAGTTCATCACTGAGATCGTGAATCGTATCCTGTAAGGGATTCGATCCTTTGTTGTCTTTTAAATCAATGTCATGAACTCTGTTATCATTTTAAAGTATGCTTACGATTTCAGTATGTCTTTATCTTTCATGAATATTAGTTGAATGCTGAGTATTTGCTGAACAGGGGTTTTATGCACAGTGTCTCCGTAAGGAGATTGAAATCTTGGTTTAAAGTGATACACAGTGTTTAATTTGGTAGATGAATTGAATGACAGTGTTTTAATTAGGTATATTAACTGAGTGACCTAAGTGTTTGGGTGATAGGTAACACACCTCAATCTTCCGTAAAGAAGTCCAATAACTTACCATCATAACCACTTAGCTAATAATCCTTTATGTCTATATATTGTAGACGCATGCCTCTAAGTCTACGCATCCTGGTCGATAATAAATATAGCCTAATCTAGCACCCTAGATAGGACACTACAGGAGGATATTTCCTAGAAACCAAATTTTTTTCTATGTCATCAAACCAAGGTGATAGAAATGAAATGATGAAGAGGTTCTCAACTGGGGGTTGATCATCTATCATATCTTCATATTCTATAAGCAATGTTAGTCTAGATAAAAAGCCTGCAACCAGATTCTCCTTTCCTGGCTTGTTAACAATGGTTAGATCAAATTTTTGCAATAAAAATAAACATCTAATGATTTTAGCATTGACATTAGGTTTTTTCATTAAAGAATTAATGGATGCACGATCAATATGCACAAAAACTTCTTTCCTTGTGATGTAACATTTAAACTTGTTCAAGGAGTGTACAATAAACAATTTTATTAATGGTGTAGTTGAGTTCATCCTTGGATAGATTCTTACTAATAAAATAAATGGAATAAGGAAACTTACCTTACACTTTTCCAAAGGTTGCCCCTACAACCCCATGAAAAGGCAAGACCCAATTTGGGCCCCTAAGAACTGGTGCAATGGTTAATTTATCCTTCGGCTCTTCGAATGTTTCTTGACACTTGTTTGTCCAAAAAAAATATGAATCCCTAGTTAACAATCCAAAACAATGGTTAGGATATCTTACTAAAATCCTTAATGAATCTCCTATAATATCCCACTAGTCCTAGGAAACTCCTAAAATCCCTTTATTTCTGAGGGTCAGGGACCCTTTTGATATTGAAAATCTTGTTAGGGTTAACTTGGATCCCTTCTTTTGAGAGGAAGTGACTTAGGAAAATACTTGCATTCATGAAAAACTCACACTTTTCTAGACACTGAGAGATTCACTTCAATTCACTTCTTTAAAATTTACACAGGTTGGAGAGGGCTTCCTAGAAATCATCCCCATAAGGAGTAAAACCATCCATATAAATTTCAACTATATCATGAAAAAGATCAACAAAAATACTCAAAGCTACCTTTGGAAGGTAGCAGGGGCATTACAAAAGCCAAAGGAAAGGACCCTATAGGAAAATATCACCCATGGACATGTGAAGGTGGCCCTTATCTTGATCCTCACGGTTAAGCTGTATTTGATTGTACTCATTGAAACCATCCAAGAATGAAAATAAATTCTTCCCTGCAAGACCATCCAAAACTTGATCAATAAAAGGTAAGGGTAAATGATATTTATTTGTAACCTTGTTAAGTTAATTGTAATTGACACAAATTATCCACTTCCCATTCTTCTTGGGCACAATAACAAGAGGAGACACTCACTCCTGATCTAAAATGGGGTAAATGAATCCCGCATCCAATAACTTTTGCAACTCTTCTTTTACAATGTCTTTAAGAGTAGGGTTCATTCTTATTTGGGGTTGGTGAATAGGTTTACATCCCTCATTAATGTATATATGATTTGTGAAAACTGAGGTATGAACCCATTTCGTCTCCTTATATTCCTAAGAAAAGGCATCAAGATTTCGTCTCAAAACAGTGAGCAATTTCTCTTCCTATTCTGCTGAGAGGGAAGGACTATTTTTCAGGGTTTTAGATGGAATAATTTCCACAACTTTGGCATGATTTTGTTAAGAACTAGTAGTAAACAATTATTCCCAAGGGTTGTTTTCAGGCTTCCCTAAAAATTCATTTTCTAGTTCATCAATTTGCATGGCAACAAGATGTTAATTTTGCAGAAAATTGTCAATAAGATCATCCTCATATAGTTTCCTTCTTCCAACAATGGTTTCTAAAGTATTTATTAGGTAAGGGGATGCGTGATATAATTATTCTTCTTATTCTTCTTCTTCCTCTACCAGCATAGGAAAATAATGCTCAACAAGAGGTTGAGTAAGGGGGTATAATACAAGCTGCTTTGTGAGTTTCCCATTTTTAATCGTCATGTCCCCAGCTCTACAGTTGATATAAGCATCAACAGTAGCTGACCAAGGTCTCCCTAAGGTGAGAGGATGCCCATTGAACTTCTTGGGTTTGAGTATAATGAAATCGTTGGGGCACTCCTAAGAATCGATGGAGACCATCACATCCTCAATAACACCATTAGGGGATATTGTGGATCTATTTGCAAGTTGAAACACCATGGTGGTTTTCCTCAGGGCTCTGTTGAAGCCCCGAAAATCAGGTCTACAACAAGGGGGATACCCACCCGGTCCGGACCTTGGTTAGCAGCTCCTTTTCCGTTTGGTATAGTGGGTCCGACTGGGGATATGGGACCAGTTTCCCAATTTATGTGTATGTGTGTGAAGAATTGATATTTCCCTTCTAAAAGTTCCTAAGTGAGATGCTCTAATTCTAATCTAATAACGTGCAAATTTTATTCTAATAAACAGAAACATCTAATTCTACACTAACCTGGGGTGTAATCCTTCTGTTATGCGATCTAAAATGATTTCAAATAACAATTGGTAATAAAGATCATTCAACTGCTATGAGAAAAGAATTCAATAAAGATGAACCACTTCGTATAAAAAGTTAGACAAAACAGTTGTGAAAGGCATATCGCATAATAAACTATTCATACATTAAGCATAAATAAATAGCTATCACCGTACAAAAGTGCCAAATGATAACTTAAGCATTCACACATCAATATATAAACAACTGAACTTGAATATCACTTTTAACACAAAGGCAGAAATAGTTAAGAGATAGAAGTACCATTTATAACTAGTCCTACTCATGAGCTTCAAGTGATAATGATTTATCTCTTCTTAATCCAACATCCACTAAGAGTACAGAAGTGCAACATCAGTAGCAGATATTAAATGCAGATATCAATAAATCCCGTTCCATTCATTCATCAAAACCTCCTTAAAAGGTACAAAAGTGCATGTTCTGGGGATAAGTTTTTGACAAATTTCAGGACCCCTCTCTAAATGCATGAGAAGGGTTTAAATACTACTAACTAAATCTAAAAATAACTCATTACAAAAATGTAGGATGCGGTTTAAATGACCGTCCTCATCTTAGGCGAAAATAAAACAAAATTAAAAGTAAAAATTTAAAATTACTAACTAACTGTGTATCTGATCTTTGAAATCGCACACGTTCAGCATCTGTTTGAGAAGAGTCGGTTGGCGGACTTCCAATTTTAGCTGTGCTGAGAAAACAGAATCGGCAAGAGCTGGTGCCATATTTTCGGCAGAATTGATGATATACTTGAGGGTCATCCACTGGCTGTGTGGCTTTACCAAGTACATCCAGTAACAATCCCAATTCAACTTGGTTAACCTTTGGATTGATTCTGCCTTTTCTTGAGCCTTCTGTTTCTAGTCTGCCTGTAGTTGTTGTGTCTTTGGTAGATACTATTTTGAAGATATTTCTGACAAATATCACTGGTTTAGGATTCAAGTTTTACTTCTTACCTCTATCGTTGCTTTCTTACAAATTTTTGGGCTTACAGGTGACTGAGCAATTATGATCTTTCCTTTTCAAGAAGTTTTGCTCAGCAATGTGTGATTAGCGCGGAAACTGCCTCCATTTCTTGATCCAAGCTTCCTTGGTGCGTTTTTCGCCTTTTTCGCTTTTTCTTTTAGCGGATATAAAGCTCAAAATTTGTAAAAATAATGATTTCGTCAGCTCTTGACCTTGAGTCTTAAATTGTCTGTTTCTGATATCAGCATTGTCCAGTATCCATTTAACCATGTCTGTATATGGAAGAATTTTGGGCCTCGCCGCTATTCGGCGTAAGAACGAACAAGCTAGCTCTGTAAGGGATGCCTCAGAAGAACTATATGAGCCTGCAGTAGCCTCGACCTCCATTACTCTCGGATTCTCTTCCTCAAGTAGATTGTACATGCCTTCCGAGGTAGCAATACCAGCATCTCGGTTGCAAGCAGTGTCTGTATGCAAGGGCGCCATTTCCTTCTCTTCAGAGCTTGGGGCTTTGCCTTTCTTTCCCATAGTACCCTGCGTACTGCTTTGTATCATTCTCTGTTCTTCATTCCTGCAATTTACAAGTGAAGTGAGAATAATGATAAGGAAAGGTGACAGGAAAGATATAAATGCTGAAGACATATAAAATACACCACCTTACATGAAATGATTTTTTGATAAGCACGAAACCCTATTCCATTAATTACTAGCAACTAACTCATTAATTGGCATTAAAGCGCATAACCAGGTCTTGGTTTATGGAAACTACTTTTTCGAACCACGAGCCCGCAAGATCTGCGATGAAGCGATTTTGCGATTTGCTTCGCAATATCGCAGATCGCAACATCGTAGAATCACCATATCGTTTGCTTGCTATATCACAAATCCATCATATCGCATTATCGCATAATCGTTCTATCGCTTTGCCGCTTTTATCGCAATATCACATAATTGCTCTACCGCAATATCGCAATATCACGGGAGCGTGGCATATGACAATTTTCGTTAATCTGTTTCCTGCAATTTGCGATATGCATCGTCGCATATCGGCAGTTTAAAGTCTTTCAACATAAGCAGTGTTTTGATGCATGCGATGCGATATATGTCCGTAGTCCCTTATCACGATCTCGCAATCTTAGAATTTGGCTTGCAAAGGGGGTGTCCATGATCTTTTTGCGATGCGATATTTCCTAAGGAATAATCTTATTTTATCATAAAACTTAGGCTTTTTGATTTTTTAAGGGTTTTCTCCTAAGTTTTTTGACGGTAAGTTTTATTAAAAAAGGAAATACAAGCACTAATTGATTTTTTTAAATTTTGACTAAGGGTCCCCACTTATTTAGTATTAGTAATAACACTAAATAAGAAGGGGGTTTTTGCTGGCCACAACAATTGGCGATTCACTTGGAAGAACCAGTTATCTCTGTTTTTCTTTTGAATTTTCTAAACTTCCAAAACAGAAAATTTTCCAGGAAATTAAACTTTATTATAGAAAGACAAAGTACATTATGCTTTCACCTATTAATGATATTTTGTTTCTTATTTTTTCAATTTTGATTATTTACTTCCTCAAGCTAGTCCTTGTATCTACATCAATTATTACTTAGTTTATAAAGATAAAAACAAAGCCTTCTCTGTAAATCAGTTTTGGATATGCTCATTTGTCGTAGGTAGAGCCTCTGCTGCCAGCAGGCATTTATAGCCTCGACAGGGTTACCTGTTACCCAGCAATGATCTTGTATCCTACTTAGATAAATTTACAATTTTCAAAGAGAAATCCATATCCACACTTATTGCTTTCATTTTCTTTTTTACACTTAAAGAACAATGTCTTGGTTTGGTATCCAATTTATGACACAGTCATTCATTGATTTATAGCTTTGCTGAACAAGCTAGCTCATGATGAGACCCCTTGTCTTTTGATTGCAACAATCTTGAGTCATTTCCCTATTGTGGTATGCAGTATTGGCAAAGTCAGCAAGCTATAATATCTATGATTATGATAAGTCGGCTCGTGATGAGACCTCTTACTCTTTAAGTTAAAGTGTATCATTGGATCATTCCCTAAACGTTGTAGTTTCCTAGGTGGGGAGGAAGTCATTGTTTCCTTAAGATGGTTCTGGATGACAATAATAGAGTTTTTTGGAAAGAGCTTTTCTACAGAGAATCTTTGTTTTATTATTGATACCTTTCATTGGACTGATGCAAAACAATTTCTTTACTAAAAGTCGTTTTTTTATCAAAATTTATACAGTTGAAACTAGTATCATTTCTAGGCGTAGAATTTTTAATTGTATCTTTCAATAATAATGATCAATTTTCTAAAAATAATTCTATTTATACAAGTGAAAAACAAAATCTAAAAGAGAATTTGTGTCTTTTTCATGAATCTAAAATGTAACCATTTACAACCTAGTTTATTATGAAACTAAAACAACTATTCTACAAAATAGAAGAATGATCTCCTATGGAAAATATTTTTTGAGAATCTGACTGTTAACAGGTAAAGAATCTCTTTTTCCTGTTAGGTCCTGTAACATAAATATAGATGGACCTATGAATTCTATGATTTGAAAAGGGCCAAGCCACATTCGTTGAAATTTTGTATGTTTCCCTTTTTCCTCATGAGCCTTGTCCCATTTTAAAACTAGATCTCCCATCTGAAAATATTTTCTGGATATCACGTTAGAATCAAAAGAGGCTTTTACTAAGGCTTGATGATGAGCGTGAGTTATCTTGGTTTGTTTTCGTTGTTCTTCTAACTTGATTATTTCTTGTTGCCTTAGTTGTAAGGAAGAAGTTGGTGCTTCATCAATATATTGAATCAAGGCTAAAGAGGGAATTGCCAAATGAGTTGGAAGAACCACTTTTTTCCCATAAACTAAATTAAAGGAAGAAGTACCAATGGAGACTTTCTGTGTTATTTGATCTGCCCATAAAGCGTATATTAAAGACTTATGCTAGTTTTTATGATTTTGGTCAATGGTTCACTTAATGATTCTGATTAAATTCTTATTTGTAGATTCAGCTAACCGATTCCCTTGTGAGTAATAATTGGCGGAGTATTTGAGTTTGAAACCTCTTTTGAGTGCAAATTTGGTCATTGCATTACCAGAAAAATATGATGCATTATCAAACATTAAAGCAGAAGGCAACCCAAACCTGGTGATTATGAACTGATCTATGAACTCGATGATATTTTCAGCATTAGCCGTCTTGAGTGGAACTGCTTCTACCCATTTAGTAAAGTAATCTGTTGCTTTGAGGATATATCTATGTTGCTTAGAAGAGTGAGGAACGATCTCACCTATTATGTCCAATACCCACTGATCGAAAGGCTGGTCAATGTTAATTGGTTGCAGTGGCAAGGATGGTTTCTTTTGTCTCCCAACAGCGGTTTGACAGACTTGAAATTTCCTCACATAGTTATGTGAGTCTTTGAATAATGTGGGCCAGTAATAACCTGCGCGTAAGATTTTATGAGCAGTAGCATCTCTAGTGTAGTGTCCGCCTGCTGGCCCATCGTGGAGTTCCTGCAAGACTTTTTCAGCTTCAGATTTCTCAAGACATCTAAGGAGAACAGAATCATAATTTATTCTAAAAAGAGCATCATTCACGAGCTGATATTGTTTGGCTTTCAACCTTAGAGCTCTTTTCTTGGTATGATCGAGGTTTGAAGGAACGTATCCATTCTTTAGATAATAAATGATATCAGCGTATAATGACTCAACATCGGTTAGGCTTACCTCGTACTTTTGTATCTCTGTAGATGGAATTTCGGACATCAGCGATGCTCCGACCAGCATTTTACAAAAGACTTGACCTTTTACAATACTTGATGGTTTGATTTCTACGTCATATTCCTGTAAGGCAGTAACCCAATTGGCTCTTTTCTCTCCCACATCCTTCTGTACTAGAAGATTTCTTACCGCTGGAAACGGTACTATGATTTTTGTATGTGTTTTGAGTAGAAAAGGTCTGAAATGTTTAATTTCTTTGAAAACATCATAAGCTTGTTTCTCCACATCTGAATAATTCAACTCATCCCCTTGTAAATTGGAACTGAAAAAAGCAATTGGGGCTTCTGCCTTTTCTTCATTTACTTGAGTGAGTATCGCAGCATATGACCTATCAGAGGCAAACGTATATAAAGTAAAAGGATCGGAAAAATTTGGAGTTGCTAAAGATGGAGCATTAATGATTTCTTGTTTGATCAGATTGAATGCCTCATGTTCATCTTAGCCCCATTTAAAGTTTGAGTTCTTTTTAATCATTGCTTGTAAAGGAGACACAATTCTTGAAAAATCTGGAACAAATCTCTTTACAAAATTAATCTAGCTAAGAAAATATTGCATGGTTTTCTTGTCGTGAGGTAGGGTACTGCAGAAATCTCCTTGATTCTGTCAGGATCAATATGAATTCCAGATTTTGACACTATGAATCCAAGAAGTTTTCCTTCACTTAATGCGAAAAAAGATTTTTTCAACTTAAGTGAAATTCCATACCTTTGACAACATTGGAAGATTTGTTTTAAATCTCTAAGATGATTGTTTCGTTTCTTGGAATATACAGTTATATCATCCAAATAGATTACCACTGATTTATTAACTAACCCTTTGAATGCGATGTCCATGGCTCTCTGAAGTGTGGCACCAGCATTAATCAGACCAAATGGCATCTTTTGATATGCATTTGTGCCCCATTTAGTTATGAATGTGGTTTTTAATGGATCATCAGGATGTACCAACACTTGATTGTATCCTGAGAATCCATCCAAGAAGGACATCAATTTTGAGCCCACGACTGCCTGCAGTATTTGTTCGATGGGAGGCAAAGGAAAATTATCCTTTTGGCAGGTTTTGTTAAGATTTCGGAAGTCAATGCAAATTCTAATGTATCCGTTTTTCTTTCTAATAGGGACCATGTTGGAAACCCATTTGGAATGTCGAGCGGGAAAAATTATTTTGGCTTTCAATAACTTATTGAGTTCAGATTTGATCTGGTTTTCTAGATTGGGATGGATCTTTCTCAACTTTTGTTGGACAGGTTTTTCATTGTCTATCATTGGAATAGTATGTTGGATGATAGATGTGTCATACGTTTTGAGTTCATCGTAATTCCAAGCGAAGACACTTTTGTATTGTCTCAAGAGACGAATATACGCTAAATTTTCTTCAGGAGCTAGACCAAGGCCTAGATTGATATTCTGCGGTTTGGTATCAGTTCCTAGATTTACTAATTCATAATTCAATGTTGAACTTTGGAGTTTTGAATTGGTAGATCTTTTAAACCGATATTTCAAATCATAAAGATCTTCTAAATTGACTACTGACTTTGGTATAGCATTGTTAGTGCTATCTTGTTGCAATTGTCGGTCATGTTGGTGTTGTGGAGGTAAATCCTCTCTGCGGACAGAGACGATCCCTACTAGCCTAGACCGGGTCTAGCAACAATCACACAATGCTATCACACAAGTTCCTAATTGTAAATAAAAAGTAGATGGTGAGAACCTACTTGGATTCCAACGCTAGTGTTTTTCAAAGAGATGTCGCCCTCGTTCCTTTGCCTTGGCCGGTCACGATCCCCACGATCTCCGTGATTGGACACCTGCACATGCAAAGAACAACACGAAAACAAGCATAAAATCTAGTAGATGCAATTATATATCGGTCAGAAAAGATATAACTCAACATCAAACATAAAACAATGAGAGTGGAACCATAATGATAGTCATCTATTATTAATAAATAACAAAGAAGAATACAACCATAGTTCTGACGTCGAATCCTTCTCAAGAGGGTCCAACCAGCAAGTCTCTTAAGCATTCACCCTTGGAGATAGATCTCCCAAGAAAAAAAATCTCTCTCACACAAGTACACAAGAAAGAAACACTTCACAACCTTCCTTAAGCTCTCTAGCAATCCCACACTTGTCAGACCAACTACCTATCAAGATCACACACTAGCAGCAACACTCCAAGCACTATCAATTCCAAACTAGCTGCTCATGGCAATGGTAGAGGCTTAAATAGGAGAAGGAGTCTCCACAAATGGTGGGAGGATGAGCTTATCTCCAAGGAAGGTGGCTCAAATGACAAAACAGACATGCCAGAGAAGGGAGGGCGACATTTACAAGGCCAACAACCAGGTCTGGAGTCATCTAGAAGGCCGGCTGTTAGAACAAACTCGCCCAAACTGGATCAGCGCGGGTCCATAACTGCACTGGAGCACTGACATCGCAGCTGAATAACAAAGAAGGTCATGTCAGCGCGATCAGATATGAATAACAGACGCGCTGTCTCATGAAATTCGACCAGCGCGGGAAACACGTGTACTTCCATGCTGGCAGCGCATTCCGTCTGTTATGGAGCGCCCATCAGCGCGTTTATCTTGACAACAGTCGCGATGATAGCAAAAACTTTGGCAAAGTGGGTCATTTGGCAACATTAGAGAGCATGAGCATGGATGAATTGGACTCATGACATAGTAGAAAGACTGACAGGGAGACAGTGACAAATTACTGTGTAACAGATGCCCCCTAAAGCATGAAGCCCGAGAGAGTGGGAGGGGTGAAATGCTTTTCAAAACTCGCTGAACTGGAACATCACCAGGAAGTATGTACAACTGATATCTCTGATAATCAATTACACGTAATCCAGGCATGGGTGCAGCCATCCAAAAGACATACGAAGGAGGTCTGTGGTATGGATGCAGCCACCTAGCTAAAGAGACCATGATGATAATAAAGGTATGGTCGCAGCCATCCATGAAGACTCAGGTATGGGCGCAGCCATCCATCAATGAGTCATGTAATGATCATAATAATCCACAAAATCGTAACCTGGATTGCAATAGACAAAATCCAGGGTCTTGCGCTCCATCTCGACCCGAACAAAGTACAAGTTCAGGCATGCGAATACATGAGTTGAAGTCGAACATGCACGAACATCGTCTGATTACTAGTCAATGATGAAAACTGTTAACAGACGCGAGAGGTACCACCAATAATGACAATGGCCCTCAAGGTACTATAGGTACAATCTGCGGCGTGCGAATAGGTGAGATGGCGTCGAACACCTGCAGAATCATTCAATCGGAGGCCAATGATGAAAACCTCTCGTCGAACACAAAGAACCTGCCATTGAGGCATGCATGCTCCAAGGCACCAGAAGGGAGTCTCTAGATCAGCTTCCTGGATAATGAGCTGAAGTCGACAGGAAGTGACCTTGATCAAAGGTGGGCCATAGTGTTTCCCACATCAGTGACACGAGACAGAGGAAGGATGTTGTGGTGAATCAAAATTATGTGAGATATCAGAGGGGGTTGTACTATTGTAGAGGTCAACTTCCCTTGAACATATCGACGACACGACAGTGGACTTGGCAGTATCTGACATCAAATGAGCAGAGGTCATGGTGACAAGGCAATGAGCAGATGAGAGGTCAAATAGGATAACCCAAACCCACGGAGGCTAGTGTAAAACAAGATGAGATGCCCCCACCCAGACACGAATGCAGACGAGTGCCATGTTCAAGAGCGACATACTGCCGACACGACAATAATTATGGATCCATTTTCCCCACCATTTCTGGCAAGTACCCCGATTATTTTTTGATGACAAGCTTGACGGGGATAACATATGCTTGGAAGGTGCCATTTTGACAGAATCCGACGTCATTGAGTTTTAACGAGTCTGACAAAGGAAGAACTCGACGTCTTTTCCTGTTTAGAGAGTCTGAAAAGACAGCAGAAAAGAAAACTCCAGGGGGGTCCTTTTTCATAAAGTTGTGTCTCTCGAGCCCGAAAAAGTATAAAACAATGCTCGAAAGAACTGCCCGACCAGTATGATCGAGGAGTACTTTTCGTAAGTAGTGACTTCGACCCGAAAAAGTAGAAAAGCGGTCAGAAGCACGTCGTTTTGGAGCCAATAACGAGTTCGAAATGACAAAAACCCGACAATCTTTTTTAGTTTAAACGGTCGAAAAAAGAGCTTTAAAGGCGACCGCCTCTCATTCCTTTTAACGAGCCGAGAGGGGGGCTCGGCCATATTTTCTTATTTCACGTCGAAAAAGAGCTTAAAGACGACGTTCCGGGACCAAGTGTGTATAGAACCGTCGTAATTCCACCGGCATGAGAATCTGCACAAGAAACACCGCACGCGTAAACCTGTTCGAGATAATACGGACCACATGCATAAAAACATAGTAGAACTATATTGGCACCAAGCACATGGTAAAAATCATCACAAAAATCCCACATTTATGAAAAATAATACTTAATTATGAAATTTTACCATAAATAGGGGGGTAAAAAAGTTTTTTACC
The DNA here is from genome assembly GCA_031772625.1 of Pinus tabuliformis. Classification (NCBI taxonomy): domain Eukaryota; kingdom Viridiplantae; phylum Streptophyta; class Pinopsida; order Pinales; family Pinaceae; genus Pinus; species Pinus tabuliformis. The sequence continues at coordinate 1,616,536,534 of CM062818.1, read as the reverse complement.
ATTGTTACCATTTGGAGCTTTGGAGGACGTCTTGGAGCTGTGAGGTTGACGAGCCGAATTCCACTCCGTATGCACATCAACCATCCTGCAGTCTGTTCCAGGTAGGTTCACCCTCCTCTACGCTCCATTTTGAAGTATTTTAGCCGCATTTTAATGGTGGGAAGTGCTGGTCTGGGCGGATATTTTGAAACTCAATTCGCCCTCGGTCAGCACGGATTTCCTTATCGGGTCCCCGCTGATCGAAAAAAATTTACACAGACCACCCCCGGATCAACGCGGAAGAGTGATGTACTTCCGCGCTGACCCAGGAAAAATATCAAAGGGTGCCATTATCAGCGCGACTGTTTTAAAAACAGTCGCGCTGACGCCGCGCAACAAGTTTTTTAACAAATTGAACGTATGAAACTTTATGGATAGGGCCCTAATGAATTTTTGTGATCATGCAGGGTAAAATGGTGTTCTTTTGGCAGGAGCGAGCTCATGATAATGAGGACATAACGGCACTTTGCCGATGCTAGGTGCCATAATGCAATGCGGGCGTGCGGGTTGCTCAAATTCTTCCTAACTCTGTGCCTGCGAGCACAACCTGACCTTATTGAATTCTTGATCAGAGCCTGGAATCCCACTGATGGGAAATTTGTGATCCGAGGCCGAGATATTGAGTTTGAATATACAGATATCTATTTTTTGACCGGGTTATCACGTCGAGGTGAGATGCCCATTCTGGAGGGGCAGCGACTTGGTGGTGATACTCTGGATATGATGATGGCCCAGGTGTGCCCACAAGCACGCAAGACGCGGAGTGGGAAAGTAGTTATTCCTACGGTGGAGGACATTGTCCTTCGAACCATACTCTTCATGGTGACTCGGGCAGCGGGCTCCCTGGCCAATCACGAGGCCTCGAAGGCGCATCTTTGATTGGCTCTCGAATGCTTGAATCCTACCATATTCAACTGGGCAGCGGCAGTAACAACCAGTAGGAAGAGACAGCTGACCAACTGCCGACGTGGTGAGTCGAAGCAGTTTGGCTATGGGTCAATTTTAGTCCCGCTCATGATGGAGCGGGTACTGGCATTACAGCTGCAGGACATGGTCGTGGATCCACCTAGAGGCCCCCGAGAGATGAGGGCCAGTCGATGGGGCCATGTCATGCCACGAGGAGGTGGCAGCCGACCAGTGGCATGGGGAGTATACTTCCGAGAGTGGCTGGATCGGCAGACTATTTTTGTGGAGGACTGGCCATATGCTGGCATAGACTTCCGTGGAGACCCAGACATGCCGCTGCCTGCTGGAGAGTAGTGGGACGATGGTGGTAAGCCACTTGATCTCTTTTTGATTTTTTATTTTTGTAATGTTTTTGATTTTTCATGTACATGTCTTAACGATGAATGTTATGGTATGCAGATGTAGGACCGACAAGACCCCTTGGTTTGGCCCCAGAGGCGTGGAGGGATGCACAGGGCATTGGAGCTCTAGCCCTGGCTCCTCCGGGAGTTGATACGATGGAGACCGTGATACGGAACCTCGAGGGCTTACTGTCAGGGATTCCAGATTACCAGGGGATAGAGGAGGTCCCCATAGCATCTCAGATCCATACAGTGGGGGTAGAACCTAGGATGCATCGCCTTTTGAGGCGGGTGGCACGAGCGACTACAGATTATAGAGAGCATAACCCACCACAGTAGACATCTAGGTCTTTATTTCCTACTGATGGTTTTTTGAGAGACATGTGTCTCAGATGTACCGAGAACACAGGCCTTATCTAGACATATACACTTATTTTTTGAGCACCTTGGTGCGCCATACGATATATATATACATATTCCTATGGTTTATTATTGTGCTTTTATGTGCTTGCTTGTATGATGTTTTGATTATAAATTACGCAAATGTCTATCTAATACATGATTAGCCAATGCATCAGATAATGTGTTTAATCGTCGTGGAATATGCTGATATGTGATAAAGTCAAAATTCCTTTCTAACAATTTAACATGTAAGTACAACCTTAAAATGTGACGGTCTCTGACGGAATATCGCCCATTGAGCTGATGGACGACAAGTTGAGAGTCTAGGTTAACAACCAATGTACGAATATTGAGATTACTCGCCTCAACTATAATTCTATAACAGCACTATATTCAGCGACATTGTTTGTAGTACAACCTAAACACACACCTTGAAGATCTATCAACTCACCGTGAGGATCGTAGATCACCCACGCTGCAGAGGACAAATTGCGAGTGTTGCGGCAGGCACCATCAGCGAAACCAATATAAGGTGCACCCGACATCTGCACAAGAAGCAAAAACACAATAAGGAGCAATCACGCTTTCACACCAAGCCAATGAAAACATACACACACACACACTTGCTAAGACACACGCATGTATAAATTGAAGTGCATGGAATCATGCATAGTACTTTTTCAAGTACATCCCATTGCAGGGCTTATCAAGAGGATTACCTTCATAGTCAACTAGCTCGTATGCCCCTTTTTGAAACACTCTCTTTACAATGTAAGGGCCTAGCCACATGGGCTCGAGTTTGCTTGCCCCCAGCTTGTCATTTGCTTGGTCGTATAGTAGGACTAGATCTCCCTCAACAAAGGAACGAGGATGAATGGTATGGTCGAAATGATTTTTGACTCTCTTCTTTTGAGCTTCGATGGCTAGAGAGGCTAAGCGACGGGTCTCGTCTAACCGTTCTAGATAAAGAAGCCATTCCTCTACTGGAGTAGTGTTGGGAAGCAACTCGACGGCTATTTTCAACGAAGGAATTTCACATTCTATAGGAAGGGTAGCCTCCAGTCCGTAAACTAGTTGAAATGGAGTGAAACCGGTGGCATCCTTCACAGAGGTTCGGTAGGCCCACAAGGCGGGAAACAACATCAGATGCCAATTAGACTTATGCATGTCAACAGTATGTTGAAGCATCGTAACCAAAATCTTGTTAACAGCTTCAACCTGGCCGTTAGACTGAGGATATTATGGGGTCGAACTATCATGCCGTAAGCCTAGTTGGGTTGTCAGTTCAGTCATCATGTGATTACGGAAATGTTTTCCGTGATCTGTGACGATGGCCTGTGGAACTCCGAACCGTGTAATAACATGGTTGAACAAAAACTGCGCTGCTGTATGACCGTCTTCATTTAATGTGGGCATCGCCTCGGCCCATTTTGTAAAGTAATTGATGGCAACGATAATAAACCCATGCCCCCTGGCTTAGCGAGGCTTACAGGTTGTATAATCAATGCCCCATTTTGCAAAAGGGCCTACAGTCACTACAGGGTGCAGAGGGGCCGGTGGCGCACGCATCTTCCGCTGGTATATCTGGCATGCATGACATGAACGGACGACAAGAATTCAATCTTTAAAAATGGAGGGCCAGAAATAACCAGTGCGAAGGATTTTTTGAGCTGTGGCATATTCGGACATGTGACCACCACAGGCGCCAGAGTGGCAGTCGTTAAAGACTCTCTTAGCTTCCTCGAGGGTAAGACATCGACGGAGAACGGAGTCCACGCCGAGATGGTACACGGTGTCCCCTATGATACGATAGGGTTGAGACTGATGGCGGATCCACCGTCGAGCATCTTTGGATACAGCGGAGCGGAAAGAGGACATTTGTAAATAAACGATAATATCCCCGTACCATGGATCGAGGGTGCTGATCAGAAAAAGAGTGTCGTTCGGGATATGATCCTCTGAAAGAGAGGGTGCAGAAGGAGATGGCAAAGAACAAAGTAATTCAGCAAAGACCAGAGACTTCTTAGACTTGGCAGCAGTAAATTCCAAGTCAAACTCTTGGAGGATTACGATCCACTTTGAGTATTTGCCCCCCAGCAACTGACGTGACAAAATGTACATCATCGGGTTGCAGTCAGCAATCATGGTCGTGGTGTGCAACAAGATATAATGCCGGAAGCGTTGGATGGCACAAACGGCGGCCAATGCCAACTTCTCGACGTAAGCGTAGCGAGTTTCTGTATCCAAGAGGTTGCGGCTGAGATAATATATGACATGTTCATTGCCATCATCATCATCTTGTATGAGAACCATGCCGATAGTAGTATCGACGGCGGCTAGATACAGAGTATAATCATGGTGGTAGTTCGGAGGTCGCAATAATGGAGCAGAGACAAGGAGACCCTTGAGTCGCTCGAAATACTCCTGAGCGATAGCATCCCAATGGAAGGGTGTATCTCGCTTCAATAACCATGTGAAACCCTTAGCCACCTCGGCATAGTTCGGAATGAATCGTCTTAAGAAATTCGCTTTACCCTGCAAACTCTGCAACTGCTGCAAAGAAGCAGGGGGAGGAAGGGTCAAAATAGCCTCGACTTTTAGGGGGTCCAGACGGATGCCCTCTCGGGAGATGATAAACCCAAGCAGTCGGCCTGATTCAACGCAGAAGACACATTTATGAGGATTAAGCCTGATACGGTAGTGTCGACAGCGGAGAAAAATTTTGCGAAGATGGGAGGGATGGTCTTGACGCTTGGCTGAATGAGCTGGAAGATCATCCAGATACGGCTGTACAATGTGACGAATGTCATGAAAGGCATAGGACATTGCACATTGGAAGGTAGCACCGGCATTCTTTAAACCGAAAGGGAGATTCTTATAGGAAAAAGTGCCCCAAGGATAGATAAAAGCGGTCTTATGTTGATCAGCGGGTGCAATATTGATCTGGTTATATCCAGAAAAACCGTCCATAAACGAGTAGATTTCGCTTCCTACACACTCATCAATAAGCTGATTGATGAAAGGTGTGGGGAAGTTATCCTTAGGACAAGCTCGGTTAATGTCACGATAATCAACACATACTCGAATAGTACCTTGCTTTTTGTTCACATGGACTATATTAGAAACCCAATCCATGAGTGGAATGGGGTAAATGAAACCAGCCTTGAGAAGCTTTTCGACTTCTGCTTTAATGGCTGTGGCCTTTCAGGGGTGCACAGGGCGTAGGCGTTGACGAACAGGCTTAGCACCTGGATATGTAGGTATCTCGTGCACCACTATGTTAGGGTCGATGCCAGGCATCTCTTTGTAGGACCAAGCGAAGACATCACGAAATTCGCGAAATAGATCGGTGTAAAGTTGAACTTCCTCTGGAGTGCAAGTGACTCCAATATGAATGTGCTCGACAATCCCTGGTTTGACAGAGATGTCGATGGGTTGGGTCTGCGTAATGTTTCCCATATTGCCCTCAGAAGACACTTGGTAAATTTGAATAGGTGTTTGAAGAGGTTAGAATGGGATACATGAAGCAAACCGTTCGAGACATGCGATCATTTCCTGATGGGCAGGGAGAAACGAGGAACGATGGTGATGATCTGACCAAGGGGGCTCCTCAAGAGACATGGTCTCTATGATGGCTTCATCGGAAGGAAATATTTCCTTTAATGGATCTGAAGTAGCATCATCTCCAAGCTAAGGGAAATGAACATATGAATCGGGAACACCACTCAGAAGAGCAGGTTCGGGAGGGGGAGCTGATGCAGCGACGATTTCGACGTAGTTGAGCTTGGCAGGACTCAACGGCATCATATCGCCCCAGGATTCTATCTGATTAGCGGGAGGAAGGACCCACGGATCAGAACGCACGGAAATCATGTTAATAGGGGCGATATTCGGAGGCGGGAGTGGAAAGACACCCATTAGGGCGGGATCCTTAAAGAGCCCAACTCCCACAATCTCGAATGATTTGGAGGTATGCTCCACAAAAGGCACATTACCTTCAGAAGAAGAGGCAAAGAAGGAGAGCTGGTCCACTGTGACAATCTTCCCCTGATGAGGGAAACGGATGACACGGAAAAGGGAGGAGGCCACGGCTTGCATGGCGTATGTCCAGCTATGTTTGAGGAGGAGGTTGTAGGTAAGATTAGCGTCGACGACTTCGACCTCCACTTCTACCGTCTTCCCTTCCAAGGAGATGGGCAAGTGTTGGAGGATACCGTAAGGACGGGACTCTCTTCCATCAAAGGCTTCTAACGTCGTAGGAGACTGACTCAATGTTGGAGAACCAATAGCTTTCCAGCAAGCAACAGACATGATGCAAGTTGAGGCACCTTCATCAATGACTGTACGATGAATCATTTTACCATTGATGATGACCTGTATAAGGAAAGCGATTTGGTGAGGCAGTCTCGGCGTATAGCCCTCGAGATCAAAAGAAATCAGATCCGAGTCAGCCGGGTCTATGCCACCGATGGCCGATAGCAAGGACTTCCTCTGGGAGGGGCAGCTCTGGAGGACTTCTAGAGCAGACATAGCAGACGGAGCCTGAGCTAAGTCCTCAACGATGCTGTAGTGCTGGGCAACACGAGCATTAGGGTTGTAAGAAGACTTCCGGAGTACACCTTTTGGAGGGGGTCGGATAGTCGTCTCAGTGCTAGGTCTTTCGATGTGGAGAGGACCAGAACTGGACGGAGGAGCGCTGGAGGGGACCTCCGGCTCTTTCCCAGTGTGAGATGGATATTCTTTTGCTCGAGTAGTGACATGGATGGGAATTGTCCCAGCCATAAATACTTGAGAGCCAAATGAAGAAGAGGGTTGCGATGGATCTGCCACCATTTGAGTTTGCTGAGATGGGAAAGGTTCCTTAAGCACAGCAGGAGTCCCAGGAGCACCTTTCAACAATCGACTAACTTCGGACCGCTTGGGGCAGTCTTTAGTGTAGTGATCCTCATCACAGATAAGACAAGGATACTTAGGTTTATGTTTGGCTCCTTCCTCGGGTGGAGGTTTAGGGGAGTCCTGTTTGGGCTGTTCGGATTTATTCTTGGCTTTCCCTTTCTTTTTCCCTTTCGAGGATTTATCCGCCGTGGTGGACTGAACAGCGTTAACCTCAGAGGTACTTCCAGAATTAGATGGACCCTGAGAAGTGTTTCCATTAGAAGCATTCTGTTTTTGCTTCCCAGGGTTCGTGAATGACTTCTTTGAAGGCGCGTTTACAGAGCCAATAACTCCGTCAACAGATGGTTTTGGCAGAGCTTTGGATGTTCCGGGTCTCGGGGCGTCTGGCAAATAATCATATAAAGTACCTGACTGAGAGTATACTAAGTCGAGGTACTGAGCACGCGCGATAGCTTGCTCTTCAGTTACACAAGCTCCCATGGCGATGTCTCGCGCGATCCCAGGGACAAAGGAAGTCATGAACCAATCGGACAGGAGTTGATCAGGAATCCAAAATTTGATCAAGCGACGACGACGTCTCCATTCATGTATATGATCGGATATATGCGTGGCCGTGTCCTGTTTGAGAGATGTAAGGAGATGTGTCCCTGGCTCATACCGAATGGGTAACTGAAAATGAGTTAGGAATGCCATAGCCAGCGAGTTGAAATCTTGAAATGTTCCGCGATTCAACTCAATATACCACTTAGCGGCTGAGCCGGTGAGAGTCCTTTGGAAGAGGCAGAGCCGGATGGAGTCATCAAGCCACGAGTTGGATGAGCACCAAAGGTGATAGGTCATGACATGTGCTTGAGGATCTTCACCAGCTTTGCCATCGAATTTTGGGCAATCACCGGGTATTTTAGTTGGAACTGGTAGCCAATATGGATTATGAAGAATGGGATCATTCGTCAACTTGGACACATCTGGAAGTTCCAACGTCGCTAAGAAAGGCATCTGAGGATTAAAGGACATTTGTGGCTGTGGAAGAGAGGTAGTACCAGGGTTCCAACCAGGTGGTGGTTTCCCCCATGGACTTTGTCTGGATGGGCCCGACCCATAAGGGTTCTGCCCATAGGGATTTTTCCCATAGGGGTTCTGTCCATAAGGATTCTGTCCATATGGATTCTGTCCATAAGGATTCTGTCCATAAGTAGACAGTTGACCCTGGTTCTGCCCCCCAGCACCCCATGAACTAGCAACTTGACCTGCAGGCGCACCATACTGTTGCTGATAATTCTGGTAAGGAGTGACCTGCATTTTTTGATAATTTTGATAAGGGGTAAATTGAGTTTGCCCCTGGGGTTGCTGGTAGCCATACGTCTGCTGAGCTCCATACTGAGCCTGATAAGAAGGCTGTGCTTGGTAAGAAGATTGAGGTCGCGACCCACCTTGCATTTGATAACCAATTTGAGTCTGGGGTCCAAAAGGATGTCCTTGAACAGTTTGGGCTTGGACCATCTGGCCGGAAGGTTGGCCTAGTTGGGTTTGGGGCGGACCTGTTTACCCAGAAGGATGTGCTTGCTGGGTACTAGGTTTTCCTTGAGCAACCAAGGGTTGTCCTTGAGGAACAGATGGTTGAGCGGGCTGGACGGCCGGTTGACCTTGAGGTTGGCCAGCCTGTCCAGAAGGATGACCAAGCTGGGCAGTGGGTTGGCTTTGCTGTGCAGAAAACTGGCCCACGTGCCTAGAAGGATGACTAGGCTGGGAAGTGGGTTGGCCCTGCTGTATGTAAGGCTGCCCCCCTTGCCCAGAAGGATACCCCTGTTGGATTGCCGGTTGACCTTGTGGAATATACGTTTGTCCAGCTTGTCTAGAGGGATAACCCTACTGGATACCAGGTTGGCCTTGTTGGATGTAAGGTTGTCCTAGTTGTCCAGACGGGTAACCTTGCTGGGTACCAGGTTGCCCTGGATAGCCAGAAGGTTAAGTCAGATAGGTAAAAGATGGACCGCCAGCGGCCGAAGGTTGTCCCTGATAGGGTTGTCCTTGTAGGCCCCCAGGTTGTCCTGGGTAAGACTGGCCATAATATTGCTGCCCTTGGGGGGTTTGCACATAAGATGGCTGGCCTTGGTTAGGCGGTCCTTGAAGCTATGCAGGCATTGCTTGGCCCCCATGGAAAGTGGTGGCGTTCCAAGCAACAGATAATGGTACCGAAACCTCCACAAAAGGTTGAGTAGGCAAGGATTGAGAAAGCTGAAGGTATTGACTGCTATAATCGTAATAAAAGAATGGACCCTACGCATTCGGATCCTGAACAACTTGTCCATAGGCATCATATGGCCCCCCTCCTGGGACGGGACCAGAAGAGGGTGGAGCACTTTGTGCAGGGTGGACAACTTTAGGTGAGTGTGCCGGCTGGCCGTTACTCACTTGACCGTGAGGGGGACCAGCACCAGTGTTCAAGGCTGAAGACGCTGTAACGGCACTAACAACCGGAGTTGAATGTGCTACACAAACAGTTGGATTTGTCGGAACTGAAGTGACAGGTGTAGTGTGGACTTGTGAAACAAAAGATCCCGTGGTGGGAGTGATATGGGGGTCCCACATAGTCGAAGCAGGGGTCCTGGCACTTACCCTATCCCTCAACGACTGGTAGCGTGGGGGGAGTGGAGAAGTAGCTGGGATGGGAGTGTCGATATTCGACAAAATAGGTGTCTCACTCACTCTAGGAGATGTCTCATCCATGTGAGAGGTAGACATTGGAGACGAAACACCCGAGGGGGTAAAAGGAATATCGTCCTCTTCAGGCTCCCAGATGGGGTTCCAATGAATTTCGTAACCTTCATCGTCTGGAGCACGAGAGTTGATCAGTTGGATACTCGGGATAACAGGAAGAGTATCACTTACAACCGGTACCTCAGGAGCAGTGGAGGACGGAGACCCTTGATCACTTGGAACGGGAGTCGACGGTTCAGCCAGGATGACAAACTTCAAACAAAACCTAAGGGAATCTAATGATAAAGGACCCTACTCAAACTAACGCACACAAGGTCTAACCAGGTAATGTTTATCGCGGCCAAATGAATTTTAAGACGCAAGGACACAACTTGACCTTTTCATGTTTTAAGAGTCGAGAAAAGGACAGAAAGGTGACTCTAGTCGCCTTCGAATGTTTTGTGAGCCCGAAGTGACAAACTGCTCAAGTGAGCCTTTTCTTTTAAGGAGTCTGAAAAGGATCAAAAGTGAGTACTCTGGAGAACTAGGCAAAATGGTTTACCAAACAAATTCGTAAAACTGCATATACACCTTGGCAGTCATATGAAAACCAAGGACTTCCCGTACAGCAGTCAATCTTCCCGAATGCTGTGTTCGGTGCGTTACGGCTTGTAAGGCGGCAGACATGGCTTCCTGTGGATAAAGGATGATAACCTAGTGGGGTCTCCCCTATATACGCGATGGTATGTGGGAGCTCAAGTCCGTGCTAGACCACTATCGAGTAACAAAAGGAGGAATCACCCAACCGTAGTGTGAAACAACAGTGACTAGGTTTAATGACGCCGGAGCACATTTCTAGCCTAGACCTCTAATCAGTGAGCGTTATGTTCCAATGCGTTTTTAAGTTCATTCAGTTCATTTTATGGTCGATCTTTGATTAAGTTTCAATTTCCAGGTCCTACCGTATGTAATCTCTCACAATTCCCTAAATGCAAGCTATATGCCAAAGAATATCATTTCATTCGATGAACACTAACTACGAGAGAGTTGAGAATTTTTCAATCAAACAAAATGACCACAAACAATCAAGAACCACCCTAATGTAGCTAATGACAAATAAACGAAACTTTTCTTTATTTTAAATCACTTAATCAATGAAAAGCTTCTAATTTCAGTTAACTAATGCAACGCAAAAGAGATTATTCTTTTCTTTTCAAAGGCAAAGTGCACTAAACAAATTTTGAGAGATAATAATCAAACAAATGTGAAAAGAACCGGTTGACCCCAAACAACTGTGATCCGTGTCCGGGTAGTGAGAAGTAATCGAAACAATGCAAAGACTGGTTCAATAACAATCACCTAAACAACCAAGCAAAAGCAAGCAAAGAGGAAGGTTTCACAAAACCAAAAGCAAGCAGTAAACGAACCTTTGTGAGCGAGTAACCAAGAAAAGCCAATCCAACGAAATTGGGATGATAAAGCTAGGTCACAAGACACAAAAAGCAAGATCCGCTCAACAAGACTTCTCAAGAAAGTGCTTCAATCTTCAGACAATGAAAATCAAGTCATAAACCAAGTGAAAACAGCAGGGGATAGCCAGACCTACAGGCTCAGGAGGCAAAATTGAAGAAATCCAATTCTACAGGTATTAGCGCGGGTGATACACAACAACAAAGCGCTGATTAGAAACCACGCGTAGCAACAAAGCGTTGCCAGCGCGCAAGTACACGCCTTAACCGCGCTGGTCCGATTTCCAGAACCGTCGCGACTGTTCAGTGTGTAAGCGCGATGATCAAGAAGTGAAAGAAACAGATACGCGATGGCAGTGCGACTGTTTTATTATAAACCGCGCTGAAGCTAAAAAACGAGCACAATCGAGCCAAAAACTCACAAACCAAGGAAATCACTCTTTAAACAATCAAGGCACCTCCCAGACTGAACCAGGAAATCAAAAAACAGAGAACTAATCCCCAATCTTTGAAAAGAGAGCAAAAATCAAACTCAAGGACAAAAAATGAACACAAAGACAGAAGCCAGCTCCAAGCTATTTAGTTCGTAAACCAAACCGGAGATGGACTGAAGTGGCTTTGATCTACTTCGCTAATGCAGAGCAATAGCATTTCGAAGGCTATCTGGCCGTGCTTCAGGCTCCGTCCAAAGTTTACAAATCAAACAACAAGGTAAAGAAACTCCCCAGTGGAGTCGCCAAATTGTTGTGGAGGTAAATCCTCTCTGCGGACAGAGATGATCCCTACTAGCCCAGACTGGGTCTAGCAACAATCACACAATGCTATCATGCAAGTTCCTAATTGCAAATAAAAAGTAGATGGTGAGAACCTACTTGGATTCCAACGCTAGTGTTCGTCGAAGAGATGTCGCCCTCGTTCCTTTGCCTTGGCCGGTCACGATCCCCACGATCTCCGTGATTGGACACCTGCACATGCAAAGAACAACATGAAAACAAGCATAAAATCTAGTAGATGCGATTATATATCAGTCAGAAAAGATATAAAACAACATCAAACATAAAACAATGAGAGTGGAACCATAATGATAGTCATCTATTATTAATAAATAGCAAAGAAGAATACAACCATAGTTCTGACGTCGAATCCTTCTCAAGAGGGTCCAGCCAGCAAGTCTCTTAAGCATTCACCCTTGGAGATAGATCTCCCAAGACAAAAACTCTCTCTCACACAAGTACACAAGAAAGAAACACTTCACAACCTTCCTTAAGCTCTCTAGCAATCCCAAACTTGTCAGACCAACTACCTATCAAAATCACACACTAGCAACAACACTCCAAGCACTATCAATTCCAAACTAGCTGCTCATGGCAATGGGAGAGGCTTAAATAGGAGAAGGAGTCTCCACAAATGGTGGGAGGATGAGCTTATCTCCAAGGAAGGTGGCTCAAATGACGAAACAGACATGCCAGAGAAGGGAAGGCGACATTTACAAGGCCAACAACCAGGTCTGGAGTCATCTAGAAGGCCGGCTGTTAGAACAAACTCGCCCAAACTGGATCAGCGCAGGTCCATAACTGCACTGGAGCACTGACATCACAGCTGAATAACAAAGAAGGTCATGTCAGCGCGATCAGATATGAATAACAGACGCGCTGTCTCATGAAATTCGACCAGCGCGGGAAACACGTGTACTTCCGCGCTGGCAGCGCATTCTGTCTGTTATGGAGCGCCCATCAGCGCGTTTATTTTGACAACAGTCGCGATGATAGCAAAAACTTTGGCAAAGTGGGTCATTTGGCAACATTAGAGAGCATGAGCATGGATGAATTGGACTCATGACACAGTAGAAAGACTGACAGGGAGACAGTGACAAATTACTGTGTAACAGTTGGTCTTCGTCAATTATTTGATTGGTGTAGGATCCTTCAAATGTGAGGAAACTCACAATATTAGGATCATCGTTGAAAATCCTCCAATTGGTAATGTTATCAGGAATAGATGGTCTAAAAATCAATTCAATTGAAAATCGATCAGGACTAAAATTTTCCGAAGGAATGAGCTTGGAAGCTACATTAGCTAAGAGGTCTGCACTAGCATTCTGGAGTCTGGGAATTGATGAAATATTAAATGCTATAAAGTGTTCAGTTAGATATTAAACTAAAGATTGGTAATGTTTTAAATGACCTAATTAACAATGTATAGTATTACGTACCTGTTTGATTACAATTTCAGAATCTCCAAAAACTTGAAGATATTTGACGTCTAATCCAATTGCTTTGTACAACCCTTGGACTAAAGCCTCGTATTCTGCTGCATTGTTGGTGCAATCAAATTCAAGTCTGCAAGTTAGCATAGTCTTATCTCCCTCTGGACTTATTAACATGCATCCTGCTCCTGCTCCTTCGTTAGACTTAGAACCGTCAAAAAATAATTTCCAAAATAAAGATTTATTTACAGGATTATCTAAAAAATTAATACATTTAGAACTATCTGTTTGAGAGAAATTTTCTATTTGAGATAAAACAAAATGTTCTAAGTAAGGTGAGGTATGAGCATTAAAATTTCCTAGGAAAGAATCTACTGAATAGTTGCCAATGATGTTATAATTATATGCTATTAGTTCATTTTCTCCCTCGAGTTCTGTTACTATGTATTTCTGATGTCTTTCCCGCTCAAATTTTATCTGATTTGGTTTACCATTATAAGGGAGCCACATGTGTGACCAGTCAGTTGCAAAGTATCCGTGAAGTTTTTCTGACCAATCTCTGCTAAGAATTAAGCCATAAAATTCTGGAATATCAGCAACTAAAATGTCGATAACTTGACATACCTTTGGGTTGGATGACAGCCTTATGGTGACCTGATTTAATTCGCCAATCACTTTGACTTGCGATCGATCTAATTGAACTATGCGTATAGCTGATTTTTGTGGTTGAACGTTCAATTTTGTACATATTGATTTTGGTAAAATATTCGATGAAGCTCCAAAATCCACTAAGCAATTATACACATTTTTATTGAAAATTTCATAAGTAAGAAGAAATTGGGGAGTATGAGATCTCGATCTTCCTCCAATTAAGGTGATATCGTTTGGATCAACTTTATTAATTGCATTAGCTGGAGGTCTCCCATATCATGGGAAGCTTGAGATATTACAGCGACAGGAAAAGGTGCAACTGGTACATCATGTAATTCTTTCAAAGTACCTTTTGCTGGTGTTTTAACTTGCTCAATTCATAAAAATTGATATTGGCCCTAGTCTTTTTCATATCTTCTATGATATTATACTCCATTTCATCCGAAATGATCAACATTTTAGATGGAGTTGATGGGTCTGTCTGGACTGGGCTGGTTTGAGTCGCTTTAGGTGTCGTTTTCTTGGTTGCAATTTTATCCTTAGTCATCGAGCTTGCGCTTTTTGGCTTAGGAGTTGGTTGAGGAGGATCAAGTTGATTTCTGCTGCGAGTACTAACCGGGAATGCCTCTTGATTCTCTTCATCTGGGAGGATGAAATCCCACATACCTTTTAACTCTACAACTTCTTCTTCATCAGTATGTTCTTCAGTAGCAATTTCTTCTTCTTCTTCTTCGGATTCAACACTTGTAATAGCGTTAGGAGGTTTGGAATCGGTTGAAGGGTTTCTTTTAAAAGGTCTGTATGGCTTTTTATAATAAGTTTCTGCCACCTTTTTCTTAATGTCAACCATCTCGTTAGACATGGTCTTCAAAAATTTTTGCAATCCTTCTAAATCGAATGGATCTTTCAATTGTTTTTTCTTGGGGTCTTCCTTGAAAGTAACCTTCTTGGATTTTCGTTCTTCTATAGCGTTTTTCTTTTCTAGGGCTATAATATGTTTCTCTACTGCTATTGCTTCTTTCATATTTTCAACTAAAGTTGTTTTGTTAGCCCTATCAACAAAGATTACTATGTTTGATGGTAAAGCAGTAATGTACCATTCACTTCACACTTCTTCGCTAGGCTGGGAAGCAGCAGGAATTTTATTTAAGATTTTATTGAAACGTAAATTGAAATCTTTGATAGGTTCTTTTGACTCAACCCTAAGGTTAGACAGGTCGTTGATCAGTGTCACCGTAGACCTATCATCACCAAACTTAATCAAGAATTGTTCTTGGAAAATCTCCCAACTAGTAATAGATCCAGATGGTAATGAGAAATACCATGATCCGGCTGTTCCTTGCAGAGTATAAGGAAAAAGTCGAACAAAAACATCTTCATTGGTAACTCCATTAAGATTTATGGATAGCATAAAGTTATTTATATGTTCTTCTGCTAGCATGCCTGCCTCAGGGTTAAACTTAGGCAGCCATTTTTTAGGATGGGCCAGTAGTTGACTCAAGGGTGTAGGCATTAAGACTGCCCCTGGGTTATTCCATGGAGGTTGAGCCATTGCTGAACTGCTAACGGAGGAAATTGCATAAGATAATCCCTGAGGTTGAGAAGACGGGGATATTATGACTCTAGATGATTGAGAAGAAGATGTGGTAGTGCCGGTGGGCTGATGGACAATGATCTGAAGTGGAGGGGTGGATGGTTGACTTCGCGGTGAAGAGGTTGAGATGGATGATGATGATGAAAGAGTCTCGCTATCGGACCCTTTAGGAGATTTCCTTGCTCTCTTCCTTGTAGGTAGAGGTAACTCGGTTGGCTGAACACCAAACTTTGCACTCTTTAATCTGGTAAGAGGATGAGCAGGATTATATTGTGAAGTCATGCTACCTTGAGATTTATCAGATTTTTGAGGAGATATAGAAAATCGCTGAAGTTTGTGAATCAAAGATTCAACTTCAGGAGGTTCAATAGTAGATTTTTTTGAAATGTCGGGGTTTATAGCAGTGGCTGTTGCTCCAACGACTTATGACTCCGGATTTAAAGATTCTAAATGAAATGGAGAAGTCGGGGGAGATGGTGAGGGCAATTTTACTCTTAGAATGGTATTTAGATTTGGATTTACTTGCCATTCACAGTTCGTCCCCTCCTTCTAGCACCAAATATGTTGAAGCCCCGAAAATCGGGTCTACAACAAGGGGGATACCCACCCGGTCCGGACCTTGGTTAGCAACTCATTTTTCGTTTGGTATAGTGGGTCCGACTGGGGATATGGGACCAGTTTCCCAATTTATGTGTATGTGTGTGAAGAATTGATATTTCCCTTCTAAAAGTTCCTAAATGAGATGCTCTAATTCTAATCTAATAACGTGAAAATTTTATTATAATAAATAGAAACATCTAATTCTACACTAACTCAGGGTGTAATCCTTCTGTTATGCGATCTAAAATGATTTCAAATAACAATTGGTAATAAAGATCATTCAACTGCTATGAGAAAAGAATTCAATAAAGATGAACCACTTCGTATAAAAATTTAGACGAAACAGTTGTGAAAGGCATATCGCATAATAAGCTATTCATACATTAAGCATAAATAGATAGCTATCACACTAAAAAAGTGCCAAACGATAACTTAAGCATTCACACATCAATATATAAACAACTGAACTTGAATATCACTTTTAACACAAAGGCAGAAATAGTTAAGAGATAGAAGTACTATTTATAACTAGTCCTACTCATGAGCTTCAAGTGATAATGATTTATCTCTTCTTAATCCAACATCCACTAAGAGTACAGAAGTGCAACATCAGTAGCAGATATTAAATGCAGATATCAATAAATCCTGTTCCATTCATTCATCAAAACCTCCTCAGAGGATACAAAAGTGCATGTTCTGGGGATAAGTTTTTGACAAATTTCAGGACCCCTCTCTAAATGCATGAGAAGGGTTTAAATACTACTAACTAAATCTAAAAATAACTTATTACAAAAATGTAGGATGCGGTTTAAATGACCGTCCTCATCTTAGGCGAAAATAAAACAAAATTAAAAGTAAAAATTTAAAATTACTAATTAATTGTGAATATGATCTTTGAAATCGCACGCGTTCAGCATCTGTTTGAGAAGAGTCGGCTGGCCGACTTCCGATTTTAGCTATGCTGAGAAAATAGAATCGGCAAGAGCTGGCGCCATCTTTTCGGCAGAATTGATGATATACTTGAGGGTCATCCACTGGCTGTGTGGCTTTACCAAGTACATCCAGTAACAATCCCAATTCAACTTGGTTAACCTTTGGATTGATTCTACCTTTTCTTGAGCCTTCTATTTCTAGTCTGCCTGTAGTTGCTGTGTCTTTGGTAGATACTATTTTGAAGATATTTCTGACAAATATCACTAGTTTAGGATTCAAGTTTTACTTCTTACCTCTATCGTTGATTTCTTACAAATTTTTGGGCTTACAGGTGACTGAGAAATTATGAGATTTCCTTTTCAAGAAGTTTTGCTCTGCGATGCGCGATTAGCGCTAGGTGCTAATCGCACATCGGAAACTGCCTCCATTTCTTGATCCGGGTTTCCTTGGTGCATTTTTCGCCTTTTGCGCTTTTTCTTTTAGCGGATATAAAGCTCAAAATTTGTAAAAATAATGATTCTGTCAGTTCTTGACCCTGAGTCTTAAATTGTCTGTCTATGATATCAACATTGTCCAGTATCCATTTAACCATGTCTGTATATGGAAGAATTTTGGGCCTCGCCGCTATTCGGTGTAAGAACGAACAAGCTAGCTTTGTAAGGGATGCCTCGGAAGAACTATGTGAGCCTGCAGTAGCCTCGACCTCCATTACTCTCGGATTCTCTTCGTCAAGTAGATTGTACATGCCTTCCCAGGTAGCAATACCAGCGTCTCGGTTGAAGGCGGTGTTTGTATACAAGGGCGACATTTCCTTCTCTTCAAAGCTTGGGGCTTTGCCTTTCTTTCCCATAGTATCCTGTGTACTGCTTTGTATCATTCTCTATTCTTCGTTCCTGCAATTTACAAGTGAAGTGATAATAATGATAAGGAAAGGTGACGGGAAAGCTTTAAATGCCGAATACATATAAAATGCACCACCTTTCGTGAAATGATTAATTGATAAGCACGAAACCCTATTCCATTAATTACTGGCAACTAACTCATTAATTGGAATTAAAGCGCATAACTAGGACTTGGTTTATGGAAACTACTTTTTCGAACCGTGAGCCCACAAGATCTACGATGAAGCAATTTTGCGATTTGCTTTGCAATATCGCAGATCCAAACATCGTAGAATCACCATATCGTTTGCTTGCTATATCGCAAATCCATCATATCACATTATTGCATAATCGTTCTATCGCTTTGCCGCTTTTATCGCAATATTGCATAATTTCTCTATCGCAATATTGCAATATCGTAATATCGCGGGAGCGTGGCATATGACAATTTTCGTTAATCTGTTTCCTGCGATTTGCGATATGCGTCGTCGCATATTGGCAGTTTAAAGTCTTTCAACGTAAGCGGTGTTTTGACGCATGCGATGCGATATATGTCTGTAGTCCCTTATCGCGATCTCGCAATCTTAGAATTTGGCTTGCAAAGGGGGTGTCCATGATCCTTTTGCGATGTGATATTTCCTAAGGAATAATCTTATTTTATCATAAAACTTAGGCTTTTTTATTTTTTAAGGGTTTTCTCCTAAGTTTTTTGATGGTAAGTTTTATTAAAAAAGGAAATACAAGCACTAATTGATTTTTTTAAATTTTGACTAAGGGTCCCCACTTATTTAGTATTAGTAATAACACTAAATAAGAAGGGGGGTTGTTGCTGGCCACAACAGGCTCCCTGGAGGTTTAGCTTATAGATAGTTTCTTTGTTCATGAAATAAATTCCAGCCCCAAGTTCAATCAATGTTTTGGGATCTACAATATTGTTAATTTGTACATCCACTACCGGGCTACCAGGATCCAAATAATTTGGGGAGATGACCTTCCCAAGCTAATATCAACTAGTTGGCCAACAACATTGATAGTGGGGGCATTTATTTTCTTCCTTCCAGGCCTCTTGAAGAACTCTTCCCTAATGATATTGTTATAAATGGGAACACATTTTATGGCATGGAGGAGGGGTATCTTAACACACAGGTTCTTCAATTCTCTTAGAAGTTCAACCTCTTATGGGATGTGTTGCTTAGGTTAGACTAACCTTTCATGATAGGTGGGTATATTGGCTTGAGGGGTACTTTTTTCTTCCTCTTCTTCAAGATCTTCTGATGGAGAAGGTGGGTGAGCATATTGAAGTACCTTCCTAGACCTAAGGTTGGTTTCTTATATTTCCACAACATAATTATGGTAGGATGTTTCCCTGCTATAGACCTATTGGGTCTACTTGTTGATTTGGTTTGGATTGGGCTAAGTAGGAATTTGAGGTTTCTTAGGTGGATTATTATGGGGTAGTTATGGTTGAGGAGGAGGAGGAGGAGGAATTAAGGTAGGTGGTTGGGATACCTGAGGCTTTTATCCATGTGAAGGATTTCCCCATTAAGAAGGTTTGGGCTGATATGGCTGGAAGGGTGGATTGACAGGCTGAGGAGGATAAGGCCAACGGGAGGGCATGGACCAAGTTGAGTTGGCCGGCGGATACCAAGGATGAAATGGTGCACTTTGATTTGGATTGAAAGAAGGATAGTGCACACCTTTCATCCCTTGTTGATATGGTCGAGGGCCTTGTGGCCTCCTTTGGTTGACAAAGAAAATCTACTCCAAGCCATGTTGTTCCCCTTTATATACTAAATTCATACTTGGAAGAGAGGGGAATTTGTCAGTTGCATTGTTCTTTTCCCAAACCAAGTATATTTATATTACATTTAGTGGGCACTCATTTCTAGGGTGCCTCTTGGTGCATCTAGGGAAAAATATAGCTAGTGCCCTTTTTTCCTCCTCTTGTTTCTTCTTAATCTACATGGTGTCCATTTGTAAGGAAAAAGTATGCAACATTTCACTCTTAAAATCCTCTAGAATATTCCCTATTTCATGTTTGATAGTTGAGGTAGAGGGTGAAGAATTTACCAGGCCTTGACTAGATCTACCTCTCTTCCTTGCAACCCTAGAATGATTCTTAAATACTATCTTGATGTCATCATAATTTAGCTAGTAAATTTCTCCACCAGACAACATGTTAAGGGTTTCCATTAGCTCATCTCTGACTCCTTTGAGTAATACAAGCTTTACTGACTCTAGGTCAAGGGTGCAATTAGCTCTCCTATAGCTGAGTTGAAACCTTTCTTCATAGTCCTCTAGGGACTCATATATCCCCTAAGTCATTCTAAATATTTCCTCCTTAGTGTCCCTGGATCTATAATAATATTTATATTTCTAATTGAAGGCTTGCTACATTGAACCCAAGTGGTGATGTTTCCTCCTTCCAAACTCATGAACCAACATAATGATGCATCCTTGAGAGTGGAAGGAAACAACTTTAGCATATTCTCATAAAAAGTGTAGTTATAAGTTCTAAAAACCACAACAAACTCAAACATGAATGTATGAAGGTCCTCAGAAACTAGGCCATGGAAATGTGGGAGAGTAGTGGGGCATATATTCTTCATTTTAGCCTCCCCATTAGTTTCTCTGATAGGAAAGAGCTCAGGTTTCCCGTTTCCAACCATGTGTTGGGTAGGTGATGTAGGTTCTTCCTCCCTTATAGGTTCTTCAAAGATATCTGGTTGCTCACCTAAAGGGTTCTCCAAATCCTCTGTGGTTAGAGTAGGAGGTCCACAATCACTAAAAAAGAGTGATGGTTGACTACTTGTAGGAGTGGGGGTTTTTGGTAGAAATTTTCTTAGGTTATCCCTAACCCTACGAGGCATGAAACAAATGTTTTTTTTTTTTTTTTAATGTTTTTTCTCCTTTTTTTGGATCTTTATAGATAGACAAAAAATTGATGAAAAAAGAAAAAAAATATTATAGTTTCAAGAAATAAAATGAAAAGAGAAAGTAAATCAAAGAAGAAACAAAATCTATTGTGACACCTCCCCGACAATGGTTCCAAAAAGTGATGATCTCTGGTATTCCAACAAGGATGTTACAACTCCCAGGGCTACCAAATTTAATTTATCAATATGAGATTCATACAAACTTAAGAGGTGATAGTGTTGTATGCACAGTGAGCTAGGTTCTACTTAAGCTTCTCTAAGGAAGTGAATCAAACCAAGGTGTACAGAGAGAATTTTGCAAATTGAGTCTAAATTTTGCAAGAACGGAAAATATTGCATAAGAGGAAATTCTAATATACTTGCAAGGAATGAAATACTTGGAATAAAAACCCTAATCTGCTGCAGGAAATAAATGACAAAGAAATAAACCTAGACTAGCTACATAAATTAAATAGCATGAAGTCAACCCTAAACTAATACATTCAAATTTTTTCTTGTTCTAATTACAAGTCTCAATAAATTATTCAATAAATAACAATGTAAACTACTCTTGTGCTATTGAATTCATGAAATCAACAACTAACCCTAATTGTAGAAATAAATTGCAATGATGAAAAGAAGAGTTCTAAGTGGTCTCTAATCTTACTCAAGCTTGTTTCCTATGCCTAGAAGATGTTGTGAAGGGTTAAGAAGAAAAAATTAGGCTTAAAGAGTAACTCTGGTCAAGTTCCGATGAGTTATGTGTGGTGCTACAGGATGTTACAAGATTGTTATAAGATGCCATGTATTACTACAAGATTGCATCTGAGAGAATTCCAAGGGATTAAAAGGTCATATAGAGGTGAGGAAGGATGGTATAAGGTTGGAGGAGAGTGTGGAAGGCCTTTCCAATCGTAGTACCCCTCAGGAGCCCATCTTTCACAAGGAGGAAATTAAAACAATAGCCTCTAACAAATGTATGATGAATTTTCTATGTGCAAATCACTTAAAGAAATGGATGTGAATGGAAGGAGGGTGCTGATGGTAGGGTACAAATGAAAATTATAGTTCTTTACTTGCAAGCCAATAGTATCACCGACAAACAAGAAGGTTACTCAACTAACAAAGTATCAAAATCTAAGGAATGAAAAAAATACTTAACAACAGAAAACTAAATGGTAAAGGAAAGGATGAGTTGAATTTTAATCAAGATCTAACTATTGTATCAAGAGAAAGGAACTATATTTTTGTGCTTTCCATTACAAAACTTACAACCACACTTTTCAAGAGTAATGATTGATAAATATGTAGAGGAAAATATTTTCACATAAACAAATATCACAAAAAGGGAAACATCACTAAACTAAGTGCAAAAAAGAAAAGGCACAAGAAAAATATACAAGGGAGAGAGACTAGAGTGCTTGGGTTGGCCCCTAACCCATGGGAACTCAACCCTCTAAAACACAGTTATATTAAAGGCAAAAAAATGATTTTCATTGATCTCAAAAAGTGTTCAAATACATGACATGGAAATTGAAAATCACAAGTAACAAGATCCTAGCTCTAGCCATAATTATGCTCCTCTAATAAGTCGAATCCTTTTGATCTCTTAGGCTCCTTTATTTATATAAAATGAGTGAGAGGGAAGCCTCCTTGGAAAGAGGGTTTGTTCCCTCCAAAATCCCTATAAAATTGGATTTGGTCCACTAATATCCTCACAGGCATTGAGTGTAGTAACTTCCATATAGCCAGGTGAGTTGTTGATGAGTTAATGTAGGGAACAAGCCTCCTACATTCCCTCTAGACGGTCCCTAATGTACTTATACATAATAAATACTCTTTTTCCTGCACATTCAACATGTTAGGATACATGATATGAGAAATATTCCTTAATCTCCCTAATGAATGCATTATAATCCAAAAAATATGTCATCAAATGCAAAGAGAGAGTTAAATGCATGTGTAAGGATGGCTAGATGGGTCTGGATTAATACCTTTTTAGGAGGCCCATAAGGTAGCTAGTTTTTATGCAATCGGCTCACAAAACAATAGAAATGATAGATCAACGAACTGAAAACTATCATCTTCGAGGGGGAAACCTCTGTTAGATTACAAAAATGAATTCTTCAATGATACAAATGAAAAGGCCTCCCTTATATATATAGGAGTCTAAGGGGTCACAATATAATCAAAGTGTGCATAACAATATTAATCTAATGGCACACCAATAACAATAGTGGGCTTCTATGGGGCACAATTAATACAATATGGGGGTGTTGTAGCCTTGAAATTTGCTACAACAAAATTGGGGATGATCACCCGGTCTAGACCTTAAAGCAGCTCCTTTTCCATTTGGATTGGTGGTTTTCACTAGTTTAACTAGGTCCAGTTACCTTCTCTCAATCTCCTATGGCTTAAAATATGACTTTCATCCACCAATGGAGAAGAGACATCAGATCAGTTCTCTTGCTGATTAGGCAAGAAAGTGATCCTTAAGTTGATCTGGGGCTCAGTCAGGCCACAACTAAAGTTTGCCTCTTGGGGAAGAGGACTTTTAGGAATGTAGAATTAATTTAAATGAAAAATTATTTTAAAATGAAAGAAAAAGGAACTAAATCCTATTCCTATCTCAATTAGGAAAAATATATATCTAACCCAACCGAGAGAAAGATATTTAAATGATTGAGATTTAAATATGTCTGGCTTACGATGAATATCAAGCTAACGAAGTATTTCAATTAATTGACACTATGAATACCACAACACATTCTATTCAGAGATCTCTTAACTCAAATAATCAACCAACAACACTTAGGAAATAGTTCACAAAATGATATTGATTGTTAAATCGGTAATTCGAATAATTAAACAATAATATGAGGAAATAGTTCACAAAATATCATTATTTGTTAAATCAATATTAAAAGACAAATTTTTGAGTGAATAGTTACTTAGAAATCATAATTCAACCCATAAGAGTGGAGATAAATAATACCATATGAATGAGACGAATTACTCATACCGAAAAAAGTGCACAAATATGAACAAAATGACACATTCCTACTATCATAAAATGAAACTAGCATTTAAAATAATAGTATTAGAAATACCAATTTATTGAATCCATTTCTCTAGCTCTAGTCTCCAACAGTCCTCTACAATCTTTGAACTTCTGTTGTTACAACAAGAGTTTTAGTAGTGCAGGCTCTGTTCATCATACATAATTCAGAATGAAAAAGAAAAATATTGGATAGTCCCCATATATGATATTTTCTCTCCTCTCACCTACAAATCTAAATCCCTATTACAGTAGTGCTTTTGAAAATTCAGAATTGCAGAGAAGAGAAGCCTCTAATACATTCTACAATTTGTTATTTTTAATATTTACAAAAAGAATTCTCAATAAGAAAGTTTGATGAAGAATAAATCTGCTCCATCCATTTTCATTGGCCCAAAATTCCATTCTTCTATTGCTGGAGCATTCTCATTGATTGAGATCTTCTTCTTCTCATCTTTTCAACTGTTTTCCTGCAAAAACAAATTAAAATTAAATTAAAATGCAACAATAAAATCAAAATACCAAATCGGGAATTTAAAACATATCTAATCAAATTTAATTAAACAATCAATTTAAAAAGAAATCATAGCTTTCTATTGATGCATGTGAGATTTAATTGGTCAAGGATATCATTGACGAATGTATCTGCACTCAGAAGAAGTCGTGGGCAAATGAAAATGCAGATAATTAAACTCAGAAAATTAGTTTTATTAAAAATTAGAAGTTTGATTTTCTATTTGATTTTAGACCCAAATAACTGATCAAATATGGTAATAAAACCAATTCATAAATGTTCTCCATGATTTTATCTTTCCAATGAGTCATCATGGGCCTCATTTGGTCAAGTAAAACTCTGTTTATGAGTTTCTAAAGTTAAAGTATTAAAATTGCCATAATTATGGAATTTTTTTTGTTTGGGCTAAAATAAGGAATTTTAATTAAAAATCTAATCCTAAATTAGATTGCAAATAGTAATTAATTAATACTAATTAATTACAATCATTTTATTAATTTTAATTAATTATAAATTTAATTAAAAAACAAAATTAAATGAAATTTAGTAGTCAATTAAAGTATTATTATATAATATTTATATTAAAGATTAAATTATATTAAAATTAAAATTAAAATTTAATATAATTATATAATATAAATATTATATTTTAATATAATAATTTTAACAAACCATTAATCTAATATAAAAACAAACCATATAATAAACCATTGGAATTAATTCAAAGTAAATTCAAATTTTAAAATGGTTAATTCCAAGTTCATGTGAGGAGTGGAGTTAATGGAGAGGGAGGAATAAGGAGGATGAGGTGGAGTGGAGTGGAGTAATGGTGAGAGTGAGTGGAGTATGACGTGAGGTTGGAATGAAATCACGGAGTCGAGAGACATACGGAGAAATAAAAACTTTATATTAAAATGATTTAACGTCTTGCATGTTTCTAAAATCGCAATTGCAAGTTTTTTTAAAGGGGCAGCTTAATACTTTTGTTTTCTGTGATATGCAATATGCAATATATCATAATCGCAATATTGCATTGCAAAATTTATTTTGGTGATTTAAAATTTTGAGGTTTTGGAAGGGAAGGGAGGTGAAGTGGGTCTACGTTAATTAACCATTGTACAAATTGGACTACAACCACTTTGCATTTTTGGGTTTTGGGTTTGGCAATTTATTTTAAAATAACAAATTGGAGTAAATTATCAAGGTCCTGAAATGTGTTTTCATTTATTATACAACTTAGTTGGGTCATTTTGTAGGACCATTAGTGAAAAATGAAAGAATTAGTAAAAATTAACTAAGAGTTAATATTTACAATAAATGATTATTTTAATTGCAAAAATGAAATATCATACGTTTATTGACATTTTTATTCCAGATGAGAAAATGATCAAACTTCAAAGGAATTCTATTTACAAACCGGTTGGCCAAATGAGGTAAAACAGGTATCAATGGACAACTTGTGAAAAGTTGGATTCAATGAAATAATCAAAATAGAAATCCAACGAAAGTAAAAATAGATTTTTTTTAGGATAGTTAACTTAATAAAAATCATAAAAAGGTGTTTATCCAAAAATTAATATAAAGAGTCCCCATTACTTTAAATAATGGGGCCATTAGGTTTTCCCTATAACAATGACGACACAGTAGGAAGGACCAATTATCTCTAGTTAAAAATAATGAATTTTAATTTACCCAAAGATTAAAAATAATGGAGATCAGGAAACCGTTTAACAGTAAAACATTTCCATATGTCCCACATAAATAGATTAAGCAATATGAGTTTGTAAAGATAAGTACTCTAAATAGATTCAAGTAAAATTCATTAATTCAAATTTGGGAAAATTTATTTTAAAACTACCTCGTACGAAAAATAGAAGAGAGTATAGATAGGAGTTTTTGATAAAGCATATCCATTTTATTATTGTCTCTGACATCGCTTCGCTACCAACGAGCCTAAATAGTACCTTGACGAAGTTGTCTTTTATGCCATACAAGCTTAGTCCCACTGCTAGTGAGCATCCATAGCCCCGCCGGGTTTACCTGTATTTCCTATGCTTCCTCTTTTAATCACCCTTTTGATAAGCACATTTTACAAGATTTTAGTTTATGATTTTTTTGAGTGAAAGAGGTGGGATGGTAATAGAGATTTATGTTTAGTGGACATAATACTTTTATAATTTTTACTCCAAATTCTTTCCCTAGAACTATTAATCAGAGGCTTTTATGTGGAGGGGTGGAAGGGATTCATTGTATTGAACTCAAATCAGTTCTTTCCTTGAAAAAATAAACTCCATCACTTAGTAAGGATGTGTGTTTCTCCATGAAAAAGAGTTAAAGAAATATGATCTTATGGTTCCATGAGGATATGCCTTTAATGATAAATGTAACTCACTAAAATAGATGGAGTTAAGAGTTTTCCCCTGTATGCTAATCGTTGTGGGGCGGGGAAAAAGGCCTTTTACATAAGTCATGGGATAGTCACCAATATGAAATCAATACCAAAATTAAAAGGAAAAGAATTCTTAAACTAAAGTAATAAAATAAATCAGCAAATGAAAATAAAATTGAAGAAAGCAAAACTAAAAGAAAAGTCCAAATCTTAAAGGATAAACTCCATTAAGACTACTTATACAATGTCTCAAAAAAAGAGATAAAAGAAAATAATCATATGTATGTTCCTTCCTGTGTTGAGTTTTTTTGTTTTATTTGTTTTGTTTTTGTTTTTTGTTTTTATCTTGCAAAGTTATAAGAAACGAGACTCTCAAAATGTATAAGGTGAGTAGTAGTGATGATCGATAATATGCTAAATGAGAATTCTTTATCTGCTACAAGCTTTCTTGTTTTGAAGCAAAACCTGCAAAAATCATTTTAACCATTTATGATGAAAGTAATGCTTAAAGAAGCAGACTAGAGGTTCAAAAAATCCCCAATTTAGCTGGTTTGATGAGGATCATCACTGCTTCTTTCAAGAATCTCGAATAAAACTAAACAAAAGAGAATGACCTTCAAAACTAATCTGGTAGAGGTGAAAAAGGTTGATGAAGACCTGTAAAAACAAAGTTAAGGATCAACAAAAAAAAATGAAACTAAAAACAAAAATAAAGTAATAAAAATGGGCACATGAAACTTACCATTGGAGAATTGCATTTAATCTCATCTGAAAGATATTATTTTCTCCAATACTAGCTAACTTCTTACTTTGATTAGAATTAAAAGTATGAAGAAGTTGAACTAACTGAAATCTTATTAACCCAAAATCATCATTTATTAAATCTATACTAAAGCGAGAAGTAAACTAGAATAATGTAATTCTTTATGTTCAAGGAAGAAAAAATAAACTAAATTCGTGAGAGTTAGAATGAAGATATGCTTTTTAATGAATCACAACAGTGAATTTTCTCTTAATATTATAAGTTTGATATCAAATCCATGATTTTCATTTTAGAATCAAAACCAAATGAAAGATAATGAAATACAGATGTGTAGATGGAGAGGTCTTGAATTTTGTATATTAAATATAGATTGATATATCAAAACTAAAATATAAGAGAAATAAAAAATGATTTAACCATGTTGAAATTTTTTTATCAATTGCTTCATTACCATAATGGTTGCCCAAGAGTTCCTTAAATTCTTTTATGCAAGACAATACCTCATCGGATGTTTCACATTGCAAGTTTCTTTGCCATGCTTAATCATTAAGTTTCCAGATTCACATTTGCCAATATGTGATTCAATATAACAGTTAAAAGATAAAGGCAAAGAGGCATATACTAGATTTTATTGCATTGGAGGATGTCAATACAAGGAATCATTTGAGTTTTGCGATACGATATAAGTGTTGCCATGAAAAGGTTGCGATATGAGCATATGAAATGAGAAATTGCAATGGAGAAATTGCTATATCTGAGAATAATCATATCGGAGATCAGAGCAGTTAGGAAAAGGAAATGCCAATAGTATTCTTGCGATATGCGGGAATGCGATAAATGACGTCGCTCATTGGTGGGACCGGCTTTGAATTTTATAAGAATTCAGTAGAATACGAGATGTAACATCATTGATACATCGATGTGCAATGAAGAACGGACCTGATCGTTTAATTATATGGATTTAATTTCATATTGGATCTGGGACATCAGAACCATTAAACATATGCCCCAACAAAATTGTGAATTATGAATGGACACGATATCTTTTAAAACTGAATCTAACTAACGTATTGGGTCCGGGGTTGTCTCGACATCACAATATTTGCGAAGTCATTTTCGGAGAATGAGCGGAAAGGGAATATCGGAGGTCTTGCATCGGAGGTTTCTTAGCGGAAAATGTTAAGAGCTGCTTCCGATCAAATATTTGCGATACAGAGGTTTTGCGATCTGGATGATGTGATATGGGGTGGAAGGTTTATCAAAGAATATGAGGATGGGAATGTCGTAGATGTAAAGATATAAAGTTCAACTTGAAATGTTCCGAGATTGTTTTTTAAAGGACTATTGGGGTTTTTAATGAATGAAAGAAAAATTTAAAAATGCTCAAATTTTGATGAACAACCAATAATACTTCTTTGAACATGTTGCAAATTTTGAAAATGTCTGGCTGCTTTCTTATGTTAAGTATCCATAATTAAGTTGATGAAGACCTGGAAGAAAATTGACTATAAATTTTACCTCATGAATCTTCAATTTATCCCATGTTTTATATCATCTACTATTTGATCTAAAATGTTAAATAATGAATTTTCATATTGCATCCACCTTAAATTTACATCAAAAGACACGAGTGGTAAAAATGAGCTCTTCAAAATTACTTATTAACAAAAAATTATCAAGCTGTGGAAAATTCTTGAAATTTCTTTATATCTATGATCTAAGAGATTGAAATGTTTTAACCTGCTTTCCGAAAATGAAAAGGGATGCCCAAAAGAAGTCAGATTCATTACTTGCTTTATTGAAAATCTGAAATAATGAAATAAGTGTAAACAGAAAAGAAATCTAATCTACATTAATCTATTTCTATTTATAACTTAATGAAGAAAACATGACTAGGTATAGTCATATTTCCAATGTAACCATGTAAGCATTTTAATTCCTGCATGTATGTACATGTCAAACCTTAATAATAAAAATACAAATATAATTAAACTAAGGAAAATAAATCTGAAAGCAAAAAGTACAATTATTGCTAATATATTTACAATTACCTTCTCTTGAAATATCCTTTCCAACTGAATTTCAATTGGATCATGAAAATCTGGATGAATTTCTATTGATGATTGGAAGGGATTCAAAGAGAAGATGTCAGGCCAAATCATGAAAATGAGTTTTTAGACATAATGGCCTGCATAAATTTGTTAGTTTTATGTGCAAATGTTAAACTATTAACAATATTCCGTGAAGGAAAACTTTTCAACTATTTTTCAAATGGGTCAATGAAAAATGGATGAAAATCTGTTAAATATAATGGAAAATTATTAATTGAATTAGATTGTTGATCATATTGTGAAAATACACTCTCTTGTTGATACTTCCTTTCAAAGGATAGAAGCAATTGATAAGAAATGAACATCAATTGAAATTGGAAGATTAATAGTTTTTTATGTTTAAGATTATGATGTGAAACTTCATTTTCCCATTCAGGCAATGCATCAATTGAGTGTTCAATACTGAGCTGCTCAATATGCCAGCACAAAGTATCTAAAAATTGAAAATTAAAAACAAAAAACAAATCTAAATTTAAATAAAATAAGTGAATGACAAGTTACAAAAATCAAATCATAGTTTACCCTAGTGTTACAATTATTGTTACAACACAATTGAGATTGATTTAAAACAATTTCCTTTTCATAAGACTTAGTCATAATAATGTAATTAGAATGATTGTCAATACCAACTTGTGAATTAGAAATATAATCATGACTATGAATAGGAATGAGAGCTCAATCATCATATAAATCATAGATTGGGATGGTTTCTTGAATGTTGAAATCATGAGTATGATTAATTGTCTGAAAATGAAAACTACTTGAAGCAATTTATGAATTAGAGTATTCTTCATTTTCACATGTGATTTGACTTTGATCATAAGGATTCAATTGTGAAGAAGACAAATCAATATCCTTAATGTCAAAGTAACTATCATAAATGGCATTATGTCATTCATTAGAATTCCCTTCGATCTCATCCAATGTGTTAAAACAAGAAGGAATATAAAGCACATGTTCATTAATCTCATAAGAATGATCAATAATTAATTCTCTATTTTGATAAAAACTAATTGGAAATTCATTAAGATCAACCTCTTTGTTTTCTAAAATATCATTAATATTAAGAGGGGATAAATTGTCATCAACAAAAATATCAGGATAAAGGGAAAAATGAGAATTAGAAGAAATGGATTTAAAAGTGTCTCTATTTAAGAACTCTTGTGCATTCTGCTCATTGTAAATTTCAGATTTGAGATCATTCATTTTTGTATTTGTGATTTCTTGAAGAATGTTGCTTTGCTGTTCTGAATTTGGTATTTTCTCATCGTAAAATAATTCAGAAATTTGTACAGCAGGCTATGTGTTGTTAGAAACTTTGATTGTTTCTTGTACTTGCTTATTTATGTTCTAATTTTCTGATTTTAACGCATACTGATTTTCAGATTTCAAAGTGGTATTTTCTTCAAGATTGTTGCTAATATCTTCTTGGATTTGAATAGTAAAATTCTCCAAGCTTTGTGATTGAGATTCGCTGACATGTGAAAGTGCATCCTGGGCATTATTAATACTATAGGAAGTGTGCACTAAATGAAGAAATTGATTGTACATAATAGAGGCCACTTCATCATCATTTGTTTGCACCTCCATATTGGAATTCTCAATTGTGTTAATGTAATTGGAAGGAGTTTGAGCAAAACTTGAAATAATTTCACATGGATTATGAATGGGAGGAAGAGAGAAAATATATTCAAACCAATCTAATAATTCCTCTTCCGAAGGTTTTTCTTTAATTTTAAATCTCAAACAATTTAAACGAAATTGAATGGTAAAATCAATCAAAGACTCATTTTCAAACCTTCGTAAATCTTCGATTTTATCACATACATGTTCGTAGTTATAGTGGTCAAATTTACAAAGGAACATTGTAACAAATTGATCCCAGTTGTGAATTGAGGCAACTGGAAGTGATTGACACCAGCTTCTGGATTTTGCCAAGAATGTAAGAGTAAAAATCCTGCATAAAATGCCTTCATCAATTCCTTGAAAAGTAGAATTTGAATTTTTTGAATGAATTGTAAAGCATGATTAAATGCAGAAGTATTCCTCTTACCATTAAACTTTACCTTAGACAAGAGTCTTACCATTTCTGGTGGAGCATTGGAAGATGCACATCTAGAAATACAATTCTAAATTGGAAGTTTAAGAGGAGCCATTATAATAAAAATAGAATGTTAGAATACAAAGACTCCAAATAAACAAGTTTCAAGCCCTCCTTCTAGCGTCAAAATGTTGAAGCCTCAAAATTCGCTGCAACAACATTGGGGATGACCATCCGGTTTGGACTTTAAAGCAGCTCCTTTTCTGCTTGGAATGGTGGTTCTCACTGATTTAACTAGGTCCAGATACCTTCTCTCAATCTCCTATG
Source organism: Pinus tabuliformis (assembly GCA_031772625.1). Lineage (NCBI taxonomy): Eukaryota > Viridiplantae > Streptophyta > Pinopsida > Pinales > Pinaceae > Pinus > Pinus tabuliformis. The sequence continues at coordinate 1,616,504,741 of CM062818.1, read as the reverse complement.
GCTTAAAATACAACTTTCATCCACCAATGGAGAAGAGACAACATATCATCTCTCTTGTTGATCAGGCAAGAAAATGATCCTTAAGTTGATATGGGGCTCAACCAAGACACAACTAATTTTGCCTCTTTGGGAAGGGGACTTCTAGGAATGTAAAATTAATCTAAATGCAAAATTATTTTAAAATGAAAGCAAAAGGAACTAAATCCTAATCCTATCTCAATTAGGCAAATATAGATCTAATCTATCCGAGAGCAAGATATTTAAATCATTGATATTTAAATATGTTTGGATTATGATGAATATCAAGCTAACAAAGTAGTTCAATTAACTGACAATATGAATACCAAAACACATTCTATTCAGAGACCTCTTAACTGAAATAATCAACCAACAACATTTAGGAAATAGTTCACAAAATGATATTGATTGTTAAATCATTAATTCGAATAATTAAACAATAATATGAGGAAATAGTTCACAACATATCATTATTTGTTAAATCAATATTAAAATACATATTTCTGGGTAAATAGTTACATTGAAATCAAAATTCAACCCATAAGAGCAGAAATAAATAATAACATATGAATGAGACAAATTACTCATACCGAATAAAGTGCACAAATATGAATAAAATGACACATTCCTACTATCATAAAATGAAACTAGTATTTAAAACAATAGTATTAGAAATACCAACTTATTGAATCTGTTTCTTTGGCTTTGGTTTCCAACATTCCTCTACAATCTTTGAACTTTTGTTGTTACAACAAGAGTTGCATTAGTGCAAGTTCTGTTCATCATACATAATTCAGAATGCAAAAGAAAAATCCTCAATAATCCCGAGATCTGTGATTTTCTCTCCTTTCACCTACAACTCTAAATCCCTATTACAGTAGTGCTTTTAAGAATTCAGAATTTCAAAGAAGAAAAACCTCTAATACATTCTACAATCTTCTATTTATAATATTTATGAAAAAATTCTCAATAAGAAAGTTTGATGAAGAATAAATATGCTCCATCCATTTTCATTGGCCCAAAATTCCATTCTTTTATTGTTGGAGAATTCTCATTGATTGAGATCTTCTTCTCCTCATCTCTTCAATTGTTTTCCTACAAAAACAAATTAAAATTAAATTAAAATGCAACAATAAAATCAAAATACTAAATCTGGAATTTAAAACATATCTAATCAAATTTAATTAAAAAATCAATTTAAAAAGAAATTAGAGCTTTTTGTTGATGCCTCTGAGGATTTAATTGGTAAAGGATATCATTGAATAATGTATCTACACTCAGAAGAAGTCGTGGGCAAATGAAAATGCAGAAAATTAAACTTAGAAAATTAGTTTTATTAAAAATTCGGAGTTTGATCTTCTGTTGGATGTTATACCCTAATAAATGATCTAATCTAGTAATGAAACCACTTCAGAAATGTTCTCTATGATTTTATCTTTCCCATGAGGCGTCATGGGCCTCATTTGGTCAAGTAAAACTCCATTTATGGGCTTCTAAAGTTAGAGTATTAAAATTGCGAGAATTTTGGAATTTTTGTTGTCTGGGCTAAAAATTAAGAATTTTAATTAAAAATATAATCCTAAATTAGATTGAACATATTAATTAATTAATAGTAATTAATTGCAATTATGTTATTATTTTAATTAATTATAAATTTAATTAAAAACCATAATTAAACGAAATTTAATAATCAATTAAAATATTATTATATAATATTTATATTATAAATTATATTATGTTAAAATTATAATTATAGTATAATTATAAAATATAATATAAATATTATATTTTAATATAATATTTTAACAAACCATTAGAATCAATCTATTATAAAATCAAACCAATGGAATTAATCCAAAGTAACTTCAAATTTTAAAATGCTTAATTCCAGGTTCACGTGAGGAGTGGAGTTAATGGAGGAGGGAGGAATAAGGCGGATAAGGTGGAGTGGAGTAATGGTGAGAGCGAATGGAATATGACGTGAGGGTGGAGTGAGGTCGCGGAGTCAGGAGGCATAAGGAGAAACAAAAACTTTATATTAAAACGATTTAACCTCTCGCATGTTTCCAAAATCGCAATCGCAAGTTTTTTTTAAATGAGAAGCTTAATATTTTGTTTTTTGCGATATGCGATGATATGCTATATATCACAATCGCAATATCGCATCACAAAATTTATTTCGTCAATTTTAAATTTCGGGATTTTGGAAGGGAAGGGAGGTGAAGTGGGCCACGTTAATTAACCATCCTACAAATTGGACTACAACAACTTTGCAATTTTGGGTTTTGGATTTGGAAATTTATTTTAAAATAAAAAATTGGAGTAAATTACCAAGGTCCCGAAACGTGTTTTCATTTATTGTACAACTTATCTGGGTCATTTTGTAAGACAGTTAGTGAAAAATGAAAGAATTAGTAAAAAATAAATAAGAGTTAATATTTACAATAAATGAATTTTAATTGCAAAATTGAAATATCATACATTTTTTTACATTTTTTAGTTTAGGCGAGAAAATGATCAAACTTCAAAGGAGTGCTATTTACAATCCAGTTGACCAAATGAGACAAAACAAAAATATCGATGGAAAACTTGTGAAAATTCGGATTCAATGAAACAATCAAAATAGAAATCCGACGAAAATAAAAATGGAAAATTTTTAGGATAATTAACTTAATGAAAATCCTAAAAAGGTGTTTAGCCAAAAATTAATGTAAAAGGTCCCCATTACTTTAAATAATGGGGGTGTTTGGTTTTCCCTGCAACAGGGGGTTACATGGGAACAACAATAACAATAAGGGGGATACACTAGTGTTATAGGGACCTAACATGCCCCTCTACTTTAAAAAAGTGTGGTTCTTAATGCTTGAGTAGTTCTGGATGCTTCTGTATAAAATTCTCATCCTCCCATGTGGAATATTCAGCGAATAAGTTCTTCCACTTAATGAGATACTCTGAAATTGATCGATTCTGTAGCTGTCGAGATTTTGTTTCCTTGTCTGATTCCAGCTCAAATATGATTTTTCTTTCTCTGTCATGGTTTGGCAACACTGATTGAACTGGAAGTCTATCACCGATAACCTTCTTTAAGAATGAAACATGGAAAACTAGGTGTACTTGGGAAGATCTAGGAAGCTTTAGTTTGTATGCCATAGTACCAATCTTTTGCAACACCTTGTAAGGACTATAGTACTTGGGTGATAATTTATTATTCTTCTTAGCTTTCTTTAGGGACATTTGTTTGTATGGTTTTAGTCATAAAAATACCAAGTTGCCTACATCAAAATTTCTTTCACTACAATGTGGATCAACCTGTTGTTTCATTCCATTCTGCGCCAGAGTGAGGTTATCCTTTAAGAGTTGGAGAACTTGTTGTTGATGCTCGATATGATCTTCCACTGCTTGAACCTTAGAATTTTATCTTAAATATGATGTGATGGATGGTGGATGATATCCATAAAGTGCCACAAATGGGGTCATTTTTGCTACATTATGGAAGGATGTGTTATACCACCATTAAACTAGAGGTAACCACTTGACCCATTGTGTTTGTTTATCAGATACAAAGAAACAAGATATCTTTCCAAACATTTTTTCACTACCTCATTTTCCCATCAGATTGATGATGATAAGATGAACTATGAGCTAATTGAGTACCAAGACAAGAATATAATTACGTCCAAAAATTTCCAGTGAAAATGGGATCTTTGTCACTTACTATAATCTTTGGGTTTCTATGAAGCTTTTGAATTGTTTCCATAAATGCAATAGAAATTGTATTGGATTTAAAACGATGAGATAATGAACAAAAGTGTGCATACTTGGTAAGTCTCTCAACTACCAACATGATGAGACTCTTTCCTTCAGACTTGGGTAAACCTACAATAAAATCAATTGAGACCTCCTCCCAACACTAAATTGGAATGGCTAAAGGCTGTAATAGACCTGGGGTATTAACTGTATAAACATTATTTTATTGGCAAACCAAACATTTTGCCACAAACTTCTGAATATCAGATTTAAGGCCATCCCAAACAAAATTCCTTCGTGACCCTATGGTAAGTTTTTAAAAATACTAAGGGAGAGGTGTGCAATTCCAAAACAACCTTTGTTTGAGTTGGGAATTCTTACAAAGATATAAGCGAGATTTGTACCATAATGAATCAATTTTCTAGCTAATGTATCCGATGTATTATGATCTTTCTACAACTTTTGAATGAGTGTTCCTACCTCTTCATCATTCTTCCATTCATCCCTTGCTTCGGTCATCCACTCAGGTTGGATAATAGAAATGTCACAGAGCAATGCTTCCACATCCTCATCCTTTCTTGAGAGTGCATTTGCAACAACACTGTTCTTCCCTTTTTTGCAGATGATTTCAAAGTCGTAACCCAACATCTTTGTGACCCATTTTTGCTGCTCTTCTAAAGATAATATTTGTTCCAAAAAGTATTTAAGAATCTAATGATCTGTTTTTACCTTGAAATGTATTCCCATTAGGTAAGGTCGTCATTTCTTTAGTTCATGTAGTATTTCCAACATTTACTTCTCATAAATAAGTTTGTGTAAATACTTTCCTTTTATTGGATGAAGTTAAAAAGCATTGGGTCTTCCTTCATGCATTAAAACAACACCAATTCCATTTCCCGAGGCATCACATTCCAAAATAAAGGTTTTTGGGAAGTCTAGCATAGCTAAGACCGATGCTTGGAATATTTCCTCTTTAATATGTTCAAAGGCCTTAGTTTCTTATGGAGTCTAAGAAAATTCATCTTTTTTCAATAATGATGTAATAGGTGCTGCTATTCTCCCATAATTCTTAACAAACTTGTGATAATACCCCATCAAACTGAGAAATCCTTGAAGATGCTTTATGGTTGTGGGGATTTTCCATTCCTTAATGGATTTAATTTTGTTAGGGTCTATCTTAACACCCTCATGAGATATAATGTGACCCAAATATTCCACCTCATGTACTCCAATGAAACATTTGGATGTTTTTGCATATAATTATTTCTCCTCCAATAGTCTGAACGACTTTTCAACATGTTGAACATGATCCTTCCAAGACTTTTTGTAAATTAGTATATCAAAAAACACTAACACAAGTTTTCTAAGGAAGGGTTTGAAAATCGAATTCATCAAACCTTGAAATTTGGAAGGTGCATTAGAAAGGCCAAAAGGCATGACCAAAAATTCACAATGACCCTCACGAGTTCTAAATGTCGTTTTCGGAATGTCTTCAGTCTTCATTCTAATTTGATAATATCTTGAATGAAGATCCATATTGGTGAAGTAAATTTCTCCATGTAATTCATCCAAAAATTCATCAATGACATGAATGGGAAATTTATCTTTAATAGTGAGCTTGTTGAACCCCATATAATCGAGACACATACACCATGATCCATCCTTCTTATGCACCAATGCTACTGGAGCAGAGAAAAAAATTTGATTAGGTTGAATTATACCAGCCTCTAGCATTTCTACAATCATACGTTCAATTTCACTCTTTTGGGCATAACGATATTTGCAAGGCATGGTGTTTGGAGTAACACTTCTTGGAATCAAATGAATAGCATGGTCATGATCACAAATAGTGGGAGGCCTTTGGGAGTCTCAAACACCTTGGAATGATTGTCCAAGTCTTTTTGGAGATCTCGAGAAATAGATGATTTTGATGTTTGAACCTCTAGTGAGAATAATTATGCAATTACGCCTCATTTTTCTCTCTTCAGAAGATTTTTCATGCCATTATAGCTAATTATCTTTCCTGGTTTCCCTGCGATACCCCTTAATTCAAATTCCATTCCTGCCCAAAAAAAATTCAAGAAAATCTCTTGGAAATTAAAAGTTATCGTCCCCAAAGATTGTAACCATTGGACTCCTAGTACAACATCAACACTACCCATTGGAATGGAAAACATTGGACTATTCAATACATATTCCCCCATGGTTAGCTTGATATTATGGAAATTTCTATAGAAATTTACAGTTCATCCATTTGCAACCATCACTTGACACTCTGGTGCTGGATATAGGAAGAAATTCAATTCCTTGGCTATCTTACAATGAATAAAATGATGGGTACTAACCATCTCAACCAACACTATTACATTTTTCTTCTTGACATATCCTTCTATATTGAGAGTCTTATGAGTGGTCATTCCTACCAATGCATTACAATATATGGTCAAATTCATTTCCTCTTTGTTTAGGGTTGGTTCCTAGTGTATATCCTCCTCTTTTGATGTTTCTTGTTCCCTTTCTTCCTCCTCATCACAATCTATGTAAAATAATTTATTCTCATCACACTTATGACCTTTAGTGTATTTTCTATCACAACTATAACAAATCCCTTTTTCTCTTTTTTCCTCCAATTGTTGTAGTGTCAACCTTGTAGGTTTTCGAAGGCTAGGAGCATCAACACTTCCATATTTATAGTTGTGAGTGGCAGACTTCCTTGTTGCCATAATTTTTCTTTCAACTTTTCTTGCCACCCTGAATGCCTTCTCCAATGAATCAAGTTCCCAAAGGTGAACCTCATGTTGGATTTTATCCTTTAAATTACCTATGAATAAATAAATCCTATGCTCCTTTGGAATATCAGTTGCCCTAATATTTAATTTTTGGAAGTTCTCAATGTGCTCTGCCATTGAACCCTTTTGTTTGAGATTTATCAATTGCTAAAGAAGGTGTTTCTCTTTGTCTCATCATAATGAGTTATCATAAGTGGTTTACGAGAACAAATCCATTGATACCATACAAATTGATTGGGTTCTAAATATAAATACGCAATGTGTATCTTTTGTGTGTGTGTTGCACATCATGAAGATCAAGATATTGCTCCATCTGTAGTATCCATGTTACTGGATCCTTTCCATCCAACTTCCTCATATCAATATTTGGAATGGGTGAGTCTTAAACTTAACATTGTAGTCTCTAAAATCATGATTACCATTCCTTTTTTCTCATCATGAGTTTCATGGAATACCTTTTCCCCATTAGGAGGCATTTCTTGTAGCAACTTTGTCAAACCTTCCTTTAAACCTTCCATGTCTGCTTTTAAACCATTCATGTCACCTTTTAAACCATACATGTCACCTTTTATTTCTTCTTTTAAACCATCCATGTCCCCTTTTAGTTCATCTTTGGTTGCTCTTTGTGAGAGCGAAATTTGTTGCACATGATCTCGTAATTTTGATATATCATGTTGCAATTATTCCTCTTCATGCGCCATAGTAGAGATTTCTAAGGGATTAATGGGTGTATAATTCTTTTGTTTGGGAGGAATTTTAGAATGAAATACTAATATCTATACTTCAATATGCCCTAGTAATCAGTTCAAACTGATTTTTCAAACAAAAGTTATGCAATTTTTAGAAAAAATACACACCTTTTTCTTACTTTTAGGAGCTCGACTTGAAATTATTGTAACTCTATAATTTTACATCTCAAAATTCTAAAATTTATTACTACAGTAGCCACCAAGGTCTTTTTTCCAATGCCACAAGTCAAACCAAAATTTGATTCTTCAAGATAATGTTATGCCCAATCTCCCACGATGACTTGATTATGGACTAGTTCAGTAGAGAGAAATTGTAAGGAATCCCATGTGTCACTGTTTCAACCTCCAACCTTTAAAATGATACATGAAAAACTAAATTCCATTCAATTTAAAGTCACTTTTTACGAAATTTCAATCTGATTCTTGTAGAGAAAGTTATGATGATTTTCCCTAGGTCCCACGTTTGAGATTGAATTTTGGAGTTTGAAAAAACCCTAACTTCCTTGGATCATATCTATGAAAATATAGCGAACCAAGATTTGAAATTCGTACAAAGAGTTCCCTCGTATTTCATCTCCATGTCATTGTAATTTCATCTTTTGAAACTTTTTATAAAAAATGTTATAGCAAAAATTCCAAGATGTCTTGTTTGAAGAAGCGAAACCCTAGAATCCAAAGCTTTGATACCAAATGTTATGCAACCAGCTCAGAAAATAGTAGAAATGATAGATCAACGAATTAAAAACTATCATCTTTGAGGGGGAAACCTCCTTTACATTAGATAAATGAATAATTCTTTGATGATACAAATGACAAGACTTCCTTTGTATATATAGGAGTATAAGGGGTCAAAATATAATAAGAGCCTACATAACAATAATAATGTAAGGGCACATCAATAAAAATAGTGGGCTTCTATGGAGCACAACAATAAAAATATAGGGGCTACATGGGCACAAAAATAAAAATAAGGGGGCGACACTAGTATTACAGGGACCTAACACTAGTCTAATTTGAAGTGAGTAGGGTCATTTTCCCCAACTAACTTGAACATCATGATAGTGACATATGAACGTCCTTGCTTGCAAGGGGTTACAAGGTATATTTTGGAGCTCTCCTTGAGTTTATTTTACTTTTATTTCCATTCTCTGAGTCAATTATGAAAGGGACAGTTCATACTGGGCACATTCTATATTGTTGAAAAATATAGCAAGAAATTCTCAATTTAATTTTTCCTTTATTAAAGTGAGAATTTTTTAATTTCCACATTAGCATACAACTTGGATGCATTTAACGTATGTGAAATGGCTTATGTCACCTAGTTTACTCAGTAAATTCAAGTTGGAGGGGTTAGATCTCAGTTAAGAATGATTGATTGTTAATTTATAGCAATCAAATTCAGTTATCTCAAGTTGTTTTCAGTTAAACTAGTTCCAATTGTTGGAGGTACTAGTGGAAGGTCAGTTGTGTAGTGGGACTTCAGTCAAACTCAGTGATCATCCAGTTAACTAATCAATCAGCCCAAAATAGGTAGTGCATGCAGAGAATTCAAGTTATTAGTTGAGTTGGATATTCCAAGGTAGTGTAACATCAGTTGTAGACTATTCTGGAGTGTATAGGTGTTTCATGCAACTTGATGATCAACCTGAGGAATTGCGCAATCCATTTTTGAGAAATTACTAAATAATAGGGACCTAATTTCTAAAGGAATTTTGCAAGGAAATAGGGGCTCAAGAAGAGGATGAAATTGACTAAGTCTAAGTTAGATATTCTCAGTGAGCGGAGAGATAGGTTATGCACTTACAGGTTGTGCTCAATTGAGCAAAGAAATTGTAGTACATCTCTATTCATCATATTAATGCAAGCAAGGATTGGGGTTTTTAGCAATTTACTTTCCAGGAAAAATAATATTTGCATGTGTGCGATTTCTTATTGCATGTTTGATATTTTTATTCTAAATTGTGAATTAATGTCCGTAGAATAGTAGAGTAGGTTTGTGCCTTGTGATTTTGATTAAAACTTCATGAGAAATTTCAAATCTACATCGTAATTTCTACAAAAATCATGGACTTTCTTGAGGAAATAAAAATTATAAATAATTTGGGGGTCAAGAAGTTTGTATATAATGTGGATATCATTCAACCTGAAATAACCAACACTAATTTCCCTCTAGTTGGCGATGATCCTAGTTGGAAGCTTGACATGCTCCAGATCCCACCAAACCATATTTATATAGGAGGTAATTTTGGGCTTGGCTATTATCTTATGGAAAGATCAATTAGCCATGTCCCGAAGTGTGTTGTTAATTTCTCTAACCTTACTTGATCCTCCTCATATTCAACATGACCTTTTTCTTTGAAAAACATATATAAATCTTGCCAAGATAATTCGTTGGCTTCCAATTTGTATGTCGTATCTAGAAATAACCCTATGTTTGGGTTCTTGAAATAGAAATCCTCCATTTGTGAGATCTGGATCTCCTTCTACACTGGCTTCTATGCTTTCCTGAATTTCATTCCCATTGTATTAGAGTTGCGGAAGAAAGTGCTATGTGTGGGGACATGTGAGCAAAAATGAATGCAATAAGCGAAAATTAAGAAAACCAATGTAATATTTGAGGGTGTAAACGCGCTTTGATGAGGATGCAGACATATATTATGAATCTTTAATTGAAATTATGTGTGAGACAAGCATGCTTATGCTTCACAGGATGGCACATTTACACTATGAAAATATCAACATTCAAATGCAAGATTCATGGGTGCATTGTTTATTTACCTCTCTTGATCTGATGGATTAGTTTAATGCTCAAAATTCAAAGTGGTCAGATTGGCTCAAAACTAGTGTCAAAGCGAAGAGCATGTTGCTTTGAATCCAACGCTATTCATTTCACTCAAAACCGACATCGAATGCTCCTGAAATCGTGTTCTGAACGATTTAGGAAATAACTATTTTTTTTTTAATGTGGGTTGTAGGTACACCTAATCAGCAATCCGTACGTTGACTAGGCATTTGAGTGGGTTTGACTGAGTATTTGGTGCACTAGTCATTGAATGCCACTTGTCTCATTTTGATTGGTTGTTGAATGACGATTTTTTTATTGGTTATTATTTTTTTTTATTTGGCCCAATGAGAGAGTGCCATGTGGACCAATTGGTGGTTGCCACATGGCCTCCGCTCATTCATGCAAAAATTTTTATGAGGCCGAAATGCCTCTGTAAGATTCAACTTGTGACCTCCACTGAACAACAACAGGCCCACACCAATGTGCCACACATATTTCTTGTTAATACATAGCAAAGAAACCTTATTTAAGTTTTTGTAATGCGCCATATGGGGGAGGGGGTTGGGCTAAGCCCTAGCCCCTGGCCACCCCATAGGACCATAGGCAGGGGGCCAAGGGTCTAGGCCTTAGCCTGAACCATGACCACATCCACAAGCATATAACACTATCAGATCATAGAGCTAAATTGGAGGCGGAAAGGTTAAGGGGCCAGCCCCGGGTCATATGACCCCTCATGGAACCATGGGCACGAAGGAGGAAATGGGGGGCCAGACCCAGGTCGTATGAACCCTCACGGAACCACAATCCCGGCGAAGGAAATCGGGGGTCAGCCCTGGGTCGTATGACCACCGATGGAGGAAAGGGGGTGCAAATATCGATTAGCCCTCAACCCAGAATCTTTGGCACCAACACGGTCGCATGGTGCCACATGACCAAAAAATTCAAAATTGGGGGCTTAATGAAAAAGTTATGCATCCTATAATTTCACTCGCAGAGCGGGAATGTAGGCCAAATTTGTGTGTCATTTCCGCGTTTGGAGCGCTCAATCCAGTTTTGGGGTGAATTGTAGGATCACTAGTCAAAATAATTTGGAAAAAACTTGAAACAATCATAACTTACTCAGTGTTTGGCCAAATGAGGTGTAGAAAGAACTAAAATGGGGGTTTTTTATAGTTCTGGATCCATTGGAGATTTTAGTTCTGTTTTTTGAGCTTTATAAAGCATGTAAACACACTTTTGATCATTTTAATGAAAGAGGCCCTGCATCAGAAGTTGGACCACGAGATGTAGCCCATGAGATGGGTGAACTCCTTTATCATGTTTTGTGTTATGTGTTTCAGATATGCTTATTTTGTCTCTGCTTGACTGTAAAATTTGGTTAAAATTTACTTGTTTATGTCTTTAGTAAACTGATCCTCTACCAAAAAAACATATAAATTAACTTTAAAATTGTTAAAAATCTTCAAGTTTACACATTCAAATCATTTTGGTATTAGAGGAACAGGTTATTGTGAAGATTTGATTTGTTTGCAAGTTTTTTTTTTCTTTTTTTTTTCATGATGCTTACAAGGTTGAAGCTCAAAAGAGGAGAAGGAGAACTTGTGGAGCCAAGATCTAAAATTGTTTCAAGGACAACAAACACACCTCAAGCTTCATTAGTCATGGCACATGAAGAAAGTCCTAAAGGGACATCTGAAGATAAGAAAACTTTCAGAAAATAATTCTTTGAGATGTTTGAGATGGTTAAGGTTCTATAGGAGGAGTGGAATTCCATATTGTATGTAGAGAGATAAAATCCTCCAAAAAGAGATGGAGGAAAAGGATACATGCCTACAAAAGGGAATGGAGGGAATGGTGACAAACCATCACCTTCACCTCCATCATCATCCTCAGCCTAATCTTCATCCTCATCTTCAACTTCTTCCACCCTTTCACAAACACATCCAAATTCCCCAAAGGGTCATGGTAAAACTCCTTTGCTTAAGCTTGATATTAAGTTTGAATTGCCTATGTAAAATGGATAGGTAAATGTAGAGATATTTGATAATTGGATTCGTTAGATTGAAGTGTATTACATGATATAAAGAATCAAAGATGATGAAACCAAGACTCAGCTTGCTTCTCTTAGATTGGAAGATGCAACACTAATTTGGTGGGAAGCCAAAATTCAAGAGGACATGAAGAAACATGGTAAGGTTTTATCCTCTTAGAATGATTTTTTTATTGCAATAAGAAGGAAATTTTATCCATTAGCATACATGAAAAAACTATTATGGATTGGCAAATCTTTAGACAAGCTAAGGGGAAAAATGTTCAAAGCTATACTCAAGAATTTAGAAAAAGGGCTTTGATTATGGGCATAGATTTATTCTCACAAGATACTTTGCTAAAATATATTGGAGGATTGCATAGTTACTTGACACGTACCATTCTCAACTTTAACCCTACAAAACTAGATGAAGTTTGTGTACATGCAACTCATTTAGAGGCAAGAGGGAAAAATGTTTTTGAAGAAACTAGTGAGGGTTCCTTTGAGTCTGGAGAAAAAGGAAAGGGTAAGTTCAAAGGAAAATGAAAGAATAATGCTACCATCAAGATGTAGAAAGAAAAAATTACATGTAAAAATTGTTCTAAAGAGGACCATGATGAAGATCACTGTTGGAAACTTCATCCAGAGATGAGACCCAAAAAGTTTAAAAACAAGGAACAAGAGAAGACAATTGCAACTACACAATACGATTCAGGTTATGATTCTAGAGATTAAACAAATATCATAACCATGGATTTGAAAGGTAAAGACATTACAAGTATTAGTTATTCAAATTGTCTCAATGAAACTCAATACTAAAAAACAAGAATAGAGCTTTTCCATATTAGAGTTATTTCAAAACATACCAAGATAGATACATTGTTTGATAGTGGTTCACAAGAAAATCTTATCTCAAGGGGACATTGTCATGAAGTTGAATTCAGAAACCATTCCTCATCCTAAACCTTATCCTTTAGGTTGGATATGTGACAATGCAAAATTGCATGTGACAAAAAGATGTAAACAAAAATTTTCAATCACTGCAAAGTTTTTAGATGAGGTAGAGCTTGATGTAATTCCAATTGATATATGTGGTATTTTTTTGGGAAGTCCATATCTTTATGATAAGAGAGTTATTTATAATAGCCATGAGAAAAAATATCATTTGTTCAAGAATGGGATTGAGTACATTGTTAGAGCACACAAAAATAAGTTGAATACATCTCTTGTAAATGTGGGACAAATGAAGAGAATTGTTAATGCTAGTAAAAACTTTACATTGTTAATGATCAAACATGAAGATGTTGAGGAATCTAAATACTTTCAAGGATATGAATCAAGTTTGAAATCTGATTTCATTGAGGATTCTAATTGCTGTGATAAGATGTTTCAGGAGTCTAACATGTTGCCTCCTAAAAGAGGTAAACAAAATAAAGTGAATTTGCAGCAGGATGCATCATTGTTGAACATTGGTGTGAACAAGATCCTAGTGTTAAAGCATGCATAGGTCAAAAAGAAAACACAAAGGCTATATGAAAAAGAGGACATTGGTCCCAAAGCATCTTTTTGTGGGTTTCATAATGTTTTGGCTTTGAATAAGGATGGTGCATGGCAATGGAAATCAAAATTTGTAAAGGGTCGAGCCAAGTGCAAGGCTATACATGTTAAACATCATCATGACGATAGTGTTAAAGGTGAAAGGAACTTGAAATCATTTAAGTTTGCATTGATTGAAGACCGAGGAGGGAATGTGCATATTCCTTCAAAGGAATTTTTATGTTATGCATATCTTAGAAAATCACAGCAAGAATTCATTTTGATAGAAATTCCAAGACTCAAAAATCAGGGAAAACAATGTACTTTCATGAAAGATCAAAGCGAAAAATTCAAGCAAAGTTTAGTGGATTGAGACTAGAAGGGTGAGGGAGTTGTACCCTCATCTAATTGTTTACTGACAAAGAAATTTTGGAGGTCCAAAAGATTCCAATGGGGAAGAATGATTTGGTGGATAAGTTTAATGCTCAAAATTCAAAGTGCTCAGATTGGCTAGAAGCCAACATCAAAAATGAAGATCTCGTCGGCTTGAATCCAATGCAATTCATTTCACTCAAAATCGACATCGAATGCTCCTAAAATTGCATTCTGATTGATTTGGGAAACAATTAAAAATTTGAATGTGGGTTGCAAGTACACCCAGTCAAAATTTTGTACACTGACTGGGCGTTTGACTGGGTTTGATTGATTATTTGGTGGACCAGCCATTTACTGCCACGTGTCTTGTTTCGATTGGTTATGGAATGGTGATTTTTTTATTAGTTAATGTTTTTTTGATGTGGCCCAATGAGGGAGTGCCATGTGGGCCAACCAGTGGCTGCCATGTGGCCTCCACTCATTTGTGCAAAATTTTGTATGAGGCCGAACGCCCTCTACAAGATTCGAACTTGTGACCTCCTTTGAACAACAATAGTTCCACACCCATGCGCCATAGGTATTTCTTGTTAATACATAACAAAGAAACCTTATTTAAGTTTTTGTAATGCGCCATATGGTGGGAGGGGGGTGGGCTAAGCCCTAGCCTTTGGCCACCCCAATGCCATGGGACCATAGGCAGGGGGCCAAGGGGCTAGGCTTTAACTCAGGCCATAGCCACAGCCCCAAAGCATATAACACTGTCAGAGCACAGAGTGAAACTGAAGGTGAAAATTTTAAGGGGCTAGCCCCAGATCGTATAACCTCTCATGGAACCACCCGTGCGACGAAGGAAATGGGAGGCTAGCCCTGGGTCGTATGACCTATAATATGACCACCAGCAGAGGAAAAGTGGTGTAGAGATCCATTAACCCTTGACCCAGAATCTTCGACACCCAACACAGTCGCATGGCGCCACATGATCGCAAAATTCAGAACTAGGGGCTTAATAGCAGAGTTATTCGTCCTACAATTTTACCCGCCGAGCGGGAATGTAGGCTAGGCTTGCACACCATTTTTGCATTTTGGGTGTTCAGGCTAGGTTTGGGGTGAATTATAGGATCATTAGTCAAAATAATTTAAAAAAAAATTGAAACAATCATAACTTAGTTATTAGCCAAATGAGGTGTAGAAAGAACCAAAATGGGGGTTTTTGACAGTTCTAGATCCTTTGGAGACATCAATTCTTTTGTTTGAGATTTGTAAAACATGTAAACACACTTTTGAGAATTTTAATGAAAGAGGCCCTACATTGGAAGATGGACCAGGAGATAGCCTAGGAGAGGGGTGAAATCCTTTATCGTGCTTTGTGTTATGTGTTTCAAATATGCTTATTTTGTCTCTGTTTGGCCATAAAATTTGGTTAAAATTTACATGTTTGACTTGTCTTTGTTTGGATCTACCCAAAACACATATAACTTTAACTTGCAAATTTTTAAAAATCTTCAAGTTTACACATATAGATCATCTCTAAACATGACTATTTTCTTAATTCAGGTTTAATTTAACCTAATATATTTAACACTAAAATATATTAAGGACTAGCCTTAATCCCCAGCCTCATGGCCCTAAGATGTATGCGAAGTTCAATCACAATAGTGGCCCAGGGACTGGGACGACAATATTGTTGGTAATTGACTGGGAAAACTCGTTGAAATTGACAAAAGTCATCAAAACCCTAGCTACATGGATCTCATATGGTTTGCAATTTTGGTTTAATGAAATTTCCTTGGGGTATAGGGCCAGGATGATGTAACAATGGGGGATGCGTTATATAAAATGGCTTTATTAAGGCATGTGATTAGGGATAAGACTTTTGGATTGAAACTTTGTAGCACTAGGAGAACCACCGTGTCCCGGGGTCCCAAGATATATATATATATATATATATATATATATATATATATATAAAGGTTTTAACACTAGAATAAATAAATATGAGAAAATTCAAATATAGGGGTTTAGACATCAAAATTTTTAAAAATATGAGGGTACCCATTATTTATTTTTATAAATACATAAATGGGGGCGGGGTGTTTCATGCACAACACCACTGAGGATCATTGTGTTAAATGAAATAGTCATGCTCAGAAAGTTTCAATTACATCTTAAGTTACAGGAACCATCCACTCCCTATGATGGCATTAGCACTGAATTAATTCTTATTTAAAGTCATTTGAGACTAAGTGTTGTCACAATTACGCTATCATTTACACTCCAACTAATATTTGAAAAAACTTGCATAAATTTCATACCTTTCTTCCAATTATTGGCATTACAGGTACTGTAACTTATCTTTACTTCATAATTTAGTTTCAAACTAATGGAATTGAAGTAAGTATTATTCATTCAGTAGTATATTGCTATTTGTTTATGCAACAAATCATTTTTTTCCTAATGCAAGTTTTAAATTTTGTTGTAAATAATTCCTAAGAAAATAAAATAGAAAACAAAGGTCATTAACCCTTTAGAGAATGATAACAACACCCAAAATTCAACTCTCCTTTTCGACACTTACAACTAAATTGAAAGGAAAATCCATGATTTGGAGCAACATGTTCAACTACCTCAAACAAGGAGACTTCAATGATGTGTGCCAAGATTATGAGGTCATCACTTCACAAGATTGCAACCAAGCCTACTCTAATACAATACACATGCATGGTACATTGGAATTGAAATCACTCGGATAATAAAATGTGTATCATCCTAAATGATAAAAGAGAATTCATAGCAACCTTTATGCTTAAGGATTTACAAATAATGTATAAGTTACCTTCTCCTAAACTCAAATAACTCAAATATGATATAGAATTCCTCAAGGTCTTTACCATCAAGAACTGAATTAAAAATAATTTAGATATGGAAGCTCTCATTGAATGATGGTGAATGGAGTATAATTCTTTCAAAACAAAGAGAAGAACACATACCCCATCAAACATATGAGAAAATCACATGAAACCACTACCACTATGATTTGTAGGTTACATGATGAAAAAAACCTCTCTATTATTAATGATAGAATGGGTCCTTTTAATGCATCAAGAAATGGACAAAGGTAAAAAATTGATTGGGAAACTATTATATCCAATAATTTGAAGAGGTAGATTGAAAATGTAACATCATTATTCGACTTGTGGAATGTAAATAACATGTATATGCATAATTGGGTTGGTGAGCCGAGACACACTAAATATGTTGTTGAGTCGAGGATAGTTTTTGAGGGATGTTTTTCCCATGTGTGTATGTGTATATGTATTATGGGGACTATTGTGCCGATGTGCATGAATGTGTTGTGTTTTGGGGTTGGTATGTCTAGGTAAACATGTTTACATTTATATGTGTTTTGAGGCTAGAAGGCATGGTAATGTAATTACTATAACACACACATATTTATAAAATAAAATGGTTGCAAGACACAATGATGAAATGAGAATTGTTGACACCTAATCATCAGGATTGGATGAATATAATGTAAATAAATAATAAGTAATATGAACAGTCATCGGGAGATGAAGTGAATAGTCTCTCCCTCATGTATATAATAAAGACCACCTGAAGGAATATGATATATGAATCAATTTTTCTTTGAGGAGTTACTGCCTGGCCTAACATGGTATCAAAGCCAGATCCCAAAATTAGTTGTAACTCCCTTCTGCCTATTGTGCTCTCTGTCCTCTGCCCCTGTGGAGTCTGCCTACTGTCCACTGTCTACTGCACTCTCTGTCCCCTCTACAGTCACTTCCACTCTGTAGTCACTGCCACTGTCTAACGCATAACCATTCCACCATTTCGCTTCATAGATGCTCTATTGAAGAACCCTCCGTTGAATGCAGAACAAAACCAAAACTATTCCACCGAACAGTCTCTTGTTGCGTGAACCCAAGAGCCATCGTGAGGCTATCAAATTGAGCTCTGAGAGTATCGTGCGGCTGCTGGGTACGTGAGCTCTGCATGAAGTATTACCTCAGTTAAAGCACACCTGCGTTGATGATATCAATGCACCCCTGTGTGCGTGAATCATGTTCCATTACCAGGATGCGGAAGCGCTGGTATTTAAGCTGAGATTCAATCTAAAGTAACAAGTGGTGGAAGCGTTGAATGACACTGCACTTGGTACGCTGCCTTCCGATGTTGATTTCTTCAATTCCTTTGAAGATGACTTCGATGATTCTGATATAGCGTGATGGATTCCAGTTGATTCTCTGATGGTACTCACATGTTTTTTTTACATGTTTTGCGATTACACGGTGTTAAAAACCCCATAAGGCTTCAATAATCTTGAATGGCAACTCGTCTTTATTGTTAATTCAAGGCTCCGAGTTTGAACCATGTGAAAATTGGTTTGTGGTAGCTATCCTATGATGTGTATGAGCCATGCGTTGAATGTACATGGTATCCTATGATGTGTATGTGAGTTAAATGCCATGCGTTGAATGTACATGGTATCTTGAACTATTTTGGTACGCTGCCTATGAAGCACTGTCCTATGATGTGAGTTGAGCCCTAATTTTGTGCATGTTTTAAAATCACCGCTGTGTGTTAAAATTTTTTGAAGGGCTGCATTGGGTGATCAAGTTGAGTTTGCTATCCAGTCATATCAGAACTATATTTTTTCCCATTAAGAGTAAAAGTTTTGTAGTAGAAGTTTTTTTGTTACAGTATGCATTCAATCATATCCATCGTGGTTATAGCTCTCACTGGCAAAGAGAACTATCCTGAGTGGTCGCGGATGATAAAACACACGCTCATTTTCAATGAGGTGTGGAAAGGAGTGTGTTGGAGACGGAGACAAAGAGCCAGAACATCCTACCTCAGATAAAGAGTTCGTCATTTGGGAAAACAAGAACAACAAAGCTTATGAATTAATTGCAGCATCTGTAAATGAAGAGGTAAGTCACCATATTTCGCCATTTTCAACTGATTTTGAAGCCTTACAAAAGCTAAAAGAACTATATGACTCACATTCTGCACTTGAAGTCATTCAACTCATGATTAAACTCTTCACTCTTGAACTAAAAAATAATGATCCTCTTGCTCTTGCATCTGAAGTAAAGTCTATAATGCATGATATCAAATCCACTAAGGTTGAATTGGACATTCCTCTTATCGATTTTCTCAAGGGACTTTATCCTACTTACTCCAATTATCTTGAGTCATTGCAAGCAAATGGAAATCTCAAATATATCACCTTTGACTCTCTTGTGAAAAAGTTTGCTGAAAGAGAGAAAGCTTTTGGAAAGAAGACAACCCCTGAATCTTCTGAAGAGGCTGTGTGCATTGCTCATAAAGAAAAGCATCCTACTCTAGATTCTTCAAGAGGAAGAGGTGGTCGAAGAGGAAAAGGAAGATATTTCAGAGGTAGGGGGGGCAGACACTCTCAAGGAGAAAAGGTAGATTTACACTGCATACGCTGCAAAAGAAATGGATCACATGATGCTTCCACATGCAAGTTACCATGGGACAAAATTGAGTAGCAAAGAAACCAACAGAAAGGTAAAACTGATGATACAGACAAAGGTAAAGCACCTGAATCCGCTCACTATGTTGTGGCACAATGTAATATTGGAGTAAATGAAGATTTATTTAATGCTTCACTTGCTTCTTGAAAAAATGATTGGTTGCTTGATTCAGGAGAAACCTACCACATGACTCATAGAAAAGATTTTTTTGAAGAATTCACTGACAATGTTGATGAAGAAGTATACTTTGCAGACCAATCAAAAATCAAGCCATCAGGGCTTGGCACAATCAGGCTTAAACTGCCTGGTCTTCCAGACTTTCTTCTACATCATGTTCTATATCTCCCACAGCTCAAGAGAAACTTGTTGTCCTTGGTCCACATCCGCCAGCAAGATCACTCCATTCATATGTTTGATGGCAAGCTTGAGGTAAGAAAAGCATCTGACCACTCACTTGTCATGAAGGGAATATAAGAAGAAAGGCTTCTCAAGCTGCAAGGTACCTCTGCTCGTGCACAACATTTATCATACAATTATCATCATGAAGAAGGTACACTTCCATCAAGTTTATTATGGCATGCTATACTTGGACATTTGAACTATGAAAGCCTCTGCTTGTTGAAGAAAAATGGTGTTGCAGGTTTGCCTACAATTCCTAGGAAATTTAAGCAATGTGATGCTTGCATTCTAGGAAAGCATAGAAAATAGTCTTTTCATGATTCACATTCAAGAGCACATAGAAAACTTGAACTCATTCATTCATATTTATGTGCTCCAATTCCCGTTCCTTCTGCAAATGGAAAAAAATATATGATGACATTTATTGATGACTACACCAAAATGTGTTGGGTTTATTTATTGAAGAACAAATCTGATGCTTTTCAAACATTCAAGAACTTTCATAAATGGATTGAAAATGATGCACAATCTCATATTGGGTCTATTTGCATTGATAATGGAAAAGAATACACATCAAATGAATTTGAAAACTATCTTCGCCAACATGGGATCAAACATCAAACAATTGTGCCTTATAATCCCCAATAGAATGGTGTAGCTGAAGAATGAATATGACAATCTTAAATATGGTACAATCCATGCTCTTCTTCAAAAATGTAAAGATAATGTTTTGGGCTGATGTTGTTCTATGTGCTGCATATATAAAGAATATATGTCCATCTAATGCTATTAGAAACAAGACTCCATATGAAATGTGGTATGGACATGTTCCTTCGGTAAAGCATCTCAGGGTCTTTGGTTCCACCTGTTATGCCTTGATACCAAAGGTACATAGAAACAAACTTGGTGCTAGAAGTCGTAAATGTATCTTCCTGGGGTATTCAAACACCTCCAAAGCATATAATCTCTATGATGAAGTAAATAAAAAGTTTCTTGTATCTAGAGATGTAATTTTTCTTGAATCATCCAAAACTGACAATGTTGTTGAGCGGCAACTTGATCGCTTGGATAGATTCACAAAAGAAAAATCATTTCATAAATTTGATAATCAGATTCCACATCTTGAAGGGAGGATTCCTATACTAGATCAACATGTGGAATCTTCTTCTGAAGAACACTCTCCCCTGCATGAAACTCCAACAACGGATGATGCTTTAAGTGATGTGATTGACAGAATTGGGAGACTCAACCTTGATTCAGTCCCAACTCAATCAACAGAGCAGCCTAGACCATCTGAGAAAGGTCCACCAAAGTGGCTGACAAATACACTTGAAAGTGTTCATCCTGATGAGGTTGGAAAGACAGGAACTAGAAACTCAAACAGGAAAAATGGAGGTGATGTAGATGACTCTAATTCACCTGTTGATATGGATGTTTCTTATGATTGTGAATTGAACTTGTCTACATATTTTGAACCAGCTTCCTTCAAAGAAGCTGCTTCTCATGATGAATGGAAAGAAGTTCTGCAAAAGGAGTATGATGCCGTCATAAAGAATGGCACTTGGAAGCTGGTTGATCCTGCATTAGGAACCAAACCAATTGGTTGCAAGTGGGTCTACAAGAACAAGTATAAAGATGATGGCTCACTTGACAAGAACAAAGCTAGGTTTGTGGCAAAAGGTTTTGCACATAAGGAAGGGGTCGATTATGAGGAGACTTTTCCCCCACAGTAAAATAGGCTACCATCCAGACACTCTTTTCCCTAGCAGCTCAGAATGGTTGGAAGGTCCATCAAATGGATAAAAAATGATTTCTTGAATGGTGATCTAAAAGAGAATGTTTTTATGTCCCAACCTGAAGGATTTGCTGTGAAAGGACATGAACATAAAGTATGCAAACTTGTGAAGTCCTTGTATGGCCTCAAACAAGCACTGCGAGCCTGATATGAAAAACTAACTGAGCATCTTCTGAAACTCAATTTCAAACATTATGATCTCGATGATGCAACTTTATTTTTCAAGAAAGTTGGCAAAACAGTTGTTTATCTTGTGGTATATGTAGATGATCTTTTGATGACAGGGAACAATGAAAGCTACATTGTATCCATAAAGAAGGAATTGGGGAAAAGTTTTGAAATGACTGATTTGGGCTATGTTCATTACTATCTTGGTATTGAAGTAACCCAACATCCAAAGTCCATATTTATTTCTCAAAAGAAATACATTGGAGATCTGTTGAATAGGTTTGGCATGACAAAATGCAATCCTCTTACTACTCCAATGGAACAAAACTTAAAGCTCACATCTATTGAAGGAAAAGAATTTGAGGATGGAACAAAGTATAGACAGCTTGTAGGAAGTCTCAACTACCTAACTACTACTAGACCAAACATTTCGTTTGTTGTTGGAATCCTCTCTGGGTTTATGCAAAAGCCTTGTGAGGGACATTGGTTTGATGCAAAAAGAGTTCTAAGGTACTTGAAGGGAACTCAAGACTTTGGAATCAAGTATACACAGGTGAACGAATTTAGCTTGATTGGATACTTTGATTCAGACTTCGATGGAGACAAAGAAATTGGAGTATCTACTTCAAGATATGCACTGAGTCTTTGATCAGGAGCTGTCTCTTGGAGATCATGCAAACAATCAATTCCGGTAGATTCCACAACAGAAGCAGAATACGTGGCAGCAGCTAAAGCAACAAAAGAAATTGTGTGGTTCAGGAAAATTCTTGAAGATTTGCAGGTAAAACAAGTACAATCAACTCCACTCATGATTGACAATACCTCTGCAATAAAGTTTGCCAAGAACCCAAAGTTCCATGATCGAATGAAGCACATCAATACCAAATATCATCTGATTCGACATCATGTTGAGGCCAAAACAATCCATCTCCATCATTGTTCTACTAATGAGCAAATTGCCGACATCTTCACCAAAGCACTTGGAAGAGAAAATCTTGAACGATTTAGAATGATGCTTGGACTCACCAACATCCCTTCAGATTAAGGGGGGGAATGTTGACACCTAATCATCAGGATTGGGTGAATATAATGTAAATAAATAATAAGTAATATGAACAGTCATCGGGAGATGATGTGACTAGTCTCTCCCTCATGTATATAATAAATACTACCTGAAGGAATATGATATACGAATCAATTTTGCTTTGAGGAGTTACTGCCTGGCCTGACAAGAATGGGGCATAAAAAAAAACATGCATACAAAAGAGGCATGTTTGGCACCACAAAAGGGTAAGTAGAAGGAGGAACTATGAATAGGTATTCCTATGCTATGAGAAGACTATGGAATGGTTCCTATTCATGATTATGGATAGACGACCATGGGAGTATGGAGACTGTTGTGGAAATGGAAGTTTGTAAAAGCTACCTAGAAGATCAGGAGGGCAGTGGAACCCTTGGAAGCCATATGATTGATCGTTGAAGGTTTTTGGGCTTGGTAACATGATTTTTGTAAGGCCTAGAAGGGTACCTAAATGAGAGTATTGGAACTCCTGAAATCCATAGGAATGGTGGTTGGAGGCTTTCATGTTTGGTATTTTGGCAATGTGAGGCTAGGAAGGGTACTTTGAAGGGATGAGAGGAAAACACAACTCCTAGAAACCACATGACTATTAGCTGAAGGCCATAGAGATTGGTAACTTTCCTATGTGAGGCATGGAAGAGTACTTGGAGGGAATGTGAGGGAAGTGGAGCTCCTCGAAACTACAAGACTATTGTTTGGAGGCCACTAGTCTTAGTACATTGCCATATGGTTGCTGGTACTTGGTGTGTACTAGGTTTTGGGAATGTTGATGATGATGCCCCATGGAGTCAAGGCCCCAGCATGAGGGTGAATCTTTATTGAAATAAATGAAAAATGTCATATATGCCTAGGTGGAATGCAAAAATATTGCAACTAGTTTCCACAAATTAAAATATAATTATTTATCTTCCATACTTATTTTTGCTGCAATGTTTATATATAAATATATCTTAGTGAATTACATCTAAATGTTAACTGAAGGAAAATAATCATGCTAGAATATGCATATGCTTGTGTTTTTAATTTTAGTATATGTTTAGATATGCATTCATTAGATATGATTTCCCAAAGGAAGGGGAATATTTGTAGGACATAGGTTACCAAGAATAACTAGTACAAAATTAGACCTCACTTGGAGGTTGGAATAGTAGGCAGGTGACTAAGGTATGTTAAACTGTTAGAAATACTGAGAGGGAGGGGGTAAACCAGTATTTCATGCCAATTTAAACTTTAATTAGTTTATACATTTCATTTTCAATTCATATGATCCATTAGTTTCATACCATCAGAATATGAGCAACATTAATCATGAAAACATGAAATCCATAGAAAGAAATCAACACAACAACATAGGAACACCGAGATTTTAGGTGGAAACCAAAGACGAGAGAAAACCACCATTGTCGTGTCTGCTTATTCTTCTTAAATCAAGGAAAAATATGTTACAATTTTACAATGGTGCAGTCTTTTGCCAGTGCACATACGCAGGTGACTAAGGTATGTTAAACTGTTAGAAATACTAATTGGGAGGGGGTAAACCAGTATTTCATGCCAATTTAAACTTTAATTAGTTTATACATTTCATTTTCAATTCATATGATCCATTAGTTTCATACCATCAGAATATGAGCAACATTAATCATGAAAACATGAAATCCATAGAAAGAAATCAACACATCAACATAGGAACACCGAGATGTTAGGTGGAAACCAAAGACAAGAGAAAACCACCATTGTCGTGTCTGCTTATTCTTCTTAAATCAAGGAAAAATATGTTACAATTTTACACTGGTGCAGTGTTTTGTCAGTGCACAGGCTCCAGTTTCTTAGTGAAAAGTGGATCACTAAGTTTTCACAATGTTTCAAACTAGGACAACCTAGAACAAAAATTGATCTAATAGCTCACTCTACCCACAAAGTAACCAAAAGGATCTCTGCCCTTAACCTTGTTCAAATCTGCCAAACAACAATAGTTCATCCACAACAGTCAACAATTAACATAAGAAAGACATCAACAACTGTCATTTTTAGAGCAATAAATGACACATCCAACAAACTTTAGAGTTTGTTCCTTGTATTGTCACAATTAGTACTGCATATAACTTCATAAATTACTTCGCACTGCATAGCATATGTAGCAAGCCAAGTCACCTTCAAGTAGGAATTATCCTCTTATTATTATCCCTTCTCAACATAGGAAAACAAGTCTTCTATATGCGACAACCAAGCTAGACCTTATCAACATATCAAAACAAGTCAATACTATGCAATTTTGTCAACTAACAGATCAAATGAAATCTATCAATTCTGCTCATCAAATCTTTTATGCTAATATCACTGTGAGATCTCTGCAATCACCGGAATACAATTCATTGCATATGAAGGAGAAAACCTTCACTGTCACACAAACCCCAATAGTAAAATCAAGACAAGAGAACCTTTGGCATGAACGATGTTGTCAGATCAATTATCACTGAAGAAAGGTCACGTATAAAACTTTTACTATATGTCACGTAGTCAATTCATCACCATTGTCAAACTATCATTATGTAGAAGAAAGACTTCTATGTGCAACCTATAAAAGTTATATATCTATATATATATCTATCTATCTATATCTATATATATATATATATATATATATATATATATATATATATATATATATTATTTTTTTGAATGCCACCTCTGAAGTAAGACATTCGACCAAAAACAAAAGAGATCATTGTTCAAAATTGTCAATATTCTAAATTAAGCATGACATTCTACATAATGACAATCTACAACCTCTATTTCAGATTTGTGCACAAAAGGGTAACCAAAAATTATTTCTAACATTGAGATCTCTTTCATACCCTCTCACTGATCAAAACAAGCCTAATTTTTTGTAAAAGTTTTGCTATAGCAATCTATCACAAGATTCACTATTTTGCAAAAATAAGGTTTGCATATAATACAATTTCCTTGCAAAAGATAGCCAAAAAATCAAGATAATCAAATCAAATTGATGAATATACTGTCATTGTTCATATGGAGCTACATGTGTCTTACTGAATCAATAATATACAAGTCATCATAAAATCAATGATTTGTGAAATCCTCTGTCCATTTTTCTCTTCTTATCCTATAATGAGTATTTAGGAAAACAAGTTGACCAAGACTAAATGTAGGAAAAAGAAACGAAAACCATTTCTGAATACAAGATCAAAGCTTTTTGTTACAATGTCATAGATATCATGAACAAGAAGGATATTACTATATTATTTGCAAAATAATGTGACCAACTTAGGCTTGAATATCATCAATCATATTTGTCTACATAGAATGTCTTCAAATATTATTAAGTATAAATCTAATAAGACATGCAAGATATGGAAGCTACCAAAAACTTTTGTCAACAAATCCCTTCACACTTTGTCATCATGTAAATCAACAATATATAGGATTAAACCCAAAACCAAGTATCTCTATAACCTTTATGTTCATACACAGTCACAAATATTATATATTTAATCACAAAGTTAATCTAGTATCTATTCAGCATATGCTAAACTTTTCTCAACCAGACTCTTGCAAACATAAGGAAAAGCCTAGCATCTATATTCTTATCTTTGCAATACAAATTCTTGAACAAACATTCTGATCTCATCTAGAAAATCCGTGAGATGTATTCATATTTGTGCAAAACATTACTTATCCAATAGCATCTAAAAAGTCCAAAGAAATTTCTTGTAATTGTTAACCCTGCAATATTAGTGACTAAACAAAAATGGTATCTATGGTGCAAAATTAATGAGTAGTGGCCTCATAATAAAGAGTTTTTTTGGATCTGAGGATCTCTAAAAACAAAAAAACTCCAAGCGAAAGAGGCAAACAAGGCATATAATGATATTATCTATGCAAGAAATTATACTTGTGCATACGTATAATTACTCAAATGATCTCTAACTTTCGTACCTTGCACGTCAGATATCATTCGACACAACAACTTCTAAGATTTCCTCCATTCACTCTTTCGTAGACCCTGTGTGAATCAAGACATATAAAACTCAAGAAGAATGCACATCAAATGATTTCGATCATTCCTTTTATAGTGTTAGATTCACCCAATACCTTATGTCAAAAGCCTTGGATTTTCAAATACCATAGGCAGGAATTAATGTTGGAATTTGGACCATGTCAAATTCATCTACACACACAAGAAATATGGGAAAGAAACCTAGTTTAATTCATGGTTCTTATTTTTTCAATCCTACATACATGGCCACACGCCTAATTCATGAAAATTTTAGCTACAACCGCTCCCATGGTCCTTCCTTTGTGTGGTTGGGGGCTTCTGGCTACCTTGATGGGCCTACCTCCGTGCAACTGGGGCTTCGGCTAGGGAACACCTCCTATTCTCACTATAAAACCTTAAAAAACTTCATCCTTTTGTTTTGTAGTACATGTATACCTATTTGCAACCTCTTGGCTTCTTTTTGCACTAAACAATCCATATGTCCATGTAGTCATACTGAGATCAAACAATTTCTATAGGAAATAGCAATCAAAGTAACAAATCAAGTGTCAATGATCAAACATCCATTAGATTCCATCAATCATAAATTTGAAATCAGTAGGTTTCCATCAAGGACAATATAAGGACCATAATGCTAACAATCTCCCCATTTGGACTTGATGGCAACCTCCAAGTCCTCTCTCCCCTTTTAACATCAAGGGGAAAGGCCATAAGTTGAAGACAAAATCCCCTTATCATTATGAATACAATAAGATGGATCAATCGGAATGAAGGAAGAACCATGATCCCCCTAAGCATATGTGTAAGTAATAATGATGCATAAGGATCAAATATGCTACGACAAATGGGAGTCATCTGCAAAAGAATGAGCATTTGATACTATAGTGAAATATGGGCATAAATAAGAGAGTCATCAACGACAAGATATTAGAATTCCACCATGAGAAGATGATAACAATAGATAACCATAATTCTAACCATTGGAAGTAAATATGATGCTCCCCCTATGCCAATCACCAAAGCTGCATACCAAAAGCAATATAAAGGGCAGAAATCATTAGTGAACAACATATCCAATTAGCATGCACGGCTCCCCCTAAAAGCATATTCTGGTTTTAAATTAAGAGAGGGAAGAGGTAGAGATCAAGAATAATCTTTGATGAAGATATTCAAATGAATCATGAGGAAGAGGTTTGGTGAAAAGATTTGCAACTTATTCCTTTGAAGGAATATATTCCAACTTGATTTTATATTCGACTTTCTCTCTAAGAAAATGGTATTTTATTGGAATGTGTTTAGTTTTTGAGTGCATGATAGTATTTTTAGAGATATTTATGGAACTTGTGTTGTCAAAAAGTATAGATACATGTTGAGGGTAAGTGACTTGAATGTCTTGTAATTTTTGAATCATCCAGAGAAGTTGAGTACAACAAGTAGCAACAACAACATATTCTACTTCAGCAGTTGATAAGGCTATATAACTTTGTTTATTACTAAACCAATAAACTAGATGTGGTACCAAGTAGAATGCTCCTCCACTACTACTTTTGCAATCATCAAGACTACCATCCCAATTTACATTTGTATAAGCATGAAGTGAAAAATATATGTTCTTAGGGTACCATAGTCCAAGATCTTGAGTGCCCTACAGATACTTGAATATCCTCTTGACTGCTTCGAGATGTGTTTCTTTAGGATTTTCATAAAATCATCCAACTATTCCAATTACATGCATAAGGTCAGGTTTTGCACTTGTAACATAAAGAAGATGTGAATCATAGACCTATATTCAAATTGATTAACATTTGGAGAGTCATCTTCTTATTTGAGGCAACATCTTGTTACCATATGTGTGCATAGTGGTTTGCAATCTTCTAAGCCATATTTCTTCATAATCTACTTAAGGTATTTGGTTTATGAAAGGAAGATACCATTCTTAGTTTGTTGTACCTGTAAACCAAGAAAGAATGTTAGCTCACCAAGTAAAGACATCTCAAATTCTTGTTGCATGGCTGAAGAAAACCCTTGGCTCATTGTGTCAACATTTCTCTCGAATATGATGTCATCAACATAAACCACTACTACCAGTAGTTTATCTTTGTCTTCTTTTATATATAAATTACTATATGCAAATCCTTTCTTGAATCCTTGCTACTATAGATACATGTCAAGACGATACTACCAAACTCAAGGAGCCTGTTTTAACCCATATATTTCCTTTTTAAGTTTGCAAACATGATTTTTATCATTGCCAAGTATGAATCCTTCATGTTGTTTAATATAAACTTCTTCTTCTAAGTCCCCATTTAGAAATGCATATTTAACATCCATTTGATATACTTTAAAATTATGAAAGTTGGCAAATGCAAGGAACATTATAATGGCTTCAAGTTGAGCTACAGGTGCAAATGTTTCTTCAAAGTCTATTCCATCTTGTTGAACATAACATTTACACACAAGTCTTGCTTTTTTCCTCACTACTTATCCATTTTCATTCAGCTTGTTTTTAAATACCCATTTTGTCCCATTTACATTTTTATTATGAGGTCTTGGAAAAAGTTCCCATGTATGATTATTTTCTATTTGGTTGAGTTTTTCGTTCATTACCTTAATCCAATATTCATATTTGCTTGCTTGATTTTCATTTTGAGGTTCAATAGTGGACAATAAGGCTAGTTGACAAGACGATCCAACAAATGCTCTTCTGGTTTGTATTCCAACATTTTTATCTCCTAAAATTTGAGATTAAGGATGATTCTTTTGCACATACCTTGATGGATTATTTTCTGGAATATTTACATTTTGATCCAATGCTTCTCCTTCTTCTTCACCTAATACTTCTTGTATATTGTTGGGAATTTGTTCATCATCAGTTTGAATTTCTCTTTTAGTACCTACAGATCCTTCATCAACAACAACATCTATACTTTCAACTATGTTTTGAAGCCTTTTATTATAGAATTTGTACCCTTTACTTCTGGAAGAAACCAAGAAGAAATCCTTGATCAAATCTAGGTTCAAAATTTCCGAGCTTATCATCATTGCTTTTTATAAAACATTTAATCCCAAAGAATTTAAAGCATTTAACAGTTGCGAGCTTGCCATACAAGATTTCATGAGGTGTTTTTTCACTTTTGAATTGTACATAAGCCTTATTGAGGATATCAATGACTATTTGTATTGCTTATGTATTTCAATGCCACTCTAACTCATTGATTAGAGATATTAGATTATGTTATGTGGATATTGTAGTTCCCTTTCTTGTTTTAGTTATTGTTGCAGGTCCCATTTATAATGCGTGGAGCTCGAATTTGAGCTTACAAGAAAGGAGAAGAAATGGATTTACTACAGATTCCAGGTAGGTCTCTTTTCCATATTATAATCTCCCTAAGGAAAACATAGATATTTTTTCTCTTTGTTTTTCTAGATCGGACCACTAGATATAGGGAGTTCATTTTTATCCGCAAAAGTGAATTTTCTATATAGCACTAGCTTTCATTTTTGGCGTAAAAATATCAACATGGTTGAGACCCCAGGTTTGGGCACAGGGGCCAACAAACCTCCGTTGTATTCTAACACAACAACAACATTTTCACCTTACCCAAAAAGGATAAGGAGTCTCACCCGAGGTGTGCCCTGACCTTAGTTAGATGGGGTTGGAAGTCCAATACCAGGGAGAGGTCACAAGAGGAACACAGAGGTCAAGGAGTCAAACTATATCAATCAAAAAACTTAGTCACAATAGATCATGAACATGCAGAAGAGAAATATTACATAGATACGACTCTATTAAAAAAAATTAAGAAGTCAGATAACCTTTCATGCACTACACAGATATCCCAACAAACTCCCTTTTCTATTAATTCATATGGCCATACAATATTACATCTGGCTTAAGAGCCTCATATCAACATTACAGAGATATCATAAAGATCAATACATAACCACATCAACAGATATAGTGTGGCTCAAATAGATCCGCAACATCATTTCGGTACCTTCTCTTCCTCCTCCCTTTCCCCACACCCTTCCTTATATTTCGACCTCTGCTTGAACTACCAATTCTTTCTTGGAGACTCTTCCTTCTTCCTTGCTCGGTTTGTGTTTTTGGTTGACTATCATTATTCTTCTCTAATCGATTGTGGTTGCTTGGAGTCTGCCATTCCTCCACGACTGGTAGTTCTCCATGAGTTCCTTCCTTTTTTTAGTTGCCTCCCTTATAGCTTCTCAACATCTATCTCTGAAAAATATCATCAATTGTTTGACCTGTCATCTTTGTTCTTTAATTCCTCAAAAAAAGGACTCAACAGGCCCTGACCATAGTTCATTGACTCATCCCCGAGTCAATATTTTGTGAGCTCCTTTGATGTTATTGATGCCCTTAGATTCACTGATGCTTTTGGTGCTACTGATGCCTATGATGTTTCTTCCCCTTGGTTGGTCCCTTCAAATGAAGGACCCAACTCAGGGACTAAATTCATGGGTGCCTCTCTGAACTGGGTGTATTCATTGAGGGCTTCTTGCCATGTGTCTACGAGGGTAACACCATGAGCTAGGAACTCAATGGCAATGTCATTCGTCGGTTATGTTGGGTGTTTCTCCAGTAGAGAGTTCCATTGCACATATGTTTGTTCACTGAGCTGCTGCAGTGTTTCCAAATGAATCTGTGCAAGTGGCCGAAGGTACCAAAGTATCTATTTGGTCTTTGCGGATTCATCTTCTATCCGTTGTATCTAGTTCTCAAGCTCATTAACCTATGTTGAGATCTCTTTCCATCGATTCTTATCCTTTGTGCTTCGAGCTTCATTGATCAAGTGACTGACATGGTTGTGCATAGGGTAGATAGGATGGTTCTTCTTTGCCAAACGTCCAGACTAGTCATACATTTGTTGTAGAAGGGTGTGAGCTTCTTCCACGGCCTTAATGAGTGAATCTTTTAGGTTTGTTGCATCTGCAAGTTTTTTCTCGATCTGAGTTGTGTACTGGGTGGTTGGGTAAGCTAGTGCCCTATGGGAATCAATAAGATTGCATTTGATCTCAAAATTCACCAATATCATATCAGAACATGTTGCTTAAATGTGATCACAACATTTGATGAGGGTACATGCAGAAAAATCCTCTGGGGCATTAACCACTAGTTATGAGATCAAAGGCCATAAGGCCTAGAATGTTTAAGTGATTTGATCAACCTAACTTTGTAGATGTTTCTTCTGTTCGAGTAGGTGATCATGTTCTGCAGTGAGACTGATAATTTTTTATTTTTTTGTGTGTGTGTTGTGTAATGCCTCTGCTGGACGTGTGTCTTGTGAATAAAATTAAATAGTTGGGATGAGGAACAACCCTGGAGATCATCATGGCTCATTGTCATCAGATTAGGAAACTGAGCTTGAAAATTCCATCCACTGGAAACATAATTTTCATAGTGCTCTTTTGGTGAGGTGGCCTGCTGCGAGGTTTCGGCTGTCAGGAGATTTACATGAGTGGAAGTTGAATGAGATGGTACTAACGGAGGAAGATGAAAGGGTAGTGATTCTGTATGGAGTGTAGTGGTAATGGGAGGGTTAGTGATCCAATTCATGACCGTGAGTGGATCTAACTCGAGCAATAAAGAAAACATGGATTGTGACGTGAATTCCTAACCAGTAACTATGATGATGGTATGAACAACAGAGTCTACCTCCATTTCCATCTCTGTTCCGAGAAGTGTCTCGTGGGCTAAGGTGTCTGAAATGGTGGCAGTAGTAGATGTTGTACGAAGTGAAGGGTTATTCAATCAGGGTGACACGCCAGAAGTGGAGGGTGGATGTTCTTCGATAATGGGTGAGGTGGTATATGATGGAGTGTCTTCATCTATCAGATCGACAACCTATGTGGAGGTGATCATTCTCTTTTTATTTGACCCAATTGGAAGTTTTGTAGATTTCAAATTATGAGGCTTTGGGATCACTGGTTCTGACTAAGAATGGGGACCCACTTCACACAGTGAAGAAATAAGGGAAGCACTAGCCAAAAACTCATACAACCTTGAACTTTGAAATTCATAGAAAGTGGGGAAGGTACTTACCGAGACTCCAATGTTGACCATGGTCTCCTGAATGGAATTAACTTTATTTTGGAGCTTCTTGATGACTCGCTCTAGTTATTCCTCATCCTCATCTATTCTTTTCTTTGATGCTATAAATGTCTCCCCCGACAGTGGTGCTGTCACCATTTCTTCAAACAGATATATGTGCTTTGCCTCTTGTATTTATATGACAATCCTTGTCATGAATTAACCTCAGTGTGGAAAGATGCTTCAGTCAACATGAAATTTTGAGCCCTCTTTTGAAACGTGTCCAGATGGACACATTTCAGCCATATCCAAACATGGCCATGGCTGATACCGAACCATATGTTCAATGAGTAATCATCAAGTAACAACTTTGTGACTCTTTCCATGGCCTTGACTACTTCCAACATCTTGTTGTACCATCCAATAAAAGAGGCCTTGTTAATTTCTTTGCTACTTGGGTCCCCCAAAGTTTGCCAAGGTGTATACCTAAGAGCTAGTGGCTAGTCTTATGTGATTAGAGTCAATTCTCGCCCCTCTGGTGGGAACCATTTCCACATTTCCAGCGTAACAACAAGATACCCATAGATGAAATGGGTGGCTCTCTTGTATACATCCTTGCAGGCCTCAAACAACTTGTGAAATAGAAAATTGCACCAGTTCAACTATGCACCCTGTATGCAGTTCTCTACCACTGAAATAGTATATAATGTGCATTCATTCCATGAAAAATGCCACATGAGCTTCCCTACAATAATTTAATAAGCGAATTTAACATTTGGTGTGTTGATTGGTTCTATCATTGTGTCCTAGCCTCCTTTTCGGGTATTGTACTTGTTGTAGTAGCTCTCATCCCATGTCTTCTTTGTTCGCTTGGAATCTATTTGAAATGTCATCAGGCTCTGACAATAGATAGGCTAGTGAGCCTCTGAATGTCCAAAGCATGTATTTGGTACTCCTTACCGAGCCATAATGATCCTCCATGAATCCGACAGATAAGAAGCTTAGTACATTGCATGTTTGTTCCTGTCGTCCCAAACACAGGAAGACTCCTCAAGTTCAACAACGTCTACCTTTGAATCCCCTTGAAATTATCTGCTACCTTTATGGATTGACTTGCATCAGCCTTGTTAACGGGAAAAGTGTCTATTCAGAACGACCCTATCCCACTAAGGTGTGACAGTGACCTTAGAAACAAATAGAGAAAACTACTTTTGTATTCTTCTTTATGAACTATAAACGAAGAGGAATAGGATGAACCAACCTGTGTCTTGCGCTAATCCTTTGATCCAATCTCTCTCCTCTTTGACAGCTTCCTGCTACCTGCTCCATTACTTGCCCGGCTTCACCAAATACCTGCAAGATCACATAAGAAGGAAACTATACAAAGACATGGGTTTATATTCATAAAAAGCTTAGGATCAGATTTAAGCTAAACATACAAATGTAACAAACATCAATGATACACAAGCATGTAGGAGAAACTCAAATAGTTTTATTGATATAACAAGAAGATCCAGGAGGAGTTACAACCGATGATTCCTGATCCAGCATCAACCTCCCAGCAAAGAAGCCCCTCTTCACCTCCAAAAAAGCATAAATCACCCAATACTCTGATATCTATCTCAAAACCAACAGCCATTCTTTGCAATGTACAAAATTCCAGCCTCTGGATCTCTGGGATGAGGGATCCATATATAGATGTATGCAAGGAAGATGAGTCAGCTTATGATTTGACTAGTGGCTTCTCTCTGTCAGTTCTTGCTTCCACTTGGAGACTGAGAGCCTCTTACTCATCCTTGGTCGAACTCAGTGAGGCAAGTGTCATTGGAGAAGATTCTGGAAGCTTCCATTGTCTTTCCACCTCGCGGAATGGCACTGCCATTTGTCATTTCCCGCTCAACGCTCCCTAGTAGTGCATTTAGGTGCGTTGCAACACACCTAGCTAGTGTATTTGGGTGCTATGCAACGCAGCTAGCCAGTGGAGCAGCTGAAATGATCCTGATTTGACTGATTCTGAGCAGTTTCTGGTGGAGAACTTCTGGGAGAAGCTGTAATTTGTTGACCTTGTTCCTTTAGGGGTCGGAACAACGCTTTTAGGGACTTAGGATCCCTTGGTTTATGGACATTTCATGCTTAGAGCTGTAAGGCACAAAAAAGTCTATAACAGTTGCCCCCTAAAGTATGAGGCCGTTTATCGGGTGAAATGCTTTATTAGGAGGATCCGAAGTTCTTTCAATGCTGGGAGTAGACCTGTAATAAGATACAATACAATACATTATCTTCATACTGTTTTCATGATCTAGCTGAGGCGGGCATTCCCATGCTCAGCTTTATAAATTCATTTTCATGTACATAGGACAGACAATCGTCTGATGGTAGACTGATGATTCTGATAGAGCCATCATCCTTTTGGTAGGATGATTATCTGTGCTGTAATGCTGTACATTTCAATGTATTTATTTTCCTGAATATATATCGCAGGCCGGATGGATGAAACTAGATCCGGGGTCTTCAATCTCGTCCGATCTTCACTCGAAGTACAAGTCGATCCATGTGAGAAATGTTCTGAAGTCGAACATGGAAAGACATCGCTTGATTACCAGTCAATGATGTAAACTGTTAACAAGCGCGAGAGGAATCACCGATAATGATGATGACCCTCAAGGTACTGCAGTACAATTCACGTGGTGTGAATAAAGGACTTGGTGTCGAACACCACGCAAAATCTTTCGGTCGAAGGTCATTGATGTATACCTATCGCCGGAAGTGAGAAACTTGCCATTGAGGCATGCAAGCTTCAAAGTACTGAATGGGGTGTTCCTAGATCAACTTCTTGGATAATGAGATGATGTCGACAAGAAGCGATCCGTCAAAGGAGGGCCTTAATGAATCCCACATCAATGACACGGAACGGAGCAAATGATTTTGATGGAGGTGAAAACGATCTGATGATATATGGTTCAGGATGGCGGTCATGAAAGAATGAAGTATAATGTATGGTAGTGGATGGGACACATGTGACTTCTCTGGATGACTTCTCTTAAACATGTCGACGACACTTATGTGATGGATTGGTAGCATTTACCCCAAATGTGGATGGTATGGCGTGACCATGGTGATGTGACCGGTGAATGAAACAACCCAACCCGACTCAGACACGGAGTGGAAGTGTCATGTTCAAGAGCGACTTGCTACCAATAAATATTCTTTGAGTTTTCTTCCCAATTTTTCCCCAGTCATTGCTCACCAGTACCTCTTTATTTTTGTCAAGCTTGAGGAGGATAACATATGCTTTTTCTATAATTTTCCCTTCGGGCAAACCCATCGCTATGTTTTAACGAGCCTAGCGATAGTGAAACTCGTTCTCGTCTAAAGACAAGTTTGTCGCTATTAATCTTTTTAACGAGTTTAACGATAAAGATAACTCGGTCCTTTTCATTTTTAGAGAGTCTGAAAAGGTACGTAAAGGTAACTCCAAAATTCATTTTTCGTCATCTAATCCCTTAAGTCCGAAAAAGTATAAAACAATACAGAAGGGATGAATTTTCGATAGTTTTAACGAGCCGAACAAAACAAGCACTCGATCTTTTTGTGCAATAATCCCTCAGGTCCAAAAAGATTAAAATCTAGAGGAGGGATAACACTTCCGGTCGCTTTAATGAGCTGGAAGGCCAAAACTCGGCAATCTTTTCATA
Organism: Pinus tabuliformis; assembly: GCA_031772625.1. NCBI lineage: Eukaryota > Viridiplantae > Streptophyta > Pinopsida > Pinales > Pinaceae > Pinus > Pinus tabuliformis. The sequence continues at coordinate 1,616,467,986 of CM062818.1, read as the reverse complement.
TTTTACGAGTCAGTTGAAAAGAGCTTAAAGAAGACTCGTCTTTTGAGGAACGAGTGATAAAATGGGTAGCAGCTGATTCCAGGTAAGGGTTGGAATTTTCCAATCACGGCAGTGTCACAAGGATGGCTAGTGAAATCACTCTTCGCAGCTGTTCCTCAAAATGGGTAAACAATCAAATGGAGGTGAATGATCGGCCAATGAAAAATTGGAGGTGATGGTGCAAACACGACCAAGGCTTTAATGGCTGAAATGCTACATTCACGGTGGTTATTTACCGGGGAATAGTTCATTTTTTAACGAGCTTAAACGCGGGTGGAAACATTTGCTCATGTCTTATGTTTATTTTTTAACGAGCTTGAACTATGTGCTAAAACTGTTCGATTAATCCAGTCATATGATAAGAATGTCTCATATAAAAATGGCAATTTTTAGATTTTTGCCCCACATCCTTTCTTTATGCAAGTTAGGTGACGACTAATCCTACGAGTTTAAAGGGTTAGAGGTCCTAAAAATTTAAAAAATAAATAGCCGCCCCTCGCTTGCACTCCAAAAGGTTTGCATGCCCCCAGGTATAAAATATGGTTTCAAGGTTACCCCTCAATTTGCAGACAAAACATTTGTTCTATCAGGAGAGGCCTACCTCTTACAGGTTACCAAAGATTGTCTTATTCGCGTTGCGAATGAAACATTTCTTCGGCGATGTCTACCGAGATAAACAAAGGTGAGCGACGATGCCCGCCAACTCACATAACTTTGACAAGAGAATCTTATTCTAGAATAACCCCTCTTCCACTGACGGACGGGGTACAGACTAGTCATATTCTCCCGCGGAAACCTACCCTATACCCGAAGTTTTCCTGCCGAAGCAGACCAGGACGCATGCCCCCTGGGTTTCAGTCATATCCCTCCGAATTACTCGCGCTCATCGGGAGGACGGACCGGGGATTGAGACATTTCTTGCGTGAAAAGACCATTTAGGGACGATATATGACTATTTTCTATGCGTGATCCGGGAAATGAAAGCTGGTCCACGAGCTTGACCACTCTTCCTTCGTGCGGAAAACACATTACTCTAAAGAGTGAGAGACGATGGCTCCCATGCAATAAATATAGTCTCGTCCACGGAGTAGGTTATAATCCAAGGGTCCTTGAACTACCATTATGTTCATGCGAACTGTCTTCCCTCTCAATGTTATGGGCACATCGGGAAGGATCCCTAAAGGTCGACTGGTTCCTTTATCAAAACCTGTCAGATTTCTCATCTCAGGAAAAAGAGATGGCGAACCAAGCGCTTTCCAAGCAGTAGAGGAAAGGATACTCACAGAAGCCCCCTCATCTATGATGGTACCAGCCATGACCATTCTATATATTTGAACGATAATTCAGAATGGTATGCTTGCTGGTAAACGGGGTCTGCCTAGTTGATTCCAGTCGAAGGAGACAACTAGGTTGCTTGGAGGTGGGACCAAGTAGACGGCCGGGTATGGCTCTGATGAACTTCCCTCCTGCGGTAAGGGAATGGGTAGATTTCCCCCATGTTCATCGGAGCCTGTGTTGATGAAGAGAATTTGGACGGTGTCATCTTTGTTCTCTTCAGTGACTGTATCATCTGAAGATAAAACCTCTGAAGGCAAGACCGGGTCCACTACCGCCTCGACCTTTTGACTTTCGTCTGGTATGGATTTAGTTGGTTTATCTTCAATGATAGGCGCTTCAGCCGACCACTTGAACGGGCCAGCTGGATTCTCAACTAGCGACGGACTCGGCAAGAGTTTTTTATATCCAGGAGGAATTCGTAACGGTGAAACCGGACGATCATCCAAAACTCTTTTAGCTTCGTCTAAGAAGGGACAACGGTGGACGGAATGACTGCCTTCACACAGTTTACAAGGAAATTTAGCTTTCCCTTTTTGTCCTGGGGCTTCACTTTCACTGGTTGATGGTGTACTTTCAACATGATCACCAGAGGTTGACGACACCAGATTGTGCAAACGAGGAGACCAGTCCCTTAGTATCCGGGGGATGCAAGGACAATCTCTGTGAAAGTGGTCTCCTTTGCAAATGACACATGGCGATTTAGGCCTGGTCGGTGCAGTGTGTGGATTTTCGTTAGACGACACTCGTTTTCCCCCATTCGCCTTTGGCTCCTTCTTCTTCTTCTCTTTCTTCTTCTTTTCCTTCTTCTCCTTAGGAACACGACTTTTAGCTTTACCAGTTCTATCAAGCGAAGAGGAAGGAGGAGAGGAAGAATTAGAGGAAGTATAAGGCTGGTGGGAAACTCTGGACTCGTCTAATTGCTGATTCGATTGTTCAGGAATAGTGGTGTTCTGAACGACATTGGTTGAGAAGAGCCATACCGGCAAGCCAATTGTCAGTCCTGGAAGCGACAATGTGGCCATATGGGGTGCACCAACATCTCCCCAAGAGGAGAAGGGACTAGGATTTCCACCAAGGGGAATTCCTTGGTTGGTGGACTCCATTTTCTCAACCTAAGATCAACGTAGGAAAGGGGTAATGAATATTCCGCTTAAAATAAATTTTAGACGCTTTGACACAACTTGTTTTTTCAGTTTTTAAGAGTCGAGAAAAAACAAAAGATGACTCTAGTCTCCTTCGATTTTTAATGAGCCTGAAGTGACAAGTGCTCAGATGGACCTTTTCCGTTAAGGAGTCTGAAAAGGAACGAAAGGGACTGCTCTGGAGATCTAGGTAGAGGGAGTACCAAACCAATCGCAAAACTGCAGAATACTTTTTACGGTACGGCAGTCAATCTTCCCGAATGCTGTGTTCGGTGCATTGCGATCAGTAGGGAGGCCGACACGGCTTCCTATGGATAAAAGGTTTTAAGCCTATAGGGGTCTCCCAATATATACTCGACGGTACGTGGGAGCACAAGTCCGTACTGGCACTTATCGTCTCAAAGTGGAGGAATCACCCAACCATCAGTGAGGACAACAGTTACCAGGCTTTACGACGCCGAAATACGTCTCTAGCCTAGACCTCTAAATGTTGTGCGTTAAGTTCCAAAGCGTTGTTAGGTTCATTGAATTTATTTTAAGTTGATCTTTCTTATGAATTTTTCCTTTTGGGTTCACCACGAGATGTAGATGTAATTCCTAAAATGCAATCTAGAGATGATAAGCAAACTTTTATCTCTTTTCAGCAATGAAAATCCTAGCTACAAGGGGAAAAGAAAGACACAATCTTTTCACAAAGAGCAAAGAGCACACTGTAAATGCACTTTCCTAAATCAAGCCAAACAGACTGTCAATATGCAAATGCACATGTGCATGTATTTGTTTTTCACTTTCTTAATATTGATGCCTAAAAAGAAAGTTGATGTACAAATTTGAATTTGCTTTCAAGTGACAAACACAAACAAGCTTCTTTTCGAAATCAAAAGGTAGAGATGATTACGACACTTTATGACTTTGAAATAAATACTCGTTTCGACACTAGAAAGTTACAAATTCAAACCAAAGGAAAAAGTAAAAGAATAATCGACTGTCAACAACAAATAAACTTTCTCCTATGATCAAAATCGACACTTGCGACAGATCTAAATCAAAGGACGACAGTATGACTATTCTACTTTTGCAATGGAAAACTGTAAATGATGTAACAAACACACAAAAACATCTACAGTCTTTTTGTACAAAGGAGGCGGAATTATGGCAAAGAAAAGGGGTTTTTAAACAGACACATACACTGATCACAGGCTGCAAAAATCAGAGACAAAACTGAAAAAATGAAGCAAAGAACCTCAGCTGCACAAGGCTAGGCTGATCAGCGCACCTGTTGCACAGAGAAACTGCATTGTAGCACAGGTAGCCCTCTCGGGAAGTGCATTGAAATGCAGAACCTCTTCACAAAGCCTGCGCTGGGGCAGAAACGAGAATTCTATCCGGGTTCTGGGTCACGGTTTGCAGTTTAATCTATGGTTTTTGGCCGAGTAAAAGCAATCAGTAATGCACAATCAGAGGGTAGATTTAAAGAAGGTCTAAGAGCTATCACAAAGGGCAATCAGATCATTTGTGAATCAGTTGTTCAAATCATAAACAGATCCAGTGAATGGATTGAAGTAGCAGATGTCTACTTTGCATTTGTTAATGGCAAATGCAGTTCGATTGCTACTTCTAAGTTTATGAAACAAACAACAAGAGAAACACAAACAAACTAATTAGACAATCGCTCCCCAGCGGAGTCGCCATTTTGTTAACGGGAAAAGTGTCTATTCAGAACGACCCTATCCCACTAAGGTGTGATAGTGACCTTAGAAACAAACAGAGAAAACTACTTTTGTATTCTTCTTTATGAACTATAAACGAAGAGGAATAGGATGAACCAACTTGTGTCTTGCGCTAATCCTTTGATCCAATCTCTCTCCTCTTTGACAACTTCCCGCTACCTGCTCCCTTACTTGCCCGACTTCACCAAATACCTGCAAGATCACAGAAGAAGGAAACTATACAAAGACATGGGTTTATATTCATAAAAAGCTTAGGATCAGATTTAAGCTAAACATACAAATGTAACAAACATCAATGGTACACAAGCATGTAGGAGAAACTCAAATAGTTTTATTGATATAACAAGAAGATCCAGGAGGAGTTACAACCGATGATTCCTGATCCAGCATCAACCTCCCAGCAAAGAAGCCCCTCTTCACCTCCAACAAAGCATAAATCACCCAATACTCTGATATCTATCTCAAAACCAACAGCAATTCTTTGCAATGTACAAAATTCCAGCCTCTGGATCTCTGGGATGAGGGATCCATATATAGATGTATGCAAGGAAGATGAGTCAGCTTATGATTTGACTAGTGTCTTCTCTCTGTTAGTTCTTGCTTCCACTTGGAGACTGAGAGCCTCTTACTCATCCTTGGTCGAACTCAGTGAGGCAAGTGTCATTGGAGAAGATTCTGGAAGCTTCCATTGTCTTTCCACCTCGCGGAATGACACTGCCATTTGTCATTTCCCGCTCAACGCTCCCTAGTAGTGCATTTAGGTGCGTTGCAATGCACCTAGCTAGTGTATTTGGGTGCTATGCAACGCAGCTAGCCAGTGGAGCAGCTGAAATGATCCTGATTTGACTGATTATGAGCAGTTTCTGGTGGAGAACTTCTGGGAGAAGCTGTAATTTGTTGACCTTGTTCCTTTAGGGGTCAGAACAACACTTTTAGGGACTTAGGATCCCTTGGTTTATGGACATTTCATGCTTAGAGATGTAAGGCACAAAAATGTCTATAACAAGCCTTGATCACTGGTTCAGTGTAGACCTCTCGCTTCAGTGCTGGAAATTTGAAGGCATCTAAGAGGTCATTGTCAACGAGCACTACATTATCATATTTACCATATAGAGGTTCTAGATTTATGATTCTTTCATTGAATTCAACCTAGGGGACAAAAATCACAACCTTCGTCATTTTCCTATAACGATGTTGATATACACAAATCACAGGGGGCTCGAACTTGTTCTTGACACAATGGGAATTAGGGACAAACTCTAAACTTGGAAACTCTATCACCTCGGCTCTAGACTTCGAGAAACTTACCATTGCCATGCATATTAAGTAGAAAATCTTGACACGATGTTTTTGACTAGACCTCCTAACTAATTATTATGAAAAATTTCCATATGCATTCTCAATCACGTTAACATTGTCATTGGCTGAGCTGGACGTGACTTAGATGACACAAAACTAAAAAAGGAAATGTGGAGTTGATGGGTAATTATGGTATTGTGATGGGAGACATTTAGGAATTGATTATGGGTGTTAAGGGAGATATTTAATAGAAATTCAAAATGAAACTTGAAATTATTGTGTAATTATTACAAAAATGACACCTAACATGTGTGGAACTCCCTCAATCACAAGTTGTTGCAGTGGGGTCAAAGTATCTCCGCAACTGGAAGAGAACAACCTCAACTAAAATAATGGACACAACTAATGCATGACAAAGAAGTAATTGACACTACTTAATCCGGCCTATGATCTCCTTTCAGAGATGTATCAATTTGGAGTGGAATTGTTTGATCCCTGGAAGGGTTTCAAGCATGCACCATTCACCCATCCTCACAATAGAACACCATCTATTTGTGCAAGCTTGACTGCACCTGAGTCATTCACTTCTGCAACGATAAAAGGTCATAACAATCACATTTATAACTTCCCTAGAAACTTTGATATTTTTCTATCATATAGTAGAACATGTCCTCCTAGCGTGAATGATTTCCGCTAAATGTGCCTATCATGTCATGCCATTTGCCACTGCTTTTTGATGGTTTGATTGAAATCTTCCATGAAGCTATCCTCATCTTGTTCCAAAATTTCCTCCAACCTCTTCAAAATTGACTCTTCCTCCGTCATATGAGTGGCCCATGGAATGAAAATGCTGGGAATAGTGAACTCGGAAGGTATCACATCCTATCATCCATATACTAGTTGGAAAGGCATATGCTTGTGTAAGAGTTTAATAGTTGTATGATAGGCCCATAGAGTCATTGGCACCCATTCATCCCATTCATCCCATTCATCCATGTTGGCTAAGCATATCTTGATCAGACCCCTTTCCAAGATCTTATTTAAAGCCTCCAATGTGTCATTTTCTTGAGGGTGATCACTAGTGAGACTCCCGGGACACCCAAATTTGGAGATGATGTTCTCAAAAATAAATCTGGTGGAAGTATCCGCAACAAAATCCTTAATTTTTGTAGCCTCTACCCATATGGTATGGTACTTTTAGGTGGTGATTATATATCTAGCGTGGGAGTGGTGTGCGAGCAAATTGATAGGTCCTATAAATTTGACTACCCATTTCTCAAATATTTGTAATGTGCGTATTGGTTGCAAGGGAAGTTCATCTTGGTGTGATGGTCTCCCAACCCTTTCGCAAATTTCACACCTTCTAGAATATTCCTTCACATCCCTGAAAACTGTGGGCAATCAGAGCCCTGCCTGCAGTACTTTCCTTGTGGTGGATTTTCTCCCAACATGGCCTCCCATAACCCATGAATGACACTCCCATAATACATATTGTCTCTCGTGGTTGAGGACACATCTGCGCAACACTTGATCAAGGCCCAATTTGTATAGTTGTCCCGTAATAAATTGATAATTTGTAGCTCGTACGACCATATGCCTCCGTTGTGTTGTTGTGTATTCCTTCAGGAATTTACCTATAAATAGAAATGTTGTTATATCCTCCAAGTAGTCTGGTACTGCTTCAATTCAAAATAGATCAACATGTGGTAGTTGATCATAAAGTGATCCACCACTTTCACCTGACTCTAGCTGTGAGAGGTGATCGGGTCCCATCTTCAGTTGGCCAAGCTGAACAATTACTTCAAATGTGAATTCTTGTAATAACGGAAGCAAACTACAAATCCTACCTTCAAGTATGAGTTTGTTCAATAAATACTTCAAAGTAGAATGATCAATGAAATACTTGAATGGACCCCCCAACAAGTAATGTTGGAACTTTTGAAGCGAATATACCATCGCAAGAGCCTCACGCTTAGTTGTGGTATATTTTTCCTCTATTGTAGATAACTTTCTGCTAGCAAAGTAAATGGGGTGATCGAGGTTTCTCTCCCTGGGTTGAGCCAAGACGACTCCTAATGCAATACCTAAGGTGTCAATGTGAACATGCAATTGTTTGTTCCAATCTGGATAAACTAGGATTTTTGCACTTGCCAATTTATCTTTCAGTATATTAAGTGTAGAATCACATTCTTTTGACCATGTGAACCATTCAGCCTTCTTTAACAACTTCTCCATTGGTTCAATAATCAAGGCTTAGTTGTGGATGAACCTCCTATAGTACCCTGTGTGGCCCAAGGTGGACCTAAGCTATTTTACACTTGTGGGTGGGTCCATGTTCACAATTTCCGCAACCTTAGCGGGGTCTACACACACTCCTTCCTTGCATACTATATGGCCAAGAGCGTGCCAAAGGGGACTGCAAATATGCACTTCTTCAATTTTAATGAAATCTGTATTTTTCTACATCGATTAAACATGATTCTAAGAAAACTGGATTGTTTCTTCAACAAACTATAAATTTTCCAATCATCCATATAAACTTCTAGGAACCTATGGACACAATCTCTAGAAGAAACAATCATAATCCTTTAGAGTATCATGGGTGAATTGTTGAGTATGAATGGCATAAAATGATATGCATAGGACCCCCATTCCATGGTAAATGTGGTTTTCTTCTTATCCTCCTATGTGATCCTTAATTGGTTATAACTGAAGAATCCATCTGTAAAATAATAGGCTTCATTCCCTACCAAATTGTCTAAAAATTCATTATTGAACAGAGAGGGAAAAAGATCATGAACAGAGACATTGTTTAGACTACGGTAGTCCACACAAACCCTTATTTTTGTAGCATCCTTATTATTTTGTATAATGATCAGGCTTACCCACTCTGCTTCATCAATCGAGAATATAAGCCTTTCTACTAACATCTTATCTATCTCCTTTTTCACTTTCTCCTTAAATCTTGGGTTAAATCAGTATGGTTGACACTTTACTAGTTTTGCATCTGGTTTACGCATGATCTTCATCTCCCCTAATTCCCCCTTAATCTCCTTCATCTTTGCAATAGACGAGGGGAATAAATATTCATATTCTTTCAAGAGATCAAAGATCTCTCTTGTAGTGTACTCATCCCAATAATCTCAAATTGATGCTAACTTCGGCTTGTTATCGGTATCAATGTTATGTTTCTGCAACTTCAATGGGAGTAAGCACAGAGCATTGATCACGGGCCCATCCTTAATGTCCCATTTCCCCTCAGTTTCATTAAATTCCATACGTTGTAATTCCTTCAGATCATCTTCATTCGGTTCTCTGTCCACCTTCCCATAGGAAATGACCTTACAATATCTAGACTCATATATATTCTCTAGAGTTCTCTGATTTATGCATCCCTCCATTAGTTGGCCTATTGTATGCAGAACTTGCTTGATAGCCTGCAATGCCTTGGTCAACCTTTCGTTGTTGTCTGAGAAGGAAAATCTACTGACAAACTAATCATCCAGGTGATCCTAATCTCCATCCTGTATCCTTGTTTCTTCCTTCACATACCATGCTTTTGAAAAGGTCTCTAGGGTGTGTATAAAACCATACACCCACAAATCCATTGGAGCTCCTTCCTTGTTCCATATTTCCTCACATTCTTGCAATTTTTTTTGAGGGTCAGAGCCTCCCCTATACTTCACAAAATCCTGCGGGTACTCTTATTCGTATTGAAATCTGACTTCCATTATTGTTTTGATCTTCTCCCATTCTCTAAGATGGTTGCGGTGAACTCCCCACCACCTTGTCGGTGTTTCTTGTAATGTGAAATTCAGTAGAGGCACTTTGTGTTCTTCAAGAATAGTTGCATCAAATCTATTGATAAAATAATTGACTGAATCTATACCATTGAAAATAGGGAATTCTCATGTAGTTGTGTCAATCCAGATGATCTCACACATTGTGGTGCAATTCTTAGAGTTGATTTCATATCCACCTTGCTACCAATCATCCCAAAACACCTCCGAGCCGAACTGAAAACTCTAAATGCTCTGCTAGTTGATGGACCCTTCTCTCACTCAGATGATATAATCCTCCCTTCTTCCTGTTGTTAGTCTATATAGTTGATCCAATCATTTTGGTTATTCCCTCTCATATGTTGGTTCTGTGAACCTTGGTCCTTGATAAGGGTTTAGGCATTGGATCACTCTAACCCTTTATACTTCAAAATTCATCAGTTCCTTCTTTAAATCAATTATGGCGTAGTTATCAAAATCCCAATCTATCCTAAGCAATGTTAGGTAGGGGTCTTATTCCCCCATGATGTCTATCACTTCAAAGTCTACATAGGTCTTCACCCACGCTATATCGAATTCCACGTCATCCGACCGAGAGGATACAATATTGATTTTAAATACGAAATTGGATTGGTGAAAAAATCATCTTAGGCCTTCCCAGGGCTTCCCAAGTCTTTCTTGGAAAATTTTTGACATCTGAGCCTAGATCCAACATGGTGTCCTTAATTTGGAAACTTGTAATCAGAGCGTTAATCCAAAACTCCCTTCCCATTATCTTCTTATTCCTCTGCACCCTTCTAGAGTGTCTTTTAGGTAGGTTGGCAGAGATGATTTCTCCCTCAAGCACCCACTCTGTGATAGCATACTTCAGACTTTTCTGCAACTATCGCAACATCTAATCATTGTTCACAATTTGCAGAAATAATCTGAACCATTCTTCTATTGGTCGATCATTGGATTGCGTTGGGTTCGGTTTCTCAGCTTTAAGGGGTCCTGGCTGCCCCTCCTACGGCCCTCCGCCTAATTTAGGGTCATATGAGTGCTTTGGGGAAGTTGGTCTTATAATCTTTAGTTGTTCAGTGGCTCATATGTCAGCTCTAGTATTTTTGCCTCCATGGGTGACTATGTTGATATTTGAGAGGGGATGTCTTTGGAAACCTTGGTTCTGCATTGATTAAGTCCCCCCCCCCCCCCCACCTTTGGCGGTTATGTTCCCCATCTAGCAATTAACTCTGGATAGTCCTCTATTGCATGTATGATGACCCTGCATTGAGAAAACCATGGTCTTTTGGGTAATGGGAAATCTCACGCAACATGTCATTTTTTATCATAGTTATTAAAAAAATGGGCCTCTTCCTCCTATCCTACCTCCCCTTGTTCCTCCTCATCCCCGCCTCAAGGAGTCTCATTGATTCGAAAGGTCCGTCAGTCCAACCGATCATCTAGGGCATCCAATGCCCTACACTTATCTGTATGATGAGTTATTGAAGCACATAATTCATAAAATATGTTGTTTAGAACATTCGAATATTTTTGTAGTATCAAACAAAGACGAGGGGGGTGCCCATATCCTCTGCATATCTCACAGTTCTCAGTTTGTGATGAATTCTGCTAATTCAGGAACACATGAAATTGGTCGTGCCCTGTGTACAATGCTTGCATCCCTATCTGTGCAACTCCTAGAACAAGTGTAGATCTAGATGGTCCCACTAGTGTAGGTGTATTTTTTGGGCCCCACAACCTTAGGCATTTCATAGTAGCATGACCTTCCATTAAAAAATTAGTACATCATACATTCGATCACATCGATCATGCCGGTTGCAGATCCCTCAACTTCTCTATCAGGTTTACAATTTGATATTGTAGATCTAATATGGACAGATCATGAGGTGAGGTGTTTCCCTCCCCCGATACTCATGTGGATATCTCGCCATGGCCTTAATTTGAGTCACTTGCTCCAAAGCGTCTTGCAATGTGTCAATTTTTTGTTGAGTCAACAGTGTTCGGGTAAGGGGTAATAATTCTTTAATGAACAAATTTCGTTGTTGATTTGGGTCTACCGGGTTGCTCAAATTACCAATTACATCCTTGAATCTCTGCATCAACTCCCATGCATTCTCTCCTTCCCGTTATTTTATCTCCCATAGTTCAAACAATCCCTATTGATTGGTCTCAGGAAGCTTAAATTCCTTCACAACTTCCCTCTTAACATCATGTACAGTTGGATTTTGGTGTAGTTCTGACCACTTTATGAACCATAACAATGATATTTCTCTAAGAGTGTTTTGGAATTCAATTAACTTTACATCATCCAGTGTCTAGGGGACCCTCCAAATGGATTCACACATATACCAATGTTGCTCTACATCATTGTCCCTTTTACCAGAGAACTCATGATACCTATTAAATGATCTTGCCATATTTGAATGAACTTGTGGAAGGAGTAAAAATCGCCGCAACCTATGCTGCAATGATCCTTGGAGGTTCGCACCACTATTACTAGTTCCACCGCTACTAGAATTATCTTTGTAATGAGCATGCACAGTATGAACTGTTATAGTTTTGATTAATTTAGATAGAAATTTATCAGGATTATGATAGAGTACTAGGTGTTATAGCATCATTTAACAGCTTTGTATACTTGATGCTCTGAGTCATGGCCTTGGGCAACTCTTTCCTTTCAAACTTGGTCCAAATATTAAAAAATATTATTTTAAATTCCATATGCGACTCTGCCCTACAAAACATTCGTGCACACGTGGGTTCAACTATACCCAACCCACATATATGATTTAAAATATGAACAAAATATAAAATCCCTATTCTTTGGGTGGGGTTTATGGGTTACACCAGAATCCTACCTACAGGAGCCCATGGCCTAATTGTATCCCAACTGAAAAAAACTATTTTGAGGTGATATAAATACACCTCATGGGGTAGACCTAAGGGGAGATAAAGATAGGATATTGACATTATATCCAACTTGTCCCTGATCAAGTCTGATGTATCCCTGTGCCTCCTAAACTCCCAATTATAGGAAACCCCTGTTTCCTCATTGTGATCTTCATCTCGTTTATATGGCATCCATGTGTATGAATTTGAATGAGGGTTTTTGAGGCTTGGGCTGGATAGATCTGAAGGAAGGTTTCGCTTGGAGTCGTGGATGAATCAGGTTGTATTCTTCCACGTTATTTTGCAGTCATCAATACAGAAGCTATGTCTTGTTCCTGATGTTATGATATTAATGCTTTAATTCATGTATTAATCTAACTTATGTATGATTTCATGTTTTATACTTATATGCCTATATGATCTAACATCTATCTCATGAACATGCTTTGAACTACTGTTGGTATATGTGCTTTTCTTGGATGATTTGTAGGTTTTGAAGCATTGGAGGAAGCAAAGGGTTTGTACACTACGAGAACGACCTCAAACGTAGGACCTTCGGGTAATACTTCGTATTCCTACTTTAGTAGTTTAAGTATTAAGGTTGCTTGCTTGTTTTCTTCTTGTTGGTGTATGCCCTCTGCTTTGTTGGGGTGCTCAACCCATACTCTAGGGTTTATTATTCCCGTAACAGAATTGGCGACTCCACTAGGGAATACTTCTAGTATTTCCTAGTTTGGGTTGTTTCTTTCTTGATCTGGGCAATCTTGTTTGGTTTCTTGTCTTTCCAGTATCTTTGACTTGTCTACAACTTGGGAAAAAAGTTTGATCTTCTGGATCAGACCTAAGATTTTTATTTTTCCTTGCTAACTTTTATATACATGAGTTTTAGTTTACATAATCGCATATACATGTGCTTTTGTCCAAAGAAACATGTGTATATGTGTGTTTCCTTGAGAAAAGTTGTGTATGCACACAGGTCTATCACTGCATAGTCGCATATCCCTGGTTTTATTTGAAATTTTCAAATGTTGAGTCTAGTAAAGGGCTTTGCTTGATCATTTTTGCTTCTTTTCAATCATTGATTTTCTTGGAAAGTCATGCTTCTGTTAGATTCTCATTTTCCTATCTCTCTTTGCGAAAAGACCTAATCAACCTAGGGTTTGCTTTTTGGTAAGGAGTTGGTTTCTGTGTTTGGGTTCAAGGCTTCATAGTGAATTTCTTGGCCATTCTAAGTCTTTGGAACAGAGAATTGGTTTCCTTTCATTTATAACCCAACCTTTGCATTGCCTTGCCTTGCTTTCTTTAAAGTTGGCATTTTTGGTTTTTTCTTGGTTTTTGTGTTATGAAACCAGCTCACAAAAAGATAGAAAAGATAGTTGAATGCCTTATAATTCAACTTGTTCGAGGGGGAAACCTCCTTTACATTACACAAATGAACAATTCTTGGATGATACAAATGAAAATACCTCCTTTCTATATATAGGAGTCTAAGGGGTCATAATATAATCAGAGCCAACATAACAATAATAATGTAAGGGCATAATAATAACAATAGTGGGCTTCTATGGGGCACAATAGTAACAATATGGGCACTACATGGGTACATTAATATAATAAGGGGGTTGTACTAATAACATTAAGGGGTTACACTAGTAGTATAGGGGCCTAACATGCCCATCTCCTTCAAAAAGTGTTGTCCTCAATGCTTGAGTAGTTCTTGATGCTTTTGTATATAATTCTTGTCCTCCCATATGGAATCTTCAGTGGGTAAGTTCTTCCACTTGATGAGATACTCTGAAATTGATCGATTTCGTAGCTGTCGGGTTCTTGTTTCTGTGACTGCTCCAGGTTCCAATATGATTTTTCCTTCCTCTTCAATTTCTGGCAATATTGTTTGAATTGGGATCTTTTGCAACTTTTAAATAAGTGGCCGTACTTCTTTTTCCTTCTTCCATTCATCCCTTGCTTCGTTTATCCAATCTGGTTGGATAATAGAAATAGCACAAAACAATGCTTCCACATCCTCATCCTTTCTTGAGAGTTCATCTGCAACAAAATTTTGCTTCCATTTTCTATAGATGATGTCAAAGTCATAGCCCAACATATTTGTGACACATTTTTTCTATTCTTCTAAAGATAATAGTTGTTCTAAAAAGTATTTAAGACTATCATGATCCATTTTTACATTGAAGTGTCTTCCCATTCGGTAAGGTCGTCATTTCTTAAGTGCATGTAGTATTGCCAACATTTCCTTCTCATAAATAACTTGCTTGAGATGTAGCAGTAAAAATACCCAATCACCTACATCAAAACATTTTTCACTATGATGTTGATCTACCTGTTGTTTCATTCAATTTTGCACCAAAGTGGCATTATCCTTTAAAAGTTGGAGAACTTGTTGTTGATGCTCGATGTGACCTTTCACTGCATGAACCTTTTTATTCTTGATATGTCCTTCTATATTTAGATTTTGAGGAGTGGTAATTTCTTCCAATCCTTTACAATATATGGTCGGATTCATTTCTTGATGCTCGATGTGATCTTTCACTTCTTGAACATTTTTCTTCTTGATATGCCCTTCTATCTTGATAGTTTGAGGAGTGTTAATTTCGACCAATGAAGTACAAGATATGGTTGGATTCATTTCTTCTTTCTCGATGTGATCTTTCACTTCTTGCACCTTTTTCTTCTTCATATGTACTTCTATCTTGAGAGTTTGAGGAGTGGTAATTCTTGCCAATGCTTTACAAGATATGGTCTGATTCATTTCTTCTTTCTCTGGGGTTGGTCCTCGCGTATATGCTCTTCTTTTGATTTTTCTTGATCCTTTTCTTCCTCCTCTTCATACCGTATGTAAAATAATTTCTTCTCAGTACACTTATGACCTTTAGTGCATTTGCTATCACAATTGTAACAAAGCCCTTTTTCTCTTTTTTCTTCCAATTGTTGTGGTGTAACCCTTGCAGGTTGTGGAAGGCTAGGAGAAACAACATTTCCATCTTTATAGTTGTGAGGGGTAGACTTCCTTGTTGCCATAATTTTACTTTCCACTATGTAACAAAGCCCTTTTAGTCTTTCCCATTGTTGTGGTGTTTCTCTTTGTATCCTCATAATGTGCTATCATTTCCTCCGTGAAAATTGACCACGTAACAAGTTGTTTACGAGAACAAAGCCCTTTATACCATAAAAATTGATCCGGTTCTAAATATGAAGATGCAATACATACCTTTTGTAACAATGGTACACCATGTAGATCAAAATGTTTCTCCATCTGAAGTATCCAATTTACCAGATCCTTGCCACCAAAGTTCCTCATCTTGCTTTTTCTTGATTTTAGGAGCTTGATCTTGAAACGGCTGCAACTCTATACTTTCGGATCTTTAAGTTCTGAAATTGCAACCTACAGTAGCCCTCTGCATCCTCTTTCCAATTCCACCAATTTGATCCAAATTGGATTCTCCATGGAAGAGTTATGCACAATCTCCCACAGTGACCTGATTATAGACTAGTTCAATAGAGAGAACTTGTACGACTTGCCATGTGTCATTGTTTCGAACTTTGGCTCTGAAAAATATATACAAGAAACTATAGTCCATCCTCCTTCTGTACCTGCTTACAAAATTTCAATCTGATGTTCAAAGAGAAAGTTATGACGATTTTCCCCATGTCACCTATTTGGAATGTAATTCAGGAGTTTGCAAAAAGACCAACTTCCTTAGATCATATCTCCACAAATATAGCACTAAAAGCTCTAAAATTTGGACCCGGGGTTCAGTGTGATTTCGTCTCAAATGGGTTTTTTTTTTCCACTTCTGAAACATCGCAGAAAAAAGTTATAGCGAAAATACCACGATGACCTATTTGGAGCAGCGAAACCCTAGAATCCAAAGCTTTGATACTAAATGTTATGAAACCAGCTCACAAAAAGATAGAAAAGATAGTTGAACGCCTTATAATTCAGCCTATTCGAGGGGGAAACCTCCTTTACATTACACAAATGAACAATTCTTGGATGATACAAATGAAAATACCTCCTTTCTATATATAGGAGTCTAAGGGGTCATAATATAATCAGAGCTGACATAACAATAATAATGTAAGGGCATAATAATAACAATAGTGGGCTTTTATGGGGCACAAAAGTAACAATATGGGCACTACATGGGTACATCAATATAATAAGGGGGTTGTACTAATAACATTAAGGGGTTACACTGGTAGTATAGGGGCCTAACATTTTGAGAAAGTTTTTCTTGCAACCTTGAAATGTTGTCTTGGTCTTCTTGAATTATTTCTTGTTTCTTGGAGTTTGTATGCTCCTCTTCAGATAATTTTATTTGAGTTTGTAGCGTATTTTCACTTTAAGTCTTATCATGCTTGTGATATCTGTGGCTTGTGAATATTGAGGTTCTTCATGCTTGAATTTGATCTTGAAGCCTTTAGTAGTTTTTGTCTTCTCGAAAACTCTTTGTGTCCTTAAAAAGAAAAAGATAAAAACATTGTTTTGTTGCCTTTATTTTTCCTTTTTGGTTTTGTTTTTGGTCTTTTAATCATTTTGAACAAGAGTGAAGTCTTTTCATTAGGTTGAATGCACTTGATTTTGGGAAGAGTTTGTGATTGAATTTGTTCTTCCTTTTGTCAAGTTTGGCCTCTTAATCATTTTGGGAAACACATTTGATTGTTTTTAGAGTAGTCTTTTGAATCTTGCATTAAGCATTTAATTTTCATTAGGATAGTTGCATTGTAAGCATTTTTAGTCTTTTTGTAGATTTTGAGTGTGTGAGTGCGTGTTTTTTAAAAAGAAAAATAAATTTTTGTTTTCATAGTTTGTTTGTAGAACCTTGCAGAAATCCCTTTTCATCGAAAGAAAAAAAGTTGCATGTGCATGTAGCTAGGTTTTCTATTGGTTTGTTTTGCGTCCATAACATCATAAAATTGCACTTCCATTTTACCCCTGAATTAAGAAAATCCGTTAAAATCAAGCGCTTATTTTAAAATGAACTAGTTTTTTTTTTTTTTTCATAGTAACATCAACTGGTCTAGGTCATATTAGGGCCTTGGAATAAGCAAGTGGAGAGTTAACTCTCCAAGGCCACTATAAATTTAAACACAGAAGTTGATTAAAAGAGTGAAATCCAGTGTCATGAAGTTTACTGGGAAAGCTCTTCTCTTGTGGGAGTTAAGCACGAGGGCGAGTGAAGGAAGGAAATAGAGATACCCCCTCTCTGACTTGTTGGATCTCAACCAAAGACTGTTCCGCCCGGCTGTCGATTCGAACTGATGACCTTAGTTTCCTTTCCTAGGGACCACATAGGTGACTGTGGGGGGAATACCAGTAGTACCTGAGGTAGACATTGTATCACTCTCATTAGTACTTCTAAAGGGTGCCCTTGCGAAGCTTGGGTACTTACACCAGCAAAGGCTTTTCATTGGAGGTCAACATAATTGTTTATGTTACCTTTGCTAGTAGGCTAGGGCCATCATTATCCAAAACTATCTTCGGAAGGTCCTTTATATTGCTTTCTTGTATTTTGGTGTCCAGTCCTAATCACCTGGAGTAGAAATACCTGAAAGTAGCTTGATTGATTGTATTTTTAGGGACATTTCAGTGAGTGATCTTTGCTCCTAAATTTCCATAGCTTTATAATTTTTTGAGTCTTTACAAGTTCTCATAATAATTAAAAGTGGTTGATTGACTAGTTCATCGGTCCAGGAGGCTTCGTGGGCTCTCACCTACAAGTGTTGAGCCTTCTTCTAGAAGGTGTAGGAGCAATTATGCTGGTGATTTTCAATCAGTAGTAGCGAACGCATCGGAGATTGATCCTTCGCATCAAGATATAGTTTCACAAGGTAAACCTAGTGCAAGTCGTGATTTGGATAGGGATACTCCTGTCCTTTCTAGGGTCCTCTTCCAGTCAAAAGACAAAGTTAAGGTTGAAGAGATTCCTGAGTCACCTATGACTCCTTCTTTACCTCTTTGTCCTAATTATCTAGACGTTCTATTATACCTTGGGACCCCACCCATAGGCCGACAAACCCTGGTTTTTATCATTTTTTTCTTCGATGGCCACTGTTGAGAGCACGAATCTAGCTACGAGTGCTACTAGTGAGCATACTCCTCTTTCAGTTCAAGGAGGAGGTACTATTGTTATATCTACTATCACTCCTAGTACTGCAATATTTGTCTCTACTTCCATTCCATCTTCGAGTGGGGGTACCCAAGCTTTTTCTTCCCACACTGGTTCCTTCCCCTTTGGGATGCCTTCTAGTGCAATTCCCTCAGTTCCTCTATCCATCCCATCCATTGTTTCCATAGTTATGACTTCTATGGCTAGTGGTTTAGCCTCTTTTCAAGGTTTTACTTTTGGAAGTGGTCACATACCTCATTCTAAGCCTTCTTTAGGATCTTCCTTTTTCTGCTCAAGGTCAAAGTTATAATCCTTTTCAAGGGTGGACTAACCCTACTTTTAGTGGTTTAGGAACCAAGAATATATTTTATTTTCATCAACAAGTGAACATGCCTTACTCCTCCATAAGTTCCTTTTAGGATTTTTCTCCCTTCACTAATGCATGGAACCCTTACCAAGGGTTCTCCTCTCCTTTTAATACTTCACTTGGGGGAAATATTCCTGGTTATGGTAACTTTTCAGTAGGAGTTGGTCAAATTCCAAATTTCTCTGGACCACAAGGTTTTCCTTACGGTTCAGTCTCTTCTACGAGAAATCCTTAGCAACCTAATGCCTCTAAAAATCCAAGATATTCTTTTCAAACTATTGGGAATCTATCTCATCATGGGTGGAATTCTCAAGCTCCTTCGCTCTTACCATTCCTAGCAACCCTAAATTTTACAGATCTCTCAAAATTGATGAATGATCTCATCTAATATAATTTGGCATGGCCTCTAGTTCCTACCAAACTTCCATCAGATATTCCAAAATTTGAAGGAAATTCTGGGGAGGATCTGGCTGACCATATAACAACATTCCATTTATGGTGTTCATCTAACTCCCTAATTGATGATTCAATCAAGTTGAGATTGTTTCAGCGCACCTTAACTGGAAATGTTGCTAAATGGTATATAGATGTTAATGGGGGTAAATTTTCTTCATCTGGTGAATTGGCTACTATGTTTTTGAACCATTTTCAGTTGTCCCTTCGGTATGATGTTGGAACTAAGCTATTGGCTAGTTTCCAACAAGATACGGTAACTCACATTTCTGACAATATTCAAGAATGGCGGAGAAGGAATAGGCTCATCAAAGCATATATTCCTAATGAATTCCTTCTAGAATGGTTTTTAAAATCTTTACGGCTAGAAATTTCTAACGATGTATCGCTCTCTAGAGTATTCACCGAAGAACAGGTTATCTTTAGAGCCCAACAATTAGAACTTATATATTCTCATTCTGGGATTCTTGAGAAGATTTTTCATGATGCTCCTCGATCTAAGATTGATTTAGCTAAACTGAAGCTAGGTCCCCATGCCAACGGGATTGTCAGATCGATCAATAGTAGCATGGCTAAACTGCTAATTCAATTGCAATAGTTGTATTTACAAACTACTTCTTCAATTCAAGCATCGTCGTCATTGTCTATGCCTTCTCAAACTTCAGCTATTAACATTGTCCAATCTTCTAACCCCAAAGGAAGTCAACAATCTAATCAGAAGAAAAAGGGGCGAGGTAAGAATAAAGATAAGGATGCAAAGGGTAATGCGAACAAACCCAGTAATAATACTGTGGAGGGTAAAAAGAAGTCTAAAAAGAAAGTTAAGTTTCCTTGCAAATTGTGTAATGGAGACCATTTAACTCATCTTTGCTCTAAGATTCAAGATGCTCAACGCTTGTTAGTGTAGTGGGGTTCTTCTAGCTCCCAGGCAATTATAACCAACCCTTTAACCAGGGCAGCAAATGTTTGTTGGCGCGAATGCTAGTACTGGAAACCCCACAGGGGCAACCTGGAAGGGGAAAATCCATCAAATAAATATATGATGAGTACTCATGTCTATGTTGCTACAAGATCACATGATTATGGTGAACCAGAATCCTCTAAGGCTAAGTTCACTCTCGATGTTCCAGAGCCACTCCATATTGAGAGGCCCGTAGTTAATTCTATACCTCGGATATCAAAAGGCTCTATAAAACGTTCGACGATTAACCATAATGCCAGGGTTTCCCAGAACTACTCCATTGTTGAAGATCTGGCCCAAATCCCTTTTGTGATGTCTGTGTTAGAGGTACCCTAGTCGTGTCCATCAAAAAGGAGTGCACTTCTCACTGCAATCGAGGCTATAGAACTGAAAAAATATCTTATTGTTACATTTGACATGTCAAATATTAAGACAAGACTATCTCATCACATGGCTCTCCAAATTAAACCTACATATCGAAAGATCAATATCTTTCAAAATGTAGTTGATGAGGGAGATTCCACATGTGCCATGTCCATTGCATGTTGGAAAGCTATCAGATCTCCTCAAGTTGTTCCTTACCTACTCTCTTGACTGCATTTGATGGTAATTCTCATAGAGTGCATGGAATTATTCCAGCCTTTCCCATCTCTGTTGGGGGCAAGGTGGTCAATATAGAGGTCAAAATAGTAAATGAAAATTTGGATTATAATATTTTATTGGGATGAATTTGGATTTATGAAATGGATGCCATTGTATCATCATTATTTTCCATCCTATGCTTTCCCCATGAAGGGAGAATTGTTATTGTTGATCAAATGGAGTATTCTCTGAAAGAATCCAATGCATCATTTGATTCCTTCGTTCCCTTGGTGAATAATCCCAAGCAACCTATTGAGAATTTAGGAGTTGGAATGTATTCCTCATTGGTGGGTACTTTTGATCTTTCTCAAATAAATTCCATTTCATTGTCCAAGACCCCTTCTCAAAGAGATTTCTTTAGAACTCATTATTTTTTGGATCCTTGGCCCTTAACCTCTTCTACCACCACATTAGAAACAAGACAAGTGGGTGGAATGTCATATCCTATGTCTGTAGCTGAAATTGCTTATCAATTTATTGTTAACACTGTAGATTCTGATCCCACTCCTCTTTCACCAGAGGAGTTAGATGGAGATGTGGCTTTGGCTTGGACTCTACACTCTACTTATTCTATGGACTGCCTTGATACTATTTTACCATCTAAGGAAGAAATCCTAGAAGCAATGACAGGTATAGACAGACTGTGGGAAGATTTTCATCATCAGTCATATACTCTCCCTGTTGAAAATAGCAACAAGAAATGATAAAAGCAGAATCCAGAATATTCCAATTTTAATTTGTCCTTGAATTAAAATTGTGAATTAAATTTGAATTTAGTCTCACCAGCTGTGATCCGGACTTAAACAGGAATGCAAAAATTATAGATAACCATAAACACAGATATGCAGTGGAAATAATACTTCATTTCATTAATGTAAAATACTGAAATATGCTTACAAACAGTAATGGAAATAAACCAGCTAGGGTGATGGTAGCTTATCTCTTAGAAGAGATGTGGTGGCTACATGTCTCTGAAATATGTTACAATGAGGCTCGAAGACCTATTTATTTATGAGAAACAATGGAAAACCCTTAAAATTCCAAAACCTAACCCTAGAAGATGAAATGCCAAACTGTGGGCCCCTTTTGGGTAAATTGGTACATCAACTTCCTAGGGTCATAATTTTGGCATACGATCTCCGTTTGACGTGTACAATAGCTCGTTAGAAAGATCTATCTGAGCAGTACCACTTTAGGAAGGGAAACACCAGTCCATGGACCTATGTTGCCCCCAGATTTCCCAAAAAAAGTCGTTTAGGGCCTCAAAATGGCTCCGGAAGTTCAGGACCTGAAAAACTGCTAAAAATAGTAGGTTGTGCTACAATTGAGGAAACTGAAAATGCTAAGAGAAACAATGGTAGGGGTCTAGGTGGACTTGGCAGGTGGCCACCAAGGTCCACCTAGATCATTCCTCCCCCCTTAGGAAGAAATGGTCCCCATTGCGTTGAGTTCCTCCATGAGATGAGGAAACTTTTGCTGAACTTGGTCCCTGGTGAGCCACTTGCCCAGGTGAAGGAGTTGGCCTGCTTTGACAACTCGATACAGTTGGATATTCTGTTGGCGAGTGTTCTTGATCTGTGTTTCCATGATCCAATCAGTTGCAGCTTGTTCCATGCAATATGGATTTAATTCTGTGGGTGTGAGCTATTCTACAATGTCGGATGTGTCTAGCAATGGTGGAAAGTATGGCCGAAGGCGGTCCACATTGAACACTGGATGCAGGCCAAGGAATGAGGGAATTTTGAGCTCAAATGCATTGTCTCCCATAGCCTTAGTAATGGTGTAAGTGTTATAGCTCCAAATCTCACTCTCATGGTTTGTGATGCTGTATTCATGGCCTAGGGCAACCCGCGATCTCCGCCCGAAACTGGCAAAGCTTAAAGTTCAAGAACAGACCAGACAGTAACAGCAAGCAGACAAGGCAACTGAGCCCTGATTGGCTTGAAAAACACCCAAACTAGGAACAACAAGAGTGTTGTCCCCAGTGGAGTCGCCAAGGTCCTCCTAGGCTTCCGTTTCTGGAAATGTTGAACTTGCCAGACCTCACTAAGTTAACAAATGACCCAATCAAGTACAATCCGGCCTGGCCTCCGGTCCCAACCAAACTCCCTTTGGACATTCCAAAATTCGAAGGGAAGAGTGGTGAAGACCCAGGCGACCATGTAACCACATTCCATTTGTGGTGCTCATCTAACTCCCTTATCGATGACTCGATTAGGTTGAGACTCTTTCAGCGCACCTTGACTGGTAATGCGGCCAAATGGTATATAGAGTTGCCAGGGGGCAGCTTTACATCGTTTGCTGACTTAGCAAATATCTTCTTAAATCATTTTCAGTTTCTTGTCCACTATGATGCCGGAACTGAACTTCTGGCCACCTTTCGTCAGGATAAGGCAACCCACATTTCTAACCATATTCAGGAATGGAGACGGAGAAAGAGGCTCATTAAAGCCGAAATCCCTCCGGAGTACCATCTCGAGTGGTTTTTGAAGTCTTTACAACCCAAGATCTCCAAGGATGTCTCCATGTCTGGAGTCTATTCTGAGGAGCAAGCCATTTTTAGGGCCCAGCAATTAGAATTGATCTACTCTCAGTCTGGGATCCTACAGAAATACTTGCCAGATGCTCCTGGATCTACGGTTGACATAGCTAAGTCAAAGCCAGGTCCGCACGCGGATGGTATCGTTGGGTCAGTAGACACAACTACAGTGAACTTGTTGAATCAATTGCAGTAGTTGTCCTTGCAAGCTGCTTCTAACAACCAAGTCACATCGTCTAATCCCCCCGCTTCCCAAACTTCTTCAATAAATGCCGTCCAATCTGATAACCCCAAAGGAAATCAAAATTCCAATGGGAAAAAGAAAGGACGAGGTAAGAAAAAGAACCAGGATGGGAAGCCTGATGCAAATAAATCCGGCAACAACGCTGGTGGTGGTAGAAATGAGTCAAGAAAGAAAGTTAAGTTTCCATGCAAATTGTGCAGTGGAGACCATCTAACTCATCTCTGCCCTAAGATTGAAGACGCTCAGCGCTTGTTAGGATAGCAAGGGACTTCTAGTTCTCAAGCTGTGTTAACCAACCCGTTTCCCCAAGGGCAACAACTTCTTGCTGGCGCGAGTTCAAACCCTGGAACCTCCGCTGGGGGCAACCAGGAAGGGGAAAAATCGTCAAATGTTTTCATGATGGGTTCTAATGTCCATGTGGCTACTCGGTCATGTGATTATGGTGAAGCCGAAACTTCCAAGGACAAGACTATTCCCGGAAGCACTGACCTTCATATTGAGCGACCCCCTGTCGAGACTATACCACGGATACCGAAAGGTTCCGCTAAACGCGCGACGATTAATACTAATGCTAGGGCCGCCCAGAATTACTCCATTGTGGAGGATCTGGTCAAATTCCGTGCGCTATGTCCGCTTTAGAGGTTCTCCAGTCGTGTCCGGCTCAGAGAAGTTCTTTACTCTCCGCAATTGGAGCAGTCGATCCAGCTAACTCTTTAGTGCTCACTTTTGACATGTTAAATGTCAAAAAGCGATTCCCTCATCATATGGCTTTCCAAATAAAGTCTACATACCGAAAAATCAATATTTTTCGCACCGTGATAGATGAAGGAGCTTCCACATGTGTTATGTCGATGTCATGCTGGAAGGCTATTGGATCACCCTCGGCTGTTCCTTCACCCACCATTTTACCTACATTTGATGGTCATTCTCATAAGCCGCATGGGATTATCCCGACCTTTCCTATATGTGTTGGGGGAAAGGTCGTCAATATTGAAGTAGAGGTCGTAGATGCTAACCTAGACTATAATCTCCTATTAGGAAGGAACTGGGTATACGAGATGGATGCCGTTGTTTCAACTCTGTTTCGTGTCATTTGCTTTCCTCATGAGGGGAAAATCGTTAAGGTTGATCAATTGGACTATTGTCCAGTCGATCCTCAAGCAAGCTCTGACACTACTATCCCTTTAGTGGATAACCCTCGCCTGCCAACTGAGAATTTAGGAGTAGGGATGTATTCCTCATTGATGGGTACATTTGATCTTCCCTCTCCTTTCGCTAAAATCAATGCTATTTCATCATCAAAGGAGTCTCCTCGAGAAGAGTTCTTTCGAACTCGTTATTTTAAGACCCTTGGACCTTGCCTTCACCTACGACCACATTAGTTGAAGGACAAGTAAATGGAATGGCATTCCCTATATCTGCAGCTGAGCTTAGATATCAGTCTATCGTAGACTCTGCAGACAACCATTCTACTCCTTTTTCCGAAGAGGAGTTAGATGGTCATGTGGCCCCGGCTTGGAGCCTTGATTCTACCTCTGCCTTAGACTGCTTAGATTCGGTTTTACCTTCTGAAGAAGCAATCCTAAAAGTAATGATGGGTATAGATCGACCTTGGGAAGACTTACACCATCGTTCATACTTTCTTCCTCCATTGCAGGAAGTAGAATCTAGATTCTCCGAGCTCCTCACTAGTGATGTTTGTACGGTGTCAAACCCTTTGGCTCCAGCACACATTCGTGCCGAAGGTAATATGTCGGTAATTTCAAAAATGATACCTATAAACATCTCTAGGGACCCTAGCGTCATCGAGAATATCTTCATCGGAATTGAGTGTTCCCCTGAAGAAATTCAAATCTACACCGACCTGTTCAAGGAATATCGTGATGTATTTGCTTGGTCTTATGAAGAAATGCCTGGCATTGATCCTTCTATAGTTCAACATGAGATCAAGACATATGAAAACGCGAAACCAGTTCGTCAAAGGCTTCGGCCAGTTAACCCTAGGAAAGCT
The DNA here is from genome assembly GCA_031772625.1 of Pinus tabuliformis. NCBI lineage: Eukaryota > Viridiplantae > Streptophyta > Pinopsida > Pinales > Pinaceae > Pinus > Pinus tabuliformis. The sequence goes on along the minus strand of CM062818.1, from coordinate 1,616,442,422 downwards.
GCAGCTATCAAAGCTGAGGTTGAGAAGCTGCTAAAGGTAGGTTTTATATACCCTGTTCCTCTTACTGATTGGGTTTCTAACCCAGTCCCTGTGGACAAAAAGCAAGGAACAATCCGAGTATGCATCGATTTTAGGGACCTAAACAAGGCTTGTCCGAAAGATAATTACCCCACGCCATTCATTGATCAGATTATCGACGAGTGTGCAGGTAATGAAATTTTTTCCTTCATGGATGGTTTTTCAGGTTATAATCAAATATCTATCCGTCCTGAAGATCAACATAAGACAGCTTTTATATGTCCTTGGGGTACCTTTGCATATAGAAAGATGCCTTTTGGTCTTAAAAATGCTGGAGCCACTTTTCAGCAGGCCATGTCATATGCTTTCCACGACATCAAACATGTCATCGAGGCATACTTGGATGATCTCGCTGCTCGTTCTCGAAAGAGAACATCATCCTAGTCATCTTCGATTGGTTTTTGAACGATGTCTTTTTTATAAAATACGGTTGAATCCCAACAAGTGCATTTTCGCGGTTACGTCCAGTCGGTTGTTAGGGTTCATTGTGTCTAATGAAGGGATTCGGGTTGATCCCTTCAAGGTTGAGGCAATAGTTCAGTTACCTCCCCCATCCTCAATTCGACAACTTCAAAGTCTTCAAGGGAAGGCTAATTTCTTAAGACAGTTTATAGCAAACTATGCCGAGATCACTAAAGGGTTCATGCGTTTGCTACGAAAAGGAGTTCCATTTGTGTGGGACAACTTTGCGCAGCGGTCGTTTGATGCTTTGAAAAAGGCATTAGTCTCTTCCCCGCTTTTGAGTCCACCGGATTATGGTAGAGACTTCCTTTTATATCTCGCCGCAGCAAAATCAACCATTGGTATGGTTCTAGTTCAGGAGGACAATGCTCTCGCCGAGCACGTGATTTATTATTTGAGTCAAGGCTTAATAGGTCCTGAACTTCGCTATTCTCTGGTTGAGAAGTTGGCCTTGGCAGCTGTCCATGCTGTCTAGAGGCTCCGTCATTTTATCTTGCTACGCAAAACTTTTGTCTTAGCGGTGGTCAATCCATTTCAATTTGTCCTTAGTAGGCGAGTGATTGGGGGCAAATATAATAGATGGATAGTCATTTTGCAAGAATTCGATCTCGAGTTCTTGTCTGCCAAGTCTAAGAAATCCATGGTTTTAGCGGAGATAATTTCTGAGCTTCCTTGTGGAGAGGATACTGTTTATGAGGAAAGTTTTCCCGATGAACATTTATTCCTCATCTCTTCACTCGACCCTTGGTATGGAGATATCATTGTCTATCTCCAAACTTCGAAGTTTCCCTCTACTTTCTCCAAGGATGAACATCAAAAATTACGTCACCTGGCTAAAAACTATGTTATCATTGGTGACACATTATACCGTCAAGGGGTTGATTCCATCCTTCGACGCTGTTTAACCTTAGAGGAAGTAGAGTCTGTGCTCAATGACTGCCACAGTGGAGCTTGTGGTGGTCATTTATCAGGGCTTGCTACAGCCCAGCGCATCTTACGTGCCGGCTATTTTTGGCCTTCACTCTTTAAAGACTGTGTGGAAGCGGTCAAACGCTGTCACCCGTGTCAAATTTTTACTCAGAAGATGCGCGCGCATCCAGCTCCCCTTTTTCCCGTTGTCACCGTCGGTCCCTTTACCAAGTGGGGTATTGATTTTACAACTTGTAATCCGCCTTCAGCGGCGAATCACAAGTACATTATCGTGGTTGTAGACTACTTTACGAAGTGGGCTGAGGCCATGCCTACTTATAAGAACGATAGTGACACGGTAGCTTTGTTTCTTTTCAATCAGGTTATCTCAAGATTCGGTATCCCAAGAGAGATTGTCACTGACCATGGCAGTCATTTCGAGAATCAAATGATGTCCGAATTGGCTCTTAAATTAGGTTTCCGCCAAGAGCATTCATCCCCTTATTATCCTCAGGCCAATGGACAGGTCGAGGCAGTCAATAAAACTCTTAAGACGATACTCCAATGGACAATCGATAAAAATCGGTCCAACTGGCACATTATGTTGTATTTGGCTCTTTGGGCATACTGAACCTCCGTCAAAACGACTATCGGTTTTACTCCTTTTCAGTTGGTTTATGGGATGGAATCTATCTTTCCAGTTGAATGTGAAATTCCATCTCTTAAGTTGGCTGTTGAGCTTATTCCGGAGACTTCGAGTCTCGAGGAGCGCCTAGTTCACTTGGAACATCTCGATGAGCAGCGTCGAGATGCCGCCACAATGAATGAGGCCCATAAGAAAAGGGTTAAAACGCAGTATGATAAGTCTGTCCGTCCTCGAGTCTTTTCTGAAGGTGACCTTGTCCTGGTCTATGACCAAGATAAGGACGCCTTGGGGGCAGGCAAATTTAAGCCTATGTGGTATGGTCCTTTCATTATTAAACGAGTTTTAGAAAAAGGATCGTATGAGTTAATTGATTTTGAAGGAAACAAGCTGGCGGAGCCCCGCAACGGGCTCTACCTAAAGAAATACTTTGCTTAGTTTTGACCAGGAAATGGCTTCTTTGTATTTTATGTATATTTGTACATATATCATCAAGAGTTTTCTGATATCAACACTTTTTGGTCTGCTGTGGCAGGTGTTGATGGATGATTTGGTCTATTTTGGGTTTGCCGATGGTGCTAGTCGGCACACTCGGAATCTTGCTTCCGCAGCTTGGGTACTCTATTATCCAACTGGTCAATTGATGGCATCAAGAGGCGTGTGCATCAGTCCTGCTTCAAACAATATGGCCGAGTATACTGCTGTTATTAATTTATTATCCGAGGCAATCTCTCATGGGATCGACTCGTTGGTAGTATATCTTGATTCTCAATTGATAGTGTCTCAATTAAATAACATTTATCGGGTACGGGATCCATCTTTATATCACCAGTATTTAAGGGTGAGGTTGTTGCAAAAATCATTTACTTATATTAATTATTTGCATATTCCAAGATCTCATAATTGGTTAGCTGATTCTATCGCTAATCAAGCATTAGACTGGCATATCAATCATTCATCACAATAAAAGCAAGTATCAAAAAGTCAAACTGTATATATATATATATATATATATCGTAAAACGTCTCGAGTGTACATATGTGTGTCCAAAAAATATACAAAATTGGGACTCAAATGCCCATAATCATGTCCGACATATCTAATGCCTCGGCTCAGGATGAGCGTCTAAGTATGTCACTATAGCATTGGCCACACGCCGAAAAATGTGAACCCAGTCACGTGGCATGCCAACCACATGACGTTGCATATCCTCAGGAAGGTCCTCTATGATGGCCATCGGTACTCGGCAACTCAATCTCGCCAAGTGTCGCTGGACGTTGTTCAGAGTCCGTTCTGTATCAGCAGCCGCCTCTTCAGCTCCTCGGCCGCGCCGTCCATGCCACATGAATCCATCTGGTCGTACCGGCCCGATCTCTGGAACATGATCATCATATCAGTCATTTGAATCTCATCAAAAATATTTCTCAAAATTCATCATATTTGAAAAATCCAAAAAAATCATAAAATCAAAAAATCTTACCAATCTTGCCCCATGCTGAATTCGGTGGTAACACTAGATCAGGATCTCCTTGGAAATCCAGCGCAACATAGGGGTAGTCATCCACGGCGATGATCTGCTGATCCCACCAGGTGAAGAAGTCATCGTCAAAGGCAGTCCTTGGGACCTCCCCACCCCCCAGACGCTTCATCAGATCAACCCACCGGCCCATGCGTGGATCGCGTGGGGTGCTGATGGAAACTGCTACCCTGGGACGGAGTGCGGGAACCTTCTCGAAAAAGAAAGTACACAAGATGCTCCCACATCCAAAATTTTTAGTCTGACCCCTCCTGATAGAAGTGAGCTGGCTCTTCATGTTGGCCAGAAGAGGAGTACACCAGTCGAACACAGTAGTGAGACAGTTAACTGCCACGCTCATGTTTTGCCGTGACGCCTGATGCAGAGAGGATGATCCGTTCACCCGAGCCATGGTAAACAGGATTATCCTAAGTGATAAACTCGCCACATGTGTGATGGAAATCTGGCTCCCAACCTTCTTGGGATGTCCCGGGCAGTATATCTGTACATAGTCCTCTATCGAAAGGGCACTTCGTGTCCTGCCCCAGGACTGTACTACCTCTCCCCTTCGGGAAAGGCCCGTGATAAAATAGATATCCTCCACTTCTACCCTGAGCGGTATTTGATCGATCATTAAAGCTTCCTCATCGACATCCCAATAATCAATGAGCATCTCAAGCAGACGCGTGTTCACTTTCATATTTGGAAATTTGAAAAATTTAAGCAAACCGCATCCCCGTAGGGCATCTAATGCTTCTGGACTGTTCATAACTTCATTGTCTACCGCTGCATGCTCTCTTTCACGCCACGTGACAGGCATCCTGAGAAAAAATTGATTCAAAACCGTTAGTTTTCGTTTAAAATGGTTCGCGGCGTATACGCGGGTTCCTGTGCACATAGTCGCGTATAGGGCCCGCGTGTACGCGGGTTCGATATTACCAACCCGCATATACACCGCGAGGAAATTTTGGACAAAAGTTCAACAGTGAAACATCAACCAAAAATCCTAAAACCTGTCACAATTAATTGCAAGCTAAGTATAAGAGTTACCTGGAGGTTTTCGACGAATTTGAACGGTTGAATCTGGCTGTGGGAAGTTTGCTCCTTTTGCTCCAAATCCTTTGCTCTCAAACTCAAATGGTAAAAATGGTGAGTCCAAAATCCTTTTTATAAGTTTTGAAAATGCCAAATTTTTTCAAAATTTTATTTTGTTTGGCCTCATGTGACTTTTAACTTGGGAGCTTGGAATGTCGAGATTGGTCTGTTTTTCAGGACATTTTGGACGATTTTCAGTTTCGAGACAGTTCCATGACTGCTGACCCGTCATGGCAGGTATCGTGTTCTCACTGGCATATAGGTTAGGGACACCATTTTTTCCGTTGAATTATGCATACTAGCCTCCATTTGACCGATACATCTGCCATAGGGTCGATCCCATCGTGTTATGGTTCGTAAGCCATCTTCACTCGCCGATTCTTTAAATCATGACACGATGGTAGAGCCATCCTTTACATGGGCATCCTAGTTAGCACCTCACTGACATTTGTTGCCCATGTTGCTCTGTTTTGAGTAGGCTCGGGAGTCCTCTGTAGTCCCGCCATGACTTATGCGTTGAAGACTCATTCCTCTTAGCTTCTCCGCTTTGTTCTGGCCATATACCCTAGAGGTTCCTTTGTGTTGAGTTGTACTACTGCATTGCATGTTGACCACTTGCACCTTTTGGCCTAGAGCCGGCTTCACTTGGACTCGTGTTTAAGCCAACTTTTGACCATGACATCTGCAAAATCAACCTTGCATACCCTTGACTTCTACAGCTTGACACACCTTGACCCATGGAAAAAACATATCTTTGAGTGTCATTGACCAGTTTTCACCTCCCTGCATTGAGCATAGGAACGTTCCTTTTCCAGGAACTAGATCATCTGTTTCACCGACACTCGTTCTTTCCAATGTACCATAGCATTATTTTATTCTTTTTCCGGCTTAACAGAAAAAGACAAAAAAATTAAATATTCCAAAAAGAGCGGGAACGGGACATTATTTCCATTTATTGTTGGCATCTAGAGTCAGTCGTGTCGCCCTTGAACAAAGCACTCAAAACAAAGTCTCCTCCGTATGGGTGGGATTTAGTTTGACTTAGGTGCGCCATAACCTTGTTATTGAGTCAGTTCTCCACCGATTGGTTATCTCTTCCAATCATATGGAGGGTTCATTCGTGCCTCCTGCATGGCGAACTTATACAGAGTCATCATATGCTGCCACATAGTCACATTGAGCCGTGCTTTTGTTCAAGGGAAGTTAGCCTGAGTCAGCCTCTCTGCGGTGTCTCTTGACTCATTTTTCAGTCGGCCATCCCTGGTTGTCAGTGTCATGTCTATCATCACATCACTTATATTGGTCCTTTACTCGTGCCGGTTTGAGAAGGTCCCCATTGACTTCTTGCTGGCGGGTCTTGTCCTTATCGACGACGACATCTTGCTCTGAGGACAAGTCTAGAGCTGCACCCTGGCCCTATTTTCATTATTGATAGGTTACCTTGTGCTCAGCATCGATCAGTATCATGGGTCTTTGACTGAGTGGTTTCCCTTGTGTTCGACATCAGCTTACATTATCACACATTGGGATTCATGGAGTACCTTGGTTTCCATTTGACCCTATTGGTGGATACCTCGCCTCTGTGTCAGCTTTCATTATTGGTTGGTTCAGAGGGTTTCTGTCGTGCACTAGCCACATCTTGTGTACACCGGAAACGTACTTCGGTTGGGTTACTACATCTTTTTTGTCCGATTCCTTCCACATTATTGGCCTACGGGTTACACTCGCGCTAGATTGATGAAGGATGCCTTAATGCCTTCCTTCTAGCGGATCTTTCCCTGTCGACTCCGACTCATTGCTCTGGGGCAAAGATCTAGAATCCATTTGGCAGTACCTTGGGGTTTGCAGTCATTAGTGGCAGATCCTTCACTATCGACAGTGGGAAACCATCATTGTCTCCTGATCGATAGATTCTTACAGGTGTTCGACTCCAGCTCATCTATTCACACTTGTTAGATTGTATTGGGTACCTTGATGTTGTGGGGGAAAGTATCCAACTTGGAATGACCCTAACCCACTCTAAGGGTGACAGTTCCTTAGCAACAGCTGAAAGCAAAGATATTTAAAGTTTCTTCTTTATGACATGCAAGAGATAAAAGGAAGAGATCCACTTACCGATGTCTTGCGCAAATGGTCGATCCAATCTCCTTTGTTTGCCGCTTGCTCCCAGCTCCAAGTCTTTTCACGGGCCCAGCTACACGAGATCCTGCAAATAAGACGAGAAAAGGAAACTACAAGAGGCATGCATTCATAATCGATTCAAGGATTAGCATAAATCAAAGACGCAAGTAAGAAAATACACCATTGAAACAGATGCGAATAGAAGAACCTCAAATGCTTTATTAATATATGGAAGTAAGGTTCAGGCGGTGATACAACCATGAGAGGTTCAATCCAGCATCACCTTCCCGACGGAGAGAAATCTCTTCTTCACCTCCCTCAAGCAATCACCCAATGCTCACAACTGTAAACCAACAGCAATCCTTTGCACTAAATTCCGGCCTCCAGATCCCATGGGATGAGATCCTTATATAGAGTTTTGGAGTGAAGATAAGTCAGCTTGATGTGTGACTTGTTGTCCTCTTCAACTCCAGTTGTTCTTCAGCTCTTCACTCGGAGTTTCTACCTTCCACTTGGAGTTTTAGAAGCTCTTAACTCATCATTAGGCGAATCTTTTGATCAAGTGTCTTTTTGGAAGCTTCCTGGGCACTGGCACATTGAGAAAAAGATTCCTCCACATGTCAAAGTACGCCCAGCGCAGGTAGCCTTTGTTGCACTTGCTATGCAGCGCAGGTACACCATAGAGCTTTTGACATTCAGCGCAGATGCTTAGTGGAGCAGCTGCTTTGATCCAAAACTGACCCGTTTTTGAGTGTTTTTCAGTGGAGAACTGATTTGCAGTGCTGTGGTTTGCTGACCTTGTTCCTCTAAGGGTAAGAACAACATGTTTAGGGACTTTGGATCCCTTAGATTATTGACATTTTATGCTCTATGCTGTAAGGCACAAAAATGTCTATAACAGTTGCCCCCTAAAGTATGAGGTCGTTTATCGGGTGAAATGCTTTATTAGGAGGATCCGAAGTTCATTCAATCGTCGGGAGGTGACCTGTAACAAAATACAATAGAATACATTATCTTTTCATACTTTCTTTTCATGATCTAGCTGATGCGGGCATTTCCCATGCTCAGCTTTATAAATACATTTGCTGTACATAAACAGACGATCGTCTGATAATAGACTGATAATTCTCTGCTTTTAATTATCATCCTTTTAGTAGGATGATCATCTGCTGCACATGTCTATGTTTTTATCTCCTGAATATATATCGCAGCCCGGATGGATGAAACTAGATCCGGGGTCTTCAAACTTGTCCAATCTTCACTCTAGTACAAGTCGATCCATGTGAGAATTTCTTGAAGTCGAACACGGAAAGACGTCGCTTGATTACCAGTCAATAATGTAAATTGTTAACAAGCGCGAGAGGAATCACCGATAATGATGATGACCCTCAAGGTACTGCAGCACAATTCACGTGGTGTGAATATAGGATCTGACGTCGAACACCACGCAAAGTCTCCTGGTCGAAGGTCATTAATGTATACCTATCGCCGGGAGTGAGAAACTTGCCATTGAGGCATGCAAGCTTCAAAGTACTGAGGGGGTGTTCCTAGATCAACTTCTTGGATAATGAGCTGATGTCGACAAGAAGTGATCCGTCAAAGGAGGGCCTTAATGAATCCCACATCAGTGACACGGAACGGAGCTAGTGATGATGGTGAAAACGATCTGTGAAATATGATTCAGGGTGGTGGTCATGGAAGGATGAAAGATGATGTACGGTAGTGGATGGGACCCGGTTGACACTTTCCGAATGACATCTCTTGAACATATAATGACACTGATGTGATGGATCGGTAGCATTACCCCATGTATGGATGGTATGGCGAGACCATGGTGAAGGGACCGGTGAATGATAATAACCCAACCCGATATTTACGGAGGCAAAAGTGTCATGTTCAAGAGCGACTTGCTACCATTAAGCTTTGAGGTTCTTCCCAATTTTTCCCCAGTCATTTCTGACCAGTACCTCTTTATTTTTGTCAAGATTGAGGAGGATAACATATGCTTGTTCTATAACCTGCCCTTCGGGCAAGCCCATCGCTATGTTTTAACGAGCCTAGCGATAGGGAAACTCGTTCTCGTCTAAAGACAAGTTTGTCGCTATCTAATATTTTTAACGAGCCCAGCGACAAAGACAACTCGGTCTTTTTCATTTTTAGAGAGTCTGAAAAGGGTACATAAAGTGGACTCCAGGGGTCCTTTTTCGTCATTTAATCCCTTAAGTCCGAAAAAGTATAAAACAATACAGAAGGGATAAATGTTCGATATCTTTATCGAGCCGAACTAGACAAGCGCTCGATCTTTTTGTGCAATAATCCCTCAGGTCCAAAAAGATTAAAATCTAGAGGAGGGATAGCTCTTCCGGTCCTTTTAACGAGCTGGAAGGCCAAAACTCGGCAAACTTTTCATTTTTTACGAGTCAGTGAAAAGAGCTCAAAGAAGACTCGTATTTTGAGGAACGAGTGATAAACAGGGATAGCAGCAGATTCCAGGTACAGGTTGGAATTTTCCAATCACGGCAGTATTACAAGGATGGCTAGGTGGGATCACTCTTCGCAGCTGTTCCTCAAAATAGGTAAACAATCAAGTGGATGTGAATGATCGGCCAAATGAAAAGTGGAGGTGACAGTGCACAAACACGACCAAGGCTTTTATGGCTGATGAATTTACGGTCTCAAATGGTCATTTACCGGTTCATTTTTTCTGGATGAGCTTGAACTCTGGGGAAAGCCTGCTCACAAGCTTATGTTTATTTTTTAACGAGCATGAATTTCCGCATTAAAACTGCTCGGATCTTGCGTTTATTTTTTAACGAGCATGAACTTTGCCAAAACTGCTCGTTTTTACCAGTCATAAAGTAGTAAGGTCTCATGGAAGATCGCTATTTTTTAAAGAGCTTCATCTCCCTACGTATTGCTCCATATCCTCTCTTTGTGAAAGCCGGGTATCGGCTTATCTACGGGTTAGCGGGGTTAGTCCTACCTAAAACTAAAAAGCCGCCCGAGCTTGCATTCCAAGAGGTTTGCATGCCCCCAGGTGCAAGTCTAATTTCAAGGTTGCCCCTACTTTTCCATTAAAAACCTTTGTTTTCAACAGGTGAGGCTTACCTCTTTCAGGTTACCCAAAGATCGTTCTGCTAATCCTTTCAGACAGAAACTTTCTTCGGCGATGTCTATCATTAGGTTACACAAAGATGGTTACAATTTGTTGCAGCAATTGAATCCCTTTCTTTGGAGGCTGCCCCTACTTATCCTCTAAAACATTTGTTTTAATGGGTGAGGCTTGCCTCTTATCCAAAGATGGTTACTACTTGCTACCGCAAACGGATCCCCTTCTTTGGCAGAGCCCACTTTTCTAGACAAAGGTGAATGACGATGCTCCGCCACACACTTAACTTTAACAAAAGAATCTTTTTCCAGAACAACCCCATTCCTAACTGCCCCTTCTTCCACATGAGAGCTCTTGCCGGCTCTTCTGTTTTACGAAGAAGAAGGAGGGGACGGGGTACGGACTAGTCATATTCTCCCGCGGAAATTCTACTTTACACCCAAGGTTTTTTCTGCCTCCAGAGCAGACCAGGATGCATGCCCCCTGGGTTCCGGCCTTCCTCTCCCGAATTACTCGCACTCATCAGGAAGAAGAACCTGAGGTAGAGACCTTTCTTGATCAAATAGACCATTCAGGATAGGTATGTGACTACTTGCGATGCGTGATCCCGGAAGTGAAAGTTGGTCTACGAGCTTGACCATTCTTCCTTCGTATGGAAAACACATTATTCGAAAGAGTGAGGAGACTATTGCTTCCATGCAATATATGTAGTCTCGTCCAAGGAGTAGGTTATAATCCAAGGGTCCTTGGACGACCATCAAGTTCATCTTGACGGCCTTCTCTTTCAAGGTAATAGGCACATTAGGTAGAATCCCTAATGGTCGACTGGTTCCTTTGTCAAAACCCGAGAGATTTCTTGTCTCAGGCAAAAGCGCCGGGCAACCCAGTGCTTTCCAAGCAATAGAGGACATGATACTCACAGATGCCCCTTCATCAATGATAGTTCCAGCCATCACCATTTTGTATATTTGGACTATAATTCTAAATGGTATACTGGCTGGTAACCGGGGTCTGCCTAGTTGGTTCCAATCAAAGGACACAACTAGGTTGCTTGGTGGTGGGACCGAATATACGGCCGGGTATGACCCTGACGATGCTCCTTCCTGCGATAAAGGAGTGGGCACATTGCCCTGATGTTCATCAGAATCGGTGTTGATGAAGAGAATCTGGACGGTGTCATCCTTACTCTCTTCGGTGAGGGTGTCAACTGAAGATGAATCCTCAGTGACTATGGTATTTGAAGATGAAACTTCTGAAGGGAGAACCGGGTCAACTGCCATTTCGACCTTTGGACTTTCGTCCGGTCCGGATTCAGTAGGTTCACTTTCAGCGACTGACACTTCAGCTGGCCCTGTGAGCGGGGCAACTGTATTTTCGACCAACGAAGGACTTGGCGCGAGTTTTTGGTATCCAGGAGGAAGTAGCAACGGTGCAATCGGTTGATCTTCCAAAACTCTCTTTGCTTCGTCTAAAAAGGGACAACGGCGAAGAGTGTGATTGCCTTCACACAGTTCGCAGGGGAATCTCTTTCCCCTTCATCGTCTAGAACCTTCACTTTCGCTGGTCAACGGTAAGCATTCAACCTGGTTGTCAGAGGTTGACGCTTCCGAACTGTGCAAACGAGGGGACCAGTCCCTTAGTATCCGGGGAATACTAGGACAATCACGGTGAAGGTGGTCTCCTCTACATATGACACATGGCGATTTGGGCCCGGTCCGTGCTGTGTGTGGATTTTCGTTAGATACCTTTTGCTTGCCCCCAGGCGCCTTTGGCTCCTTCTGCTTCTTTTCTTTCTTCTTCTTTTCCTTCTTCTTTTCCATGGGAGCTCCGCTTTCGGTGGCTTGACCTTTCGAAGAAGAAGGATCGGAGGAAGGTTTATAAGAAGTGGAAGGCTGGAGGGTAGCTCTTGACTGGTCTAACTGCTGACTCGACTGTTCAGGAACCGTGGTGGTCTGAACTACAGCGGTTGAGAATAGCCAAACTGGCAGGCCAATTGTCAGTCCTGGAAGCGACAATGTGGCCATGTGGGGCGCACCAACTTCTCCCCAAGAGGAGAAAGGGCTAGGGGTCCCATCATGTGGAATCCCTTGGTTGGTGCGTTCCATGTTCTCAACCTAAAGATCAACGTAGGAATAAGGGGTGATTATGTTCCGCTTAGAATGAATTTTATATGACGACGCTTTTAGACACAACTTGCTTTTTCACTTTTTAAGAGTCGAGAAAAAGCTAAAGATGACTCTAGTCTCCTTCGATGTATTAACGAGCCCGAAGTGACAAATGCTCGGATGGACTTTTTCAGTTATAGAGTTTGAAAAAGGCCAAAAGAAACTACTCTGGAGTTCTAGGCAGAGGGTGTGCCAAACCTTTCGCGAAACCACAGAATACGTTTTACGGTACGAGTGGTCGATCTTCGTGAATGCTGTGTTCACTGCATCGCGATCAGTAGGGCGGCCGACACGGCTTCCTATGGATAAAGGCTTTGTTCCTATAGGGGTCCCCCAATATACGCGACGGTACGCGGGGGCACAAGTCCGTATTAGTGCTATCGTCCCTCAGGAGGAATCACCCACCTTCGTAGAGATCGACAGTCACTATGTTTAACAACGCCGGTTCACGTCTCTACCTAGACCTCTACTGTGTTTCGTTATGTTTCAAAGCGTTGTTAGATAAATTCAGTTATTTTTAGGTTGATCTTGCTTAGCAGTTTGCCTTTATGGATCACCACGTGATGTATGATACAACTCCTAAATTCAGTCTAAGAATGATAAGCAAGCTTTTTCAATTCTTTCAACTTATGAAAACCTTAACTACTGAAGGAAAAGAAAGACATCATCTTTTCAAACAGATCATAGAGCACACACTGATGCACTTTTCCTAAATCGACATGCAAACTGTCAAAATGCACATGCACAATGCAAGTATTTCTTTTCTTCTTCCTTAATGTTGATGTATTACAGAAAGAAAGTTGTTGTATGATTTCGAATTCAATTTCAAGCGAAAGCAAACAAGTTTTGTCCAATAATCAAAAGAACACCTTAAGATTCACTCGTTTCAACACAAGAAATACTGAAATTCGAACCATATAACGAAAGCAAATGCTCAAGCAGCTATGAACAGCAATAAACTAACTCTTAGAATCACAACGACACTTTCTCATAGGTCTAGATCCAAGAGGTCATAGCAAGACTAGTTCACTTTCGCTATGGGAAACTGTGAATGACAGCAAGAAATACAACAAGAACAATCACGGTTTCTTCATACAACTGAGGCGGAATGAAGGCAAAGAGAAGTGGTTTCAGCTGGGTATACAGGTTGACAACAGGCTGCAAAACAATACTGAAAACTGGGCAACAGACAGTGGGGAACCACAGTTGCACAAGGCAAAACTGGATCAGCGCAGGTGCTGCACTGTCAATCTGAGATGCAGCGCAGGTAGCCCCTTCGAGACCTACGTTGCAGTGCAGGTAGCCTTTGTTGCAGCTGCACTGATGAGACAACTCTCGTCTCTCTCAGATTCCGGGTCACAGTTTGCTCAAAAATCAATGGTTTTTGGCCAAACCAGAGGCTATCAGTCAAGTATACACTAGAGGGTGATTAAAGGAAGATGAACACTATCACAAAGAGCTACAAAGAGTCCTTGTGGATCAGCTCTTCAGATCATAAACATGCCCAACACTGGGCTAGAGTAGCTGCCCTCTACTTTGCATTCGAAGGACTCGAATGCAGTTCGATTCGGTACTCCCTTTGTTTAAGAAATGAATAGCAAGAAACACAAGCTACCAACAAGACACGATCCCCAGCGGAGTCGCCAGTCTGTTGTGGGGGAAAGTATCCAACTCGGAATGACCCTAACCCACTCTAAGGGTGACAGTTCCTTAGCAACAGCTGAAAGCAAAGCTATTTAAAGTTTCTTCTTTATGACATGCAAGAGATAAAAGGAAGAGATCCACTTACCGATGTCTTGCACAAATGGTCGATCCAATCTCCTTTGTTTGCCGCTTGCTCCCAGCTCCAAGTCTTTTCACGGGCCCAGCTACACGAGATCCTGCAAATAAGACGAGAAAAGGAAACTACAAGAGGCATGCATTCATAATCGATTCAAGGATTAGCATAAATCAAAGACGCAAGTAAGACAATACACCATTGAAACACATGCGAATAGAAGAACCTCAAATGCTTTATTAATATATGGAAGTAAGGTTCAGGCGGTGATACAACCATGAGAGGTCCAATCCAGCATCACCTTCCCGACGGAGAGAAATCTCTTCTTCACCTCCCTCAAGCAATCACCCAATGCTCACAACTGTAAACCAACAGCAATCCTTTGCACTAAATTCCCGGCCTCCAGATCCCATGGGATGAGATCCTTATATAGAGTTTTGGAGTGAAGATAAGTCAGCTTGATGTGTGACTTGTTGTCCTCTTCAACTCCAGTTGTTCTTCAGCTCTTCACTCGGAGTTTCTACCTTCCACTTGGAGTTTTAGAAGCTCTTAACTCATCATTAGGCGAATCTTTTGATCAAGTGTCTTTTTGGAAGCTTCCTGGGCACTGGCACATTGAGAAAAAGATTCCTCCACATGTCAAAGTACGCCCAGCGCAGGTAGCCTTTGTTGCACTTGCTATGCAGCGCAGGTACACCATAGAGCTTTTGACATTCAGCGCAGATGCTTAGTGGAGCAGCTGCTTTGATCCAAAACTGACCTGTTTTTGAGTGTTTTTCAGTGGAGAACTGATTTGCAGTGCTGTGGTTTGCTGACCTTGTTCCTCTAAGGGTAAGAACAACATGTTTAGGGACTTTGGATCCCTTAGATTATTGACATTTCATGCTCTATGCTGTAAGGCACAAAAATGTCTATAACACTTGACGCTCATTATCATTATCGGTGAGTAGTCTCGAGTTTGTTAACGGTATACATCAATGACCGGTAATCAAACGATTTCTAACATGGTCGACTTCAGATCATTTATTCCCATGGTGTAGAAATGTACCACGACGGTCGGTGAAGACCTCAGGTTGTATCAGCATTCATTGGTTCACTTGACAGTTGCTCCTGTTGCTGCTAGTTGATACCACTCCACTTTATATGTTGCAGTCAGTCATGGCGACATTCTATATGCTGGCACCTGAGTTTGCAGTGTAGTACCATCCTATTCCATCATGTTCAGTTGGTACCTTTTGGGGATCAGTCTTTGATATCAGTGATCCGTTGCATCTTTCAGCATCATTGACAGTCTTATATGTGATATTCAGACATGTACTTGTTCATTATGATCAGATGATCCGTTATGTATCTTTCAGTCATTTATACTTGTATACTTAGTGGATCCGCTTGTACTTGATATGCGGACATGCTTTACTTTTTCTGAGCATGGGTATGCCCGCCTCAGACAGTGTTTCTTTCTGATCTCCTTTGGTGGCTTGGCAGGCTGAATTCTGGTGAAGTCCTCCTCGGTTTTTGACAGACTTCCTTTCCATGTACTCGCATAATATATTTCGGCCATCATGTACCCCTTCTGACCTCATATATTAGGGGGCATCTGTTATAGCTCCAAATCTCACTCTCATGGTTTGTGATGTTGTATTCATGGCCTAAGGCAACCCCTCCTTCCAGACCTGGTCCTAAAATTTAAAAAACAGTGTTTTATCCCTTATACGCGACATTGCCCTGAGTTAAACGCATGTATACGTGGGTATGTGTATAGCCAACCCGCGCGTATGTATTAAAACACTTAAAAAATATAACACTCCTTATTTTCGGGCGGAGATCGCGGGTTTTACCTGCTGATCACCTGTTAGTGCCCGTGGCCCAAATGTTCCCAACCAACTCCTAACTAAAAAACTACTTTGGAGATGGTATAAAAAGACCTCAAAGGGAAGGCCTAAGGGAGGAGAGAAGAGAGAGAAAGGTTATTATGCTGAGATTTTTCCCTTGACCAGGTCTGAAGTCCCTTGTGCCTTCTGCACTTCCCCCATTTTGTACAGGAAACCTTTGTTTCCTTGTGTGTTGATGTTCATCCACCATTTATGACATCATGGAGAGAGTCATGGAAGGAGTTTGTTAGAGGCTTGAGGCTGGAACGGATCCGGAAGGAAGCTTTGCTTGGAGCCTGCTGAAGGTGACTCAGGTGAAAATATTCCTTCTTATGTACTTTATTTGTCTATAATAAAAGAAACACATGTCTTGGTTCCCGAAATGAATCTTCTTTATGTTAATGATATTCATGTTTAGAATTCATATACAAAAGGTTGTTTGGATTTCATAACTAACTACCTTTCTTTATAACATGAAGATGGTTCCTTTATAAGTTTTTGTCCATATACTGCTGTGTTCTTTGAATTGGTTGTTTTGCAGGACAAAAGAGAAGAAGGGAACTCCAAGAAGGGTTTGGACCCTAAAGGCCTTCTCAAACATAGGACCAAAGGTACGTACCCTTATCATAGAATTTGCTTATGATAGCATAATGGCTGTATGAATGCATGTTTCTTTGGAATAGATAACTTTCAGTCTGCTAGGGTTTCAACCCAAAAAGCCCTAGGGGAGTAATTCCCTCTATCAGTAAGGACCATATCGGAGTGGTCTCAGTTTCCCATAGGCTCCAGTAAGGCGTTCCTTTTGCAAATGCAACTAGACTTTGTCACCCACCTGAAACTTGTATGGCACCCGATGTTGATCATGTCGCTGCTTGTACTTGGCATTTGATTTCTCCAGAATGTCATGGACCTGCTGGCAAATATGTTGGATGTGCTCAATGAAGCTGGTTGCCTTATCTGTTCGGACTGGACATGAGCTAAATCTATGTGAGTAGCTGCAAGTGGCGTGGCCACATCAATGGGGCATAGTGGCTGGAATCCCAAGCCTGCCTGAAAAGGGCTATGGCCAGTCGAGCTGTGAAGAGATCAGTTGTAGCTGTGCTGAACATAGGGGAGGCTCTTGTCCCATGTGCGTAGATGCTTTGAGTTGTACATGCATAGAATGTGCACAATCATCCTATTGACAACCTCTGTCTGGCCATTAGTTTGAGGATGGAAGGTTGTGGACTTAGTGAGTTTGGTGTCCAGCATTGACCAGAGACTGGACCAAAATGTACTGAGGAATCGACTATCCCGATCTGAGATGATAGACTGTGGGATCCCAAAGTGCACCCACACTCGTTCAAAGAAGAGTTTAGCAGTGGCTTCTGCTGTGATATTCTTCTTACAGGCCACCATAATGGCCATCTTCGATAACCTGTTGACGACCACAAAAACACAGTGATTTCCATGCTTAGTGGAAGGAAGGCATGACATGTAATCCATGGAGATGGATTCCCAAGGTCGACTAGGGGTAGGCAGCGAGGCATAGAGGCCTTGCTTCTTGATGGTCGGTTTGGCAATGGCACAGGAAGTACATGATCTAATGTACCTCCCAACATCCTATCGAAAATTCAGCCAATAGAAATACTTTTGCAGTACTACCACCATTTTCTCGACCCTGAAATGCCCAGTAGCCCGACTGTAGTGTGCTTCCCAAATCATCTTGGCACGCTCGCTTGAAGGAACACAAAGGTGACCCAGGTGGCATAATAGGACATCTTGGAGGTGAAAATATGGAACATGTTGACCCTCCAAGAGTGTCTGATATGTTTGGCCGAATTCTGGGTCGCTTTTGTAGAGAAGTGGCCAATCAGAAGTCTCGTGCCCACAAGAGTTGAGCACGGTGGTTAATGCCATGATCGGTGGTCGACTAAGGCAATCTGCAACATTATTGGTGTTGCCCTTCTTATATTTGATATTCAAGTGGAACTGTTGCAGGTATGTAGACCACTTCTGAAGTTGATCATTCTACAATTTCCCTTGGGTTTGTATGAACTGGAGGGGTCGGTGGTCTGTGTGGATGATCGTTTCCTTCCCCAAAATTTAATGCTTCCATTGTCAGCAGGCCTGCACAATGGAATACATCTCTTTATCATAAGTGGGATACTTCTGGAATGTGTCTGAAAGTGTTTCACTGTGATATGCCACTGGATGCCCATGTTGAGTAAGGACTGCCCCAATAGCATAGTCAGAGGCATCTATCTCGACCTCAAATGGTTGTTGTAAATCTGGTAACGCGAGCACCATGCTGTGCAGAGGCGATCTTTCAACTCTATGAATGCCTTCTGTTGAGATTTAGACCAAAAGAATTTTTCTTTCGCTCCTCCCTTAGTGACTTGACTCAAGGGCCAAGTGATATGAGAAAACCCCAACACGAACCTACGGTAGAAGTTGGAAAGACCTAGAAAGCTGCGGAGCTCTGTCAGAGTGGTTGGAGCTGGCCAATCCCGAATGACTTGGATCTTGGCTGGATCCACATGCACCTCCTGTTCATCAATAATGTATCCCAGATACTGAACCTGGGTCATGCCAAAAGTGCATTTCTCCAAATTGGCACATAGCTCGTGTTGCCGCAGTGTTTGGAGAACCTGTCGGATGTGGTGGAGGTGCTCTTCCCAACTCTGGTTGAAGATCAGAATGTCATCCAAGTATACCACTACAAATGAGTTGATGAATGGCCGCAAGATGTCATCCATTAGCCTCATGAAGGTTGCAAAAGCATTCATCAATCTGAAAGGCATAACCAACCATTCAAAAAGGCCCTCCTTGGCTTTGAAGGCAGTCTTCCACACATCAGAGGGTTCAATTGGTACCTGGTGATATCCTGTTGTAGCTCTGATACCAATTGTTATAGATCTAACCCAGAAATACTATAGATCTGATATAAAAATATGAGATAATGCAAATAACCCAGAAATAAGATGAAATGATTCTTTATTAATCTCAAAACCCTTAAGGTAGGGCAACACCATACATTCACTCCTTAAGGAAGGAGAACACTCCACAAGCCATATGCTTGTTCATACAATAATACTTCTCTTCATATCTCTCCATGTGGAGTCTCTAGCCTTTATATAGGCCTCATACATACAATACCATGCATCATTACCATGGTTCCCTCATACCATCAACTAATACCATGGGCCCATTACATTATTATTAACTACTTGTGGTCCCTTACATGTCATGGGATAACCACCTTATTTATTACTATGGCCCATCCCATTATTACATTATTACCTTGGGTACCTCCCTTGGTACCCCATATTATCCCCCCTAGGTATATAACATTCCACCCCCCTAAGCATGTTTCGTCCCCGAAACATGGGAAGAACACAAATAATAAGATTTACTCAAAAGATTAGTCCACTGATACCATGCACGTGCATCTAGCCATCCAAGAGAAAGTTGAACCCTCGATCTCGCTGGTGCCTCGCTCGCTTGAGATGGAAGTTGACTGTGGCAGTTCTTCTGTGTTGATGTGTAGTAGGTGGATCGTCTCTCCTTTCTATCCATCATGTGACTACTTGGTTTCCATCTTGATGGTTGTCTTGCAGGGTGATGTGGGTGATGATATGATGAAGTTTTAACCCACAATGGCTTTTGCTTGACTTCACCCTGTTGTGGTGTCTTCTTTTTCAATATGACTTCAACCACTGAGCCCTCCTCTGATGTATCATCACATGTAACCTTTTCTTCTGCAGCCTCTGTTTGTGTTTGATTGTCGATCATCAAAGGCTCATCATCTGATATGTCAGTCCCTTGAACATCTTCTACTTCAGCCTCCATGTGCTCTACCTGTTTATGGATGGAAATATCCTGTAATGTAATTTTTTTCTTTTTATACCATAGCTTCAAAAATTTCTTCTGCACATTAATATTGATAGTACCCACGGATTCCATCCAAGGATATCCCAAAACAACATCCATATTATCCATCTCTGAAGTATAAAAATCACCATGCAACACATATTTATCCATAGAAATCTTCAAATCCTTGTACACTTGAAAATCCTCATTATCAACCTGTGTATGTTCAATTTGTTTTGCTGGGACTTGCAATTTTCTTGCCAAATTAACACTGATAAAATTATGTTTACAACTAGGATTGATAGAAACAATGATATTCTCCTTTTGAATGAATCCATGAACCTGCAATAAGGAGACACCCATAGAAATTAACCCCTTATGTGTCTCATTCTCCTTTTTTCTAGCACGAGACCATTTGTCTAAAAGGACTTTTTCAAATTCTGCATCTGAGAGTTTGGTCAACTGTTTGTCATCAAGTGAGAGATACCATTTTAAAGCCTCATATTTGAAACCCAACCGCAATGAATCCCTCCAAAGGTTTTTCCATACCCACTTCTGTTGTTTTATGTATTCTTCAATAGTAGGACCATCATCTTTTCCTGTAAAGTATAGAACCTTGCTAGAAGCCATGAATGGTTTGGGAAAAAAATTCACTTACTTGGCGAAAATTTGAAAATGTCACAGTTTCGTCAATATTGCTCAGAATCTCTATTATAACCTGTTTTTGGAAATGGAACAACCATTCTGCATCGGCACATATGATAGAAATCCTGATTCAGACACTGGAATTTCAGATCTGCGCTGCTACTCTCCCGCCGTCACCCAAAATTTCTGAAAAAAGAGCTGATTTTAAATCAGCGATATCTCCCTCATCCGGACTCCGATTTGACTGATTTTTTTTTTGAAGTTGGGTATTTTTTCCCAAAGAATCCATATCTGCAATTATATTTTGCAGATCTTGTACCAGGACGTCTAGATATGCGCCGCAAAATCGTTGCCCTGAAAATTGTCTGCAACCCCACTGATTTTTAGATCAGTGATATCTCCTTCATCCGGACTCCGATTCAACTGATTTTTTTTTTTTGAATTCGACTATTTTTTGCATAAGGAATCCAGATCTGCAATTATATTTTACAGATCTTACACCCAAATGTACAGATCTGACCTGCAAAGTCGCCGCCCCCGAAACCCTGCAAAAAATAAAAAAAAAATTCTCCACTGTTTGCCCAAGAAAGTGCTCTGATACCAATTGTTGTAGCTCTGATACCAATTGTTATAGATCTAACCCAGAAATACTATAGATCTGATATAAAAATATGAGATAATGCAAATAACCCAGAAATAAGATGAAATGATTCTTTATTAATCTCAAAACCCTTAAGGTAGGGCAACACCATACATTCACTCCTTAAGGAAGGAGAACACTCCACAAGCCATATGCCTATTCATACAATAATACTTCTCTTCATATCTCTCCATGTGGAGTCTCTAGCCTCTATATAGGCCTCATACATACAATACCATGCATCATTACCATGGTTCCCTCATACCATCAACTAATACCATGGGCCCATTACATTATTATTAACTACTCGTGGTCCCTTACATGTCATGGGTTAACCACCTTATTTATTACTATGGCCCATCCCATTATTACATTATTACCTTGGGTACCTCCCTTGGTACCCCATATTATCCCCCCTAGGTATATAACATATCCTGACTTCAGATCGATCTTGCTGAAATATTTCGCCCCCTTTAGTTGGTCCAGGAGGTCATCAATCCACCGGATCAGGTATCTATTATGGACAGTGATCTTGTTTAGCGCCCGATAGTCAATACAGAATCTCCAAGTCCCATCCTTCTTCTGTACCAACACAATTGGGCTACCACAAGGCGATGAACTCGGATGGATGTGACCTTTCTGCAGGAGCTCCTAAATCTGCCTCTTGATTTCATTGTTCTCTAGAACGGAGCGCCAATAAATTGGTCCATTGGGTAGCGGTGCACCTGGGGTCAGATCAATGGAGTGCTTGACCTGACAATGCAGAGGAACCCTTGTGGGGGAGGTGAAGATGTCCTCGTACTCCTCCACGAACTTGTCCATTTATAGTTGTCGTGCGGAGGGACCCTGTCTAGACACCGTGGCCACCGTCTTCTTCTTTCCTGGAGGGCATATCATCAGGAAAATAAATTTCCCAGTTTTGGAACTGAGCTTACTACACTATTTTGCAGTAATCAAAGAGATGGTGGTAGGCGGTGCTACCTCTGGTATCCTGTACAACTTATTTCCCAATGTAATAATAACAGCACGGGGTCTTGATTCATACACAACATGTCACTTCCACAAGTATGGTTGTCCTAATAATACATCACAAAATTCAAGGGGAGAAATGTCACATAATACCTCATTCGTGAAGGGCTTGATGTTGTATGAAAGGTGACACTGTTGGCTCAAGCGAAGATCCTGTCCTTGGTGAAGCCACCAGATGGTGTACGGTTTTGGATGTGCTGTGGTGGATAAGCCCAACCGCTTCACGAACTCTACTGAAATGAGGTTATTTTGGCTCCCGCTATCGATAATGAAGTATAGCAAGGAGCCCTTTACCCACATCTGGGAGTGGAAGAGACACTCCTCCTCCTCTAGATCTTTGGGTTCATTTTTCTGGATCTTGGCGGTAGCAACCGTGGCGTTAGGATCCGCATCAATGATCTGCTTCCCTTTGTCATTCCCCTTGTTGGGTTCTGACTCAGAGTCAGAACATACATCTGATTCTGAAACCTTTAGCTCAGCCACCAGTGACTTCTTGGCCCGACACTCACTTGTGTTGTGAGTGGAGCTCTTATGAAACTCACACCATTTTCCCGTGTCCTTTTTCGGCTTCACGACGCTGTTCTTTGCTTGCAGCTTTGGCAGGTTGTCTTGGGTTGTCCCGCCTTGGCTTTGTCCTTTGTTCTGTGGTTTAGGGGCACCTTTTCCTTGCTTTAGATTTGCAGATCCAAAGTCTCGCTTCTTTTGTTTAAACTTCTGCCCGACCTTGACGGCATATCGGTATGCTGTGCCAAGCGAGGAAATGTTCAGGAATTTTATTTCTTCCTGGATGTACTTGTGCAGGCAGTCGCAGTATTTGAGTATCAAATGTTGCTCCGAATCCTTGATACCCATCTTTGTGTGAAAGGTATGAAAAATATTGGTGAACTCCGTCACGTATTTGTCCCTTCCCTGCTACAGTGTGGTCCACTTTATGTATTCATCCTCATAGCTTCCGACAGGGTAGTACTACTCCTTGATGGCATCCCGGAATGAATTCCAAGTGGGTGCGGCTGAAAATAGTGCACCAGTACTTTCATCCTTCTACTCGCAGTAGGTTTCCCACCAATCCTTGACGTGGGGGGCTGCTTTGAGAAGAGCGAAAACAATCTTTTCCTGACTCGAAAACTCATGAACAGAAAAATAACCCTCTAGCAAATTTAACCATTTATCTATGGCATCTGCTTCTATCTGACCCTCGAATATGGGGATTTCAAAATTAAATTGTACCTTAAAGGGCGTGGCGTTTCTAGAGTAGCTGCTGGAAGCCGATACGTCACTTCTGGGTAGCCGCTAAAGGATCTGGGCAAAGTTGTCCATCATCGCGTTCCGTTGTCGCTCGAGGGCTTCTTCAAGCAAGATTTTGATAGGATCTCCTGCCCCCTCATGTTTCTTCTCATCCGCCATGGGAGGTCGTCGGGTTTTGAGAGGCTAGTCTTGCAAAGGTTCGACTAGTTCAAGCCCTAACTCCTTATATCCCGACCTCGTTGGGGACATGCAAAGAAAAACAGAGAAAAAGCAGACTGCTCTGATACCACTGATCCGGACTTAAACAAGAACGCAAAAAATTACAGAGATAACCATAAACACAGATATGCAACGGAAATAATACTTCATTTCATTAATGTAAAATACTAAAATATGCTTACAAACAGTAATGGAAATAAACCAGCTAGGGCGATGGTAGCTTATCTCTGAGAAGAGATGTGGTGGCTACATGCTTCTGAACTGTGTTACAATGAGGCTGAAAGGCCTATTTATTGTTGAGAAACAATGGAAAACCCTTAACATTCCAAAACCTAACCCTAGAAGATGAAATGCCAAACTGTGGGCCCTATTTGGGTAAATTGGTACATCAACTTCCCAGGGTCGTAACTTTGGCATACGATCTCCGTTTGACGTGTACAATAGCTGATTAGAAAGATATATCCGAGCAATACCACTTTGGGATTGGAAAAATTGGTCCATGGACCCATGTTGCCCCCATATTTTGCAAAAAACGTCGTTTAGGGCCTCAAAACGGCTCCGAAAGTTCAGGACCCGAAAAACTGCTAAAAATAGTAGGTTGTGCTACAATTAAGGAAACTGAAAATGTTGAGAGAAACAATGGTGGGGGTCCAGGTGGACTTGGTAGGTGGCCACCAAGATCCACCTGGATCATTCTGCTTGGAAATAATTAATTAATTCATTATGGATTAATTAGTTGGAGAAATTCAAGTTAGAAGTCTTTCTGAAGTCATGCAACAATTATCCCTTAAATTAAGGAGATTATCCCTTAATTAAGGAGATAAGATTGAATTGTATTTGAGTTGTAATTTTAGCTCAATTTACTAAGTTAAGTCCAGTTAAATTAGTTCCAAACTGTTTGAGGACCTAATTGTGAGTTCAGTCAGTTAATGCATGCATGCATCCAACTATTGTACTCCAGATAACTGAAGATTCTGTTGGAAATAATAATGAGGGGGGGGGGTTGAATCAGTATTAGCAACTTAACAATATTTCATTTCCATAAATAGATTTATATACTCTACTTCTGTTAATGAAACTTGCCTATATACGCAACTGTGTTTAGAGCAACCATCGTATACCTTGTAAACTTATTATTTATTCAGTTGATCTTTAATCTGTGAATCAGAACCATATAAGCAGTAACAGGTACAGTAAAACAGACCAGACAATCACACACAAGAACACAAGATATAAGATGGAAACCCATTGTGGGTGAAAACCACCTGCTGCAATTCGTCTCTATCTTCCTTTATTAAGAAACTTCTTTTTACAATATTTTTGTACTGGTGCAATCTTATACCAGTAAGTAGGCTTCTACCTGCAGAAGGCTACAACCTTCTCTCATTCTCCAGCTTCTCCTAGAAGGGAGCTACAACCCCCTTAGCTCTTGTACTAGCTGATGTACTAGTACGTAGGTGGTGACCTATAGAAGGCTACAACCTTCTCTTTTCTTCCAGGGACCACGTTTCATAAATTTTTAGACTGGATCCATCAATAGCATCAATCAAACATCAAAATATATCTGCATCAATCAATCTCCCTTGCACTACCCAAAACTGAATCAAACAATCACTTCTCTGAATGTTGTAACCAGAATATAGTAACAATACCAAAACCAAACCAAAACCCAGAACACTGCAACAGTAAAAAAAATTAGCTAAAACATATTTTATGAGACATATGCTACCTCAATGTGTCGAACCTGCATGCATACACTGTTATATGAAGGCAAACCTGCATATACGTTGTTTTGAATTTCCAAACCAGCGTGTATACATGCCTTTGCCATACTGAACCCGCATACAGATCTGTAAAAGATGATTTACCCTTTTCAACTATTCAGACATCAGTTAATACCCAGATCATCATATTTACAGGTCAAGACATGCGCCAATTATAAAAGATCAAAAACCACAAAAAGATACTTCTCTTCATGCTTTAAGATCTTGACCCTTCAAAAGAGCTTATCCTTCTTCAAGCGCTCAGGTTCCTCCTTGATTCAGATTCAGCTATGTACAATAACCCAATCACCAGTATTCTAGATCTTTCTCTTCATTAGATATTCAAAACTTGAGTGCCTTTGCCTAATGATCTCCTCCTTTTATAGTCTTAGGCCTTACTCAATACCATGGTCCAAAACCACTTAGAAGCAATACTTTGGACCAAATACCTGGGGTCAATACTTCGGTCAAGATACCTTGGATCAATACCATGGGTCAAAATACCAGGGACCAAATACCACGGACCAAAACCAAGTTTTCAACATGTACGCGCCTTTCCTTGCGTGAAAGTGTGTGTATATGCATACGTGCCTTTCGGTCAGTGAAATCGCATGTATACGCAGCTTGGTCAAGGGGAACCTACATATATCTCTTTTTCCTTCATTTTGAGAGCCTGAACTGTGATCTGTCATCTAAGTGAGTTGCCATCAAGGACAACACCTGTGTCATAGCACCAAAACTGTGTCATAATGCCAACAATCTCCCCCTTTGGACTTGATGGCAACCCCAAGTCACTCTCCCCCTTTGTCATCAAGGGCAAAGAGTTATGCTCCCCCTGAGTACATGCTGAATTCTCTAATATGCTGAAGTGTGTTGTTCATGCTCCCCCTGACTATAAGCAAGGTCTGTAAAAATAGTTTCTACAAGAAGAACATGACTCTATACATCATAAATGACCTTCCTATCACCAAGGACTCATACATACATCCATCTCCCAACCAAGTGGGGATATACCAAGATTGACTCATCCACCCAACCAAGTGGGGATACATGATAGGACAAGAACATTACATCATCCATCCCAGGCATAGTGGGGAAACAAAATAGGTCATTACATGACCTTGATAATAAAAGATATACATGACATAGAGACAAAATATCTAAAACAAGATAGTTATCAGCAACTATCATCAGCAGCATCTGTCAATCACCATTAGCAACCATGATCTCCCTCTGCACCTGTTCCACCTGAAACAAAAATAGCTGTGAAATTGTACCAAGATCTTCTAAGATAATGCCAACAATGCATTATTAGAAGTATATGCTCCCCCTGAACCTGTGCCAGATGATCACTGTCAGAACCATATCAGACTCTTTTCATCCTGAGTCTGTCCCACTGATATTCTTCAAACAGACATATACGCAACTGTATCCACAACAATCGATGTATGTACGCGGATACGCTTCTTGAAACTCGCATACAACCACTTTTCTCTAAAACAGATAAGTATCAACAACAAGAAGATGCATCAACTACTCCCAGCTTCTATCTAAGGTATTCAAATATCTCTCTGGGTAGTGGTTTGGTGAATATATCAACAACCTATTCCTTGGAGGGAACATACTCTAATTTGACCTTTTGTTCAAGCACTTGTTCCTAGAGAAAGTGATATTTGATAGGTATGTGCTTGGTCTTGGAATGCATGATAGGATTCTTTGAAATACTAATTGCACTTGTATTATCACATAGAATGGAGATGGGTGGAGTACATGTGATTTGAATGTCTTGCAATGTTTACATCATCCAAAGAAGTTGTGTGCAACAAGATGCAATAGCCACATATTCTGCTTCAGCTGTAGATAATGAAATTGAACTTTGTTTCTTGCTGAACCAAGACACTAATCTGGAACCCATGAAGAATGCACCACCACTAGTGCTTTTTCTGTCATTCGTGCTTCCTGCCCAATCTGCATCTGTATATGCCTAAAGTGTAAGATCAGTATCTCTGGGATACCATAAACCAAAGTTTTGTGTCCCTTGAAGATATTTAAAAATCCTTTTGACTGCTTGAAGGTGTGCTTCCTTTGGATTTGCTTGGAATCTTCCAACTATTCCCACAACATGCATGATGTTTGGTCGGGTACCTATTAGATAGAGCAGACTACCAATCATGGATCTGTAGGTTGGTTGATGTACTGCTACTGATTCATCATTTGCGCTGAGGCTGCATCCTGTTACCATAGGAGTACATACTGGTTTAGAATCTTCCATTCCATATTTCTTCAAGATCTGCTTGAGGTACTTGGTTTGTGATAGAAAAATACCATCTTTATTTTGTTGAACTTGTAAACCAAGAAAATATGTGAGCTCACCAAGAAGGGACATTTCAAATTCTTTTTGCATTACTAAAGCAAAGTTTTAACTCATGGTTTCTTCATTACTCCCAAAAATGATATCATCAACATACACAACAAGTATTAGCAATTTATCATTGTCAATTTTTATATATAGATTGCTATCAGTTGATCCTTTTGAAAAACCTTGTTGATGAAGGTATTTGTCAAGACGATAATACCAGGCCCTTGGACCTTGTTTTAGACCATATAGCACCTTTTTGAGTCTGCATACAAGTTTTGGATCATTTCCAAGGATGAATATGTCTGGTTGCTCAATGTATACCTCCTCTTCTATATCTCCATTAAGAAAGGCATATTTCACATCCATTTGATATACTTTGAACTTCTGAAAGCTAGAAAGAGCAAGGAACATTCTTATGACTTTAAGTCTAGCAACAGGTGCAAAAGTTTCTTCAAAGTCTATACCTTCTTGTTGAGCGTATCCTTTACAAACAAGTCTAGCCTTGTTTCTAACAACTTCCCCATTTTCATTCAACTTCTTTTTGAATATCCATTTGGTTCCAATGATATTCTTATCCTGAGGTCTAGGAACTAATTCCCAAGTATTATTCTTTTCAATTTACTCAAGATCTTCATTCATGGCCTTGACCCAACATTCGTCTTTGCATGATTCATGTACATTTTGTGGTTCGATGCAGGAAAGCAATGCTAGATAGCTTGAAGCTTCTGTAATAGTTCGTCTTGTCTGTACACCTACCTCTTTCTGTCCCAAAATTTGAGTCTCTGGATGATTTTTCTAAACATATCTGGATGGAGTCTTTTCTTCTACCGTTATCTGCTCTTCTGGTGCTTCATTGGTTTCTTCTTCTTCAACATTAGTCTGATTTGATGTGGAAGGATAATACTCATCTTCTTCCCACTCTTTAGTTTTTACTTGCTTTGAATTTTCGCCTGCTTCATCAACCACAACATCAATACTTTAAACAATTTTCCCTAGTCTTTTATCATAACACTTGTATCCTTTACTTCGGGAAGAGGAACCAAGGAGAATGCCTTCATTTGCTCTAGGTTTAAACTTGCCAAGTTTTTCATCAGTCCTTTTGATGTAACATTTACTTCCAAAAACTTTGAAGTATTTTACAATAGGAGTCTTACCATACCAAAGTTCATGAGGAGTTTTAGTGTTGTTTACCCGAACATTTTTTTTTTTTAGAATAGTGATGGCAGCAAATCCAGCTTCACCCCAAAAGGTTGCAAGAGTTCCAGACTCATCTAGCATAGAACGAGCCATTTGTTGAATAGTTTTGTTCATCCTTTCTACCACTCCATTTTGCTGAGGAGTCCTTGTGGTAGAGAATTCCCTTCTTATTCCATGTTCTTCATAGAAGTCGAAGAATTCATCCGAGGTAAATTCCCCTCCTCGATCAGATCTGAGGCATTTGATTTTGCGATCTGATTCATTTTCAACCAAAGCTTTGAAGGCTTTGAAATTTTCAAATGATTCGTCTTTATGCTTTATAAGTCCTATCCAACACATTCTGGAAAAGTCATCAATGAACAATATAAAGTATTATTTTCCACGTGGTGACTATTTCCTTGATGGACCACATAAATCAGTATGGACAAGTTCAAGTGGCTTACTAGCTTATCCTTCTTTCTCAAGGAAATGTGTTCTAGTTTTCTTACCAAATTGACATGATTTTCATATTGTATTTTCTAGAATTCTGATGTCAGGAAGATCACGAACAACCTGGAATTTGCATGCTTTCCTTATATGAGGGAAGCTTAGATGCCCCAGTCTTCTGTGCCATAGCCAGTGTTCATCATTTTTGTTTAGATAGCATTGTTGTTGTCCTCCCTTGAGTATGTATAAGTTATTTGGAGTTCTTATGCCTTTGATCATTGTTTCTCATGTATCAAGCTCACGAACAACACATCCATTTGATCAAAATACTACCTCATTTCCTTGATCACACATTTGACTAACACTCAATACATTATGCTTTAAACCATCAACATACATAACATTCCCAGCTTTGACCTTTTATTTTAAGAGAACAAAGCCTTTACCTTTTATGACTGCAGTGGTGTCATTTCCAAATGAGACCTTCCTTTCCTTTTCTAAGGCACTATATGACTGAAGTTTTTCTTTATCACCTGTCATGTGTTTCGAGCATCCACTATCGATGTGCCATTGATTTTCTTTTCATTCTACATATAAGGCTATACCACATCTTTCGATTTGTGGTTCTTTATTTTTCCATGTTTTGAGAACCAATGAGGCTTGCTCCTTCTGATGTGTTTGCCGAAATTTACTCCTCCATTCAGAGTCTTCATGACCAAAGTTGTTACAGATAGAGAATTCTATTTCATTTTCAAGAGCAGAAAAGTTATTGTAGGTCCTTTTCATGATCCCAGTCACATTCCTTTGATTTCGTGCTTCTCTAGTCATGATGGTCTTGTAAGAAACATATTAAGCAGCTTTGTGTCCAAAGTTATGACATGAAAAACATTGGCCATTAAAGAAATTCCTGGGATTATCGAATCTACTAACCTGATGATTGTAGTTTCCACTGACATTCATTCTTGAATCAAATTGAGAATGATTTACCTGAGGTTGGTTATAGCTTCTATTCATCCTTGAAGTAGATTGAATTTGATTTACCTGGTGATCTGCTTTAAGCCTCTGCTGACGATTGTCAACCTATTCTCTTCTCCTTGTTGCATCAAGATAGCTTTTGGAGGTTGACGGCTTCTGTGCTTTAGATGGTTCTTCAGTATATCCAAGACCTGTCTTTATTAGAGGAGAACGTTGCACTTTGATTATTTCATCTAAATTTTCTGATCCTTTAGAAAACCTATGATTGAGAGCTTTTTTTTTCTCAATTTCTTTTCTTAGACCCACAATTTCACATTCTAACTTTTCATTGTGTTTTTCCCTTTCAGCAAGCTGAAATGTCAGAGTATCTATAATCATACTCTTTTCTTCTAGACATATTTTAAGTTTAGAAAGTTCTTCATAGAGACCATCTTCATCTAAAGCATCCAAGAAATCATCATCTTCAAAAGCCATCAGAATTCTGTAATCATTATTATTTTAATCTTCATCACTATTTGATAAATCATCACTATCTTCATGCGTATAGTAGCTCTTCTTATTTATACTTTGCTTTCTATTCCATTTTGTTGATTCCTTACTTTTATCAAGCTTATCTTTGTGAGGACATTTGGCAGCATAATGACCTACTCTTCCACAAGAAAAACATTTGAAAGGTAGTTTACCTCTTAATCTTCCAGAGCCTTGTTGAAGGTTCTTGATAAAGTTTGATTCTTCCTCTCCTTCTGACGTATGTCCTGACTCATTGAGTTATCCTTTTCTGAAGCTTTGAATGTAGCTTCTCTCATATCTGACAGACCCCCTTTTCTCATTTTGAAGGCAGTTAGGATTCCATGCAGCCGTGACATAGTAATACTCTGAAGATCCTGCTTTTGTTCTATGGCAGAAACTTTTGATTCAAACTTAGAAGACAAGGATCTTAGAACCTTTTCAACTAAAGTAACTTCTTTTATCTCTTCACCCAATTTTTTCATGTGATTAACAATCTCATCTATACGTAAGAAATAATTAGCTACACTTTCATCATTGTGCATTCTGAGAGTTTCATATTGAATTCTGAGAGATTGTAGTTTTGCACGTTTTACCTGATCGTCTCCTTCATAGCTTAGAATGATCTTGTCCCATATTTCTTTGGCAGTTTTGAGCTGCATAACCTTGACGAATTCTGATTGTGACAGACTCCCCAATAGAGTACTGACAGCCTTTTCATTTGTTTCATATTGATTTTTACCTATCGTATCTGTAGGACTTGTTGATGGAAATGTGTATCCTCCTTCCACAATATCCCAAACTTCTGTTCTAAGAGATTGAAGATAGGTTGTGGTTCTTACCTTCCAATAGACGAAGTTTCTCCCATCAAAGATTGGTGGCCTGATGGATGCCTCTCTTTTGTAGTTGCTCATGATGATAGGTCTTCCTTTAAGTGATCAAGCTTCTTCTAAAGGACCTGCTCTGATACCAATTGTTGGAAATAATACTTCGGGGGGGTGAATCAATATTAGCAACTTAACAATATTTCATTTCCATAAACAGATTTATATACGCTACTTCTGTCAATGAAACTTGCGTATATGCGCAACTGTGTTTAGAGCAACCAGCGTATACCTTGTAAACTTATTATTTAGTCAATTGATCTTTAATATGTGAATCAGAACCATATAAGCAGTAACAGGTACAATAAAACAGAGCAAACAATCACACACAAGAACACAAGATATAAGGTGGAAACCCAATGTGGGTGAAAACCACCTGCTGCAATTTGTCTCTATCTTCCTTTAATAAGAAACTTCTTTTTACAATATTTCTGTACTGGTGCAGTCTTATACCAATACGCAGGCTTCTACCTGCAGAAGGCTACAAACTTCTCTCGTTCTTTAGCTTCTCCTGGAAGGGAGCTACAACCCCCTTAGCTCCTGTACTAGCTGATGTACTAGTACGTAGGTGGTGACCTACAGAAGGCTACAACCTTCTCTTTTCTTCCAGGGACCACGTTTCATAAATTTTTAGACTGGATCCATCAATAGCATCAATCAATCTCCCTTGCACTAACCAAAACTTAATCAAACAATCACTTCTCTGAATGTTGTAACCAGAATACAGTAACAGTACCTTTACCCAACAAGAACCCAAAACACTACAACACTAAACAAAAGTAGCTAAAACATATTTTATGAGACGTATGCTACTTCAATGTGTTGAACCTACATGCATACATTGTTATATGAAGGAAAACTTGCGTAGACACTGTTTTGAATTACCGAACCAGCGTGTATACGTGCTTTTGCTATACTGAACCTACGTACAGATCTGTAAAAGGTGATTTACCCTTTTCAACTATTCAGACATCAATTTATACCCAGATCATCATATTTACAGATCAAGACATGCGCCAATTATAAAAGATAAAAAATCACACAAAGATACTTCTCTTCAAGCTTTAAGATCTTGACCCTTCAAAAGAGCTTATCCTTCTTCAAGCGCTTAGGTTCCTCCTTGATTCAGATCCAACTATGTACCATAACCCAATCACCAGTATTCTAGATCTTTCTCTTCATTAGATATTCAAGACTTGAGTGCCTTTGCCTAATGATCTCATCCTCCTTTTATAGTCTTAGGCCTTACTCAATACCATGGTCCAAAACCACTTAGAAGAAATACGTTGGACCAAATACCCGGGGTCAATATTTTGGTCAAGATACCTTGGATCAATACTGTTAACACCCAGGTTGTTCCCTTTGACTCCTGAGGGAATACGGCCGGGGTAACCACTAACCAAGCTTTGGATTACAGGTTCTAGCCTACCTGTAATCAGAGAGGGCTCTCTCTTTTAGATTTAGCTTTGTTTTTTGAAGATTTTAGGCTAGCTATGAGGTGAGAGTTTTGTTTGAATTTTGGTTGTCGGCTATTTGTTCAAAGAAGGGCAAGCAAGTATCAAAGAGAGTTCAATCCATTGGGCATGTGGAGTCCAGAAATGAATAGCATTTGATATATGTGATAAAGAGAGTTTCACTGCAGGGCCAGATGGGTATTGATGATACAAACTTTGATTTTTTGACAAGAAACAGTATAAATTACACCAGTAAAAGGCAATTAAGAGTTCTTTCACAGTGCAACAGGGAACAACAGACAAATCCTAATCAGCAGCAAGTGAGAATTACTGAATAAAGACTTATCATCTGATTAGAGCAAATAGGAGCATTTAAGAATTCCATAGTTGCAGCTAACCCTGGAGAAAACATATTTAGTAGTAAAGATTGAGTTTAGGGTGTTCTTAGTGGACAAATCCTGAACTATTCTTTTTCTTTTCTACCAAGACTAGTTACCATACATCACAGATAGATTATGCAAGAGATGAAACACAAATACAGTTAGAAAACACTTATTGTATCACGCAATAACACGAGAATCCTGCAGCAGTCAATAGTTTCATCACATCGCATCCAAGCCAAACCGATTTTTCGGAAACCAACAGCTCCTTTGTATTATATCTTTCAGAGAATATACAGCCGAGTTCTCTTGAACAAGTGAGCAACAACAACCCCCAATAAGCTATGCGGGGGTGCATATATACAAAATATCACAAAAATATCTCAGCGATGAGTTATTGTACAATAACTGCTCTTACCAACTTTCTAAGATATTTTTTACAAAATTAAAAGCTACTTAAATACACATACAGCAGCTGTTTGCTGTTTGTCAGAAATTCTTGACTTTTGGGTTTATGGGCCATCTGAGCTCCTCGCGGTGATCTCGATTGTTTTTGCCTTTATGCTACCGTGTTAGGGTACTGTTGTATTCGGACAGCTCATCTGTGATGCTCTAGCTGTGCATAGTCACTGTCCACCTCATTCAACTGCTTCCCTGTTGCTGTGAAAAACTTTTTAGACCAAAATTTAGACTTGATTTAAAGCAAAGTTTTAATCATATTCGTCCACCACTCATCAGTGGGCATTTGATGTCTCTGCATCTTGATGAGGGTCTCATCTACCTCTGTATATTTATAATAATTAGGGGGCACTTCAAAAAGGTGCTTAATTTCATGTTCAATGAAGAATAAATTCTCTAGTTTATCATAAATCTCTTGCCCTGATGGTGGGCCAACTGCTTCTGGACTGCTTGCTGTAGCTGTCAACTGATTAGCTGCATAATTGTTGACCCTTTTAGCATACTGTTCATGGGACAACAATCTTCCTGCACTGGTCACTAGGCTGGGAAGCCCTCTGCCATGCAATGCTGTGATTTTGGTGGCAAAAGCATTGATTTCTACTTGAATATCTTGGCACTTTCTTTCTAATGTTTGCACATAGCTTCTGAGGGTGTGCACCCTTTTGATTAACAAAATTGTATCAGTCCTATCCCTGATACCCATTGTTGCCAATTGAAGGCCAGTTCTATTATTCAGGACATTGATCATCCTGGTAGCAATATCAGGCATACTTCCCAGAGAGGCTCTGGCCCTTTGACTTTCAGCATGAGCCTTGTTCAGCAGATCCATTTGCTCATGAATTGTCTCTATGTATTGCCACTGATCTGTGATTGACTGGCCAATCTTGGCCCACAGGATCTTCTTGACCTCAGTTATTACCTTGCTCATGGTAAGCTCCTTTTCAATCTCTTTGATCCTTCTTTCTAGTGTCCTAACTTCCCTGGTCTTTTCTGCCACTTGCTGCTTGGATTTGTCATATTTCTCATCCAGCTAGGCCAGCTTTTCTTTGGCATCCTTCAGCTCAATCATTTGGGTTTCAAGAGCTTGCAGCTCCTTCATCATATCTCGCATACCGAGGCCTGGGACTTGCTCTGCTGCTGCTTCCTTTTCTGTGGCTTGAGGCCCAGCAATTGAGGCACTTGCTCCTGTTGTTTGTACCAGGGGAGGACTTATAATTTGAGGAGGCTCCTCAAGATTTATTACTGGCTGAGAGGGCTGAGGTATCTGCTCTCCTTGTTTTTGTTTCAGGGCTGCCTCTAATGCACCCTCTGTTGCTACCAATCGTCCTTCTGTTTCTACCAATTGTTTATGTAATGTCAGCAGCATGGCTGCTACATCTTGATC
This sequence comes from Pinus tabuliformis, assembly GCA_031772625.1. Lineage (NCBI taxonomy): Eukaryota > Viridiplantae > Streptophyta > Pinopsida > Pinales > Pinaceae > Pinus > Pinus tabuliformis. The sequence goes on along the minus strand of CM062818.1, from coordinate 1,616,407,258 downwards.
CTTTCTCTGTTGAGCAACATCTTCTGTTTGGGGGTGAAGGGTTGCTGGAAGTTTGACCATCTTCCTCAAAGCTGATATATCTTCATCTTTTTTCTTCATTAGCGCCTGCACAACTTTGGGATCACTTGGGTCATGCCCAAGCTCTATGATGATATCTTCCAAAGACTTAATCCTGTTGTCTTTGGCTTGAGAAGAAGCTTTCTCCAATTCTAGTTGGGCAGTAGTATTATGGAGAGAATTTTGCAGTTTGTGTGCTAGAAGTGTTTTATCTGCAAGAGTAGAGTAGACCATCTCACCCGTTTGCTTATGTAGCTCTATTTGGTCCATTGGGTGGATGTCTTTTGCAAACACTTCTAGGTTGGTTCTGATGTAATCTGCAGCTGACTGTGGCTGCAGCAAGGCAGGCATGAAATGGCTCATAGTCATCTTCCCTTCTGCAATGTCATATGCTGACATGAGCCTCTGTTGGTTGGTGGGAGCCATCTTGAGCAGATGATTGTAAAGCTGGAGTCTGACTGGCTCATTCCTAGCTTTTATATCCATAAATTGCTTCTTGATTCCAGACTCTGCCCTTCTTTGCTGGCTTGAGGAGCTGACCTCTCCTCCAAGTGGTCTTTCTTGTTCCTGTTGGAAGGAACTGGCTGATGCTTCCATACTAGGGGGGCCCATACCCATGGATGGTCCAATAGGCATCTCTTCTTCAGAAAAAGGGTTTAGTCTTTGCCTTTTCTCCCCTTGTTGACTTGCTGATGTAGTAAGGGGGGTTTCTTGCTATCTGTCCCTCTTCCTAGCTCTCTCTTCATTCATCGGGGTTTGGAGCACCGAGGTCTCCACTGCTATTTCCTGCCTTGGAGGCACATTTTCTTGAACCTGTTGCTCTGTGGATACAGGGGCCTCAGCCATTTCTTCTTGCTGTTGTGTCTGTTCTTTCTTCTGTTGGGAGTGTCTGATCCTGCTCCATTTCTTTCCACTTATCTGTGCTAGCTGCTTGAGTAGTAGTTTGAGCTGCTTGCTGGGGAGCTGTAGAAGATGAGGCAGCTGCTCCAAGTTGAGTATGATAAAAAGAAGAAACCTGTCCACAATATTCCAAGTCAGCTTCCTTTTCAAGTTTCTTTGCTGCTTTTTGAGCTATTTCCTCTTTAGAACTTGCCTCTTCTAGGGTGCCCTCTTTCCATTCTAATTGATTTGCATACTTTTCAATATGTGGTAACCTGAGATGATCATAGCTAGCCAACTTATATTTGACCCTTCTAAGACTAATGAAGTGATTGGGATCATAGGGTAACCAGAGGAAACTGGTTTGCAACCCGAGGCGATTCAGGATCTTATCTGCCTCTTGCCATGCCTCTTCTCTTTTGTTATAAATAAATGGGCCTAGCTGGTTTTTGACTTTGAGCTGTGCCTTTTTATTTTTGCTGTGGAAATGGATCATGTCTACATTTCCAAATTGCCTGAAATATTCTAAAGCAAAAAGTCTCATTGGGACATATCTTGGTAGCCTGTATGGGGCTAACTCACAACCATATATCCTGATCACTGTATGGTGTTGGTAAAAGTACCAATCCCCAATGTTGTAGGCCTTTGAGAGCTAGAGGATTCTTTGCATCTCATCTGTCAATCTTGGAGGAGGAGAACTCAATATCAAGGACATGGATGGATGGATAAAAAGGTCTATGAATTCACAGTAGCTATATGGTGAAAAAGATATGTGATGAAAGATTGAAGACCAAAATACCACAGAACTTTGGTTCCCCTGGGCATCAAACTTCTTGAGAGTAATAGGGAAGCTATCAGGCTGATAAAATAGGAATAAGTGATAGATGTAAGAAGTGTATCTAAATATCCTTTCCCTCTCTAGATTCATCAATTGCTCGTGAATTTTGTTGGCAATGTATGTAGCATAATCATAGTGAACAGAAGGAGGCTTTCCAGGGGAGAAGAAAGACATCATAGCCAGAATGGTTTCATCAACATCCTCAGATGACCTGTAACCCAGGACATAACTGATCATATCCACAAGCATCCTGCCCAACTCATTGAGATATACATTTCCAATAGGAGGATTCCTCACAGTTTGAGAGCCTAATTGAATGAATAGTTGATTAATCTTTATGATTTGGGCACTGGACAGCTTGCCTCCTTGGTTTATCAAGTCCATCATGGATAGAGGAGTCAATGGCTTTGTAGTATGAAAGTGCAGCATTTGATTTATAGCCTCAGGGGTGACATGGAACAAGACTGAGCCTGAGGGACTGAGGACAGCTCTCTGACATGGATCGTAGTTGGCACTGCATCGATGGATTAAATCTGGGAGGATATTGACTTGAGGAAGATTGAAAATGGGCAAATTAGAGTCCCAAATCCCTAGAATATCATTTCCATTGAGATGTTTGGCTCTCAGCTCATTGATTACATGAATATGGTATCTGCTATAATCTGGGATTACTTCTGCCATCTGGTAGTCTCTATCAGCCAGGGGCAGCCATTCTAGCTCTCTTTGTGGGGCATTTAAAGGTGGAATGTTTAGAGCTACTGGTGTCTCCATGTGTTTGGTGCTCTTTAAGCAGAATTTCACTTGGGAATGTAGGCAAATGCGGCTTTGTGCAGCGAATTGAGGTTAAAAGGATTTTCAATGAAAACAGGGCAGTTCTGGCGTAAAAGGGGACAATTGGTCACTCTTGGGAGAAATTGAGTCACTTGCAGGACAAGGAAGCTTGAGTTTCAGGGGAAAATGGCAGTTCTGGGCGTTTTTTACAGTGAAGAACAAACTGAACCAGGTGCAGGAAGGATTGGTAAATACCTGGTCACGGCGCGATGGGTGGAGGCTTATCCAAGCCGAATTGTGGGCGGCCACGGCTTTGAATCAATTTCTGCAGGTTGGCGGCGAGAACGTCGTGAAATTTCATGCAGGAGGCATAACAGACTTTTTTTACAAAAATGCGAAAAAACGTGATTTTGGGCGAAAATATAGGAAATTTGGCCTTTGGCGCGCTTTTCTCGGATGACGTCAGCATGACGTCATAGGTGGGGTCATGGTATGGAATGATGATGTGGCAGTCTGTGAGTGGTCCACGTGGATGGGGGACGTGGCAGACAGCTCGGGGCGATGGCGGGTCGGGCGCTGATGTGGTGCTGACTCGGTAATGGCGTGGAGGTGACGTAGGGTCGACTTGGCGGGTGGTAAACAGAAGGCGGTAAGCGGTAATATCGGACCGCTTAAGGTACGGGCGCGGTTTTGGCAGGAGGCCGCCCGATACAATTGAATTGTGACGCGTGTCCAGCGCCCTACGTCACCATTCTGACATTTTCGGGCGCTAACGTACTGCCATCGGAGGCAGCCCGATATTGCTGAGGACCGTCGGATGGGAGGGCCCAGATCCGACGGTTGACGGGGAGCAGAGGTGATCGGACAATACGGCGGGGAGCGGGTAATAAACAATTATTTTTTCTGGGAATGCGCGCCAGGGCGGGACTTTAGCCATCGGCGGGTTTTTGGGTTTTTCCAATGTTTTGTGGGCAAAAATGGGTTTTTTGACATTTATTTGCAAAATGGGGTTAGGGCTGTTAAACCAAGCGGATCTTGATTTAATCCCGAGACATAATGTTAGCGCTATTTTTCCTTTAGCGCTTTAATTTCTTTGCACTCTGACCTTTTAGAACTATAAGGCTATATTGCCTAGGGGAAGGGATATATACACTTTTTTGGGGTTTTTTATGTACAATAGTGATATAATAATAGGGAAAAGGGGAACATAGGGAGTTAAGTATTGATAGAGTTAGTAGTTAGTATTGGATGGGAGATATGGAAGAGAGGAAGCAAACACTAAAGCTTTTTAGGGAAGAAACTTAGTTAGGAGAGTAGATCAAAATGAAAAGATTTTTACACAAGAAATGTGGCTCTTTATATAACAAGAATCAACAAAGAGTTTGACTTCTCTTATGAACAAAGGTGATAGAGGGATGTTAGAAAGAAGTTTGACAGGGAATGATTGGGAAGTTAGACATGCTTCACCTTGTTGCTACAAAATTGCTGAATAGGAAGATCTGCACTGGCCACCATGTGTTTCCTTTGCTTAGGCCAGTGATATGAAAGAAATCATGCTTCTGCAACCCCATCTACCTACCCATCTTATTGCCTAGCATTTTTTATTACTTCAGGGAGGGTGCACTTAGACTAGCAAACCCTCAATTGCTCTTTTTCTTTTCTTTTTCCATTTTCTTTTGATTTTCTATCTAAGGCTAGCCTTATTACTTCCAAGGCCCCAGATTAAGCAGTTGGGAACCTTCATTCTCTACCTAACTACTGATCTGCCAAGATTGAACAGTTTGGACAGATTTCTTTCTCTAATCTACAACCAAAATTGAAATATGGCATGACCCAGCTTAGACTGTTGGATCACCCATTCAGAAGTAGGACAACATCAAACAACTATAGATATGTGTTTTCCATAAAAATATGAGATATTTGCATCACCAAAGTAGAGCATATTTGGAACTTCCTCTGCCAATCATGAAAAATGAAACCTATTGGTATAGGTAGCAAACAAATACCACGGGCCAAAACCAAGTTTTCAACATGTACGCGCCTTTCCTTTGGTGAAAGTGTGTGTATACGCATACGCGCCTTTTGGTCGATGAACCCGCGTGTATACATGGCTTGGTCAAGGGCAACCTGCGCATATCTCTTTTTCCTTCATTCTGAGAGCCTGAACTGTGATCTTTCATCTAAGTGAGTTGCCATCAAGGACAACACCTATGTCATAGCGCCAAACCTGTGTCATAATGCCAACAGATTCTCTCATCAGTAACTCATGCATGTCTAGTCTAAGAAAGACCCAATTGAGATTAAAGACAGGGACAATGTACTATCAGTTACATGTTTCCTCCTATAAAGGAAACTCATGCATGCAGAAGGAACAAGGTTCCTTGAGGATTGCGCAGTTTTACAGGGTGTGTGATTAGTGTGAGTGATTAGTGTTACACTGAGTAACAACAGGATCACCTAGGAGAAACTGCGCAAGGAAATAGGAGCTTGGAGGACAAAGAAGAAGGCATATGAGTAGTCTATTTTGTTTGTGAGCATCAGTGAGGGATTGTACTAAGAGATTAATAGCTATGAGAGCTAAAGCTTTGTGTAATTCTAAGATATTTCCACCTTGTATGATAATATAGATAGTGGGGTTTTTAGCTGAGGTTTTCCCCTGAGTATTTTCTGTGTTTCATGTGCATTGATTCTTCTTCTAGTTATATGTGTTCCACTTGATCTTGGTCAAATATATTAAGCTTCTGCTAATTGATTGTAGAAGTAGATTAAAGTATTTTGCTTTAGTTATATTGCATTATCAGGTTAATCTACAGTCAGAATTTATACACAATATCAGAGAAAAGGTTATCGGAGTAGTGAGCAATATACTGAGAAGAGAATTCGAAGTTTGAAGTTTGGGGTTGAAAGTACAAATCGAATTCATCTCATACTTCAGGTTGGTCAATGGTGTTCTATGGCTTGAGACTCGAGTATGCCTTGGAAGGCAGCTCGAATTACATAGCATGGAAAGATAGAATGGAAGTTGTATTAGAAGACAATGGCTTGAAGGATTTCATTAATCAAGAAATCCCAAAGCTAGTTGCAGCTAATGCACAAGAGTTGGTTGAATGGAAGAAGTGTGTGGCGAGGGCAAGACGGATCATCCTTGAGGGAGTTTGAGACCATATTGTCTCGAGTCTCCATGGTAAGGATACTCAATATTCAATGTGGAAGACATTGAAGGACCTCTATCAGAACAGTAGCGACCAAAGGAAATTGGCGCTCAAGGATAAGCTTCAAGGAATAAATATGGAGAACTGTGATACTATTTCCACATACCTAAACAAGCTCTCCACTTGCAGAGTTGAGCTTAACAATGTGGGAATAACTACTGATGATGATGATATGGTGAGCCTCTCTCTCCTTGGCCTTCCAAAGAGCTGGAATAGCTACCAGGACTCTGTGAATGGAAGGGAGAAATTGTCGAATTAGGAACGGCTATGGTTGAATCTCATGCAGGAGGAGATCAAGAGGAGCACACGAGATGGTTCTTCATCCAAAGGATTCTCATTCCAAATCAAATTCTTCCCATGGAGGGAAGAAGGTTGACAAGTATAAAGTGAGATTCTTTAATTGTCACGAAATGGATCATTATGCAACTAATTTCCCATTGAAGAAGTCTAAGAAGGGATCCTTGTAAGGATCGGAAGGTGAGGCATTAGCCTCTTAGTTCGAAATGGACTTCACCCTCATCACATGCATGGCGTCATTGATGATGGGTTGTGGTTGGTATCTTGACAATCGAGCCTCATTCCACATGACCAGCGATTAAAGTTTATTCAGTACCTTAGAGGAGAAAGACCACAAGATGCGCATAGAGATGGGTGATGATGAAAGGTATAGTGTTTCAAGAGTGGGCACGGTTTCTTTTCAGAGGGAGCATGGAGCTCTTATCACCTTGCCAGATGTGAAGTATGTTCCTGGACTGAAGAAGAATTTAGTATCGATCGCGATGTTGGAGGACAAAGGCTATGATGTTTTCTTCAGTAAGGGAAAGGTTTTCCTTAGACACATCACCAAGGGACAGGTGAAATAGATCGGTTCAAAAGTTAAGAACATGTATGCTGTTGAGGCTCAAGATGCATGCAAAGCAATGAGGAGTAAGGAAAATGTTAGATACTTGGTGGTTGAGAGGGAAAGTAAATTAACTCTCAACATACAACCCCAGAAGAAGTCTCAGACAATTGTGGAGGAGCCACAATTGGAGATGCTGAGAGGAGACCGAGTGGAGGCATGCAATCATGTAGAGACCTCCACTAGGGGGAAATTTCAAGCCAAGACAATAGAGGGATCACATGTAGCCATACCTCCAGGTGTGAGGTGGGGTGATGTGAAGTGATAGTCCCAAGAAGGATGAAATTGGGCAGGGTTCATTGAGAGGTTTTATCTCATATATCGTACCTTGCTATGGGAGCCCAAAGTACATAGTAGTGGGAGGAATCAATTGGATTGAAGCAGTTAGAGATCAAAGTGATAAAGGCTAGAGAAGTCAGATACTAAAGAGTGCAGAGAAGGATTGACAACAGTGCAGAAAGGATGAGTCAGTAGAAGCGTAGAGGTTTCAACCAACAGAGGCAATAATAATCAAAGACTTTGATGACAGAGGCATCATTCTGATTCAGGTTGGATTTTTTTTTTGTTTCTAGAGATTGCTGGAGCAACAACACTAGAGAGAAGTGTTGCATGCAGAACATTCCAAAGGTTCAGGATCAAGATCGAGTTGAATTCCTTTCTTGTTGAGAGGGAGTGTTGAAAATAGCAACAAGAAATGATAAAAATAGAATCTAGAATATTCTAATTTTCGTTTGTCCTTGAATTAAAATTGTGAATTAAATTCGAATTTAGTCTCACCAACTACTTGGAAATAATTAATTGATTCATTATGGATTAATTAGTTGGATAAATTCAAGTTAGAAGTCTTTTTGAAGTCATGAAACAATTATCCCTTAAATTAAGGAGATTATCCCTTAATTAAGGAGAGAAGATTGAGTTGTATTTGAATTGTAATTAGTTAGCTCAGTTTACTGAGTTAAGTCCAGTTAAGTTAGTTCCAAACTATTTGAGGAACTAATTGTGAGTTCAGTCAGTTAATGCGTACATGCATCCAACTAGTGTACTCCAGATAATTAAAGATTCTCTCATCAGTAACTCATGCATGTCTATTCTGAGAAAGACCCAGTTGAGATTAAAGACAAGGATAGTGTACTATTAGTTGTGTGTTTTCTCCTATAAAGGAAACTCATGCATGTAGAAGGAACAAGGTTACTTGAGGATTGTGTAGTTTTACAGTTTGTGAGATCAGTGTGAGTGATCAGTGTTACACTGGGTAACAGGAGGATCACCCAGGAGAAAAGGAAATAGGAGCTTGGAGGACAGAGGAGAAGGCATATGAGTAATATATTTTGTCTATGAGCATCAGTGAGGGATTGTACTGAGAGTTGACTAGCTGTGAGAGCTAAATCTTTGTGTAATTATGAGATATTTCCACCTTGTATGATAATACAGATAGTGGGGTTTTTAGCTAAGGCTTTCCCCTGAGTATTTTCTGTGTTTCATGTGCATTGATTCTTCTTTTGGTTATATATGTTCCGCTTGATCTTGGTCAAATATTTTAAGCTTCTACTAATTGATTGTAGAAGTAGATTAAAGTATTTCGCTTTAGTTATATTGCATTATCAGGTTAATCTACAGTCAAAATTTCTACACTCCCAAACTTGCGTGAAGTGGAATCAAGTTTGTCTAGTCCTCGTCGACTGGTGATGTCGTTTTAAACCCTTTGGCTCTAGTACAGGTCTTTTCTGAAGGCAACATGTCTATTATTTCATAAACTATTCCATTGAACATCTCTAGGAATCCCAATATAATCAAGAATGTATCATCAGAGTTGAATTCTCTGTTGAAGAAATTCAAATCTATACTAATATTTTTAAAGAATTCTATGATGTGTTTGCTTGGTCTTATGAGGAAATGCCTAGAATTGATCCATCAATAGTCTATCACGAGATCAAGACTTGCACAAATGTGAAGCTTATACGAAAAAATATTCAACTGGTAAACCCTACAAAAGTGGAAACTATCAAATCCAAGGTTGAGAAGTTGCTTAAAGCAGGTTTCATATACCCTGTTCCATTGACTGAGTGGGTCCCGAATCTAGTCCCAATTGATAAAAAACAAGGAATGATCCGCGTATGCATAGACTTTAGGGATTTAAATAAGGCTTTTCCTAAAGATAATTTCCCCACATCGTTTATTGATCAGATTATCGATGAATGTGTGGGAAATGAGATTTTCTCCTTCATGGATGGTTTCTCGGGTTATAATTAGATTATTATTCATCCTGAATATCAGCATAAGACAACTTTTATCTGCCCCTGGGGTACTTTTGCATACAAAAATATGCCTTTTGGCCTTAAAAATGTTGGAGCTACTTTTCAGCAAGCCATGTCCTACACTTTCCATGATATCAAACATATCATCGAAGCTTATTTGGATGACCTAGCTGCTCGTTCTCGAAAGAGAATTGATCATCCTCATCATCTTTGATTGGTTTTTGAGCGATGTCGTTTTTATAAAATCTGGTTGAATCTAAATAAATTCATTTTCACTGTCACATCTGGTCGATTACCGGGATTCATCATATCTACTGAAGGCATTCATGTCGATCCTTTCAAGGTTGAGGCAATACTTCAGTTGCCTCCCCTGTCTACCATCCATCAACTTCAAAGTCTCCAAGGAAAAGGCAATTTCTTGAGGAGATTTATTGTCAATTACACTGAGATTACAAAGGGATTTATGCGATTGCTAAAGAAAGGAGTTCCATTTCTATGGGAAAATTTCGCTCAGCACTCATTCGATGCTTTGAAAAAAGCATTGACCTCTGCTCCATTACTGAGTCCACTCAATTATAGTAGGGATTTCCTCTTATATCTTGTTTTAGAAGAATCAACCATCGATATGGTTCTAGTTCAAGAAGAAAATGCTCTAAGTGAGCAAGTGATTTATTATCTAAACTGAGGCTTGGTAGTTTCTAAACTATGATATTCTCCTGTAGAGAATTAGCTTTGGTAATTTTTCATGTTGTCCAGTGACTTAGACACTATATTTTGCTTATAAAAAATTTTGTCTTGGCAATTGTCAATGCATTTCAATTTTTTATCATTAGGCGAGTGATTGGGGGCAAATATAATAGATGGATTGTTATTTTACAAGAATCTGATCTCAAGTTCTTGTCAGCCAAATCTAAGGAATCATTAGTATTTGTGGAATTAATCTCAGAGTTTCCTTGTGAAGAAGAAATATTTTATGAGGACTCATTCCCTCATGAGCATATTTTTCTTATTTCTTCACAAGATCCTTGGTATGCAGATATTATCATATACCTTTAGACTTCAAAGTTTCCGCTCTCTTTTTCAAACGATTTGTGAAGAAAATTGCATCACTTAGCGAATGTTATTATCGGTGAAACTTTATGTCGTCATGGGGTTGATTCAATCCTTAGATGTTGCTTAACCTTAGAAGAGGTTGAGTCAGTGTTGAATGATTTCCATAGTGGATCTTGTGGTGGGAAGGTTGGGGGAGATACAACTTGATCTTTGGGAAGTAAAATAGTTAGTTCCATTAGACACATCATTTTCAGCAAATAGTTTCCCTATAGCAAAGTGCATGTCATCATTCAAGCCTTCCTTAGAGCCTAGGTGGCCCATTCCATCTGACATTTCCATCTCTACTGGCAGGGGTGGGTTCTTATCACCTTCCGGACCCACAGTCATTGCATTCATCTCTTCTCTTCCTACTCGACCAATTTCCACACTTTCTTCCTCTTTCGGATCTCTGAACACCGCTCCTGCTTGGTGTAAACTCTTCTTCTGCCACTTAATTGGTTGTAGAGCCCTCTCCTACAATTTATTAGCTATTTGTGCTCTCCTTTGTGCCCTCAGATCCCCGGTCTTTCAAAATTCATCTGCGTCCATTCTTGTGACATTCTCATAGTTCCCCACTTGGTAGCATCCCTCCCTTTAGGTCCTTCCCCCAGTACTAGGTGGTTAAGATACCATGTTGAGGTTCTGGAATACCAAAAATTTTTCCTCCACCATTATAATCTTAACCCACAACGGTATTTCCTTAAATAGTCTTCCCCTCAATCCCAACCTGATCACAACTTCGACTTTAGAAAAAGACTAATTACTCTCTTCTGCAAACTTAATAATGTATCCCTCTAGCATGGTCTACACCCAGAAATCTGCATCTCGCATCAGATCTATATCAAGGCAATGCAGCTCTATAATATCTACTTGATTCCAAGTGCAGCGAGGTGGGTTTTGTCTACTTTTTTTTACTTTTACTTACAATATCCACAACCAATTGTAAATCTCCTTTGGAAACTTGCACCAAAGGAACTCGTACTGATTGCTAGTGGGTTCCAAGTATAGGATCTCTTCCTTCAACTTCCCTACACCTCGTCGGCGGAGTTGAGCTTGTTGAGAGACAAACTATTCCACTTTCTCATGCCACCAGTCTTGAAACTCATTCTTAAAGATCCTTGATACCATATTCCAAACCCCTTTCTGAAATTTCAACAGGGTTGAGACCCCAAGTTTAGGCACAGGGGCCAACAAATCTCTATTTTATTCTAGCACAATGCCAACATTTTAACCTTACCCAAAAAGGATAAGGAGTCTCACCTGAGGCATGTCGTGACCTTAGTTATGTGGGGTTGGAATTCTAGTACTTGGGAGAGATCACAAGAGAAACACAGAGGACAAGGAGACAAACTATATCAATCAGAAAACTTAATCACAATAGATTATGAAAATGCAGAAGAGAAATATGACATAGATACGACTTAATTAAAAAAAATTAAGAAGTCAAAGATCCTTTCATGCACTACACAGATATCCCAAAAAATTACCTTTTTCTATTAATTCATATGGCCATACAATATTACATGTTGATTAAGAGCCTCATATCAACATTACAGAGATATCATAAAGATCAATGCATAAACACATCAACAAATACAGTGCGACTCAAATAGATCCACAACAAGAATTCACCTGCTTCTCCTCCTCATCCCTTTTCCCCACACCCTTCCTTATATTTCTGCCTCTGCTTGGACTACCAGTTCTTTCTTAGAGACTTCTCCTTCTTCCTTGCTCATTTTCTTACATTTATTGGCTATCATTATTCTTCTGCTCGGTTGTGGTTGCCTTCCTCCACCATTCCTCTGTGACTAGTAGTTCTTCACAAGTTCCTTCCTTTTTGTCAGTTGTCTCCTTTACAACTTCCCAACAACTATCTCTACAAAATATCATCAACTATTCGACCTGTCATCATTGTTTTTAATTCTTCAAAATGAATGACCCAACATTCACATTCTTTGTATAATCATGCAATTTGAAGAACTTATTCATCCCAGACAACCATGCTTTTGCATCTTTTAGTTTCTTCATCTCTCCATCGAATATAAGAGGCTTGGATTTCTTGAACTCATCTAGAAACTATTGCTTCTCAATCCTCTTATAAGGATGATGATGGTTAGATAATGATGTCTCTCTAAACTAGAACTAGAATATAACCCATAAGCACTACCTCTCTTGTTAGGTGTATCCAACCATCTTCCACCCCTGATTGTGTCATCCCTATCCAAATTGTAACTTGATCGAGACCTACTACCGTATGCCCCATTATTCCTTTCCACTTGTCCATGAATGATCCCTAGCCATACCTATTGTTAGCTACCTATACCAATAGGTTTCATATTTCATGATTGGCTATGAAAAGGTCCAAATATGCTCTGCTTTGATGATTCAAAGATCACATATTTCCAAGAGAACCCAAGCTGTGCTTATGGCTTAGTAAGGACTTAAATTTTGATGGATGGTCCAACAGTCTAATCTGGATCATGTCATGTTTTAATTTTTTAGTTGTAGAATAGAGAAAGGAGTCTGTCCAAACTGTTTAATCTTGGCAGACAAGTAGTTCAGGTAGAGAAGAAAAGGCTCCCAACAGCTTAATCTGGGACCTTGGAAGAAATAAGGGTAGAAGTAGATAGAAAAACAAAAGAAAAGCCAAAGAAAAGAAAAGGCAAGTAAGGGTCTGCAAGTCCAAGTGCACCCTCCAAGAAGAAATAAAAAATGCTAGGCAAATAGATGGGTAAGTAGTTGGGGTTGCAGAAAGGTTATCTTTACCATTGCAGGTGTGTTAACTTTGTTTACCAAGGCAAAGTCAATCAATTAAGAAGGTATTCTTCTTCATCAAGTTGCAGCAAGCATGAAGCATGTCTAACCTCCCTTCTTCCCCTTTTCATGTCATTTACTAACATTCCCTTCTGAGTTGAGATTCATGAAACTAATTGTGGTATTATGATTGATTTCTTATCTTTAGAAGCCACATTTCTTGTGTAAAAATCTTTTCATTTTGATCTACTCTCTAAGCCAAGTGTTTCACAAAAAGCTTAGTATTTTCTCCATTCATCCCCCCCTCATCCATATTAACTCTAACTCTACTACATAAATCCCCTATATCACCTTTCCCCTACTAATATTAACACCATGGTGTATAAACCCCAAATTTTGTATAAATATCCCTCCCCTTGGCATTATAGCCATATGTTCTCTAAAAAAGGAATCAAAATGACATCTGGTCACTTTGATGAACCTATACCTCATCTCTCCCCCTTGCTTCAAGTCATTCCACTCATTAAACCATCATTTGCAAAGAAAAACCCAAAAAACCCACTTCTGCCGCTTAACCAAAGTTGGCGCATGCATTTGATTTCTTCGAAATACATTGAAAAACCTTATAAAAAACCCATATCCGAAGGCTTCCGCCGGGCGCTGCTTCCTAAAACAAATATTAAATAAATACCCTCCCGCATCCATATCCAGCGATCATATCGCCCTCCCGTCAACCGTCGGATCGGACCCAAGTGATCCGACGGTCCTCATTAATATCGGAGTGGCCCCCACGACAGAGATTTAGCGCCCGAGAAAATGACGTTGCGTTACGTCAGTGCTTGGCCACGCGTCACCCGATCAGGGCTCTCGGAGCGGCCTCTGACAAAATCAGGGCCGTATTATAACCGCCCCGAGAAACCGTAACCGCTGGCGCTTAGCCGTAACCGCGGGCACCTACCGCCCAGTTTGCTGGTCCCACGTCCTGCCCACGTCATTGCCGCCCTACCATCGCATCAACACTTTTGTCCGCATTTGTGCCAACGTGCCTGCCACCGCATCACCCCGTGGACCAATAGTAGCTCGCCACCTCACCCGATGACATCATGCTGACGTCATCCGAGCTTGACCCCACCCTATGACGTCATGCTGACGTCATCAGAGAAAAGGCGCCAAATTGCCAAAAAATCCATATTATGGCCAAAAATTGCATTTTTCATACTTTCTGCTTATTCGCTACTGCTTCTTCTGCATGGTGTTTGACGTTCAAAACTGCGCCACCCCGCTGGAATCGACCTGAAGACCTCCAGAGCACCAATTCCACCCACATTCACGACCACTGCTCGCTGTTTGCCAGGTATTTCTCGTCGTTCATCCTCCATACGCCTAAATTGACTGTAAAATTACTCGAAGGGCCTAAACAACACTAAACTCACAATCTCACCGGCAAAATCCCTCTATAAAGCCTCTATTTCCAATTACAAGCTCGAAAACCACTAGCTGAGCCTTAATTTCCCGAGTTCTTATCAAAAAACTGTAAATTGCTCGCGCAATCGTGAGACAGCTGGTTATCACATTAAAAAACCTGCTACAAAGGACAGAGGGAGACCAGACATTTGGCCTTATTCATAAATCAAACAGTATTTCAAACGCTGTGTGCCCATTTCACCCTCTGGTCCCTGAAATTCACAATTTCATTGCAAGAAATCACCTCTGTACTGTTCTGCCTACTTTGGCCAGCTCACCAGCAAGACAGAAACTTAATAGACTATGGAGATTCCAATTGCACTGAACATCAAACCTCTCAATGCCCCTCATAGGGAGTTGGAATGGAAAGCCCTGGGAGATATGGATTATCAAATGTTAGACTGGTTTCCATTAGGCTCCAAATACAATATTCAGATGCTAAATGAGTTGAAAGCCAGCACCTTAGTGGAGCTGATATCCTAGGGATTTGGGATTCAAACTTGCCCATCTACAACCTCCCCGGGTAAATTCTATGCCAGAGTTGATCTACAGATGCCAGGAGTGCTATGATCCAGGCCAAAGAGCTGTCCTCAGCCCTACAGGCTCAATTCTGTTCCATATCACCCCAGAGAGCATAAATGAGATGCTGCATTTCCACACAGCAAAACCATTGACCCCCCTCCACATGCAGAACTTGATAAAGAAGGGGAATAAGTTGTCAAATGACCAAGTCATCAAAATCAACCAGCTGTACAATCAGGCTCTGAAGCCATCAGAACTTCTCCTATTGGATATCATTACTTGAATGAATTGGGCAGAATGCTAGTGGATTTGATCAGCTATGTCCTAGGGTTCAAGGGAATGGAGGATGTGGATGAAATCATAATGGCAATGTTGTCTATATTCTCTCCTGGAAAGCCTCCAGCTGTACATTATGATTATGCCACATATATTGCAGATAGGATCCATGACCAGCTGATGGATCTACAGAGGGAAAGACTGTTCAGATATACTTCATTCATTTACCATCTATTCTTGTTTAATCAACCAGGCAGCTTCTCCATTCCCCTGAAACAAGTTAATGCCCAGGGGAATCCAAGATCAGTTGTGTTTTGGACCTCTCTCTTTCACTGCACCTCTGTGTCACCATACACATACTGTGAGTTTATAGACTTATTCATACATCCAACTATGACATTATTGTACGGTGTTCCTCCTCCAAGATTGACTGATGACATGAGGAGAATTCTCCATCTGAACAAAACCTACAGCATTGGTAATTGGTACCTTTACCAAAACCACACAGTCATCAGAGTATATGGCTGTGAGTTGAAGCCTTTTAGGCTACCAAGGTATGTCCCCATGAGGCTTTTTGCCCTTGAATACTTCAGGCAATTTGGGAATGCCGACTACCTCCACTTCCAAAGCAAGAACAAGAAGGCATAGTTGAAGGTAAGGAGCCAGCTGGGCCCTTTCCTATACAACAAAAAAGAGGAGGGGTGGAAAGAGGCAAACAGTATCCTAGAGGCCCTCAAACTGCAAACTAGCTTTGAATGGATACCCTATGACCCCAATCACTTTGTTTCCCTCAGGAGGATAAGATACAAATTGGGTACCTATTCTCACATAAGGCAGCCTGAGATTGAGCAGTATGTGTTACACTAAAAAATGTCACCATGGCTATTTACAGTTGGTATGGCTCTATCAACAGTCATACTACCCTCTTAAGCAAGTCTTATGCCTCTGCTATCCATGTCAAACTCCAAGAAAGAGAGAAAGTCTTTATAAATGTGTTTATCTCTGGGTACGCAGGTTCTCTCAAACCTTGCCTGCGGGTACGCACCTATTGTTCATGAGGTCTACGTCCAAGGACGCTCTGTATGTAAAGGGACAGGTGCGTCCCCCTGTAAAGGTTAGAATGTGCAAGTTTCATCTTTAAAAACTTACTTGTGGTCATTTCTAGAGCATTCTAGAAGGTTGTTCGACGTGTATTGAGCGCCTCCAGATGGTTCATGCACCCCTACCAAAGAGGAACTTATCCCATCAATAAGGGAGTGATCCCATCCAAAGAGGGGACTATCCCATTGATGGTGGACCTGATTAACTTCCTCTTGAGCACTATAAATACAGGCATTGGGCCAAAAGGAGAGAGGTTGAAAGCTATACATTTCTAAGGGTAAATGCTGCAGGAATTAGGACTCCCATTTAGAAGCTTGTGAGGAGAGATTGCCATCTTTGCTTGTTCTATTTGGAAGTGGGTGAGCTTTGTCAAAGTAAAGGAAGACTCTTGTGGACCCTGGAAGGAGCTTGCACAACACCAAGGCTCAGGTTGTAATGGTTCCTTTTGATTACCTTTAATGCAAATTGGTCCATTCTTCTCAATAACTTGTTGTTTATGAGTTATTTCATGTACTCCTTGGTCTATATGTTGAATATGCTTTGTTTTATGTTATAATTAGGTGCTATTTAATTGTTTGACTATTGGTGATTGCAGGTTTTGGAGAAAAGGAGGAGCTCATCCAGATCAACAAAGCTTGGACTTCTACAACAGCGTTTGGACAAAGGTAAGAACAAAACACTTGATTTCTCATATAATAATGCATGTTTAGAGAAGGATAGTTCTAGTTTGTCTTGTTTGTCACTAGAGAGTCTTAGGCTCCTAGGGAGGTTGGTTGTGTCCGCACAATCAACTCTTTCCGCCTGACAAATTGGCGACTCCACTGGGGATCCATTGATGTCAAAGTCTTTTCCTTTGAATGAACTTTGCTCTGAGAAAATTGGTTTATTTTTCTGGTTTTTGGCTGTGTGAACTTGTATTTGGGTGGATTAGCTTAGGATTAAATTAGATTTAGTTTTTCTTGAGTTTTCCAGTAGGACGCACCCTCTGAGTATTGCACAGTGCGTCCCTGGATGCACTGTCGCTGTGTGCACAGAGCGGGCCCGCACCTGTTCTAACGGGTCGCCTGCGTCCCCTGCTAAAATTTGAGAAAATTCCATTTTTTGCATTTTTGCTCTTAGTTTTTGCTTTTTCTTAGTTTTTACTGCCCAGATCCATTAGTCTCTTGTCAAAGATCTTCACCTAAGCTTGTTTCATTAGCATTCCTGCTTTAAGCTTTCATCAATTGGGTGTTTTGAGTCTCTTTTTTGAGAAATTCTTGATTTGTTTTCCTTTGGTCATTACTTAGAGGTTTGTCTCAATCCTTTCAATCGTGTATGAGTGTTAATCGCCTTTGAGTGTTTTTATTTTTGATCTTTGGAACTCTCACCCAATTTTCTCAATTTGCACTTGATTGGTTCTTAGATCACATTAGAATCGTCTTGTGTTTGAGAATTCTCTTGCATAGATCACATTTGCATAATTAGAATTCTCATTTTCAGAATATGAATGAAAACTGTGCATAGATTACATTTGCATACTTTTTGAGTGAATTGTGCATAGATTACAATTGCATAGTTTACATTCTGGAAAATCAATCGTAGATTTAGATCAGTTTTCTTTGATTTGAATTTGCATAAATAAAAAAAATAAAAAATGGTTTGGAATTGATTTGCATTAGTTTTTCTTGATAAAATTAGTGCATTGGAGAATTTGTTATATTTTCTCTTAGTGATCAATTTTTTGCATTGTTGGAAGTGAATGGGAACTCTCTCCTTACTTTAGTTAGGATTCATCGAATTGAAAAGATTACATTATCATATTCGATTGCATTCAGTTGAGTCGGGTCATAACACCATTGGTTTCGTATCCATTTACCCATTTGAGTAATAACAGCCTTAATAACACAGCGCTTAATTAAAATTCATCTAGTAATTTTTACATTTCTAGGGCTCTGAAGCACCAACATAGCTTAGGCTAGTGTCTTGGAGTAGGTGAGTACTTAACTCTCCAAGACAGTAAAACCAAACAAGTAGCTGATCTTGTGATAGAATCAAATCCAATTGTTACATTTACACTCTAGGAAAGCTCCTCTTAAAGGAGAAGCACGAGCTCGTGTCCGAACCAGTGAGGGGATCCATCCTCCCTCGTTGGGAACGACGCCAGACAGTACGTATTACAAACGGTAAACCTCGGATTAACCATTGTCGAGGAGCCAGGGGTCACTTATCGGTAAACCTTGGATTACTGTCAAGGAGCCGGTAAGGGGATTGAGCTTGCTACTCTGCCCTTGCGTGCTGTCGGAGTTTAGACTGTTCCCCCAGGTGTACTTGTGGCCGTTGGTAACCTTAGTGACCATAATCTTTAGGATTCTACCCAAGGTGACGGTGGAGGGAAGATCCCACTGTACCTGGAGCAGACGTCGGTTATACTCACTTGGATTTTCTGGGGGGTTCACTTCACTCGAGACGGTTAAAGTGGAGGAACTTGGTCCAGTCTATTCATTAAGCAGGTTGCCGGGGTAACTGTTCCACCCACCACTTCTGTACTGAATTCGGCGATGTTGGGCTTCATCACCAACTAGTGTTTTCGGTCCGGAAGGCTACTGTTTGTGTATGGTTTGACTCCTAGATTTGATAGCGCGTGTTAATTTGTTTGTTTTTACTTTTAGAGACCATAGGTGTGAATTGTGAATTTTAATTGCTAGGTGTGAATTGTGAATTGTTAATTTTAGTTTTAAAAAATTGTTAATAAAATTCACTGAAGTTGAACATAATGGCAAATGTTCCGGAATTTACCAACCTAGGAACCCCTCCTAATGAGAATCCTAGTACTTTTCCTTACTTTGGAAATGTTGGTCCTCCTTATATGGCTACTTTGTCATTACCTGGATTTACAATAGGATTACCGATATGGTTATTTTCAACTTCGTTGGCCCAAAGTACTCCAATTGTTCCATCTCAACCAGATGCTTCACTTCAACTGAGTTCACCATCTCAACATCACCAACCTTCTGTTGACCCTTTACCTTCTTCGCCTAATTTTTCTTCCTCCATTTCTTCCTCTTCGCCTGGTAAAAGCCTTGATGCTAGTAACAAGGAGGCTAAGAAGAAGAAGAAAGGGAAGAAGAAGAAGAAGAAGAAGAAGCAAGATA
Source organism: Pinus tabuliformis (assembly GCA_031772625.1). Taxonomy (NCBI): domain Eukaryota; kingdom Viridiplantae; phylum Streptophyta; class Pinopsida; order Pinales; family Pinaceae; genus Pinus; species Pinus tabuliformis. The sequence goes on along the minus strand of CM062818.1, from coordinate 1,616,388,005 downwards.
AGAAAGAAGTCAACCAACCAACCATGGCTGTAAGTGTTAGTTGTGTTGAGGAAAATTCCGACATGCACCGTAAACCCAAATACCCTTGCAGGCTTTGTAAGGGTGACCACTTCCTTGTCAATTGTCCTGGTATTCCAAAGGTCTTGGAAGTTTGGTCAGAAAAATCTCATCAACTTTCTATTGATCCATCAACCAGTGATAGTCAGGTTCCTGGGAAAAAGGGTAATGTTAGGTTTCCTTGTAAGTTATGCAAAGGGAGTCATCAAACTCACATTTGCCCTCACATGGATGAAGCCTCAACATTGTTGGAAAACCTTACTGTTCCACAGCAAGAATTTCCAACTGGTTACCGTAAACTTTCTCCCAACCTACCGTCAACTGACGGAGTGATTGATCTAACTTCAGGTACAGTCAATCACACTCTTCCATTGGAGAGTGAAACTCATGTCACTCAGGTTGATGATCAATTAGTTGATCAAGTGGTCGATTCAATTTCACATTCAATCGATCCCACTTTCCCTTTAGAAAGTGAACTTCATACCGCTCAGGTTCTTCTTGTTACATCAGATTCTTCTATGCCGGGGGGTATTTCACCTGTTCATACAGAACCCCCTCCAAGCACTGAGGTCTTTTCCTTTGATTGGAATAGACTGACAGAACCTCGTCTTCCTTCCTCCATCCCTTTCCAAATCATTGTCAAGGCTGGTGGTAGGGACATACATCGTACACAGGTAGATGAAGGTGCTTCTGTTAGTATTCTATCCTCAACTGTTTGGAAAGCTTTGGGTTCCCCTCAGGTTGCGCCTATTACGCAGAATCTGAAAGCTTTTAACAAAACCATTAGTGAACCTTTAGGGATCCTTCCTAAGTTTTCTATTACCTTGGAAGGTAAAATTGTCTGTGTTGATCTTATGGTAGTTCGAGGTCCCTTGGATTTCAATTTACTCCTTGGGCGAGACTATGTTTATGCAATGAAAGCTGTCGTATCGACACTCTTTCGCGTGATGTCTTTCCCTCACAATGGCAGTATTGTGACTGTAGACCAGCTTTCGTTCCCTAGTCTTGTTTCAACTACCAATAATATGACACCCCAAAATGTTCCTGAGTCTAAAGTGGTATCCACCCCGCCACGGGTTAATTATGTGGCAACTGGTCCCATGTTTTCAGTTACCGATGTAAGTGAGCCTCTCAGTGTTTGCTCATCTTCTTTTGATTTAGATCTGGTAACTGACATGGAAAACTCTATGGGATTACTTAAACACGATGTTCTTATCCCTTTTGAGTCCCTTGACATGTGTTCCTTCCAAAGAAGTATTCTTCCTTCTGATGAAGACCTCTTGGAAGCCATGATCAAGGTGTGTCCATTGACATGTCTTTCTTCCAGTTGGAAGCCATGATTAGTGAGTCCGAGGAAAGTTCCTGTTACTGAGTCAACCTCGTTAAAAAATGAATCAGGTGCGAGGAAAGTTCCTTTTACTATGTCAACCTCGTTAAAAAATGAAACAGGCTAGTATGAGGATAGTTCTTTTACTGAGTCAACCTCATTAAAAAATGAATCAGCTAGATTTTATGATATGTAAGTAGATTGTAGCAAGTAGGGTTTGAGGATAGTTCCTGTTACCGAGTCAACCTCGTTAAAAAATGAATCAGGTATGAGGATAGTTCCTGCTACTGAGTCAACCTCGTTAAAAAATGAATCAGGTATGAGGATAGTTCTTTTCTTGTGTCAACCTCCTTAAAAATGAAACAACTCCCTTTTCAAGTTAGATATTGAAAGTAAACCTTCATTCCATCTATCTGGTTGAATGCAGTGAAGTCTGGGGGGCATGTACTTCGTTTTGCATCATTAAACTGGGGGCATGCGAACTTTTTGAGCATAGTTCCTTGTCTTGTGTCAAGCTCGTTTAAAAATGAAACAAGGGTAGGTTAAATAGGTAGATTATAGAGTGTAGTTTTGAGCATAGTTCCTTGTCTTGTGTCAAGCTCATTAAAAAATGAATCAAGGATTTTAGAGCATAGTTCCTTGTCTTGTGTCAAGCTCATTAAAAAATGAATCAAGGATTTTATGAGCATAGTTCCTTGTCTTGTGTCAAGCTCGTTAAAAAATGAATCAAGGTTTTTAGAGTAGAGTTTTTGTTAGGTAGATTGTAGAGTAGTTATGAGCATAGTTCCTTATCTTGTGTCAAGCTCGTTTAAAAAATGAAACAAGGGTTTTGAGGATAGTTCTTTTCCTGTGTCAACCTCACTAAAAAATGAAGTCTTTTCAAGATATTGAAAGAAAAGCTTCATTTCATCCAACTGGTTGAATGAAAGGAAGCTGGGGGGCATGCGCTCTAGAAGTTATGCTTAGGGGGCATCAAGCACAATTTTCTCTCTGTTTCAAGCTTGTGAAAAAATGAAACTACTTTGAAGCATAGTTTTTCTCTGTTTCAAGCTTTTGTAAAAATGAAACCTAGCTCGAGTCAATTTCGGTTATTTTCAAGACTCGTTAAAACTCATGAAAATCCCGAGATTATTTTGCTATCTTTCATTCTCGTAAAACAAATGAAAATGCCGAGTTCTTTCCGCCTTTTCCTGCTCATAAATTAAATTGAAAGACGGCCATATGAGTACATTTTTATCATTTTTTCGAACTCGTTAAAACTTACGAAAATGTGAAACCTTGGAGTTCTCTTTTAAGCCCTTTTCAGACTCTCAAAATATGAAAAAATCGCCGAGTTTTTTCTTTCTAAGCTCGTTAAAACGGAACTAAAAAGACGGTCCCCTTATAGCCCTTTTCTGACCGTAAAAACAGGAAAAGATTGTCGGGTTTTTGTCGTTTCAAACTCGATATTGGAAATAAAACGACGTGTCCTTGATCGCTTTTTACTTTTCAGGTCAGTGGCACTAATCATGAAAGTACTCCTTGGTCGCAAGATCAAGCGGTTCCCCCAGGTATTATTTTATACTTTTTCGGGCTTGAGGGACACAAATCTACGAAAAAGTTCAACTTGGAGTCTTCTTAAGTTTTTCAGACTCTCTAAAATTGAAAAACACCAAGTTTCTCCTATACTGGGCTCATTAAACATTTCACAGTAAAGGACCTGTTCAATTACAAACAGGAACGAACCACTCCTTCCTAGGGTTCGAATCAAAACTAGGTTGGACTCATCCGAAGGATGAGCTTATAATCAAGCATATGTTATCCTCCTCAAGCTTGTTAAAAATAAAGAGGTACTTGCCAGAAATGGTGGGGGAAAAGAGATAAGAATGAGCCTATTTGTTACCTTTTGTCTCAGAAGAAGCTTTACTACCACTCTTGAACACGACACTTTTCATTCACCTGGGTTGGGAAATTCTTTACCTCACAGTTGATCAAACCACTTTGAAAGTCTTCAGCCGGGTTCCGGGGATTAACTTTGAGTTATTTAGCACCAAACCATCTATCGTGTCGTTATGTGTTCAAGAGGTCTGCAAAAAAAACTTTCATCTGCAAAATACTTGTCATCCATTTGACCATCCCTAAGTCAGTCCTTACAGCAACATTTCTTCAACTTGAACAATGATTTCGTGTTGCAGGCTTGCCTGCAACGAGTCGCTTTCTATCGACATCAACACATTATCTAGAGAGATGACTTAGAAATCGTCAGTACCTTGAAGTATGCATGCATCAATGGCAGGTTTCTTGCCTTTGACGTCAGTTTACATCATTGACTTTCGATCAAAGGATTCCATGAAATGTTCGACATCAACTCATTCATTCACATCTCATGGATTGTACTGGGTACTTTGAGAACCATTGACATTACTGGTGGTCTCTCTCACGCTTGTTAACAGTTTACATCATCGACTGGTAATCAAGTGGTTTCTACCATGTTCGACATCAACTCATTTATTCGCATGGCTAGAATCGTACCAATTTGAGAAGTAGAAATGAAGACCCTGGATCTAGTCTCCACCATCCAGGCTGCGAGGAGTTTTGTATTCATTATCTAAGTAGACTAATCATAAACAGATGGCTGCGCCCATACTGTGTCTACAAAAGTCTATGGTTATGATGTACTGCAAGATCATTCCTGTATCAGAGTAGTTAGTCTGTTAGTTAAAGTTTTAATCTGAGTATGGGAATGCCTACCTCAGTGATGATATAATCTTATACATGTATTTTGTGTTGAAAATTGCAGGTTCTGACCAGGCTCTCCACGAGATAATCCTCGAAATGATAAAGCGCTTCACCCTTCCTAGATAATACAAAACCCTAATCTATTCCAGGCTTCGCACTTTAGGGGGCAATCTGTTACACTAAAAAATGTCACCATGGCTATTTACAGTTGGTATGGCTCTATCAACAGTCATACTACCCTCTTAAGCAAGTCTTATGCCTCTGCTATCCATGTCAAACTCCAAGAAAGAGAGAAAGTCTTTATAAATGTGTTTATCTCTGGGTACGCAGGTTCTCTCAAACCTTGCCTGCGGGTACGCACCTATTGTTCATGAGGTCTGCATCCAAGGACACTCTGTATGTAAAGGGACAGGTGCGTCCCCCTGTAAAGGTTAGAATGCGCAAGTTTCATCTTTAAAAACTTACTTGTGGTCATTTCTAGAGCATTCTAGAAGGTTGTTCGACGTGTATTGAGCGCCTCCAGATGGTTCATGCACCCCTACCAAAGAGGAACTTATCCCATCAATAAGGGAGTGATCCCATCCAAAGAGGGGACTATCCCATTGATGGTGGACCTGATTAACTTCCTCTTGAGCACTATAAATATAGGCATTGGGCCAAAAGGAGAGAGGTTGAAAGCTATACATTTCTAAGGGTAAATGCTGCAGGAATTAGGACTCCCATTTATAAGCTTGTGAGGAGAGATTGCCATCTTTGCTTGTTCTATTTGGAAGTGGGTGAGCTTTGTCAAAGTAAAGGAAGACTCTTGTGGACCCTGGAAGGAGCTTGCACAACACCAAGGCTCAGGTTGTAATGGTTCCTTTTGATTACCTTTAATGCAAATTGGTCCATTCTTCTCAATAACTTGTTGTTTATGAGTTATTTCATGTACTCCTTGGTCTATATGTTGAATATGCTTTGTTTTATGTTATAATCAGGTGCTATTTAATTGTTTGACTGTTGGTGATTGCAGGTTTTGGAGAAAAGGAGGAGCTCATCCAGATCAACAAAGCTTAGACTTCTACAACAGCGTTTGGACAAAGGTAAGAACAAAACACTTGATTTCTCATATAATAATGCATGTTTAGAGAAGGATAGTTCTAGTTTTTCTTGTTTGTCACTAGAGAGTCTTAGGATCCTAGGGAGGTTGGTTGTGTCCGCACAATCAACTCTTTCCGCCTGACAGTATGCCAATGCATTAACCTGGGAAGAGGGCACCTTAGAAGAGGAAATCACTAGTGAAGAGCTGCTAGAAAGAGAGGCCAGAAATATTCAAAAGGAAACTGACTTAGAAACTTGTGGACAGGTCCCCCTCTCATACAAAAGACAACTTGGAGCAGCTTCTTCAGCTTCAACAACACATCAGCAAGCTGCTATGAATACTCCACAGACAACCAGCAAAGGCAAAGAAAAGAAGGTGGAACAACCACCTCCTATGACCGAGGAACAAATGGAAACACTAGTACAGCAACAAGAAGAAATGGAGCAGCAGGGAGAAGAACAGCAGCAACCGGAAGAACAAAGGCAGGAACATCCTGTCCAGCAAGAGCAAACAGTGGAAGCCCCTAAATCCACTGAACACACTGTGCCTCCAAGGAAAGAAACTTCAGCTGAGGCATCAATCCTCCAAACTCCACAAAAGGAGGATACAAGTAGGAAAAGGGACAGAGAGACCCCCATTACAACATCAGCATCTCGTGGGGAGAAAAGACAGAGAATTAATCCCTTCTCAGAAGAAGAAATGCCAATAGGACAGTCCTTGGGTATACCCAGCAGGGAAGCATCAGCAAGCTCCTTTCAACAGGAGCAGGATAGAGCAATAGGAGGAGAAGTCAGTTCCTCCAATCAGCAAAGGGAAGGTGGACCCAGCATTAAGCAGCAATTCATAGATATTAAGAGGAGAAATGAGCCCATCAAGATACAGCTATATAACCATCTGTTGAACATGGCTCCCACCAATCAACAAAGACTCATGTCTGCATATGATGTGCAGGAAGGCAAAATGATCATGAGTCATTTTATGCCAACAACAATGCAGCCCAAATCTGCCTCTGATTACTTAAGGACTAACCTGGAAGTCCTTGCCAAAGATATCCACCCAATGGATAAGATAGAACTGCATAAGCAAACGGGTGAGATGGTCTATGCTTCCTTGGAAGACCAAACATTGGACAACTACAGGCTACAAAATAGCCTCAACAATACAACCTCTCAGCTAGAGTTGGAGAGAGCATCATCCCAGGCAAAGGACAACAGAATAAGGTCCTTGGAGGACATCATCATAGAGATGGGACATGATCCCAAAGACATCAAGGGCATACAAGAGATCTTAAAATTGAGGGATGCAGACATGGCAGCCGTGAGGAGAAAGATCAAACTCCCAGCCACAATTCACCCTCAAACAGATGATGTTGCCCAGCAAAGACATGATCAACAGGCCACAACCTTGTTGATATCTCTGTATAAGCAGCTAATCCAAACTCAGGATCAGCTGGGAGAATCGGAGGCTGCAAAAACAGCACTACAGGCAGCCTTAAAACAGAGAGAAGAAGGGCAGACCTCTCAGGCTCCTCCTCAAATCATAAACCTTGAGGAAGTTGCCCCAGCTACTGTTCCTCCTCCCCAACAAACTGATCAAGCTGCACCACTTACTTCAGCACCTCCACCAACGGAACAGGCCCCTAGCTTGGACATGCAAAAGCTAAAAAATGAGATTCAAGCCCTGGAAGCTCAAATGGCAGAGCTAAATGAGACCAGGGATAAATTGGCCAAGGTAAATGACAGGTATGACAAATCCAAACAAGCTATGGCAGAGAAGGGCAGGGAGGTGAAAGCCCTCAAAGACAGGATAAAAGAGCTAGAAAATGAGCTCAAATTAGACAAAGTGACAGCAGAGCTCAAGGCAGTCCTTTGGGCCAATATTGGCCAGTCCATTACTAATCAATGGCAGTACATTGATACCATAGATGAACAATCAGCTCTCATTGCAAAGGCAAATAGGGAAATACACAGAGCTAGAGCAAGCCTTGGCAACATGCCTGATGCTGCCAACAGAATGATCAACATTTTGAATAACAGAACAAGCTCTCAACTGGCCACCATGGGAATTGCTCACAGGACTGAGACAATCTCAATGGTTAAAAGGGTCCTGACACTAAGAAACCTGGTCGAAACATTGGAAAGGAGAACCCAAGATATGCAGACTGAAATCAACAAGTTCATGGACAGGTTTCAGGTATTGCAAAACAGAGGCCTCCCCAGCATACTAAGCAGTGTGGGAAGACTACTTACCCTTGACAATTATACTAAAAGGGTCAATGCCTATGCTGCAGGACAAATTGCAGGACAGCCCAGCACTTCAGCAGAATCAGGGCCAGCATCAGGGCAAACTTTATATAATAGGGTGGACAACCTATTTTTTATCATGAACGAGATCAATCATCTGTTTGATGTGCCTCCAAATTTTTATAAATATACAGAAGCAGATGAAACCATAGAGGCAATTGTCAAGCACCAATTGCCCACACAGGAAGTCTGGAACAAATTGACACAAATGATATTATCAAGCCAGAACCTGTAAATGTTAATTTTTGTCCAATTTATAAGTGATCATACACAGGCAGAATTTTGATAGATAAGCATACAGAGGAAAGATGAAAGGCTGAGCCAACTTAGCAGAGCCATTCGGTCACCACAGCAGCAAGCACAGTCACAGGTGGCAGGGCCGAGAAGATACAGTGCAGAAAAAAGTAAAGACGCATTTTCCAGCATCAAAGCAAAGCGGTTCAACTGACTCAATGACCTCCAAAGGTCAAATTATCCTCTGACAGACTTAAAGAGCATTTATGCTTCTTTCAAAGCTGTAATAAATTCTTTTCTACTTTCTGTACGAAGTTATGAAGATATTTTCTCTCTCAGATGACTCAATGCCTGAGATATTTTGTATACACACTTCTATAAATTCCCCTTCGCATGAGTTTGCAAGGGTTGTTGTTGATTTTTCCTGAAGAGGTTCTTACGCTGTAATCCTTTCAGAAGTTTAATAAAGAAAGTGATGGAATTTCTCGGATTTCTGAGGTGTTGAATGCGTTCTGGTGTCTGTTGAAAACTGCTGGATTCCTGTGTATCACACAATACAATAAGTCTCTGTAACTCTCTCTGTTATGTAATTTTGATTTGTTAAAATCCATATATGTTTTCTAACTTTGAATATTTAGCAACAAGGAAAAAGGATAACTTTCAGGATTTATTCAATGAATACCCTGAGTTCAATCTGTGTTGTTAATGAATGTTTTCTTCAGCTGTAATCTTGATAAGTGTAATTCTTAATTGCTGCACTTTCAGAATACATCTTTCACAGTGACCTTTGTCACAGGAATTCAAGTTTGCTCCTGTGCAGCGTGTTTCACTATCACCTCACCAGCTTAATAGAAAATTATTAATTGCTTTCTGTTGGCTGACATGCATCACCATTCAAGTTAAATTTGTTTGTCTGAGATACACAATTGGCCCTGCAGTTTGAGCACCACCAATCCTGCATATCAAAGCATTTCACAACTCCAGACTCCATTGCCCAATGATACTTTACTCTCTAAACACTACATCTTAAGACCTGAAAGAAATCCTTCAACCAAAACATAAACCAAAACCTGAGCATAATAGCTAGCCTAAAACACCATCACAACAGAGACAAATCATAAAGAGAGAGCCCTCTCTGATTACAGTTTGGCTAGAAACTGTAATCCAAAGATTGGTTAGTGGTTACCCCGGCCGTATTCCCTTGGGAGTCATAGGGAACAACCTGGGTGTTAACATAATTGGCGACTTCGCTGGGGACTGCTTGAGATTTTTCAATTACCATATATTTTCATAGCTACTATCAAGCCTGAAATCAGCCAAGAGGCCTTTAATCTGTTTCTGTATCACATTAACAGCTTTAGGGAGGAGCTTGTTTAGGGAATCTTCATCTTAGCTCTGAGAATATATAGCCATTCCAAAATCTTCATCCAGTCCTTTCAGATATAAAAATTTCCTACAAAATCCCAAAAAACAGTTAGAAGCTGGCTCCCAAGAAAAATCCACGGCACACTAGGGCAAATCCTGATCCTAATCCACCCATCATTGTTGATAATCCAAATACCATCCCAAGAAACATTAGGAGGCAGCAAAAGCAGGAGCAGCCTGCTGACTTAACCTCAAATTCAGATCATCCTAACCTTATCTCTACCCCATGCAAGGTCCTTTTCCGGTCTACCCCTAGTTCCCCTAGTTCACCATCCACATCTCAAAGTCCTCCTCTCACATCTTCTTCCACTGCACATATCCCCTTAACCAACACTCTAGGTTCACCCCTACTTGTTACCCCTGTGATACCTACTGTTCCTATTATCCCAGCTGCCCCTGTTAATCCTCTAAATCCTGTAAATATGGCTAACAGATATGCACCCTTGCAGATACCAGCTAATGCTGCAGCTCTACCCCAAGATTACCAAACCAAAATTTCATATTTTGACTCCAATGGCCCTCTGACAGCTGCCTAGCATGCCAAGAGGATGCAAGACCATTTTGAGACCTATGAAATAGATGATGACAGTGTCAAAATGAGGATGTTTGTTCAAAGCCTAACTGGGGATGTAAGAACTTGGTTTAGATCCCTGAATGCAAACTCCATTACAACTCCTGCTGAACTGTATCAAGCCTTTACTAGTAGATGGGAGAAGAAGAAAGATCCTCTGCACATACTTGGGGAATATGACACTATCAAAAGAGGTCCCCAAGAGACTGTTTTGGAGTATTGTGCAAGATTTAACAATGTATATAACTCAATTCCACAAAATTTAAGGCCTCCTCCTGATTTAGCCTTGTACAAATTCCCTGATGGTTTTGACCCTGATATGGCCTATCAGTTGAAGGAAAGAGACTGTCAATCCCTTGAAGAGGCCCAAAGGGTTGCTGTCACAGTGGAAGCCAACCTAATTGCCAAAAGAAACAGGGAAAGGTTGGAAAAGAGGACTGTTTTCAAAGAGGAACCCTCTGCCTTTGATCAGAAGCTGGATGCAATACTCAATGGAATGAAAAGATTAGGGGATAGAGTGGAATCGGTTGAGAGAAAATCATCATGGGAAGCACCGCAAAACAACCCTCCTAGGAATCCAAATTTTAGGAGAACTCAAAACCCAGGCATTGGCAAAACCAGTGCTGATCAAGACATAAGACCCCCTTTCCAAGAAAATTATGCAGAAACTTCCACATCAGCGGAGCCCAATGAAGATCCTGAGATTAATTTAATGGGTCTAGATGGTGAAAGTCAAGTTTTCTTAACACGAGAAGATCATGAGGATGATGAAATCAAACTGTTCCAAACTAAATCAGGTGAATCCTTTGACTTCAAACAAGGCTATGACACTGCTGTTTATGAAGTCCATAAACAATACAAGCTGAGGAGCAGAACTGTGAATGTTAACCAGCCTGAAAAGAAAAAGGATAATCAGCAGCCTGAAAGAGTTACAGTCACAGAACCTAATGATAAAATGAATTCACATACAGAAGAAGTAATTGTTGAGGAGATCACTGAACCACTGTCCTTAAGACAGCAGCCTATGGTCACTCCCCCTGCTCATCCTCATTCAACTCTTTCTCCTCAAGAGATGAGTAAAAAAGATAAGTCCCAAAGTCAAGATAATAATCAAGAAGGAGATTTAATGAACAAGGAAAGGACTGTCACCCAAAACCCCAAGGCCCAATCTGAAAAACCCTTTGACTTAGCAACCGAAATTGGCAAAATAAAGATAGCTATTCCTCTCTTGGAACTAGCCAAGCATGACATCTACAAACTACAGATCAAAAGGTCCCTTCAACTCACTAGCAACAAAGACGATGTCAATGTGCTGGATGACACCCCAGAACTCCTGTTTGGCCCAGAAGTGGATGGAAAAACAGTAGTCACAGGGGTACTGCCTTTCTATGTCAGTTTACATATTCATGATAAAATATTACATAATGCAATGTTTGACTCAGGTGCCTCTCACAATCTCATGCCAAAAGCAGTCATGGAGAGATTGAATTTAGACATAACAAGACCATATAAGGATCTGTTTTCCTTTGACTCCAGCCAAGTCAAGTGTTTAGGTCTCATAAAAGACTTATGTGTGTCTCTGGTTCAATACCCAAACAAGACCATCCTAATGGATGTGGTAGTTGCTGATATCCCACCTAAGTATGGGATGTTGTTATCAAGATCATGGGGAGCTAAACTCCAAGGTTCCCTACAATTAGACATGTCATATGCCACCATCTCTATTTTTGGGCAACCAAAAAGACTGTACAGAGAAACACTTATGAAATACATGGTCAGCAGTGAAGAAAAGCCTCAAAACTTTCCTATATATGCTGTCCATTCAGACATAGACTCATACATTCTCTTCAATGACACCACAATGCCCTCAAAAGATGAGGATGAAACCAAGATATTCATACAAGAGAAAGACTCAAGGGAAAGTTTCACCACCCATGAAACAACAGTCAAGCAAACACTAGATACTACTGCTGTCCTAAATCTCAAGCATGCCCAATCAAATGATGAAATTGTCCTAGAAGACAAGCTAGATGGAAAACCACAACTTCTACTCACATTGCCAGCCCATGAACAGGTCATCAAATCTCCTTCCCAACAGAATATTCTATGGTTCCTTGAATTTGATGGCTCAGTCAACAAATTAGGGGCTGGAGCTGGAGTTTGGGTACACAATAAAGAAAATAGCTATGCAGAAGGCAGAGCCTATAGATTGAATTTCAGATGCACTAATAACATGGCAGAATATGAAGCTCTTTTACTAGGACTCAAGTTGGTAAAGTTCTTGCAAGCTGCCAGGGTTTCAATCATGGGTGATTCAGATTTGGTTATCCAACAAGTGAAGGGAAACTTTGTCACCAATGACAAAAGACTAAGGACTTATAGGTCTGTTGTTGCTGAGGTACTAAACTTTTTTTCTGAATTCCAAATTACTAAAATTCCTAGAACCCACAACCTACATGCTCATAGTTTAGCCACCTTTGCAAGTACCTGCAACTTGCCCTTTGAGCCCCACCATTGTTTTACAGCTGAGGTAAAACACAGACCCTCCATTCCAAACAATATCAATGATTGGCAAGTATTTGAGGATGACAAGAAAATAAATCATTTTTTAACTATGCAGCAAGAATTTGCAGGACTAAATATTGATACTGAGACAGCAAGTCAATCACAAATACTTGAGACAGCAAGTCAATCACAAATACTTGAGACAGCAAGTCAATCACAAATACTTGTTGGAGCAAGTCCATCAAAAATACAGTTTCAACAGATTGCTCACCCAATATCACCTAGAACTGCAAAACTAATGCTGAGTCCAACCATTTTCAACAAGGAAAACATTCAACAAATTCAACAAATTAACTATGAAGAGGTGGCCAATGCTGAAACTGAAATCATTGAGCTGAAAGACAATTTTCTACCAACGGGCCTAACTCCGCTAGAAGACATCTTTGACTCAAATGACATTCTTAGAAAACCAAAAATGCAGCCCTTAAATGCAGCCATTGAAGAGTGCAACATAGGTACAAGTGAGAAGCCCAAGATAATTAAATTATCTGCTTCCTTACCTCCTGATCAAAAGCCCAAATACATTGACCTCTTCAAAGAGTTCCAGGATGTTTTTGCATGGAGCTATGAGGACCTAAAGTCCTATGACACCTCTGTAATCCAGCACACTATCCCTCTCAAACCTGATCAAAAGCCCTTTAAACAAAAACTGAGGAGAATCAATCGTATGCTTCTCCCAGCAATGGAACAAGAGGTACAAAAAATGTTCAAGGCAGGCATCATAGCACCAATCAGATTCTCGGAATGGATCTCCAACCTAGTCCCTACTAGAAAGAAGACTGGTGAAATTAGGCTGTGTGTGGATTTGAGGAATCTGAACCAAGTGTCCCTCAAAGACAATTACCCCTTACCCAAGATGGATCACATTTTGCAGAGAGTAGTGGGGGCTTCCAGAATTTCTCTACTTGATGGATTCTCAGGTTTCAACCAGATCTTAGTTCACCCTGATGATCAGGACAAAACAACATTTACAACCCCATGGGGAACTTTCAAATATGTAAAGATGCCTTTTGGATTGAAAAACGCAGGGGCAACTTTTCAAAGAGCAATGGATATTGCCTTTGCCAAAGAGATTCATGACTTTTTAGTCATTTACCTGGATGACCTTACACCTTTCTCAAAATCAGACCAAGAACATATAAAACATTTGAGACAGATCTTCCTTAAATGCAGAAAATATGGAATTTCCTTAAATCCCAAGAAATCCCTGTTTGGTTTAGAGGAAGGTAAGCTGTTGGGCCACATCATTTCTAAAGATGGCATAAGAATTGACCCAGATAGGATACAGGCTATCCTACAAATGCCCCACCCACGGAATGTCAAAGAGTTGCAAGGATTCTTGGGAAAAATCAATTTCTTGAGAAGGTTTATCCCAAACCTAGCAGAACTAATCAGATTATTAAATAACATGTTAAAAAAGGATTCAAAAGTAAAATGGACTGTTGAAGCCAATCAAGCCTTTGAAGGTATAAAATTGGCCCTTACCCAAACCCCAGTCTTGACCAATCCTCAGTTTGACAGAGAATTTATCATTTTCTCTTTTGCCTCCCAGCATACTATTGCTGCTGTCCTATTACAAAAAGATGACCAAGGTAATGAGAAGCCAATTGCTTTCTTTAGCAAAGCTCTTAGAGATGCACCTTTAAAGTATCAAATCATGGAAAAGCAAGCTTATGCTTTAGTCAAAGCAATTAAAGACTTTAGGATTTATATCCTTTATTCCCATGTTATAGCATATGTGCCAAGTCCTATTGTCAAAGACATTCTCACCCAAGAAAATTTAGAGGGCAGAAGAGGAAAATGGATTGCCAACATCTTGGAATTTGACATTGAGATAAAACCTACAAAACTAATAAAAGGCCAAGGCTTGGCTAAATTAATGACAGAAACAAATTTTCAAGCCTTAGACATTAACCAGCTGGACAGTGAACCGGAGCTGGCGACTCCAAAGATCAATGTAGCCTTTGAACAATCCCCCTGGTATTCAGATATCTGTTATGTGTTACAAAACCTGTGTGCTCCCCCAGGACTGTCCAGAACTAAGTGTAGATTCTTAAAAATGAAAACCTCAAGATTTTGTGTGATGGATGGCAATCTGCTTTGGAAAAACCATGAAGGTATATTGCTGCACTGTTTAATTGAAAATGAAGCTGACAATATCATAAAAGAATTTCATGCAGGTGACTGTGGTGGACACTTGTACTGGAAGTCCACTGTGGACAAGATACTAAGGGCTGGATATTACTGGCCCACCATGTTCTCTGATGTCAAGAAATTCATCACCTCATGTCATAAATGTCAAGTGTTTGAGGGAAAGAGACAGTTGTTGCCACTTCCTTTAAGGCCTATTGCAACAGAGAGACCTTTTCAACAATGGGGATTGGACTTCATTGGGGAAATTCATCCCTCATCTTCAGGCTAACACAGATGGATTTTAACAGCAACAGACTACTTCACTAAGTGGATTGAAGCTGCCCCATGCAGACAAGCAAATGATTCAATAATTATTCAGTTCCTGGAGAACAACATATTGGCTAGATTTGGCTGTCCTGACAAAATAATAACAGACAATGCTGCTGCTTTCAGATCTAAGAAAATGGTGAACTTCTGCCATAAATTTCACATCACTCTGGGCCATTCCACTGCCTTTTATCCCCAAGGAAATGGCCTTGCTGAATCATCAAACAAAAGTCTGGTAAACATCATAAAGAAAGTACTTGAAGAGAACAAAAAGAATTGGCATAAGAAGCTGGTGAATGCCCTATGGGCAGATAGACTAACAACCAAAAGATCAATTGGGACCAGCCCATATGAGTTGGTTTATGGACTAGAAGCCAAATTCCCCTCATCACTAGGAGTGCCTGTTATGAAGCTTCTTCAAGAAAGCCAAGCTGAACCAAATGATATGCAAAGAAGAATCAATCAAATCATATGTCTGCAGCAAACTAGAGACCAAGTTTTCAGCAGAGTTCAAGTTCTACAAGAGAAATTAAAGAAGGCCTTTGATAGAAGAACTAAGGCAGAAGATTTCAGTATGGGAGACAAAGTCCTCAAGTGGGATGCAAGAAGAGAAGACAAAGGAAAACATGGAAAATTTGACTCCCTTTGGAGAGGACCATTTGCTATCCAAGCAGTACAAGGTAACAACACTTACTTCCTAAAAAGTCTCAATGAAACTGACTTGGATGAAGGTCCTGTCAATGGCAGGATGCTGAAGCATTATTTTGAGTATTACCCATGAGAACAGTCTAAGGTTCCCTTGTATATATGCAGATGTATATATTATCTTCTGTTTAGATTGTAAAAATGCAGTTTTTTCAAGTTTATTAATTGCCAGCAAAAGGTAAATAGAATCAGAGGTCTACCAAGAGGAGAAGCACACAATTTTGGCAATTCAAAGCAGCAAACTTCAAGATTGGCAAGAGCAGTCAAGGAGCAAGGCAATCTGACCCGCTATTCTTGGTCTTTCAAATGAAACACCATCCCCATGTGGAGCCACTGTTAGCTACCTATACCAATAGGTTTCATATTTCATGATTGGCTATGAAAAGGTCCAAATATGCTCTGCTTTGATGATTCAAAGATCACATATTTCCAAGAGAACCCAAGCTGTGCTTATGGCTTAGTAAGGACTTAAATTTTGATGGATGGTCCAACAGTCTAATCTGGATCATGTCATGTTTTAATTTTTTAGTTGTAGAATAGAGAAAGGAGTCTGTCCAAACTGTTTAATCTTGGCAGACAAGTAGTTCAGGTAGAGAAGAAAAGGCTCCCAACAGCTTAATCTGGGACCTTGGAAGAAATAAGGGTAGAAGTAGATAGAAAAACAAAAGAAAATCCAAAGAAAGGAAAAGGCAAGTAAGGGTCTGCAAGTCCAAGTGCACCCTCCAAGAAGAAATAAAAAATGCTAGGCAAATAGATGGGTAAGTAGTTGGGGTTGCAGAAAGGTTATCTTTACCATTGCAGGTGTGTTAACTTTGTTTACCAAGGCAAAGTCAATCAATTAAGAAGGTATTCTTCTTCATCAAGTTGCAGCAAGCATGAAGCATGTCTAACCTCCCTTCTTCCCCTTTTCATGTCATTTACTAACATTCCCTTCTGAGTTGAGATTCATGAAACTAATTGTGGTATTATGATTGATTTCTTATCTTTAGAAGCCACATTTCTTGTGTAAAAATCTTTTCATTTTGATCTACTCTCTAAGCCAAGTGTTTCACAAAAAGATTAGTATTTTCTCCATTCATCCCCCCCTCATCCATATTAACTCTAACTCTACTACATAAATCCCCTATATCACCTTTCCCCTACTAATATTAAAACCATGGTGTATAAACCCCAAATTTTGTATAAATATCCCTCCCCTTGGCATTATAGCCATATGTTCTCTAAAAAAGGAATCAAAATGACATCTGGTCACTTTGATGAACCTATACCTCATCTCTCCCCCTTGCTTCAAGTCATTCCACTCATTAAACCATCATTTGCAAAGAAAAACCCAAAAAACCCACTTCTGCCGCTTAACCAAAGTTGGCGCATGCATTTGATTTCTTCGAAATACATTGAAAAACCTTATAAAAAACCCATATCCGAAGGCTTCCGCCGGGCGCTGCTTCCTAAAACAAATATTAAATAAATACCCGCCCGCATCCATATCCAGCGATCATATCACCCTCCCGTCAACCGTCGGATCGGACCCAAGTGATCCGACGGTCCTCATTAATATCGGAGCGGCCCCCACGACAGAGATTTAGCGCCCGAGAAAATGACGTTGCGTTACGTCAGTGCTTGGCCACGCGTCACCCGATCAGGGCTCTCGGAGCGGCCTCTGACAAAATCAGGGCCGTATTATAACCGCCCCGAGAAACCGTAACCGGTGGCGCTTAGCCGTAACCGCGGGCACCTACCGCCCGGCTTGCTGGTCCCACGTCCTGCCCACGTCATTGCCGCCCTGCCATCGCATCAACACTTTTGTCCGCATTTGTGCCAATGTGCCTGCCACCGCATCACCCCGTGGACCAATAGTAGCTCGCCACCTCACCCGATGACGTCATGCTGACGTCATCCGAGCTTGACCCCACCCTATGACGTCATGCTGACGTCATCAGAGAAAAGGCGCCAAATTGCCAAAAAGTCCATATTATGGCCAAAAATTGCATTTTTCATACTTTCTGCTTATTCGCTACTGCTTCTTCTGCATGGTGTTTGACGTTCAAAACTGCGCCACCCCACTGGAATTGACCTGAAGACCTCCAGAGCACCAATTCCACCCACATTCACGACCACTGCTCGCTGTTTGCCAGGTATTTCTCGTCGTTCATCCTCCATACGCCTAAATTGACTGTAAAATTACTCGAAGGGCCTAAACAACACTAAACTCACAATCTCACCGACAAAATCCCTCTGTAAAGCCTCTATTTCCAATTACAAGCTCGAAAACCACTAGCTGAGCCTTAATTTCCCGAGTTCTTATCAAAAAACTGTAAATTGCTCGCGCAATCGTGAGACAGCTGGTTAACACATTAAAAAACCTGCTACAAAGGACAGAGGGAGACCAGACATTTGGCCTTATTCATAAATCAAACAATATTTCAAGTGCTGTGTGCCCATTTCACCCTCTGGTCCCTGAAATTCACAATTTCATTGCAAGAAATCACCTCTGTACTGTTCTGCCTACTTTGGCCAGCTCACCAGCAAGACAGAAACTTAATAGACTATGGAGACTCAAATTGCACTGAACATCAAACCTCTCAATGCCCCTCATAGGGAGTTGGAATGGAAAGCCCTGGGAGATATGGATTATCAAATGTTAGACTGGTTTCCATTAGGCTCCAAATACAATATTCAGATGCTAAATGAGTTGAAAGCCCAGCACCTTAGTGGAGCTGATATCCTAGGGATTTGGGATTCAAACTTGCCCATCTACAACCTCCCCCGGGTAAATTCTATGCCAGAGTTGATCTACAGATGCCAGGAGTGCTATGATCCAGGCCAAAGAGCTGTCCTCAGCCCTACAGGCTCAATTCTGTTCCATATCACCCCAGAGAGCATAAATGAGATGCTGCATTTCCACACAGCAAAACCATTGACCCCCCTCCACATGCAGAACTTGATAAAGAAGGGGAATAAGTTGTCAAATGACCAAGTCATCAAAATCAACCAGCTGTTTGTACAATCAGGCTCTGAAGCCATCAGAACTTCTCCTATTGGATATCATTACTTGAATGAATTGGGCAGAATGCTAGTGGATTTGATCAGCTATGTCCTAGGGTTCAAGGGAATGGAGGATGTGGATGAAATCATAATGGCAATGCTGTCTATATTCTCTCCTGGAAAGCCTCCAGCTATACATTATGATTATGCCACATATATTGCAGATAGGATCCATGACCAACTGATGGATCTGCAGAGGGAAAGACTGTTCAGATATACTTCATTCATTTACCATCTATTCTTGTTTAATCAACCAGGCAGCTTCTCCATTCCCCTGAAACAAGTTAATGCCCAGGGGAATCCAAGATCAGTTGTGTTTTGGACCTCTCTCTTTCACTGCACCTCTGTGTCACCATACACATACTGTGAGTTTATAGACTTATTCATACATCCAGCTATGACATTATTGTACGGTGTTCCTCCTCCAAGATTGACTGATGACATGAGGAGAATTCTCCATCTGAACAAAACTTACAGCATTGGTAATTGGTACCTTTACCAAAACCACACAGTCATCAGAGTATATGGCTGTGAGTTGAAGCCTTTTAGGCTGCCAAGGTATGTCCCCATGAGGCTTTTTGCCCTTGAATACTTCAGGCAATTTGGGAATGCCGACTACCTCCACTTCCAAAGCAAGAACAAGAAGGCATAGTTGAAGGTAAGGAGCTAGCTGGGCCCTTTCCTATACAACAGAAAAGAGGAGGGGTGGAAAGAGGCAAACAGTATCCTAGAGGCCCTCAAACTGCAAACTAGCTTTGAATGGATACCCTATGACCCCAATCACTTTGTTTCCCTCAGGAGGATAAGATACAAATTGGGTACCTATTCTCACATAAGGCAGCCTGAGATTGAGCAGTATGCCAATGCATTAACCTAGGAAGAGGGCACCTTAGAAGAGGAAATCACTAGTGAAGAGCTGCTAGAAAGAGAGGCCAGAAATATTCAAAAGGAAACTGACTTAGAAACTTGTGGACAGGTCCCCCTCTCATACAAAAGACAACTTGGAGCAGCTTCTTCAGCTTCAACAACACATCAACAAGCTGCTATGAATACTCCACAGACAACCGGCAAAGGCAAAGAAAAGCAGGTGGAACAGCCACCTCCTATGACCGAGGAACAAATGGAAACACTAGTACAGCAACAAGAAGAAATGGAGCAGCAGGGAGAAGAACAGCAGCAACCGGAAGAACAAAGGTAGGAACAGCTTGTCCAGCAAGAGCAAACAGTGGAAGCCCCTAAATCCACTGAACACACTGTGCCTCCAAGGCAAGAAACTTCAGCTGAGGCATCAATCCTCCAAACTCCACAAAAGGAGGATACAAGCAGGAAAAGGGACAGAGAGACCCCCATTACAACATCAGCATCTCGTGGGGAGAAAAGACAGAGAATTAATCCCTTCTCAGAAGAAGAAATGCCAATAGGACAATCCTTGGGTATACCCAGCAGGGAAGCATCAGCAAGCTCCTTTCAACAGGAGCATGATAGAGCAATAGGAGGAGAAGTCAGTTCCTCCAATCAGCAAAGGGAAGGTGGACCCAGCATTAAGTAGCAATTCATAGATATTAAGAGGAGAAATGAGCCCATCAAGATACAGCTATATAACCATCTGCTGAACATGGCTCCCACCAATCAACAAAGACTCATGTCTGCATATGATGTGCAGGAAGGCAAAATGATCATGAGTCATTTTATGCCAACAACAATGTAGCCCAAATCTGCCTTTGATTACTTAAGGACTAACCTGGAAGTCCTTGCCAAAGATATCCACCCAATGGATAAGATAGAACTGCATAAGCAAACGGGTGAGATGGTCTATGCTTCCTTGGCAGACCAAACATTGGACAACTACAGGCTACAAAATAGCCTCAACAATACAGTCTCTCAGCTAGAGTTGGAGAGAGCATCATCCCAGGCAAAGGACAACAGAATAAGGTCCTTGGAGGACATCATCATAGAGATGGCACATGATCCCAAAGACATCAAGGGCATACAAGAGATCTTAAAATTGAGGGATGCAGACATGGCAGCCTTGAGGAGAAAGATCAAACTCCCAGCCACAATTCACCCTCAAACAGATGATGTTGCCCAGCAAAGACATGATCAACAGGCCACAACCTTGTTGATATCTCTGTATAAGCAGCTAATCCAAACTCAGGAACACCTGGGAGAATCGGAGGCTGCAAAAACAGCACTACAGGCAGCCTTAAAACAGAGAGAAGAAGGGCAGACCTCTCAGGCTCCTCCTCAAATCATAAACCTTGAGGAAGCTGCCCCAGCTACTGTTCCTCCTCCCCAACAAATTGATCAAGCTGCACCACTTACTTCAGCACCTCCACCAACGGAACAGGCCCCTAGCTTGGACATGCAAAAGCTAAAAAATGAGATTCAAGCCCTGGAAGCTCAAATGGCAGAGCTAAATGAGACCAGGGATAAATTGGCCAAGGTAAATGACAGGTATGACAAATCCAAACAAGCTGTGGCAGAGAAGGGCAGGGAGGTGAAAGCCCTCAAAGACAGGATAAAAGAGCTAGAAAATGAGCTCAAATTAGACAAAGTGACAGCAGAGCTCAAGGCAGTCCTTTGGGCCAATATTGGCCAGTCCATTACTAATCAATGGCAGTACATTGAGACCATAGATGAACAATCAGCTCTCATTGCAAAGGCAAACAGGGAAATACACAGAGCTAGAGCAAGCCTTGGCAACATGCCTGATGCTGCCAACAGGATGATCAACATTTTGAATAACAGAACAAGCTCTCAACTGGCCACCATGGGAATTGCTCATAGGACTGAGACAATCTCAATGGTTAAAAGGGTCCTGACACTAAGAAACCTGGTCGGAACATTGGAAAGGAGAACCCAAGATATGCAGACTGAAATCAACAAGTTCATGGACAGGTTTCAGGTATTGCAAAACAGAGGCCTCCCCAGCATACTAAGCAGTGTGGGAAGACTACTTACCCTTGAAAATTATACTAAAAGGGTCAATGCCTATGCTGCAGGACAAATTGCAGGACAGCCCAGCACTTCAGCAGAATCAGGGCCAGCATCAGGGCAAACTTTATATAATAGGGTGGACAACCTATTTTTTATCATGAACGAGATCAATCATCTGTTTGATGTGCCTCCAAATTTTTATAAATATACAGAAGCAGATGAAACCATAGAGGTAATTGTCAAGCACCAATTGCCCACACAGGAAGTCTGGAACAAATTGACACAAATGATATTATCAAGCCAGAACCTGTAAATGTTAATTTTTTTCCAATTTATAAGTGATCATACACAGGCAGAATTTTGATAGATAAGCATACAGAGGAAAGATGAAAGGCTGAGCCAACTCAGCAGAGCCATTCGGTCACCACAGCAGCAAGCACAGTCACAGGTGGCAGGGCCGAGAAGATACAGCGCAGAAAAAAGTAAAGATGCATTTTCCAGCATCAAAGCAAAGCGGTTCAACCGACTCAATGACCTCCAAAGGTCAAATTATCCTCTGACAGACTTAAAGAGCATTTATGCTGCTTTCAAAGCTGTAATAAATTCTTTTCTACTTTCTGTACGAAGTTATGAAGATATTTTCTCTCTCAGATGACTCAATGCCTGAGATATTTTGTATACACACTTCTATAAATTCCCCTTCGCATGAGTTT
The DNA here is from genome assembly GCA_031772625.1 of Pinus tabuliformis. Lineage (NCBI taxonomy): Eukaryota > Viridiplantae > Streptophyta > Pinopsida > Pinales > Pinaceae > Pinus > Pinus tabuliformis. The sequence goes on along the minus strand of CM062818.1, from coordinate 1,616,365,864 downwards.
GCAAGGGTTGTTGTTGATTTCTCCTGAAGAAGTTCTTAAGCTGTAATCCTTTCAGAAGTTTAATAAAGAAAGTGATGGAATTTCTCGGATTTCTGAGGTGTTGAATGTGTTCTGGTGTCTGTTGAAAACTGCTGGATTCCTGTGTATCACACAATACAATAAGTCTCTGTAACTCTCTCTGTTATGTAATTTTGATTTGTTAAAATCCATATATGTTTTCTAACTTTGAATATTTAGCAACAAGGAAAAAGGATAACTTTCAGGATTTATTCAATGAATACCCTGAGTTCAATCTGTGTTGTTAATGAATGTTTTCTTCAGCTGTAATATTGATAAGTGTAATTCTTAATTGCTGCACTTTCAGAATACATCTTTCACAGTGACCTTTGTCACAGGAATTCAAGTTTGCTCCTGTGCAGCGTGTTTCACTATCACCTCACTAGCTTAATAGAAAATTATTAATTGCTTTCTGTTGGCTGACATGCATCACCATTCAAGTTAAATTTGTTTGTCTGAGATACACAATTGGCCCTGCAGTTTGAGCACCACCAATCCTGCATATCAAAGCATTTCACAACTCCAGACTCCATTGCCCAATGATACTTTACTCTCTAAACACTACATCTTAAGACCTGAAAGAAATCCTTCAACCAAAACATAAACCAAAACCTGAGCATAATAGCTAGCCTAAAACACCATCACAACAGAGACAAATCATAAAGAGAGAGCCCTCTCTGATTACAGTTTGGCTAGAAACTGTAATCCAAAGATTGGTTAGTGGTTACCCCGGCCGTATTCCCTTGGGAGTCATAGGGAACAACCTGGGTGTTAACACCTATCTCTACAAATATGATAATCTCTGAAGGATCATTGCATTAACCTCATCTTTCTTTTCTTGAGCTTTGGCAAGTCTTTCCCATGAATTAATTATCCCGTCATTATATGCCTTGCAACTTTTGATTTATGCCTTCATACTTCTCATTGTATCTAGTATGTCAGGAGAGTACTCATAACCTTGTTGCTTAGTTGATCTATAGGGAGAGTCATGTGAACTGTACTCCACCATTCTTATCATCATCTATAACATTCTTCTTCCTACAAAACTACCATCTTAGATAAACCAAATATAGACATAATCAAAATCATACCTTAGTGAAGTTTATGGGAGGCTATCTCATCAACACAAATCTATCCAGATTAGCATGTGTTAACGGTGTTGGACCCGCCAACATTCAAGGGGATCTCCCCAGTAAGAAGTCCCAACTAGACCTCAGACCATTTGGAGTAGGAGTCCTAACAGTGGGTGGTAATGTAGTGCCTTGACCACGGTAGCGTGCAGAGGTAAGTATAATGACTTTGGTCAAGCAAGTGTGTGACCTTATAGCAAGTCAAGGGAGATGAATGGGGGTTCTAACACACAGAGGGGGAAAGGAAGTGTGTCCCTTTGAAGCTTGTAATGGTACGCAGCCTGAAAGGAAAACACGAGCGAATGACATCACGAGTTGGAAGCAGAATAGTCCACAAACCAAAGTGACAGGTTAATCCAACAACAAATTTTCAACAAGATTCATGGAATTGGATACAAAATAGTTCATAAGAAAATGAGTAAGTTAAACAACATACATTTCTAAAGTAACCAGAATAGTCGAATTACAATAACAACATATGCATGAAAACATGTTGGCTCAGTTATATTATTAAGTGAAATTTCCATCCATACATACACCATTGACAGCCACTAGCCCCAATAGTGGAACATTACATTCAACACCGCCTACTCCTCCAAATAAGCGTACTCGCTCTACTTTGTGGAGAAGCTAAGGCTCATCACAATACTCCCAAGCCTTCTCTAAGCCTAAGCCTAGACAAATTATTGGCTCCTAAAAGCCTCTACTATGAGTTATGAGGTTCTATATATAACAAAGGGTGGGTGACCCTTGACATTCCCCTTTGACTACCCTCATGAGTCTTTAGTTCCTTTACAAATAACTCTTTACATTACATAGTGACGGTTCACATTCCACTAATGACACTTGGAATTTCACTTACAATATATTTACAAATAATATACAATTTCCACATATACCCATGTGGGAAAAAATAGGCTTGAGTCAGCCTAACAAGACAAACACCATCACTCAGAATTTTGGGGCAAGACCAACTCAGAAACATCCTCTTGATGGTCTTCGTCGACGAATTGATACTAAGCTTGGTATTGCGCTATGGTGTCCCTATACTATTTAGTGATGTATTTCTTGAAACAGACTCTTTCCTCCATGGATTCTGGGTATATATTCCTAGAACCTCTGTGCAACTCATCTTGAAGCATGTGAAACATTTTCCTAAGTGTGGCTAGACCACCAATGTACCTCTGCATGTTTTCTCCGCTAAACTGCAAGTCATCGTTGGTGGCCTCTCGCATCAATTGCTCCATGTACCTATTGACCTCCAGCCAGACTTGGTTCTTCTCAATGGCTTCGATGAGGGAAACGATTAAAGGGATCCTGTATTTCCTCACCATGACATCCAGATTCTTGAACAACTGTGCATAGGAAGCCTTAATGCTAGTGATGAGTGGAGGGAGATACTCATAGTTACAGATAAACATCGGTATTTTTTCTTTATCTTGCTCTGCCTGTGGCTTCATTATCTTGTGCATGTAAAGTGGGGCTTCCTTGTACTTCATTTTCCATTATTGTACGTGTGCAATAGCAGCATGTATTTCATTGAGATTTTGGGAAATCATCATGCACCGCTGCTGAAAACCATATATAAGGACCATTTCCTTATGCATGGTGACAAATCCGTCATAATGTTTCCGCATGGTGGTCTCTAGATTTGATACTTCACCAAGTATCTATTTTCCCATCTTTGCCATAGCGAATCTACAAATTTTCTACCCTTTGCCTGGCCTCTTGCAAGTCCTATGACATCCAATCATTCTCTGCTATCAAGAACCTGACACTCAAGCTTGTGGATTCTACATAAGACTTAGAGGCATCGACAATGGAAGATGGATGTTTTATAATATATCACACTTTCCTCCATATGTGTAGGTGACTCGCGATCATCCGAGAGATGATTTATCTGCACCTATACAATCCTCTGTTGTGACTCATCAAATGACAGATTGTTCACATCTATCACCGGATCATCGTCAAGGAGAACAACCTATCCCTTCTCTCTTGGGACTGGTTCTGATTCTGGAGGTGGTGGAGACTAAGGAGCGACCTTGGATGTTCTCGGCATGAGGTTGGTATCTTGGTCCTATGTCTCCTATTCCAACTCCATGTCTGTTTCTTCAACCATTTTCTCAATTTTCTGAGCAGGTTCTCAAACCTGCACCTTCTCACCCTCTTCTTCATCTACTAGTTGTTTTGACTCCTCAACTTGTATAGGCACAATTTTTCCTATCATCACACCTTAGCCTTCTTCTTGTTCATGTTTTTGCTTCTCTTCCCTCTCTCTCCTTCTTCTCTCTTGCTCTTATTTCAGCTTCTTCTATGTTTCATGCAACTTCCTTTATGTATCCTCCAACCTTTGCTTCTCTCTCTTCCTTTGTTCTACTCTCCTCATGTGTTATTGATTCTTTGCCTCCACTGCGAAAGTTCCTTTCTCAACAAGAGGATCTTCTCTAAACTTGTAGCTTTGCTTAGCCTATGGGTTCTCGATAATCTTCCTCTTGCCTTTGTCCTGTGTCGGTTTGTTGCTCACTACTTCTGTTTTTGTTGCTTCCTGTGGTGCTAGTGCATGTAGAGTGGCTTTCCATTCTACAACCATGCTAATCGGTTGAATTTTCCTAGATAAGTTGTAGCACTACCTCCAAGGATCTTCATCTGCCCAATGAAATGTCCCGTGGATCCATGGATAATACACCTTCACACAGTGGTTCTTACATATGTAGTGGGGATCATATAGATTGTAGTCCTTGGTGCAAAACTCAAACTTTTCTAACTCTTTGGCCTCCACATTGACATCCTTCAATATCTAGATCTCGTGCAATCCAATCTGCAAAGGAGGAGCACGGTATGGTGCCTTCTTCCTCCTATGCAGTATTGCTGATAACCCTATGGAGATATGATATGAAATCTCTTGCATGACCAACTTGTCCATGGAAAACCTTGGTAGCACATGTGGAGGCTTCTCTCTGCCAAAATTTCTGATGAAGGTGCCACAGGGTGAGGTATACCAATTTGCAATGTTAAGTAATGCTTGCATCGCTTCCTAGCACATGAAAGGTGGATCCTTCTCAAATCAACTTGTAAATTGGGATGATGAAATGGTCAAATAGCCTTTCCATGACTCCCCACTAGCTACACTAAAAAATAAACTTACAATAAATGTTCACATCATTCTCTGATGGCGTCCATGTCCATCCCATGCTAGGAAACTGATGTTGGGCATAGACTACATCAAGTAGGTACGCATACATATATAATCTCGCTTTCTCATCCTTTGGCAAATTTTGGGCATTAGTCGCATGCACTTTCAGCTGAATAGCCAAAAAATCCAAGCAATTGAATGGCCTTCCTTCATTTGCAAACTTGTCCAACATAAATACCCAATTCTGTGGAAAGGTCTCTATGTTCTTTTGACTGTACAAGCATCATGAAAAGATGATCAACAATTGGTAGGCCTTTCTAAGTGACTTAGTCTTGTAGACATGATTGGGTGTCGACCTGAACTTCGATGGCTCTTTCACCCAATGCTTCATGATGTCTCTAGTGTTCACATTGTTGTTAATGTATAGAAAAGTGCATCCATGCAGTTAACTGGCTATGGTAAGTGATACATCTTATGATATTTTTCCGTCCTGAAGGTAGAAAGAAGTGTTCCACTAGCACTACTCAATGTCATCATCTCGGGATTGGTATGTGATCCAAAATGGATCTAAGATAGACTTCTAAGTCTAAAGTGTTCCTCACAGAGGAAAATGAAAGTCCAAGGATGCTCTTGGAAATAGTCTCATTGCAAAGATCTCTTCATTCTGAATCTAATGAAATTTGAATGGGTGAAAACAGACTTCAGATGAAGAAGTTGTTGTAAAAAGAAATTTCCCATTGTCCTTTGAAAAGGAGGAATTTTCTTATTAAATGGGACTTAGGAGAAATAAAGGATTTCTAAAGAAAATCACATCAGAAAGGGTTAAAATGGAGGACTTAGGCCAAAGGCCGGACGGACCCCCGATCAGTGATCTCTGACTTATCGCATCGGAGGTAGGCTGCATGTGATATTGGGAACCTGGGTGGAGCCGATTGCGATATGCGATGATCGGCGTCGGTGATCAGTGATCAGAGGAGATAGTGCTAAGTGCAATGTGACGTGTGATTAGAAATTGTGATGAGTGATTGCAATTGCGATCGGCCAATTGGCGGATCGGCGATCAGCACAGTCAAAGGGAAGACCCTGGGGCCATTGCAACAATGATATTGCGATATGCTGATAAAGCAATGGGGCTGATAACGATACGCCGATATCCGTGATTGGCGATCGATTGCACAAATATAAAGGGTCATTGACATAGCACAATTGCGATTAGCGATCAAGGTGCGACCCTATAGGGTTTATAAATGTGATTGCGTAAATTTTGAGATCCATATTTTCAGATTTTCTATGTATTCCTTTGTATTTGGGTTTTTTACCTCCCACCTGTGCGATCGTGATTTGCAATGACAGGACGGACCTGAGAGGGATATAGATGTGATTGAATGCATATATTTGAAGTCCGCTAAAAGGAAAATGATGTGTTTTTCAGGAGTTTACCTGTGTATTTTCTGTTATATTTCATTTTCAGGACTTCAGTACAGAAAGGCCAAAATGACTGAGTTTCCTATGCCGCCAGTTCATTTCCATTTGGAAACAGCCATCATTCCTTGTGCCACGCTGCAAGTGGGCATTTTTGTAATAGGGATGCATTTTGAAGCACGAAGAGGAAGAACCGGGAAAAAGGACGATTCCTCATTATCACAATTGACAGAGGCATGACTGTGGAAGCCACAAAGTCAAAAAATTCCTCACAAAAGCCATAGAGCATGATTGAGAGGTAGCGCAAATAGTTTTGGAGTCGCTTGGAGGTTGAGTGATCCACTCTTAGCTCAAAGAGCCGAAAGCCCGAAAGCCTGAGAGCTTCAAAGCCAAAGGGCAGAGCAGAGGCAGAGCCACCAGAGGTTGGAGGTAGAGCCAGATAGCTGAGAGAGCTAGAGCCAAATGAGACAAAGAGCTGAGAGCCAGAGCCAGTTAGCTAGAGAGACAGAGCTGCAGAGCCAAAGAACTCAAAGAAGACTTCTAAGAGCCATGGTACCGTAGTGAAGCTGCAGAACAGCAAAGAGATCACATGATCTAGCTATTGCTGGTGTCCAGAGTGTGCTAAAGATAGAAGAAGGCATTCCAGAGATAGTTAAGAGAATTCTGAGGGAGTCAGAGAATCCAGAAGCTCAAGAAGATCAGAGCACTAACTCAAGGAGTCATGTCCAGAGAAGCCTAGATCTGTCTGCAGAGTGAGGACAACTAGGGGTAAGATGGCATTCTAAACCCATAGGTTCAGTGTAAACCAATGGAGTTGGTCGTGGAGCTTGTAAAAGAATTTAAGTCATAATCCCAAAGAGCCTAGTCGAGTTGACTAGAGCTCAAGGAGACATAGCCCAAGATATCAGGGTGAACTCCATATTACATTGTTATTATGTGTGATTTCTTATTGCTACATTGTATTTGCTGCTTTTATTTATTGTTATCTGAGTTTTATTTCAGCATTAGCAAATGAACTCAAACACATAAACAGTTAAGGACAAACACAAGCATACACCTTCTTTCAAGCACTTTTTAATTCCACAATTGGTTAATTATAAGGTCTTGGAAATATATAAGCTTTGGAAGTGGGAGAGGCTCTTGTAAGCTGACAAGAAGCCTTTAGTGCACCATTTTAAGATCAGGGGGTATTAGAGCTTAAGTTTGATTAACCCCACCTTCAGGAAGGTGATATCAAAGCTGATTATACCAGAGAAAGTGGTATCAAATCAGAATGCTTGATTGACAGAGCAAAGATTGCTTGTCTGAAAGGTGTTTAAATAGTCAGAGGTTGATTGTATGCTTGTTTGCAGACTGACTATTGTTTGAGTTTGTAGAGGTGAAGGGAAAGCTATTGATAGCTCAGTCTAGGAGAGGACAAGAAGGAAGAAGGGTTGAAGGTATTCTTCTTATCCCAAAGGACCTCAAGGCAATCCTTGAAGTACAAGAAGTTTGTTGCAAAAGGTTGCTTGAATAAGCTCTTTATTATTCTTGTTTGAAGTTCTTTTATTAATTGGCATAATGACAACTTCTACAAGTGAGTCCTCAAATTCTTCCTTCATCACAAGATTTTTTGATGAAGACAAGAAGCAAGATGTGTTCATCATGAGGGATATGGTGAGAGAAATGTATGAGGATGGAAGGAAGATCAGCATACTTAGAGAGTAGTTGAATTCTGTGGAGGAAGAGAAGTAGTTTATTTCTGACAAATTGCAAGAAATGGAGAGGCAGCTTCATATTGCAAATATGAACCTGAAAAGGATGCATGAGTTGGAAACAGAGCTCCTTGTTTCCAAGGAAGACTTAGTCAAGTATCAGCTTGAAGAAGAGGTGAATGATTCATTTTTGTCTTCAAATTCTTCTAAGAATGCTTATATTGGTTCTTTTGAAAACATACCAGAGGCATAGGGTCCAAGTTAATGTCCAAGATGGGCTATGAAGGAAAAGGCTTGGGTAAACATGCACAGGGTATTTTTGAGCCAATAATAGTTGAGGAAAGGCCTAAGTATTTGGGTCTTGGCTATGGAAAGTCTTATGGAGAAAGTTCCAAAGCTGCCATGAAGGCCATTGAAACACTGCCAAGAAGGAGTTTAATTTCAGTTCTTCTACCTCAAGAGTGTAAAGATTGTATTCGTGGAGAATGCAATAGCTTGAAACATCATTTAGAAGATGCAGGTGTTCATAAGCATGCACTTGAACCAGAGATGTGTGGAAACTCTGACAGCCTTGAAGAGATTGATGGTGTTCCAAAGGGAGCCACTTCTTCATTTGATTCACCTCCTCATGAAGGCAATAAAGGTGAAAGAGAAAGGTATAAATCTGGTTCTAACCATATTCCTTTTGATTATGATAAGCATGATAAATTTCCATATAAGTATGGGAAAAGAATTGCATGTTCCTTTTGTGGTTTGGATAACCATAATGTTTCTAGATGTTGGAAGAGAATGGCCACATACAAGAAACTTTTGAAGGAAAAGAAGCAGAAGCCAGACGTCCATTGGACAAGGCAAATCATGTTGTCAAGAGGATGCACATGTGTTGCACTTACTGCAATAAGCAAGAACATGTTTCTACAAAATTTTGGACTCTGAATCCAACAATGCTTCCACGAAACTTGAAGAAGGTGGAAAGAGAAAATGGCAGAAATGGAAAGGAAGATTCCATGATTGATGTGTTTCAGGACGATTCACATGTTGACGCTGATGTGCAGAAAAAGGTAGCACCTTTGAAATGGATTTGTAAGAAATGGTTAGAGTTCTTATTCAATTAAAGATTGCATGTCTTTTGATTTGATGCATCTATTTTCATTTCTTTGTTAATGAGATGCAAGTTGCAGGATTTCACCAAGAAGGTGAATGGAAAAGTTGAGTAGGAGACTCACTTTGTTGCTACAACATTATGTTCATTTCAGCTTCGAAAGTACAGCGTGCTTAAGCAAAAGTTGGAGGTTGAAATGGATGAATAAGCATGATATGCATGAACACGGGGATGTCTATGATTTCCTTGTATTTGAACATGTATGTGTAATTAACTTGAAGGGTTGATTTCTTTCGCATGCATGTAATGCAATATTGACTTGAGAAAAGTTGATTTGGTCTCCAAGATGGAGATGATGATGAAGTGTTTCATCTTTCGAAAAGAATCCTTGAGATCTTTTCTACATGCTTGACTTGAAGGGTCATTTGTTTTAAAGGTATGTTTTGTGGGCTTGTTATCTAGTCCATCATTTGTATGCAGATGTAAGACATGGAAGTGTTCACAAGATGTGAAAATATGTTTCTTTTGTTGAAGCAGGAGTTTAGGCCATCCAGTTGCTATCTATATTTCTTTTGTTGTTAACAGTTGTTGTTGACAGTATGTCAAACAGGTACAAATGTAAAATTTTGTGAAGCAGATGTAACTTCACATTTGTTTGAGCCACCTTGGATCAATGATCAAGGTAGAGCAGTTCAAACTACCTTCTGTGACCTTCTCAGCAGGAGTTCTGCAGGAAGTCAAGGAGGAAGACAGTTCTTCCCAAGAGGACTAACACATCTAGGAAGGAGAGTGGTCAAAGGATTTGGTTCAGACGCACTATGCAAGGCAAGTGTATGGAGGCTGAAAGAAGAGGGTGTTGTTACTCTCATTTACTGTTTAGATCAATATGTCAGTCTTTTTGAGACCAAAAGTTCTTTTAGTGGGAAGGTGTGATCCAAAATGGATCTAAGATAGACTTCTAAGTCTAAAGTGTTCCTCACAGAGGAAAATGAAAGTCCAAGGATGCTCTTGGAAATAGTCTCATTGCAAAGATCTCTTCATTCTGAATATAACACAATTTGAATGGGTGAAAACGAACTTCAGATGAAGTTGTTATAAAAAGAAATTTCCCATTTTCCTTTGAAAAGGAGGCATTTTCTTATTAAATGGGACTTAGGAGAAATAAAGGCTTTCTAAATAAAATCGCATCGGAAACAGTTAAAAGGGCAGACGTAGGCCAAAGGCCGGACGGACCCCCCATCAGCGATCTTCAACTTATCGCATCAAAGGTGGGCTGCATGTGATATTTGGACCCTGGGTGGAGCCGACTGCAATATGCGATGATCGGCGTCAACGATCAGCGTTCAGAGGAGATAGCGCTATGGGCCATGCGATGTGTGATTAGCAATTGCGATGAGCGATTGCGATTGCGATCGTCTAGTCAACGAATCGTTGATCGGCCCAGTCAAAGGGAAGACCCCCAGGGCCGTTGCGACAACGATATTGTGATATGTCGATATAGCAATGGGGCCAATAGCAATACGCCGATATCAGCAATCAAATCGCACAAATATAAAGGGTTGTTGACACAGCGCAATTGTGACTAGCGATCAGGGTGTGGACCCAATAGGGTTTATAGATGTGATTGCATATGTTTTGAGATCCGTATTTTCGGATTTTCTATGTATTCCTTTGTATTTCAGTTTTTTGACCTCCCGCCTATGCGATCGCAATTTGTGATGAGAGGACGACCCAAGAGAGATATAGATGTGATTGAATGCATATATTTGAAGCCCATATAAAAGGCAAATGATGTGTTTCTGGGCAATTTGCCTGTGTATTTTCCGTTATATTGCATTTTCGGGACTTCAGTATAGAAAGGCCAAAACGACCAGGTTTCCTGTGCCGCTAGTTCATTTCCATTTGGAAGCAACCATCATTCCTTGTGCCACACTGCAGGCAGGCATTTCTGTAACAGGGATGTGTTTTGAAGCACGAAGAGGCAAAGTCGGGAAAAATGATGATTCCTCATGATCACAATTGACAGAGGAACAATTGTGGAAGCCGCAGAGCCAAAGAATGCCTCACAAAAGCTAGAGAGAATGATTGAGAGGTAGCGTAGAGAGTTTTGGAGTCACTTGGAGGTTGAGTGATCCACTGTTAGCTTAAAGAGCCGAGAGCCAGAAAGCCTGAGAGCTTCAGAGATAGAGGGCCGAGCAGAGGCAGAGCCAGTAGAGGTTGGAGGCAGAGCCAGATAGCTGAGAGAGCCAGAGCCAAATGAGCCAGAGAGCTGAGAGCCAGAGCCAGTTAGCTAGAAAGCCAAGAGCTCAAAGCAGACTTCTATGATCCATGGTGCCATAATGAAGTTACAGAATAGCAAAGAGATCAAATGATCCAGCTATTGCTGGTGTCCAGAGTGTGCTGAAGATAGAAGAAGGCATTTCAGAGATAGTTAAGAGAATTTTGAGGGAGTCAGAGAAGCCAGAAGATCAAGAAGCTCAGAGCACTGACTGAAGGAGTCAAGTCTAGAGAAGCCTAGATCTTTCTGCAGAGTAAGGATAGCCGAGGGTAAGATGGCATTCTAAAACCATAGATTCAGTGTAAACCAATGGAGTTGAGCATGGAGCTTGTAAAATAATTTAAGCCATAATCCCAAAGAGCCTAGTCGAGTTGACTAGAGCTCAAGGAGACGTAGCCAAAAATATCAGGGTGAACTCCATATTACATTGTTGTTTTGTGTGATTGCTTATTGTTGCATTGTTTTTGCTTCTTTTATTTACTGTTATCTGAGTTTTATTTCGACATAAACAAATGAACTCAAACACATAAACAATTAAGGAAAAACACAAGCATACACCTTCTTTCAAGCACTTTTTAATTCCACAATTGGTTAATCATAAGGTGTTGGCAATATATAAGCTTTGGAAGTGGGAGAGGCTCTTGTAAGTTGATAAGAACCCTTTAGTGCAACTCTCTTGGAAGCCATGTTACCTATACTGCTGAAAATCTTCTCAACAACTATTAAACCTGGAGACAGAGAGGACACTCATGGCATGAAAATATTAGCTTGAAATAGAAAACACTTCAAGACAGACCAATCAACAAACTGGGCAATTGTTGGGCAAGATTTCACAATTCTGGGTTTAAAAGGTGAGTGACTATCAGCTAGATCTGCTCATTTTGCAGTCCCAACTACCAATGGAAAGGAGTGGCTCACTGGAACTACGCAATGTGTAGTTTAGTCTGGATTGTGTTGGCTGGGACTACACATTACGCAATACTAGTGGCCAAGCCTCCAGGACTAGCTCTTGGAACTACGCATTGTGCAGTTGGAGCTAGTCACTAGCAGCCTCTATGCAATTCCTAGAGCCAAGGGAGAGCCTTCAGATCTAGAAATGCACAGTGCATGCCGGGAAGAGCTAGATCCAAGACAAGGAAGCCTAGATCTTCCCAAGAGAAATATGAAAATGAGTAGATCTGAAAGTGTAAGTGAAGTGTAGGTTTTAACCCCGTATAGGAATTACCTGCATACAAATTCTAAAAACCGAAACTATACAATGGTGAGAGCATAGCACATAAAACAAATATACACAGAGATTTTCCCATGGATCCCAAAACCCGGACTAGCAGATTGATTTTTCATTATGTTCCTTTCAATGTTACAATACATATATCTACATGTTGAAGCATCCATAAATCCCAATCCATTAACCCTGGATTAGAACATAATCGTAGTTCCCTTGACCGGACCTACAAAATACCATGGACTAAAAACCATTGCACCCAAAACCATGTCTGAAATCCAAGCACAAAATGATAGGTAGGTCTGCCCACCTAATATTGGGTCCAAAAAAAAATTCCCGGGGCATTGTCCCTGACCCCGTGTAGGGGGGGTAGCCACCCCCTCGTGACCCCTCGGAAGCGCCCGATGCAACATACAAGGGGGTCTACCACGCATGGGCTAGTCGTGGAAAGAATATAACACAACCCAACATGAAGGTTGGTGAAGATCTGAGTGAATGGTGATAAATGCAATCAAAAGAAATGCAGGAATCAGTCATACAAAAGAACATTGAAGCTTATGGAGAGAGTTGCTGCAACGACGATTGTTAGTGAAAAATTGGGTTATGCATGTGACACTTGGGAAAGGAAATGAAAAACTTAAAACAAAACTTGTACAAGCTAAAAAAAATCAAAAAGTCAGTGGTCATTCAATAAAATGAGTAAAACAACGCTATCATAAGCTAAGGAAACAAAAGCAACATAAAAAGCAACAAAAGACTAGAAAAGCAAGACTTACCCAGAAAAGTTGTGACGATTGTGCCAAAGGTTTCTATATCTCATTGAGAATGATAGAGCTCCAATATTGGATGTGCAAGTAAGCTCTGGTGATGCCCATTAAATAGATTTGATCGATTTATGGTTTATGACGCGAAGGCCAAAAATCTAGGAAAAAGGAACACATGGTGACAGTTTCCAAAAATAGCTCAAGTGTAACCCCTGCTGCTAAAAATAGATACCTATTTTTTGGGGATGCCTTTTCACTTTTTTTATTTTTTGGGAAAGGATTCCATGCATGCACGAACAAATTGCACAGTTCTGGGGAGAATTGGGCAACTCACCGACACATGCATCGGGAAGTTGTTGAGGGAATGCTTCTGCATAATTCCTGGGTTGAGTGGCTCTAGTTGCCTCTCATGCTCTAAGAATTTTCCCAACTAAAGATTGGCTTCCAGTTGGGTCTACATAATTCTAGAGCCGAAGCTCACTTTCGACTTGAATTGCACATTTCCTTAGAGCAGGGCTAGTTGCCCTCTAGGATTGCGCAGATCACCAAGGCAGTGCTAGAACTGGATTACAACCAATTCAAGAGGTCAACTTGCGGTTAGACAACAAAGCAAGTAAGAAAACACAAGTTGTAAATCAAGAGATAAAACTCAATAAAATCATAATTACCTGGGTCAGTGAGAGATAAGTTGTTGGGATCTTAGTAGGGAGGCTCCAAAACGAAGAGTAGGCAAAATTTGGGAGGGTGGTTGTAGCCACTACAACATTGGCAACACACTAGTAGAACTGCAACTCTCTATATGGACCTTGTATAATGTAAAGTGATTCTAACTCTTCTAGAAGTATTGTTCAATTCTTCGATCCTCACGGCTTCCTCACTAGATTGAGTTAAAGATATAGCCCCTACCATTCTCTTTTATTGGCAACACACATACCAAGCCAAGTCAACTAAGTTGTTTTGATTAGGGATAAGGGGTATATTGATGCACAAGTAATATAGACTATTAGAGTTTTAGTTTCATCTATGGTGGTTCTCCATTTCTAGTAGGCCTAGATAGTACCTCGATGGATTCACTTCAAGAACACAAGCATTTTTCTGCTGCCAGCAAGACTAGATAATACTTCGGTGGAGTTACTTGCTTCTCCTCCCTACACAAGAACCCTTTCTATTTTTCGCCTTTATTTTAGTTTTCATTTTTTTTTTCAAAGAACTATGAATAGGCACTTATTTATTTCATGAGGCAGAAGAGAGAACCCAACTTATTGGGAGCATAAGAGGTTGTTCCTTCAAAGAAGGATGTTTATATATACCTCTAACATACTTGTTAAGTTTTACCCACTCACCTCACTCTACTTGACTGAGTTGACAAGGGTTAACCAAATATAGAAAACCGATTAGAGTAGGTGGTACTAGTTAAAAGTGCAAGTGTTGTGACTTTGCCAATACTCACTTTGAAAGGAACGTATTTTCCATTAGGGTATCATTGACTAAAAGAACATAAGATTTTCATAAGGAGAGGGAATTGATAGATAACCAAATGTTGATAGTTGTACAATTCCTCTTGTATTTCACCCTGCTTGTCTCAAGAAGCCAAACACAGTTTCACGGGAAGCTAATCCTACAGGTACATAAACAAAAAAACAAGCAAAAGGAGCAAAGTAAAATGAAAGCAAAACTAAGTAAGCAAAAGAAAAACAAGAAAGAAAAATCAAACGTGAAGTGATATTTCCATTGTAGCCACCGACACATTGGTTGGTCCATGTAGGTGAAGGCATGGTTGAAAAGAAAGATATTAAGGAAAACCAGCAAGAAAAAAAGGTAAATAAATGAAAACCAACATGCTCAATGTTTGGATGCATCCATAGAAAAGAAAAGAGTTAAAGCACATGGAAGGCACTTTGCGGACGTAACATGGTGTTATATCATACTGAGTGTAGATGACAAGCATGTACACTCTTTTGACCTTGACAAACTAGAAAACATGCATAAAGAAGAAAACTTTTGATTTGCAACATAGCTTGCTACGTATGACTCCTCTAATGCATGAGCAATAAGATCATGTGATTGTGGAGGAGGATGTGAAATCTGTAAACTAGATTGATTTTCAATGTGAACAAGTGAGTGATGAGGAGCCTGGGGTGATTCAACGTATTTTTGATCAGAAGTGGAACTAACCTCAGGGTTGCGAGAACTTGACATAACCATCAACTTGGGCTAAAGTGCCTCGACAGCTTGAGGGGTCTCCTCTTCATCAAAAGATGTATCATCAAAGACCGGTGGCTTAGAAAGATCAACAGTAAGTGAATTAGAATCGTGATCAAATGGATGAGTAAAAAGATCACGACAACCACGATCAAAAAATCGAGATGTTCATCGGCAACGTCATGATATGACGAATCATATAGAGGGGTTGATGAGAAACATAAATTTTCACCCTCTGAATTTCTAGAAATGAAAGATCACAGATTGGGTGGATTTGGAAATAAAGATTTCTCCTGTCTGTGACAAAATGACAAACTGACATTTTGAGTGTTCTATGAATGATCAGAAGTAAAAACATACGGGTATGAATTTTCACAAGAAAAAACAGAAATAGCAGAATCACAGAAGATGTCAGGATAAACCGGATGAGGTGTAGACAGAAAGAGGTAATCGTTCACTGTGACTTCTTCTTCAGATTCCAACACATACTCATGAAAAATGACAACACAGTTTGGATGCCCAACACCAACTCCATCAACAACTTAATCCTTGAACAACAAATGTGGAGTCTCGAATGGATGAACACAACATAGTAAAATCTGGAGGATCATAGGATCTAGAGGATGGAGGTTGAGAGAACAAGATCATGTGACAACCGTCAAGGTTGCAGTCCAAATCTGCACACATATCCATAGCAGATGGGGTGGGAGGAGGTGACAGTTCAACAGATTGGTTCGCAACTTCTCCCACCTTGTCTTGTGGAGCTAGAGTTGTTTGATGAGAAGAGGATGGAGAGTCACTCGTGACAATGACCTTTTTCGTCTTAGATTTGGAAGCTCTAACACCAAGGTATGTTGGGATGGGTTCAAATGATTCTAACTCATGTGGATTTTCAGATACATGAAGAAGATACTGAAATATTTCTCTGAGAAATTTCCAATCAGCTTCATCTTCAGGGATTTGAAAAGCAAGATTATGGAAGCATTCCCAAAATTTCACAATAGATTCATCAGGTGATTTTCGTAACTCTAGAATTTTTTTATTAAGTTCTTTATGGTCATAACGGAAGAAAGCATTACCTAACTCTCTAATCATGTGATTAAAAGAGTGAATAGAGGTTGTGGGCAATGTGAGACACCATTTCTTAACGCGCCTTTCAAACGTGTAAGAGAACAACCTACAGGAAATGTCATATGAGGGGACTTCATTCCTCTCACAGAAGACCAAAAAGGAAACTTCATGTCTTAACAAGGTTATTCTGCCTTCACCATCATATTTGAGTCGTGAAAAGTCATCGATGACATCCTCTGACACTTTGAAATCATGAGCATGGGAAAAACATGACAAAGTTGAGACTGTGATGTGAGTCATAAATGATGTAGAGAGATTCAAAATAGACTTTGAGGGCTCAGCTTGTCATCTATCCCTCCTTCTAGTGCCAGAAATGCTGACGATGTTGGACTTGCCAACATTCAAGGGGATCTCCTGAGCAAGAAGTCCCACCTAGACCTCAGACTGTTTGGAGTAGGAGTTCTAGCAGTGGGTGGTAATGTAGTGGCTTGACCACAGTAGCACATAGAGGTAATTATATTGACTTTGGTCGGAAGCAAGTGTGTGACCTTGCAACGATTCAAGGGAGATGCATGGGGGTTCTAACGTAGAGAGAGGAAAAGGAATTGTGTCCCTTAGAAGCTTGTAATAGTACGCAACCTGAAAGGAACACATGAGGGGAATGACATCACGAGATGGAAGCGGAATAGTACACAAACCAAAGTGACTGGTTAATACAACAACAAGTCTTCAACAAGATTCATACAATTGGATGCAAAAAAGTTCATAAGAAAATGCGTAAGTTAAACAACATGCATTGCTAATGTAACCAGAATAGTTGAACTACAATAACAACATATGCATGAAAAATTTTTGGCTCAGTTACATTATTAAGTGAGAGTTCCATCCATACATACAACACTGACAGCCACTAGCCCCAATAGTGGAACATTACAATCAACACCCCCTTCTCCTCCAAAGAAGTGTACTCGCTCTACGTTGTGGAGAATCCAAGGCTCATCAAAATACTCCCAAGCCTTCTCTAAGCCTAAGCCTAGCCAAAATATTGGCTCCCAAAAGCCTCCACTATGACTTATGAGGTTCTATATATAACAAAGGGTGGGGTGAACCTTGACATTCCGCTTTGACTCTTTGACTACCCTCATGAATCTTCAACTCCTTTAAAAATAAGTCTTTACATTACATAGTGATTGTTCACATTCCACTAATGACACTTGGAATTTCACTTACAATATATTTATAAATAATATACAATTTCCACATATACCCATGTGGGACAAAATAGGCTTGAGTGAACCTAACAAGACAAACACCATCACTTAGAATCTTGGGGAAAGACCAACTCAACAACATCCTCTTCATGGTCTTCGGTGACGAACTGACACCAAGCTTGGTATTGTGCTATGGTGCCTCCACGGCTTTTGTGTATATGGTCCTAGAACCTTTTTCCAACTCATCTTGAATCATGCGTAGCATTGTCTTGAGTGTGGTTGGACCACCAGTGTACCTCTGCATGTTTACTATGCTCAACTGCAAGTCATCGTTGGTGTCCTGTCCCATCAATTGATCCATGTACATGTCGAACTCCAGCCAAACTTGGTTGTTCTCAATAGCTTTTGCAAGGGAACCAATTGAATGGATCATGTGTGTCCTCACCATGACATCCAGAGTCTTGAACAACCTTGCATAGGAAGCCTCAATGCTAGTAATGAGAAGAGGGATCTGCTCATAGTTTCATATCAACATCCATATCTATGCTTTGTCTAGCTCTGCGTGTGGCCTCATTATCTTGTGCAATTAAAGTGGGGCTCCCTTCTACTTCATTTTCCATTCCTGTACATGTGCAATAGCATCATGTATGTCTTTGGTATTTTGGGGAATATTCATGCATCGCTGCTGAAAACCATATATATGGACAACTGCCTTGTGCATAGTGACAAATCCATCATAAATTTTCCTTATGGTGATCTCTAGAGTCGATACTTCAAAAAGTATAGCTTTTCTCATCTCTTCTAAAGAGGATCTTGTTGATTGTTCTATCCTTTACCTGGCCTCTTGCAAGTCCTTTTCCATCTAATCATTCTCTACTATCAAGAACGTGACACTCGAGCGCGTTGCTTCTGCATAAGCCTTAGAGGCATTAGCCATGGAATCTAGATGTTTTCTAAGATCTGACACAATCACCATTTCCTCCATATGTGTAGGTGATGCGCAATCATCTAGGAGATGCTTTATCCACGGTTGTGAAATATTTTGTTGTGACTCATCAAATTATAGATTGTACATATCCGTCACTGGATCATCATCAACGAGAACAACCTCTCCTTGCTCACTCGGGATTGGTTCTAATTCTAGAGGTGGTGGAGACTAAGTAGCGACCTCAGACGTTCTTGGCATGAGATCGCTATCTTGTTCTTGTGGCTCTTGTTCCAACTCCATGTCTGTTGCTTCAACCATTTGCTCAATCTATTGAGGAAAGTCCTGAACTTGCACCTGCTCAGCCTCTTCTTCATTTTATGGTTGTTTTGACCCCTCACCCTGTATAGGCGGAGTTTGTCCTATCATCACGCCTTGCCCTTCTTCCTATTCCCGTTTCTGCTTCTCTTCTGTATCTCTCCTTCTTAGCTCTTGCTCTTCTTTCATCTTCTTCTTTGTTTCCTGCAACTCCTTTTCTACATCCTCCAACCTTTGCTTCTCTCTATTCCTCTGTTCTACACTCTTTATGTGTTTTTGCCTCTTTGGCTCGACAGCCAAAGTTTCTTTCTCAATGAGAGGATCTCCTTTGAACTTGTAACTTTTCTCATCCTTTGGGTTCCCAGAAATATTCCTCTTGCCTTTGTCCTGTGTCAGCTTGTTGCTCATTACTATTGTTGTTGTTGCTTCCTGTGGTGTTGCTACTTGCATATTAGATTTCCATTCTATAGCCATGTTGATCAGTGCATTGAGCCTAGAGGATTTGTAACAATGCCTCCAAGGATCTTCCTCTACCAAATGAAATGTCCCATGGATCCATGGATAATACACCTTCGCATAGTGGTTCCTACATATGTAGTGGGGATCATACGGATTGTAGTCCTTGGTGTCGAACTCAAACCTTTTTAAGTCTTTGGCCTCGGCATCCATATCCTTCAAGCTAGGGATCTCATACAATCTAATCCGTGAAGGAAGAGCAAGCCATAGTGCCTTCTTCCTATTGTGCAGTCCTGCTGATAACCCTGCAGAGATGTGATATGAAACCTCTTGCATGACCAACTTGTCCGTAGAAAAACTTGGTAGCACATGTTGAGGCTTCTCTCCGCCAAACATCTTAGTGACGGTGCCACTGGGTGAGGCATGCCAATCTGCAATGTTAAGTAATGCCTACATCGCTTCTTGGGACATGGAAGGTGGATCCTCCTCAAAGATCAAGTTGTAAACCCAGATGATGAAATGGTCAGATATCCTCGCTATGACCCCTCGGTAGTTGCACTTAGAAAGAAACTTGCAATAAATGTTCACAACATTCTCTGTTAGTGTCCATGTCCAACCATGTCAGGAAACTGATGTTGGGCACAAATTGCAACAAGTAAGCATGCGGACATATAGAATCTCACTTTCTCATCCTTGGACATATTTCAAGCATTAGTCACATGCACTTTAAATTGAAGAGCCAACATATCTGACTAGTTGAATGGACTTCCTTTATTTTCTAACTAGTCCAACATAACCACCCAATCTGCGGAAAGGTATCCATGCTCTCTTGACTGTACAAGCAGCATGAAAATATGATCAAGGTTGGTAGGTCTTTCTAAGTGACTTAGTCTTGTAGATGTGATTGGGTATTGACCTGAACTTCGATGACTCTTTCACCCAATGCTTCATGATGTCTCTAATGTTCACATTTTTGTTGGAGGTATAGAAAAGTACATCCATACAGTTCACTTGCTATGGTAAGTGACACATCTTATGATAGTTTTCCATCTTGAAGGTAGAAAGTTATGTTCCACTGGCACTTCTCAATGTCATCGTCTCAGGATTGGTATGTGAGACAATCCAGTGAATGATGTCTACACATGGGAAGGAGGGGTACGTACAAGCAATATTATAAAATCCTAACTTGTGGATGTTGACATAGACTTGTCGATCTTCCAGATCTTCCTTTAAGCTACATCCGAAGATATCCTTAATTTCCTGCCATGTTATCTTTGTGTCCTTCTCTATGAACAATTGTGTGTCTGCATAGATTGGGAAGTTCATTGACACCTATTCAAATACATCCCCAGTGCTTCTCTCGATAGTATCCTTTGATGTAACTCTCTTAGAAGCCATGTTACCTGTACTGCTAAAAAGATGCTCAACAATTGTTGTACCTAGAGATAGAGAGGACACTCACAACATGCAATATTAGCTTTAAATCAGAAGCACTTCAAGACAAACCAAGCAACAAATTGGGCAACTGCTAGGCAATATTATGCAATCCCAACTGTAAGTGGGGAGGTGCTTCTGACTGGAATTACACAATGCACAGCTCAGTCTTCCTTTTGCTAGTTGGTACTACAGATTACGCAATATAGTGGCAAGGGCTCCGAGATTGGTTCCTGAAACTGCACAGTGTGCAGTTGGAGCCAGTCACTGGTAGCCTCTCTGCAATTCCATGAGCCAAGGTAGAGCCTTGAGATCCAGAATTGCATAGTGCATGTCGGGAAGAGTTATATCTGAGCCAAGGAAGCCCAAATCTTCCCAAGGGAAACATGAAAATGAGCAGATCTAAAAGTGTAAGTGAAGGTTGGTGCAGATCTTAGTGAATGGTGATGCATGAAATTAAAACAAATGCGTGAATTAGTCATAAAAAATAACAATGAAGCTTATGGATAGAGTCGCTGCAACGACGACTATTAGTGCAAAAACTGGGTTATGCATGTGACACTTGGGAAAGGCAATGAAAAACTTAAAATGACACTTTTACAAGCTAAGAAAAAATAAAAACTCCAACGTTTGTTCAACAAAATAGGTAAAACAACACTCTCAAAAGCCAATGAAACAAAAGCAACAGAAAAAATAGCAAAATACTATAAAATCAAGACTTAACCGGAAAAGTTGCGATGATTGTGTCGAAGGTTCCTAGATCTCCTTAGAAATTCTAGAGCTCCAAGGCTGAATGTGAAAATGAGCTCTTATAACGTCCATTAAATATGTTTGATCGATTTATGGTTTATGACGCGAAGGAAAAAAATCTAGGAAAAAGTGACACATTGTGGCAGTTTCCAAAAATAGCTCAAGTGTAACTTCAACTGCTAAAAATAGATCCCTATTCTTTAGGGATGCTTTTTTTGCTTTTTTCCTCTTTTAGGAAAGGCTACCATGCATGCACGAAGAAATTGCGCAATTCTGGGAGAACTGGGCAACTCACCAATACATGCATCGAGAAACTGCTGAGGGAATGCATCTGCGCAATTCTTGGGCTGAGTGGCTCTAGTTGCCTCTCATGCACTGCACAGTTTCCCATTCAGGAAAAATTTTAAGAATGGAAAATTATCTTGAAGTTTAAAAACATTAGCGAATATCACTAGTCCCTAATATGCAAACTATAAAATATTTATTGATGTAATTATCAAATTATTAAAAATTATAATGATTCTATATATACTATTTATATAATGTTGGTGATGTTTAAGGTAAAATAACTTCATATTGTAAAATTTGGGTGAATCATTTTTATAAAAAATGGAAATTTGCAAATCTTTTTTTTGGAAAAATCATGGAAAATTAGCCCACCTGCGAATATTAGACCCTTAAATTTTCCATGTTCCAAGTTGAAGATAAGCTTCTAGCTAGGTCTGCCCAATTCTAGATTTGAAGCTCACTGTCGGCTTGAACTATCATTTCCTAAGAGCAAGGCTAGTTGCCCTCTAGGATTGTGCAAATCAACAAGGAAGTGTTAGAAACAGATTGCAACCAAGTCAAGAGGTCAGCTTGTGGTTAGACAACAAATAAAGTAAGCAAACACAAGTTGTAAAACAAGAGATAAAACTCAATAAAAGCATAAGTACCTAGGTTAGTGCGAGATAAGTTCCTGGGATTTTTGTAGGGAGGCTCCAAAACAAAGCGTAGGTAAAATTTTGGAGGGTGCTTATAGCCGTTACAACAACATGACACCAACATATCAACCCATCGACCTCATGCATGATAACTAAAAATGTAAAACTGACTATATACATGGCAACCATAGCCATTGAAATGCATGTATATGACTGACATGCATGCATAACTATCACATCTAGCCCATCCAGTCCAAGTGTTTGAACCTTGAAGCTTTCATACCAATTTGTAACCCACCGCACCCCACATTTACCCTCTTTCACAAGCTCTCCAAGGTAAATTTGGACTAAGTGCTACTATGACATGAATTGACCTCCAAGTTTCAGTTATGGAAGTGGGGCCTGCAACCCAACCACAACTAACATCCCTTGGAGACCACATACCACTAAGGAGGCTGCAAACCACCTCAGGTGATTAATCCTTGAGCCAGAAATTTGTTTCACTAGGGAAACTCCCCAACCACATGCAAAACATAACATCCATGTAGTTATGAGGTCCATAACATCCACACGGTTATGACCTAAATTCCCCAATTCAGTATCAACAGCATTGAAATCAGAGCCACTTTTTCAGGCTAGCCTCCAGACCACTGCCCAAAATTGCTTCTAACTTTCCAGAATCATGATTAAGGTGATAACAATGCCAAACATTCAAACTTGAAGCAAGATCTTGACCTAGATTTCCTGGCACACATTAGACAATTTGTCAAATATACGGTAAACATATAAGTTACAGGTCATGAATGTATATTTGATATTAAAAATATGAACTTGATATGAGAATCCCCAAGAAGGTCTAATTCCCTCTCAAGTATTTTCGACAACACTTGTTATCCCATGCACTCATCAACCAATCAAATCATGAACAAGGGGCATAACTAGAGCACATCATACACCCATGCTTATAACTAGCATATAACAAGAATAATAACCTTGACAAATCAGCCATCACATTAACATTATAACAAGTACAAGTGCTCATAGATCACAATAGGATAATAACTCTTATTAACTTATGAAAAATCTAACCAAGTCAGGGACTTCCACGTACCACCTGACCTTAGATTGAATTGAACCAAATATTTCTTTCAACCTATCACCCCCATGACATATTCCAAGCATGAATGTGGGATCTCATGGGATAAATCAAGACATAATCAACTAGGGAATCCAAAGCTTAAACCACCTCCACCTTCAAGCTATCGTGATCTCACCTACACTGGTCCTGAGATCACAAAACCAAACCGAGCTTGGATGACTTAGAATTTATTCACCATCCCTTGAGGAATTTTCCTGTCTCCAACCACTTGTCGAGGGATTCCCAGAGAAAACTATCTCCACCCCCAAGCCTTGGGAATTTTCCTGAGACCACTTTACCTAGTTCTAAAACCTTCCATCAATCCAGGAACTGGCAAGTCAAGGCTAAAACCATTGTCAAACTAGGAAAAACCCATGCAAATAACAACAGATGAACCTGTTGATGATTCTAGACCCACCAACATTCAAGGGATCTCCCCTATAATAAGTCCCAGGTAGACCTTAGACCATTTGGAGTAGGAGTTCCAGCAGTGGGTGGTAATGTAATGCATTGACCGTAGTAGCACACAGAGATAACTATGATAACTTTAGGTTGAAGCAAGTGTGTGACCTTGTGTTGGATCAAGTGTGATGCATGGGGGTTCTAACACATGGAGGGGAAAATGAAGTGTGACCCTTTGAATCCTGTAATAGTACACAACTTAAAGGGATCACACAAGAAGAATGAAATCACAAGCCAAAATGCGGAATAGTCCAAAAATTAAAGTGATGGGTTAATCCAACAACACGCATTCAACAATATTCATACAATTACATATAAATTAGTTCATAAGAAAATGCATAAATTAAAAAACATACATTGCTAAAGAAACCAAAATAGTCCAACTACAATAACAACATATGCATAAAAGTGTGATGGCTCTATTATTATTATTATAAGTGAAATTTCCATCCATACATACACCATTGACAGCCACTAGCCCCAATAGTGGAACATTACAATCAAGAACACCTACTCCTCCAAAGAAGTATAATCTCTCTATGTTGTGGAGAATTCAAGGATCATCATAATACTCCCAAACCTTTTCTAAGCCTAGGCCTAGCCAAAATCTTGGCTCCCAAAAGCCCATTCTATGAGTTATGAGGTTCTATTTATAACAAAGGGTGGGGTGACCCTTGACGTTCCCCTTTATGACTCTATGACTACCCTCATGACTCTTCCAGTTCTTTACAAATAACTCACTACATAACATGATGATCTTTCACATTCCACTAATGACACTTGGAATTTCACTTACAACATATTTACGAATAATATTACATTTCCAGATGCACCCATATGAGATCAAACAGGCTAGAGGCAGCCTAACAAGACAAAACACTATGACTTCGAAGTTTGGGGAAAGAAAAACTTGGCAACCTCCACTTGGTGATTCTCGTTCATGTACTCATGCCAAGATTGGTACCGTGTGATGATGACCCCAAACTACTTGATGGTGTATTTCTGATAACAGACTCTTGCCTCCATAGCATCTGGGTATATGGTCTTGGAACTTGTATCCAACTCATCCTGAAGCTTGTGCAGCATGGTGTTAACCATGACGGGACAACCAATGTACTTCTGTATGTTTTGTGCGCTAAGATCCAAGTCATTCCTGGTGGCCTCTTGCCTTAGCTGCTCCATGTACTTGTCAATCTCTAGTCGGAATTGGTTCTTATGTTTATCTTCTGTGAGGGAACCGATTGACAGGATCCTGTGTGTTCTCACCATGACATCCAAGCTCTTGTACAACTATGCATATGAGGTCTTTATGCTACTGACAAATGGGGCGAGCTAATCATAGTTCTAGATCAACATCTAGACCTTTGCTTTCTCCAACTCTGCCTAAGTCTTCATCATCTTTGGGAAGTGAAGTGGGGCCCCTTTATATCACATTGTCCACTCTTGCACATGGGCAATGGAAACATGTATATTCATGAGAATTTGAACAAACTCTTTTCTCTGTTATTGTAAGCCATGCACATAGACAATTGCTTTATGCACGGTGACGAATCCGTCATAGAGCTTCCACACGGTAGTCTCAATTGTTGATACTTCAGCAAGTATCACTTTCCTCATCTCTGCCATTGCAAAAACTGCGGTATGCTCTCTGTGTTGTTCTGCCTCTTACCTGGTAGCCTACAATCTATTTTCCATTTGTTCATTATTGGCCAGCAAGAACTTAACATTTAACCTTGTGGCTTCTACATAGGCCAAGGTGGCATCGACAAGGGTAGTTGGATGTTTTCTGACATCCCGCACTATCACCCTTTCCTTCATGAATGTAGGTGACACGTGATCATCCGAAAAGTTCTTCCTTTGTGCTTGTACAATCTTTTTCTACAACTCGTCAAATGAAATATTGTACACATCCATCACTAGATCATCATCAAGGAGAACAACCTCTCCTTGCTCACTCAGGATTGGTTCTAACATTGGAGGTGGTGGAGACTAAGAGGTGACCTTGGGTGCTCTCAGCATAAGGTCAGTGTCTTCATTTTTTTTCTCGTACCCCAACTCCATGTCTGTCACTTCCATTAGTTGCTCAATATGTTGAGAAAGATCCCAATCCTCCATCTATTCACCCTATTCTTTAGTTGCTCGTTGTTCTGACTCCTCAACTTGTATGGGCGTTGTTTGCTCTATCATCACGCCTTGCCTTTCTCCTTCCTCCTATTTTTGCTTCTCTTCCCTTTCTCTCCTTCTCAGCTCTTGTTCTTCCTTCAAATTCTTCTTTATTTCCTACAACTTTAGTTTTTCTTCCTGCAAGCTTTGCCTTTCTCTCTTCCTTCACTCTGCCCTCTTTATCTGCTTCTTCCTCTTTACCTCTACTGCCAAAGCTACTTTCTTAGTGATAGGATCTTCTCTTATCTTGTAGCTTTTCTCTACCTATGGGTTCTCAATAATCTTCCTCTTGCCCTTGTCCTATCTTGGATTGTTGCTTATTGTTGTTGTTGTTTTTGTTTCTTCTTGCGTTGTTACTGCCTTCAGAGTAGCCTTCCAAGCTGTGGCTATGCTGACCAGCTTGTGGAGCTTGGAGTCGTTGTAACAGTACCTCCAAGGTTCCTCCTCATGCCAGTGAAATGTCTCATGGATCCATGGATAGTACACCTTCACACAGTGGTTCTTGCAATACCATGGGGATAATATGGATTAAAGTATTTGGTGCTGAACTTGAACTTCAATATCTCCTTAGCTTTGACATCTGCATTTTTCAAGATCTTAATCTCATATAATTTGATCTAGAAAGAAAAAGCTAGCCATGGTGCCTTATTCTTCCTATGAATTTCTGATGATAACCTCGTGGAGAGGTGATATGAGACCTCTTGCATGACCAGCTTTTTTGTGACATACCTTGGTAGAACATGTGGAGGCTTCTCTCCTCCAAAAACTCTGATGAAGGTGACATCAAGTGAGGCATACTAATCTGCAATGTTAAGTATCACCTCCATTGCTTGCCGGGACATGTAAGGTGGAAATTGATCAAAGACAATAGGATGATGAAATGGTCATTCAACCTTTCCATTACTCCTTGGTAGCTGCAATTAGAAAGAAACTTGCAATAAATGTTGAATGCAATCTCTTTTGATGTCCATGTCCAGCTCATGCCAGGAAACTATTGTTGGGCACAGATTACATCGAGAAAGTATGTGGACATGTAGAATCTCCCTTTCTCATCCTTGGGATGATTCCATGCGTTAGTCACATGGGCTTTCAACTGAGGAGCCAACAAGTCTGGCCAGTTGAAAGGTCTTCCATCACTTACCAATTGGTCCAATACAACTATCTAACCTTCAGGAAAGGTA
The DNA here is from genome assembly GCA_031772625.1 of Pinus tabuliformis. Taxonomy (NCBI): domain Eukaryota; kingdom Viridiplantae; phylum Streptophyta; class Pinopsida; order Pinales; family Pinaceae; genus Pinus; species Pinus tabuliformis. The sequence goes on along the minus strand of CM062818.1, from coordinate 1,616,338,822 downwards.
TATGTGCTCTCTTGACCTTATACTCGACATGAAAAGATGATCAAGAACTAGTAGGCCTTCCTAAGATACTTTGTCTTGTAAACATGATTGGGCGTCTGTCTGAATTTTGATGGCTCTTTCACCCAGCGCTTGATTATATCTCTTGTATTCACCTGGTTGTGGGTGGCATAGAAAATTGTGTCCATGCACCTCGCGAGCTGAGGTAAATGATACATCTGATCAAAGTTCTTCGCCATAAAGGTGGCAAGATCTATCCCGTTGACACTGCTCAGTGTCATAGTTTTTGGATTTGTGTGTGACACAATCCAACTAATAATGTCTGCACATGGGAAGGCGGGATACCTGCATGAAACCTTGTATATTCCTGATAGTTAGATATTGATATAAACATGTAAGTCCTCTAAGTCTTTCTTGAACTCCTCTGCAAAAGTATCCTTAATTTGTTGCCATGTCAACTTTGTTCCCTTCTCAATGAACAACTGAGTGTATGCATAAACTGGTAAGTTAACTTACATCTGCTCAACTATTTCCCTAGTACTTCTCTCGATAGTTTCCTTTGATGCAACTCTCTTGGAGTCCATGTTAACTATAAATTCTAGAGAGATGCTCAAAAACTATTGTACTTGGAGATAGAGAAGACACCATAGCATGCAAATTTTAGCTCAAAACCAAAATCAATATCAAGACAAGATCAAGCAACAATCAGGCTAATGCTGGGACAAATTGTGAAATCCTAGTTTACAAAGTTTACTGGATGCCTGCTGGAACTATGCACTATGTAGTCCCAGCAGTCAATGGGGGAGGCTTGCTGATTGGAACTGTGCAATCCACACTTCAGTCTAGGCACATGCCAGGAGAGACTGCGTATTTCCCAATCCCAGTGGCTAGGACTAGGAGGATTGATTTGAATGGAAAAATTAGTTTTTCTGTGCTAAATTCCTCTTTAGAATATGTAAAAGCGCTTAAGGATTCATGAGGTAAATTGCAAGTTTAAACATGCGTTTTGAGTGTTTTTATGTAAATTATATGTACAAATTAACATAAACAAATGATTTAACAACAACATATAACAGACATGAACATCACCAAAACAATATCACATCAGCACATGATGAAGGAGTTCACCCTACTTGCGCTATGTCTCCTTCGTCCAAATTCCAATGGCTTGGCCCTCTCTTTTATGCTCAAAAGTGTTAATACATCAGTTTACAATGCTCAGATAGCTCCGAAACCTATTCTAATGGCTCTAGAATGCCCAAACATGCCTGTCTAGCCTATATTTGCTCCTGATTTATTCAAAAGTTGAAGAAGTTATGACTTCCCCAAGTCTTTCTGCTAATCGCACTGCAATTTACTCAAAGTCTGGCACCGTCCTACAATTTTGCCCAATTTCGCTAATCAAGCAACATTTCCATCGATTTTAGGGAAAATTTGTCGGACGCGTTAAATGGCCTATAAGGCCTTAAATCCACAAATTATGGACATATGGGGGGCCACATGCCTGATGATAAAGCCAACATCCTACCCCCGTCGGTCGAGTCCACCTCCACTCCAATGATGGTCTCGTGGGGTGGCGCATCGAAGGGCTGGCCCTTTCCCTAGAGTGTGCACAACATCAAACTTAAATACATGTCACATCCATAGTTTATTAAGAACTATTAGAATGGCGTGTTGGTAGGAGGTGTGACTTGTTACTTGGAGGTCACGAGTCCGACCCCCGCTGCTACTGCCCAGACCTTATCCAAAATTTTGGTGGCCCTCGAGCTACCACGTGGTGGCCCCTGGCTGGACAACGTGGCAGTCTGTGGTTGGCCACCGCCCATCCAATATAATTTTGCCAAATGCACCCAATAAAATTGTGCCACTTAGAACCACACCATTCACCGGAGTTGCACAGTCACCCTACCACATAGGCATGCCCAGTCAGTGCCACATCAGTAGTATGAACTGTTGACTGGGTTGTCTACATCTTTTTTCAAATTTATCTGTTTAGGAAAATGGCGATAATGAGCAGTTACGCAGTCATTCAGGTTCCACACCGATCTGACAAATTTGAATTTTGAGCTATTTTTTTGAGCACTTGATCATTTCTCCCCACTGGAAGCATTTTGAACCCCAAAATATAACTTTCAGTTGTTCAACAGGTGAGGATATAGTTCCCTCAACTTTCCAATCTCTATCCATTTGGCCTCGGAAGGATTTTTTCCTTTGAGCCCCACACGAAGTTAATCCACATTCCCTCATTTTGAAGACCTTCTTCTTTTGTCAAGAATCATGTCTTGTTGTAGTTCATCAAGGTATCTAGGAGAAAAAACTTCAATGGAAGGAATTTGGACATTTTCTTCTTGATCTTAAATCAAAGTATGCTCATACAACCTTAAGTTCTCAACATTAACAACAACATAAATTTTCATATATGAAGGCAAATCCAACATGAAGGCATTATCACCAATCTTTTCCAGAATTCTGAATGGACCATATCTAATTGGTTTCAGATTTTTACCTTCTCCTTGGAGCCTCTCTTTGCTAAGGTGAAGCCAAACTTCATCACCGACTTGAAACTTGTGATCTACCCAATTCTTGTCGTGCCTTTCTTTGTAATTTCCTTGGCTCTTTTGAGATGTTCTTGAACTCTTTGGTGTACCAATTGGATTTTTTCAATGAACCTCCTTTGTCTATGTCACTATGACCATCAATAGCAACATCCTTTCCAAAAATGAAATCCAAAGGATATTTAGGCAAGTCTCCCAAACATGCTTCAAATGGCGATGTTTGAGTTGAAGAGTGCTTGGCCTGATTGTAAGCATGTTGAATGTAGTGCAAATGTTCATCCCACAACTTAGGATGATTGCTGCAATACCCCCGAAGAAGATGTATCACTGTCCTGTTCACCACCTCTGTTTGACCATCTGTTTGTGCATGAAATGTTGTACTCTTTTCCAATTTGGTGTCCATGAATCCCCACAATCTTGACAAAAAGTTCCCAACAAAGAAAGAATCTCGATCACTAACAATGGATGTGAGCAATCCAAAATCCACCCATACATTCTGAAAGAATAACTTAGCAGTTTGTTCAACTATAATTTGCTTTTTACATGACATCAAAATAAACATTTTGTTGAACCTATCCACAACTACATACAAATAATCATGACCTCTCTTTGACAATTGAAGACCTACTACAAAATCCATAGAAACACTCTCCCATGGTCGTGAAGGTACCAGAAGTAGTGTGTACAATCCTAACTTCCTATTGCTAGGCTTATTGACTACACATAATGAACATCCTTTAATAAAATGTGACACACTTTCAAGCATACGAGGCCAATAACAATACCTCTATAGATGTTCCACCATCTTACTTACACCCAAATGACTAGCAATAAGAGAAGTATGTGCCTCTCTTATGATGTTGATTCTTTCTCCCTGTGGAATAAAAAGCTTAAAAAGATGGTACAACAAGTTATCATGCAAATGATAATCCAATTCCTCTACTTGGTTATCTTGACTCAAGCTTGCATAAACATCCTGAAAATCATTGTCTAATGCATACTGCTCAATATAACTTTCATGCAAAATAGAATTATGCTTGAGTAAATTAGTTGCACTATTAATAGGCCTAGAAAGCTTATCAACAACTTTATTGTATATACCTTTCTTATACCTTATTACCAATTGGAATTGTTGAAGAAAACCCATCCATCAAAAGTGTCTTGATTGTTGCAACTTAGATTGAGATTGCAAGTATTGTAATGGCTAATGATCAATGTGAATGATTGTTTCCCTACCCATCAAGTAATGTTTCCACTTTTTCACACTTTGCACCAATGTTTACAATTCCTTGTTATATGTAGGATAATTAATCATTGCACCATTGAAAGTTTATGAATGAAAACAGATAGGCTTACCATGTTGCATGAGGACTTCACCCATGGCGTAGTCACCAGCATCAGTTTGGATCTCAAATGACTGTCTCAAGTCTGGAAGTGCAAGTACTATGGTTGAACTGATCTTTTCCTTCAATGCATCAAAGGAATTTTTTTGTTTGCCTCCCCACTGAAAATCCTTTTTCACTCTAGTCAATGCATGCAAAGGAGCTACTATAGAAGAAAAGTTAGCAATGAATTTCCTCCAATATTGGGTTGCTCCCACAAAAATTCTTACCTCAGTAATTGTCTTGGGCCTTGGCCAATTCAAAATGACATCAACTTTGGAGGGACCTATTTTCAACTCACCTCCTCCAACAATATGAACCAAGTAAACTAAAGAAGTTTTTCCAAAATCACACTTTGACATCTTTAAATACAATTGTTCTTTCTTTAAGACATCATGTAGAAATTCTTACTGTAGATTAACCTGATAATGCAATATAACTAAAGCAAAATACTTTAATCTACTTCTACAATCAATTAGCGGAAGCTTAAAAGATTTGAGCAATATCAAGCGGAACACATGTAACCAGAGAAGAAGAATTAATACACATGAAACACATAAAATACTCAGGGGAAAGCCTCAGCTAAAAAACCCCACTATCTGTATTATCATACAAGGTGGAAATACATTAAGATTACACAAAGCCTTAGCTCTCACAGCTAGCCAGCTCTCAGTACAATCCTCCTAGATGTTCACAGGCAAACAAGGCTTCTCACAAACCTTCTCCTCTGCCCTCCAAGCCTCTTATTTCCTTGCACAGTTTATCCTAGGTGATCCTACTATTACCAAGTGTAACACTGATCACTCTGTTATGAAACCAGCACAAGAAAAGATAGAAAATATAGATCAACGCCTTAGAATTCAGCCTCTTCGTGGGGGCAACCTCCTTTACATTACATAATGAACAATTCTTCGATGATTCAAATGAAAAAACCTCCTTTCTATATATAGGAGTCTAAGGAGTCACAATATAACCCAACCGACCTAACAATAATAATATAAAGCCACAAAAATAACAATAGAGGGATTCTATGGGGCACAGTAATAACAATATGGGGATAATAGGGGAACAACAATATTAATAAGGGATGCAACTACAATAGTAATGGGGTAATCACTAGTATTATAGGGACCCAACATGCCCTTCTCCTTCAAAAAAGTGTTGTCCTCAACGCTTAAGTAGTTCTAGATGCTTCTGTATAAAATTCTCATCCTTCCATGTGGAATCTTCAGTGGATAAGTTCTTCCACTTGATAAGATACTCCAAAATTGATCGATTTCGTAGCTATCGAGTTCTTGTTTTTGTGACTGCTTGTGGTTCCAATATAATTTTTCCTTCCTTGTCAAGTTCTAGCAATATTGTTTGAACTGGGAGATTGTTGCCTATAACCTTCTTTAAACATGAAACATGCAAAACTGGGTGCAATCGAGAAGCTGCAGGAAGCTCCAATTTGTATGCCATAGTACCAATCTTTTGCAACACCTTGTACGGACCATAATACTTTGGTGATAATTTATTATCCTTCTTAGCTTGCTTGAGGGACATTTGCTTATATGGTTGTAGCCGTAGGAATACCCAATCACCTACATCAAAACTTCTTTCGCTGCGATGTTGATCTGCCTATTGTTTCATTCTATTTTGTGCCAACATGAGGTTATCCTTTAAGAGTTGAAGGACTTGTTGTTGATGTTCGATGTGATGTTCCACTGCTTGAACCTTAGAATTTTCTCTTAAATATGATGTGATGGATGGTGGCTGATATCCATAAAGTGCCATAAAGGGGGTCATTTTTGTTGTTGTATGGAAGGAAGTGTTATACCACCATTCAGCCAGAGGCAACCATTTGACCCATTGTGTCTATTTATCAGATACAAAGTAATGAAGGTATCCTTCCAAACATTTGTTTACTATCTCAGTTTGCCCATCAGATTGAGGATGATAAGATGAGCTATGAGCTAATTGAGTACCAAGACAAGAAAATAATTATGTCCAAAAATTTCCAGTGAAAATGGGATCTCTGTCACTTACAATAATCTTTGGGTTTCCATGTAGCTTTTAAATTGTTTCCATAAATGCAGTAGAAACTGTACTGGCTTTAAATGGATGTGATAATTCACAAAAGTGTGCATACTTGGTAAGTCTGTCAACTACCACCATGATGACACTATTTTCCTCAGACTTGGGTAAACCTGTGATAAAATCCATTAAAACCTCCTCCCAACGTTGGCTTGGAATGGATAAAGGTTGTAATAGACCCGGTGTCTTAATTGTTTCAACTTTATTTTGTTGGCAAACCAAACATTCTGCCACAAATTTTTGAATATCCGATTTAAGGCCATCCCAAAAAAATTCCTTCTTAACCCTATGGTAAGTTTTTAAAAATCCTGAGTGCCCTCCTAAAGGAGAAGTGTGCAATTCCATAAGAATCTTTTGTTTTAGTGGGAATTCTTACAGAGGTATAAGCGATCTTTGTACCATAAAGAATCATTTTGCCAGCTAAATGTATTAGATGTACTGGAATCTTGTTGTAACTTTCGAATAAGTGCCCACACTTCTTCGTCATTCTTCCATTCCTCCCTTGCTTCGTTTATCCAATCTGGTTGGATAATAGAAATGGCACACAACAATGCTTCCACATCCTCATCCTTTCTTGAGAGTGCATCTGCCACCACATTTTGCTTCCCTTTTTTGTAGATGATTTCAAAGTCATAACCCAACATCTTTGTGACCCACTTTTGTTTCTCTTCAAAGGATAATCTTTGTTCTAAAAAGTATTTATGGATATCATGATCCGTTTTTACCTTGAAGTGTCTTCCCATTAGGTAGGGTCGCCATTTCTTAAGTGCATGGAGTATTGCCAACATTTCCTTCTCATAAATAGCTTTGTGTAAAAACTTTCCCTTGATTGGATGACTTTCAAAAGCAATGGGTCTTTCATCTTGCATTAAAACAACACCAATTCCATTTCCTAAAGCATCACATTCCACAATAAAGGTTTTTGTGAAGTCCGGTGTGGCTAAGACCGATGCTTGGCACGTTGCCTCTTTAAGATGTTCGAAGGCCTTTGTTGCTTCTGGAGTCCATGAAAATGCATCTTTCTTCGATAATGTTGTTAGAGGTGCTGCTATTCTCCCATAATTCTTAACAAACTTGCGATAATACCCTGTCAACCCGAGAAATCCTCGCAGATGCTTTATGGATGTGGGGATTTTCCATTCCTTAATGGCTTTAATTTTGCTAGGGTCTACCTTAACTCCTTCATGAGATACAATATGACCCAGATATTCCACCTCTTATACTCCAAAGATACATTTGGATCTTTTTGCATATAATTGTTTCTCCTCCAATAGTTATAGCACCCTGTCAACATGTTCAACATGATCCTTCCAAGACTTGCTGTAGATTAGTATATCATCAAAAAATACTAACACAAATTTTCTAAGGAATAGTTTGAAAATGGAATTCATCAAACCTTGAAATGTTGAAGGTGCATTGGTAAGTCCAAAAGGCATGACAAAAATTCATAATGACCCTCATGAGTTCTAAATGTTGTTTTCAGAATGTCTTCAGTCTTCATTATGATTTGTTGATATCCTGAATGAAGATCCAACTTGGTGAAGTAAATTGATCCATGCAATTCATCCAGTAATTCATCAATGACAGGAATGGGAAACTTATCTTTAATAGTGAGCTTGTTGAGCTCCCTATAATCCAGACACATGCGCCATGATCCATCCTTCTTGTGCACTAATACTGCTAGAGCAGAGAAAGAACTTTGACTCGGTTGAATTATACCAACCTCTAGCATTTTTGCAACCATACGTTCAATTCCACTCTTTTGGTCATAGGGATATCTGTACAACCTAATGTTTGTAGGAACACTTCCTGGAATCAAATGAATAGCATGATCATGATCACGAATAGGTGGGAGCACTTTGGGAGTCTCAAATACCTTGGAATGATTGTCCAAGACTTTTTGGAGATCTGGAGAAATAGATGATTGCAATGTGGAAACATCTAGCGAACATAATTGTGCAATTACACCCCTTTGTTCCTTTTTTAGAAGCTTTGTCATACCATTAGAGCTAATTATCTTTCCCGGTTTCCCTGCAATACCCCTTAATTCAACTTCCTTTCCTTCCACGGAAAATTTCATGAAAAGTTCTTTAAAATTAAAAGCTATTGTACCCAAGGATTGTAGCCATTGGACTCCTAGTACAACATCAGCACCTCCCATTGGAATGGAAAGCATTGGGCTAGTCAATACATATTCTCCCATTGATAGCTTGATATTATGGCACTTTCCAGAGCAATTTATTGTTCCTCCATTTGCAACCATCACTTGACACTTTGGTGCTGGATATAAGAAGCAATTCAATTCTTTTGCTACCTTACAATGAATAAAATTGTGGGTACTTCCTGAATCAATAAACACTATTACCTTTTTCTTCTTGATTTGTCCTTCTATCTTGATGGTTTGAGGAGTGGTAATTCCCACCAATGCATTACAAGATATGGTCGGATTCATTTCTTCTTTATCTAGGCTTTGTTCCTGGAGTATATCCTCTACTTTTGACCTTTCTTGCTCCTTTTCTTCTTCCTCTTCGCAATCTATGTAGAATAATTTCTTCTCAGCACACTTATGACCTTTAGTGTACTTGCTATCACAATTGTAACAAAGCCCTTTTGCTCTTTTTTCTTCCAATTTTTGTGGTGTCAACCTTATAGGTTGTGGAAGACTAGAGGCAACCACACTTCCATCTTTATAGTTGTGAGTGGTATGCTTCCTGGTTGCCATAATTTTTCTTTCCATTTTTTTTACTAACCTGAATGCCTTCTCTAATGAATCAGGTTCCCAAAGGCGAACATCATGTTGGATATTATCCTTTAAAGTCCCTATGAACACATCTATCCTATGCTCCTCTGGAATATTTTTTACCCTTATGTTCAATTTTTGGAACTCCTCAATGTGCTCCATTATTGAACCCTTTTGTTTGAGACTTATCAATTGGCTAAAAAAATGGTTGCTTTTTGTATCCTCATAATGTGCTATCAATTCTTCCGTAAAAATTGCCCAAGTGATAATTTGTTTACGAGAGAAAAGCCATTGATACCATACAAACTGATTTGGTTCCAAATATAAATTTGCAATACATACCTTTTGTGTGTTTTGCACATTATTGAGATCGAAAAATTGCTCCATTTGTAATATCCATGTTGCGGGATCCTTGCCATCAAACTTCCTCATATCGATTTTTGGAATATGGTGGGTCTTTGATCCCACATTAGAGTCTAAGAAATCATGATTAACATTTCTTTTGTTCACATCATGAGTTTCCTTTACTACCTTTTCACCATTAATAAGTATTTCTTGTAGAAAATTTGTCAAATCTATCTTCAAATTTGTGTTCAAATCTATCTTCAAGTTGTCCATCTTAGTTTCCATGCCATTCATCTTAGCTTCCACGCCATTTATCTTAGCTTCTGTTAGCTTTTGTGAGAGTGACATTTGTTGCACTTGTTCTTGTAATTTTGATATATCATGTAGCATTTCTTCCTCTTCTTAATGAGTCATGCTAGAGCTTTCAGGTTGCTTACTAGGTGTTTGCATTTTCTTTCCTCGGGGAATCAGTTACCAATAATAATGCTCTACTATGCCCTTTGAATTCCTTCAAAATAAATTTTCAAACCAAGCTTAAGCAAAAATTTAAAAAAATCTACACACCTTTTTTTACTTTGTAGGAGCTCGATATTGCCTCTGATGTATCTCTATACTTTATGATCATCCAGTTCTAAAATTGTGACCTGCAGTAGCCCTCTGTGTCCTCTTTCCAATGCCACTAGTCTGACCCAAATTGGATTCTCCAAGGAAGATTTATGTGAAATCTCCCACAGTGACTTGATTATAGACTAGTTCAGTAGAGCGAACTTGTACGACGTGCCATGAGTCACTGTTTCGACCTTTGGCTCTGAAAAATATCTACAAGAATCAAAATTTCGTCCTCTTTCTGTAACTTCTTATGAAATTTCAATCCAATGCTCAGAGAGAAAGTTATGATGATTTTCCCCAAGTCACCTGTTTGGAATGTAATTCAGGAGTCTGCAAAAAGACCAACTTCCTCAGATCATATCTTCGAAAATGTAGCGCAAAAATATCTGAAATTCGGACCCGAGGTTTAGTGCAATGTCTTCTCAAATGGGTTTTGTTTTTAGCTTCTGAAACATCACAGAAAAAAGGTTATAGCGAAAATTCCACGATGACCTATTTGGAGCAGCGAAACCCTAGAATCCAAGGCTCTGATACCAAATGTTATGAAACCAGCGCAAGCAAAGATAAAAAAGATAGATCAACGCCTTAGAATTCAGCCTCTTCGAGGGGGGAACCTCCTTTACATTACGTAATGAACAATTCTTCGATGATTCAAATGACAAAACCTCCTTTCTATATATAGGAGTCTAAGGAGTCACAATATAACCCAGCCGACCTAACAATAATAATATAAAGCCACAAAAATAACAATAGAGGGATTCTATGGGGCACAATAATAACAATATAGGATAATAGGGGCACAACAATATTAATAAGAGATGCAACTATAATAGTAATGGGGTAATCACTAGTATTATAGGGACCCAACACACTCACACCGATCTGACACCCTATAAACCTGCGCAATCCTAAAGGAACCTTGTTCCTTCTGCATGGATGAGTTTCCTTTATAGGAAAAATCATGCAACTGATAGTAACCTATCCTTGACATTTAGCTCAACTAGGACTTTCTTTGAATAGACATGCATGAGTTTCAGATGAGAGAATCTTTAGTTATCTGGAGTACACTAGTTGGATGCATGCATGCATTAACTGACTGAACTCACAATTAGTTCCTCAAAAAATTTGGAACTAATTTAACTAGACTTAACTCAATAAACTGAGCTAACTAATTAAAACTCAAATACAACTCAATCTTATCTCCTTAATTAAGGGATAATCTCCTTAATTTAAGGGATAACTGTTGCATGACTTCAAAAAGACTTGTAGCTTGAATTTCTCCACCTAATTAACTCAATATGAATTAATTAATTATTTTTCAAGCAGCTGGTGAGACTAAATTCGAATTTAATTCAAAAATTTAATTCAAGGACAAATTAAAATTGGAATATAATGGATTCTATTTTTATCATTTCTTTTTTCTATTTTCAACACTCCCTCTCAACAAGAAAGGAATCCAACTCGATCCTCATCCTAAACCTTTGGAATGTTCTGCATGCAACACTTCTCTCAAGTTTTGTTGCTCCAGCAACTCCAGAAACAAAAAAACATCCAATCTGAATCAGAATGATGCCTCTGTCACCAAAGTCTCTGACTTCTATTACCTTTGTCGACCGAAAACTTTGCGCGTCTGCTAACTCAACCTTTTTGCACTGTTGTCAATCCTTCTCTGCACTCTTCAGTATATGACTGCTCTAGCCTCTGTCACTTTGATCTTTGACTGCATCAATCCCACTGATTCCTCCCACTACTATGTACTTTGGGCTCCCGTATCAAGGTACGATCCATGAGATAAGACCTCTCAATGAACCTTACCCAATTTTAGCCTTCTTGGGACTATCACTTCACATCGCCCCACCTCACACCTGGAGGTATGGCTACATGTGATCCCTCTGCTAACTTGGCTTGAAATTTCCCCCTACTAGAGGTCTCTACATGAGTGGATGCCTCCACTCGGTCTCCTCTCAGCATCTCTAAGTGTGGTTCCTCCACAATTTTCTAAGACTTCTTCTGGTGTTGCATGTTGAGAGGTAATTTACTCTCCCTCTCAACCACCAAGTCTCTAACATTTTCCTTGCTCCTCATGGCTTTGCATGCATCTTGAACCTTAAGACCATACAGGTTCTTGACTCATGAACCGATCTGTTTCACCTGTCTCGTGGTGATGTGTTTAAGGAAAACCTTTCCCTTACTAAAGACGACATCGTAGCCTTTCTCCTCCAACATCACGACTGATATCAAGTTCTTCTTCAGTCAAGGCACATACTTCACATCTGTCAAGGTGATAGGAGCTCCATGCTCCCTCTAAAAAGGAACCGTGCCCACTCCTGAAACACTAAACCTTTTATCGTCAGCCATCTCTATGCGCATCTTCAGGTCTTTCTCCTCGAGGGCACTGAATAAAATTTTATCGTTGGTCATGTGGAATGAGGCTCCATTGTCAATATACCAGACAAAACCCATCATCGATGACACCGTGCATGCGATGAGGGTAAATTCCATTTCGAACTGAGAGGCCAATGCCTCACCTTCCGATCCTATCGAGGATCCCTTCTTGGACTTCTCCAATGGGAAATTAATCGTATAATATCCCATCTCAATTTGAATTATGATATGAATCTGATTTGCTCCTGCAACCCCGAACTTCAAACTTCGAATTCTCTTCTCAGTATACTATTCACAGCTCTGATAACCTTTGCTCCGATACCATGTAGAAATTCTTACTGTAGATTAACCTAATAATGCAATATAACTAAAGCAAAATACTTTAATCTACTTCTACAATCAATTAGCAAAAGCTTAAAAGATTTGAGCAAGATCAAGTGGAACACATATAACCAGAGAAGAAGAACCAATACACATGAAAAATAGAAAATACTCAGGGGAAAGCCTCAGCTAAAAAACCCCACTATCTATATTATCATACAAGGTGGAAATACATCAAGATTACACAAAGCCTTAGCTCTCACAGCTAGCCAGCTCTTAGTATAATCCTCTTGGATGCTCAAAGGCAAACAAGGCTTCTCACAAACCTTCTCCTCTACCCTCCAAGCCTCCTATTTCCTTGCGCAGTTTCTCCTGGGTGATCCTACTGTTACCTAGTGTAACACAGATTACTCACACTGATCTCACACCATGTAAAATTGTGCAATCCTCAAGGAACCTTGTTCCTTCTACATGGATGAGTTTCCTTTATAGGAAAAGTCATGCAACTGATAGTAACCTTTCCTTGACATTTAGCTCAACTGGGTCTTTCTCTGAATAGACATGCATGAGTTTCTGACGAGAGAATCTTCAGTTGTCAGGAGTATACTAGTTGGATGCATGCATACATTAACTGACTGAACTCACAATTAGTTCCTCAAATCGTTTGGAACTAATTTAACTGGACTTAACTTAGTAAACTGAGCTAACTAATTAAAACTCAAATACAACTCAATCTTATCTCCTTAATTAAGGGATAATCTCCTTAATTTAAGGGATAACTGTTGCATGACTTCAGAAAGACTTATAGCTTGAATTTCTCCAACTAATTAACTCAAGATGAATTAATTAATTATTTTTCAAGTAGCTAGTGAGACTAAATTCGAATTTATTTTACAATTTCTATTCAAGGACAAATTAAAATTGGAATATAATGGATTCTATTTTTATCATTTCTTGATGCTATTTTCAACACTCCCTCTCAACAAGAAAGGAATTCAACTCAATCCTGATCCTGAACCTTTGGAATGTTTTGCATGCAACACTTCTCTCAAGTTTTGTTTCTCCAGCAACTCCAGAAACAAAAAAAAAATCTAATCTTAATCAGAATGATGCCTCTGTCATCAAAGTCTCTAACTACTATTGCCTCTATCGACTGAAAACTCTACACTTCTACTGACTCAGAGTTTTTGCACTGTTATCAATCCTTCTTTGCGCTCTTTAGTATCTGACTGATCTAGCCTCTATCACTTTGATCTCTAACTACATCAATCCCACTGATTCCTCCCACTACTATGTACTTTGGGCTCCTGTAGCAAGGTACGGTCCATGAGATAAAACCTCTCAATGAACCCTGCCCAATTTCAGCCTTCTTGGGACTATCACTTCACATTACCCCACCTCACACCTGGAGGTATGGAGGCATGTGATCCCTCTGCTGACATGGCTCAAAATTTCCCCCTACTGGAGGTCTCTGCATGAGTGGATGCCTCCACTCAGTCTCCTTTCAGCATCTCCAATTGTGGCTCCTCCACAATTATCTAAGACTTCTTTTGGTGATGCATGTTGAGAGGTAATTTACTCTCCCTCTCAACCACCAAGTCTCTAACATTTTCCTTGCTCCTCAAGGGTTTGCATGAATCTTGAACCTCAAGATCATACAGGTTCTTGACTCGTGAACCAATCTGTTTCACCTGTCTCGTGGTGATGTGTCTAAGGAAAACCTTTCCCTTACTCAAGACGACATCGTAGCATTTGTCCTCTAACATCACGACTGATACCAAGTTCTTCTTTAGTCCAGGCACATAATTCACATTTGTCAAGGTGATAGGAGCTCCATGCTCCCCCTGAAAAGCAACCGTGCCCACTCCTGAAACACTAAACCTTTCGTCGTCAACCATCTCTATGTGCATCTTGAGGTCTTTCTCCTCCAAGGCACTAAATAAACTTTTATCGCGGGGCATGTGGAATGAGGCTCCACTATCAATATACCAGACACAACCCATCATCGATGACACCATGCATGTGATGAGGGTAAAGTCCATTTCGAACTGAGAGGCTAATGCCTCACCTTCCGATCCTACCAAGGATCCCTTATTGGACTTCTCCGATGGAAAATTAGTCACATAATGTCCCATCTCAATTTGAAGTAAGATATGAATTCGATTTTCTCCTGCGACCCCGAACTTCACACTTCGAATTCTCTTCTCAGTATATTGTTCACAGCTATGATAACCTTTTCTTTGATACCATGTAGAAATTCTTACTGTGGATTAACCTGATAATGCAATACAACTAAAGCAAAATACTTTAATCTACTTCTATAATCAATTAGCGGAAGCAAAAAATACTTGAGAAATATCACGCGGAACACATATAACCAGAGAAGAAGAATCAATACACATGAAACATAGAAAATACTCAGGGGAAAGCCTCAGCTAAAATAGCCCACTATCTGTATTATCATACAAGGTGGAAATACATCAAGATTACACAAAACCTTAGCTCTCACAGCGAGCCAGCTCTCAGTACAATCCTCCTGGATGCTCACAGGCAAACAAGGCTTCTCACAAACCTTCTCCTCTACCCTCCAAGCCTCCTATTTCCTTACGTAGTTTCTCCTGGGTGATCCTACTGTTACCAAGTGTAACACTAATCTCACACCCTGTAAAACTTCTCAATCCTCAAGGAACCTTGTTCCTTTTGCATGGATGAGTTTCCTTTATAGGAAAACTCATGAAAATGATAGTAACTTGTCCTTGACATTTAGCTCAACTGGGTCTTTCTCTGAATAGACATGCATGAGTTTCTGATGAGAGAATCTTCAGTTATCTGGAGTACGCTAGTTGGATGCATGCATGCATTTACTCATTGAACTCATAATTAGTTCCTCAAATAGTTTGGAACTAATTTAACTGGAATTAACTCAGTAAACTAAGCTAACTAATTACAACTCAATCTTATCTCCTTAATTGAGGGATAATCTCCTTAATTTAAGGGATAACTGTTGTATGACTTCAGAAAGACTTCTAGCTTGAATTTCTCCAATTAATTAACTCAAGATGAATTAATTAATTATTTTTCAAGTAATTGGTGAGACTAAATTCGACAATTTTAATTCAAGGACAAATTAAAATTGGAATATATTGGATTCTATTTTTATCATTTATTGTTGTTATTTTCAACACATCAAGTAATTTTCTCACATGCATGACATGTTCATCAGGAGATTTACTAAAAATTAAGATTTCATCTAAGTAGACTATAACAAACTCAACAAGAAATGGCCTTAACACATCATTCATCACACGCTTGAAGGTAGCAGGAGCATTACATAAACCAAAAGGCATAACTAGCCATTCAAACAAACCTTGTTTTGTCTTGAATGTTGTCTTCCATATGTCCCCTTCAACAATTCTAATTTGATGGTAGCCACTCCTTAAGTCCAACTTAGAAAAATACTTTTCATCTTTCAATTGATCAAGTAGATCATCTATTCTAGGCAGTGGGTAATGGTTCTTTACCATAATTTTGTTCAATGCACAGAAGTCCACACACATGTGCCATGTTCCATCCTTCTTTGGCACTAAAACTAGGTGACCAACAAGGTGAATAACTTGGCCTGATGATCCCTTTATCCAACAACTCTTGAATTTGATTTTTAATTTCTGCACTTTCCATCACTGACATCTTGTACATGCCAATTTTAGGAAGAGGAATATCTTGTTGCAATTGTATCTCATGTTAGATTCCTCTCTTGGGAGGCAATCCTTTTGGTTCCTGAAACATCTCATCATATTGGTTAATAACATCAACCAATTCAGATTTCAATCTTGAGTCACAACCTTGAAAAGCTTCATTATCAACCTCATTTTTGGGTTTGATAATTAGAAGCACAAAATTCTTGCTAGAATTCACTAGTCTTTTCATCTGCCCCACGTTTACAAGTGAAATATTTAGTTTCTTGCTATGGGCTCTTACAATGTATTTTACTCCATATTTGAACAAATGGCATTTGTTTTCATGTCTATGGAAGATAGCTTTTCTGTCATAGAGATATGGGCCGCCCAAAACTATACCACATATATCTAATGGCACAACATCAAGTTCCACTTCATCTATGAAATTTGCAGTAATGGCGAATTTCAATTTACACTTTCTAGTTACTTGCAATTGTGCATTGTCACACACACATCCTAATGGATATGGCTTATGATGTGGTGGTTTCAAAGTTTAAAATTTTGAGAATGTTTACAGAGATGAGATTGGCTTGAGAGCCACTATCAAAAAGAGTATCAATTTTGTTATGTTTTTAGATTACCCTTATGTGAAAAAGTTATATCCTCTTCTTTTCATTTGGAGTTTCATTGTGTAAATTTGAGGTACTAGTGGTAGCAATGGAATCTTTTCCTTTCATACCCACAGCTGTAATTTTAGTTTCAACACTCAAATCAGATCCCAAATCTTGTTGAGTGGTTGTAGTTGTCTTTTGTTTTCCCTTGTTGTTGAATTTGTTTGGTTTCATTTCAGGATGAAACTTCCAATAATGAGCTTCATCGTGACCCTCTTTGGAATAATGTTTGCATGTTAATTTCTCTCCTTCCTTCTTAATGGATGCATTTTTCTTTCCTTTCCCTTTGAAACCCTTTTCTTTTCCTTTACCCTTAAATGGATTTTTACTACCCTCTTCTGGAGTATTTTTCCATCTTGCCTCAAGATAAGTGGTTTGCACACACACCTCATCTAGATTATTGGGATTAAACAAAAGGATAGTATGCATAAGGTAACTGTGTGACACCCATATATACTTCAACAACGTGTCTTGTGATTTCAAATCTACACCTAACATTAGAGACCTTCTTCTAAATTCTTGGGTGTAATCTTGCACATTTTGACCTTTAAGTTTTCTAAAGTTATGCCAATTAATGATGGCTTTCTACATATATGCTATAGGGTAAAACTGTCTTTTAATTGCAACAATGAAATCAGACCAAGAAATTGAGATCTTACCATGTTTTTATCTCTTCTTGTGTCTTGGATTCCCACCATACTAGTGTTGCACCCTCCAGCCTCAAGGAAGCTAGCTGAATCTTTATGGCATCATCTTGAAGGTTTTGAATTTTGTAATAGACCTCCAATTGATGAACCCAATTGTCAAGCTTCTCTGCGTTCACTTCACCATTATGCATGGGCAATTCAAATTTAACATCAAGTTTTAACAGGGGTGTTTTACCAATTACTTTTGAGTATGAGTAAGGGTTGTATTAGTGGAAGAGGATGAAGATGAAGATGAAGATGATGGTGGAGAAGGTGGAGGTTTACCTCCATTTCCATTACCTCCTCCTCCTGAAGAACCTTCTCATTTTGGAGGCTTGGAGCTTTCACCCTGCAGTCTTATATTCCTCTCTTCATAGAGGACTTTCACCATCTCTGTCATGTCAAAGAAAACCTTCCTAAAGAGCTTCTCATCCTCTGTCATATTTGTAGGCTCTCCTTCATGTGACATGCTCATTAAAGCTTCAATTGCAACTTGAGGTAAAACTGGTGGTGGAGATAGTGGAAATCTTGCACTCCTTCTCCTTAATCCAACTTCAGGACTTTCAACCAGCTTCCCTTCTCCTCTCTTGAGCTTCAACCTTGTAAGAATCACATTCACTTCCAAACAGTTAAATCCTTCTTGCACAAAGAAAACCAAGAGCTTTGATACCAAACTTGATTTGAATGGGAAAATTAGTTTTGTTGTGCTAAATTCCTCTTCAGAATATGTAAAAGTGCTTAAGGATTAATGACGTTAATTTCAAGTTTAAACATGAGTTTTTGAGTGCTTTTATGTAAATTTTATGTATAAACTAAAATAAATGAATGACTAAACAACAACATATAACAGACATGAACATCACCAAAACAGTATCATAACAGCACATGATGAAGGAGTTCACCCTGCCTGGGCTACGTCTCCTTGGTCCAGCTTCCAATGGCTTGGCCCTCTCTATTATGCTCAAAAGTGTGAATACATCAGTTTACAATGCTCAAATAGCTCTGAAACATGTTCCAATGGCTCCAGAATGCCCAAAAATGCTTGTCTAGCCTCTTTCTGCTCCTGATTTGGTAAAAAATTGAAGAAGTTATGGCTTCCCCAAGTCTTTCTGCTAATCGCACCGCAAATTCCCCAAAATATGCCACCATCCTACAATTTAGCTCAGATTTCCGCTAACCGAGTGCCATTTCCATTGATTTCAGGGTGAATTTATCACACTTTTTAAATGGCCTATAAGGCCTTAAATACGCAAATTATGGACATGTGGAGGGGCACATGCCCAGGGTTAAGGCCAACGGCCTGCCCCCATTGACCGAGCGCCCCTCCACTCTGATGGTGGTCCCGTGGGGTGGTGTGTCCCAGGGCTGGCCCTTTCCCCAAAGTGCACATGACATCAAACTTAAATACATGTCGTGTCCATATTTTATTAAGAACTATTCAGATGACATGTTGGTAGGAGGCTTGACTTGTCACTTGGAGGTCGCGGGTTCAACCCCCGCCACTCCTACCCAGACCTTATCCAAAATTTTGGTGGCCCTCGGGCTGTCACGTGGTGGCCCTTGGCTGGGCCACGTGGCAACCTATGGTTGGCCACCACGCATCCAATATAATTTCGCCAATTCAGCCAATAACATTGTGCCACTTGACACCACACCATTCATCAAAGTTGCACAGTTACTTTCATAGTCACCCTACCACATATGCATGCCCAGTCAGTGCCACGTCAACAATATGGATTACTGACTAGGCTGACTACATTTTTTTTAAATTCATTTGTTTAGGAAAATGAACAGAATATAATTATGGGATCATACGGAGCTTGTTTCATGCGAAATGAGTTGCGTCAGATTCAGGATGACGAGTACTATGCGGTCATTTAGGTTCCACACCGATCATACAACTCTAAATTTTGAGCTATTTTTTTGAGCAACTGATCAAGGATGCTCCTGGAACTGTGTAGTGTGCAATTGGAGCTAGGCCAAGGCAACCTCTGTGTAGTTCCAGATGCCAAGGCAGAGGCCTTAAGCTTGCAGAATATGCAATTCATGCAAGGGAAAACGAGATCTGGGAAATGGATGCCTAGATCTCCCCAAAGGGAGTGTGAAATAGAGCATATCTGAAGGACAGTGTGATTTTGAGTGAATATTTGACTAAGTGATGATATATGCAAGTAAAACAAGTGCAGGAATCAATCAAACTGAACGAAAATGAAGCATGTGGAAAGAGTCACCGCAACGGTGACCGTTAGTTGAAAAACGGGGTAATGCATGCAACACTTGAGAAAGGAAATGCAAAAATTAAAACAACACTCCTACAAGATAAAACATATTAAAACACCAACATTCATTCAACAAAACAAGTGAAACAACACTCTCACAAGCTAAACAAGCAAAAGTGACAGGAAAAGCAGCCAAAGGCTAGAAAAGAAAAACTTACCCAGAAAAGTGACAACGATCGCACCGAAGGTTCCTTGATCTCCTCGGGAATGCCAAACCTCCAAGATTGAATGTGAAAATGAGATTTGGTAGCATCGATTAAATAGATTTGACCAATTTAGGTTTATGACGTGAAGGCCAAAAATCAAGGAAAAGGCAACACTTGGCAGCAGTTTCCAAAATAACTCAAGTGCCTCCTTTGGACGGCTAAAAATAGATCCCTATTTTCTAGGGATGTTTATTTTCTTTTTGGTTTTTTCTTTTTTGGGAAAAGTTTCCATGCATTTCCAAGAGAGATTGCATAGTTATGGGAAGGAATGGACTACTCACTAGCTCATGCACTGAGCAGCTTCTAAGCAAGAGGCTTTTGCACAATTTCTAGGTTGAGTGGCTTTGGGATGCCTCTCATTCCCTATGCAGTTTCCCAGCTGAAGGCTAGCTGCCAACTAGCTATGTGAAATTTTAGAGCTGAAGGTTCACTATCAACTGGGACTTAGCAATTCCTAAGAGCAAGGTTGGTTGCCCTCAAAAATTGTGCAATTCTCTAAGGCAAGCCCAGAACAGGATGAAAACCAAGTCAAGAGATCATCTTGTGGGTTAGACAATCAATCAAGTAAGAAAACGCAAGCCATGATGAAAAGGATGAGGCTAAATCAAAGCACAAGTACCTGGATAAGTGCGAGATGAGCTGCTATAATTTATAAGGGAGGCTCCAAAACAAAGCATAAGAAAAATTTTGGAGGGTGGTTGTAGTCGCTACAACATTGGCAACACACTAGTAGAACTCCAGCTCTCTGCATGGACCTTATCTCGCGTAAAGAGAGTCTAATTCTTCTGGAATTATTGTTTGATTCTTCGATTGTCATTGCTTCTTCACTAGCTTGAGTTAAAGATGCAGTTCCTACCATTCTCTTTATCGACAAGACACATAACAAGCCAAGTCAAACTGAGTTGTTTCAACTGGGGATGAGGGTTATATAAATGCACAAATAATATGTATTGTCAGAGTTTTACTTTCATATCTATTGTTTCTCCGCTACCAGCAGGCCTAGACAGTACCCCGGTTGAGTCACTTTGGGAACACAAGCATTGCTCCGCTGCGAGGGTGTTATGAAACCAACTCACAAAAATATAGAAAAGATAGATCAACGACTTCAAAATTAGCCTCTTCAATGGGGAAACCTCCTTTACATTACACAAATGAATAATTCTTGGATGATATAAATGACAATACCTCCTTTCTATATATAGGAGTTTAAGGGGTCATAATATAATCAGAGCCGACATAAAAATAATAATGTAAGGGCACAACAATAACAATAGTGGGCTTCTATGGGGCACAATAATAACAATATGGGGACTACATGGCACAAAAATATAATAAGGGGGTAACAATAAGGGGTTACAATAGTAGTATAGGGACCTAACATGCCCCTCTCCTTCAAAAAGTGTTGTCCTCAATACTAGATGCTTTTGTATAAAATTCTCATCCTCCCATGTGGAATCTTCAGCGGGTAAGTTCTTCCACTTGATGAGATAATATGAAATTGATCGATTTTGTAGCTATCGGGTTCTTGTTTCTGTGACTACTTTAGGTTCCAATATGATTTTTCCTTCCTCGTAAAGTTCTGACAATATTATTTGAACTGGGAGCTTGTCACCTATAACTTTCTTTAAGCATGAAACATCAAAAATTGGGGGCACTCAGGAAGATGTAGGAAGCTCCAATTTGTATTCCATAGTACCAATATTTTGCACCACCTTGTAAGGACCATAGTACTTTTGTGATGCCCCGGAACATTGTAAATATTTTACCATAAATATTCTATTTACCATGCTTTATTTACAAACTAAAGGACGACGGTTATTTGAATTAAATAATTTTTTTTAATTATTAGTTATGGAAAAATGTCTTGAAGCATTAAAAGAAACTTGCAACTTCCGAGTAAGGAAGTTGGAAAAATGAAGTTGCTGGAATACAACCCTAACTACCTCCCTGAAGGGGAGACTCCAAGAAAAGGGAGCAAAAGGGGGGGAAAACCGTGCTGAAAGGTCAGACAGGAAAAAGAAAATTGCTAAGTGTGGTAATGACCAGGTAGCATGCACTTGGTGTGCAACGAACTTGCAGAGGGTAGTGACCTTGCAAGAGAGATCGGGAGGAGATAAAGTCGATGAGGACATATCTCATGGTTGGGTGGACAGCAAACAAATAATAACGTCAAAGAACCTTCTAAGGAGTGCTATTTGTTTCAGCAGAAGCCAGGTAAGTGGTCTAACCTGGAAACTTGAAGTTGCTGAATAAAAAGAATAATACTGGATGTTCTCATAAACAGTCAAGGGTTGTAGGTTCTTTTGTTAGTATCTGGAAAGTTGTGGTAGATAGATGAATATAAATAAATAAAGCCAAGTGTCACATGGAATAAGTCGATCTTGCGGACAAGATAGACCTTCTTAGAATCTAAAAAAGACCTAATGACAAGCAAACCAACCAGACACTATCTTTCTCTAAATATGCTTTTATAAACAATGGCAAACAAGTGTTTTTAGGGCCTACCTTAGGTCCAACACAAGCTTGTGGATGCCCTCGCTCCTTTGATCCAAATGAGCTCCTTTGTCGCGAATCTGCAAACACAAACAAGGCAAACAAATTAAATAGCACCTAAAAAGCCAAAATCATAAAACATATTTAACATGAAAGTCAAGGAGTCCATGAAACAAATAACATAAGATACTTGTTGAGAAAAATGAGTTTGATTGTATTAATTCAAAATAAGAAGAACTTTACAACCTTTGCCTTGATGTTGTACAAGCTCCTCCTAGGGTCCAGCAAGAAGTATCCTCTACTTTGACAAGTTTCACTCACTCCCCAATGAAGCCAAAAAAGTATGTGATCTCTCCTCTTGAGCTCAACTAGGAAGTCTTGATTTCACCAGCATTTACCCTAAAAAATGTTCAGCTTCTAACCTCTCCAGCAACCAGCCCAATGCTTGTATTTATAGTGCAATGGAGGGAGGTTACTAGGTCCTCCTTCAAAGGGATAAAGCCCTCCTTCAAAGGGATAGCTCCTCCCATCAAGGGATTAGCTCCTTCTCTTTTGGGATGCATGAACCACCTCAGAGTGAACAATCCACGTCAAAATTCCTTCTAGAATCCTCTAGAATTAACCCAAAGTGAGTTTTTTAAGATAAAACTTGCGCCTTTTGACTTTCACATGGGTCCGCACCTACACCGTTAGGGATAGAGTGGGCAGGTCCGCAGTTTTTGTACACAGAAGGTGCGGGACTGCAGGTGACAATGAGAGAAAGTGCGGAACCAGAGTTACATTGATTTTTAATGTCTTTCTCCCATTTCCAAAGCTTGAATTGAAGAGCTGAGGTCTGAGACTTGCTTAGGAGGACAGTACAAGTGATGATGGACCCATACTGACTGCAAATAATCATGGTGATGATATTTTTGTGTAACAGATTGCCCCCTAAAGTGCGAAATCTGTAGTAGATGAGGATTTCATTGATCATTTAGGAAGAGTGAAGTACTTTATCATTTCGAGGATCATCTTGTGGAGAGCCCGGTTGGAACCTGTAAAAACATTCAATGCAAGATATATATATGAGATCATATCATCGTTGAGGTAGGCATTCCCATATTCAGATCAAAACTGACTAGAAAAACTAACTACTGCTCTGATATAGGAATGATCTTGTAAAACATCACAAGTATAGACTCAGGTGGACACAGTATGAACGCAGCCATCTGTTTATGAATAGTCCATTATATAATGAATACAAAATTCCTCGTAGCTTGGATTGTGGAAACCAGATCCAGGGTCTTCATTTCTACTTCCCAAAACAGTACGATTCTATCCATGTGAATGAATGTGTTGATGTAGAACATGGTAGAAACCACTTGATTACCAATCAATGATGTAAACTGTTAACAAGTGTGATAGAAACCACCAGTGATGTCAATGGCTCTCAAAGTACCCAGTACAATCCATGAGATGCGAATAAATGTGTTGATGTCGAACATGTCACGGAATCCTTTGATCGAAAGTCAATGATGTAAATTGTCGTCAAAGGCAAGAAATCTGCCATTGAGGCATGCAGATCTCAAGGTACTGACGATTTCTAGATCATCTTTCTAGATAATGAGCTGATGTCGATAGAAAGCGATCCGTCGTAGGCAAGCCCACAACACGAAATCATAGATCAAGTTGAAGAAATTTAGTTGCAAGGACTGACTTAGGGATGGTCAAGATGGATGACAGATATTTTGCAGATGAATGGCTTATTGGCAGTGACCTCTTGAACACATAACGACATGATAGATGGTTTGGTGACAATTGACCCAAAGTTAATACCCGAAAACCGGCTGAAGACTTTCAATGTGGTTTGATCAACTATTAGGCAAAGGATTTCCCAACCCAGGTGAACAAAAGTGTCATGTTCAAGAGTGGTTACAAAGTATGACAAACAGATTCATTTTTCTCTCTTTTCCCCCACCATTTCTGGCAAGTACCTCTTTATTTTTGACAAGCTTGAGGAGGATAACATTTGCTTGTTTATAAGTTCATCCTTCGGATGAGTCCAACTTAGTTTAAATTCGAACCCTAAGAAGGAGTGGTTCGTTCCTATTTGTAATTGAACAGGTCCTTTACTGTGAAATTTTAACGAGTCCAGTATAGGAGAAACTCAGCGTTTTTCAATTTTAGAGAGTTTGAAAAAACTTAAGAAGACTCCAGGGTTGACCTTTTTCGTAAATTTGTGTCTCCCAAGCCCGAAAAAGTATAAAATAATACTTGAGAGAACCGCTTTATCTTTTACGACCAAGGAGTACTTTTCGTCATTAGTGCCTTTGACCCGAAAAAGTAAAAAAGCGATCAACGACACGTCGTTTTATAACCAATATCAAATTTGAAACGACAAAAATCCGGCGATCTTTTCATGTTTTTACAGTCGGAAAAGAGCTGTAAGTGGACCGTCTTTTAATTTCGTTTTAACGAGTTTAAAAGAAGAACTCGGCAATCTTTTCATGTTTCAGGAGTTAGAAAAGAGCTTAAAGGTGACTCTAAATGTTTTTTGTCGAAAATGATAGATTTCGCCTGAATAATCCTTTATTCTGCACAAAAACACAAACATTACTCATACTTGTTTGAAATGGATAAAAATGTCGCAAAAATACCTTTCCAAAGTGAAACATAAACAAATTTGCAATTTATTTACTCAAAAAACTTATAAAAAGGGCCTTTGTCAATTCATTTTTATCGTTTGAGTTTGGGTGAGAAAATAGTGCTTTTGCTCAGAAAACTTCCCATGAAGATTGCGGAAAATCCAACCGTCGGAATAGAACGTCGTCTTCTCCAGGTAATCCACATCATCCTACTCTTCATTTTTAATCGTTTCATTTTTTGTTTTAGTCATTTATTTTCATTTTTGGGAGGATTTTTAGGCATAAAACCCGCGCGTGGGGGCCCACAGGTTTACCACTGCTGGCCTGCGGATCCCAACTTTTTCTCCATTGGGAAAAAGCTTGGGGTCCGCACCTTCCATGTAGACAAAGTGAGGTCCCATGCACTGTGTCTAACCCAGAGGGTGCGGTCCCCATCGCAAGGGTTTTTAACCCAAAAATTCTCAAAAATGGACCAATCAAAATAATTTCTAGCAATTTAATTTATCCTTATACTTGATGCAGAGAGTACATCATGCTAGATTGGCGTGAACGAGAGCATGAGGACGTGGATGCCGCCGCATGGAATCATCATCCTTCACTTGATGCTTTGAGGGCGTGTGGCTTGTACAAATTCTGGGCCATTCCTGGAATGAGGGCTCAGGTGGATTTCTTACAGTGGATGGTTGACAGATGGAGCGTACAGGACCAGTGCTTCTGCATTGGCGGCCACCAACTCGAAATCGAGCTGGCAGACATATATTTCTTGACTACTTTGCCTAAGAGAGGCAAAGACTTGACTCTGTTTGGGGCTAGGGCATGTGGCCAGTCTGTCGATAGCCTCAGGTTAGAGTACTGCAACAGCCAGGCTAGAGACAAAGGGATAGACATAAAGACCATATCCCGTCCTGAGCTCATGGCGATTGCGTTCACTGTCACCAGACTTTGCGGGGCTGCCGCATTACATATTGCCACCGGATCCCAGATGCGTATGGCAGTTGATTGCTTTCGAGGCACCATCTTCAACTGGTGCGATGCTATGTTGGCCAATGTGAAAGGCCAACTGACCAGGGCCAAGAACGGACGACTAAAGACCTTTGGTTATGGGGCTTTGGTCATGAGTTTTGGCCTGGAGAGGGTTCCTATGCTGATCCCGCAGCACCTTACTGTTGGAGCTGGGCTTCCTCGAGAGCCCAAACTGATGCGATGGGTTGCAGTTATGGCCCGTCACCCGGACGAGAGGACAGAGGTTTCTCGATTCAAACTTGAGTATTTCCAATGGCTGGAAAACCAGGTCTTTTCTATTCAGGACTTCCCTTACGCTGGGATAGATTTTCGTGGTGACCCAGACATGGTTCTTCCACCAGGAGAGTAGTGGGATGAGTCAGGTAAAATCCTTTTCAACATTTTTCCTATTTTAATTTTTTGTTATTTTTCCATCGTCTCAAAACTGATAGTAAAAAATTTCAAATGCAGATGTGGGTCCACAGCGACCAGCCGCTCTCCGGCCTTACGAGAGGAAGCAACCAGTTGCACTCGCGCCAGCCCCACAAGACGAATCAGCAGAGGTTTTGGCCGAGTTGGAGGGTCATCTCGAGTGCTTGACAGGAGATATTCCGGAGACCACTATAGATGACATTCCTCGTCGACTTCAGCGCTATGTGATTGGGGTCCCGGGACCTTTTAGGAGGTTCCTTTGCAAGGTGGCCTGTGCAGTGGTTTCTTATAGAGATCATCACCAGTGATAGGATGATCGCCTATTGTGGGCACATGTGACATTTTTGTTTTTTTTACTTATCATTTTTGCCGATCATAAGGTGTTTTTCAACCTATGATCGAGGACGATGTATTTTTTGACACACTCCTATATATATATATATATATATTATCGGTTTATCTCATAAATCATGTTATGGAATAGTTTTAAATTTACATGTACGATTATTGCAAATGTCTATTTAACATTCGAGAGACAATTGCATCTGCTAATGTATTTAAAGATCTTGGAATATGCTGATATTCAATATAATCAAATTCACGTTACAAGAGACGCACTCTCAAAAATAATCTTAATAACACTAGATTTCTAATGGCATACACTCTATTAAGCTGTAATACAACGAGTTCAGAATCTAACCTCACTATCAAACTCCGAATCCCAAATGAAATAGATTCAGATAATAACTCAATCACTGCACTATACTCGGCAATGTTGTTCGTTGTTTGACTGAGGCTTACCCCATGCATAGATACTAACTCGTCAGAGGGCGAATAGATAACCCAAGCTGCGGAAGAGATGTTCCGTGTATTACGACAAGCACCATCAACGAAACCAATGTATGTTTGGAGAGGCATCGACATCTGCAATATCAAGAGTAAAACCAAGATAAGCAGGAATAATGACGAAAAAACACTCTCTAATCTAAGCACACTGTTTAAACTAAAACACGCCAGCTAGAAAGAAAAACTATCCTAACTAAAAATCTCCATACCCATCCATTAAGCATAATACCTCTTCAAGTAAAGACCATTTCTGGGTTTACCCAAAGAGTCCCCATCAAAGTCTACCGATTCATAGGCCCCTTTGGCTAGCTTTCGCTTGACAACATAGGGACTAATTTATCATTAGCTTGATCGTAAACTAAGACTAGATCTCCTTCCGAAAAATTTCAAGGGGTCACATTTCGATCATACTGAGCTTTCATGCGTTTTGCGCGAGTCTCGATCGCCAATGCAGCATCGCGTCGATTCTCATCTAATTGAGCCAAGTATAACAAACGTTTTTCCTCTTCGGAAGTGGCTAGAAGTAACTCGATGGCCATTTGCAGTGACGGGATTTTGCATTCAATGGGTAACACGGCTTCCAAACCATAGACTAGTTGAAAAGGAGTGAACACTATTGATGTTTTTACTGAAGTTCGGTACGCCCAAAGCGCTGAAAATAGCATGTTGTGCCAATTCGACCGATTAATCCCAATGATTCGTCGGATCATGACAACTAAAACTTTGTTGATGGATTCAACCAGACCATTCGCTTGTGGATAATAAGGGGTTGAACTATCGTGACGTAAACCAAGCTGGCCTGTAAGTTTGGTCATCATAACGTTTCGACAATGGTGCCCATGATCAGTGATTATCGCTTGCGGGACACCAAACCTAGAAACTATATGATTGAATAGGAAAATTGCAGTTGTCTTGCCGTCTGCCTCAAATGTAGCCATCGCCTCGGCCCACTTAGTAAAATAATCTACCGCAAGGATGATATACACATGTCCCCCGGCCGAGTGAGGGTTACATGTAATAAAATCGATACCCCATTTGGAAAAAGGACTAACGACAATTATAGGGTGGAGAGGAGTAGGTGTAGCGCGCATCTTTCGATCAAAAATTTGGCAGTTGTGGCATTTTCGGACCACCGTAATACAATCTTTAAATAAAGACGGCCAGAAGTAGCCAGCGCGCAATATCTTTTGGGCTGTGGCAAACCCAGACATATGACCGCCACACGCTCCAGAGTGACAGTCATTTAGAACCCTTTCAGCTTCCTCGTGAGTTAAGCAACGTTGAAAAACAGAGTCCGCCCCACGACGATAAAGAGTATCTCCAATAATCCTGAATTGTTGGGACTGGAATCAAATTTTTCGACGTTCTGACCTTGAAATTTCTGGCCGAAAGGATTGGGTTTGGAGATAAACGATGATATCCCCATACCACAGATCTAAAGTTCTGATTAGAAACAAGGATTCGTCCGCAATGGGCTCCTCCGCCACAGTTTCCGTGTCAGCACGCGGGAAGTCACACATTAACTCCGCAAAAACTAAAGATTTCTTAGACTTGGATTTCTCAAATTCCAAGTCGAACTCCTGCAGGATAACGATCCATTTAGAGTACTTGCCCCTTAGCAATTGCTTGGTCAAAATGTAGATCATAGGGTTGCAATCCAAAATTACTGTAGTTTTACGTAGTAAAATGTAGTGACGAAAACGTTGGACAACTTGAACGGCTGCCAATGCCAATTTCTCCACATGTGAGTGTTTTAGCTCAGTTGGAATTAAAGTTCGACTAAGTTAATATATCACATGTTCAGTTCCGAATTCATCTTCCTGTATTAAGACAATTCCAATGGTGGAATGAGAGGCGGCGAGATACAAGAAGTAATCCTGGTTGTAGTTGGGAGGATGCAACAACGGTGCATGGGTCAATGCGTGTTTGAGTGCATCAAAAGATTTATGAACTATCTCATCCCAATAGAATGGAGTATTCTGCTTCAACAACCGGGTAAAACCCTTTGTAACCTTGGTGTAGTTAGGAATGAATCATCGTAAAAAGTTTGCTTTCCCTTGCAAACTTTGGAGTTCACGAAGACTCGAAGGAGGAGGCAATTTGATGATAGCTTCGACCTTCGAGGGATCAACGCGAATGCTGGCTTTCGAAACTACAAATCCCAGAAATCGACTCGTTTCTATACAGAAGACACATTTGTGTGGGTTCAACCGAATCCGATAATGCCTACACCTCATAAAGATTTCTCGTAGATGGACGAGGTGATCAGCTCGATGTAATGAATGAGCAGGTAAATCATCGAGATAGGGTTGCACAATGTGCTTGATGTCATGAAACGCATAAGACATCGCCCTTTGAAAAGTTGCTCCGGCATTCTTAAGCCCAAAAGGTAACTTGCAATAAGCAAATGTACCCCATGGACAAATGAAAGCCGTTTTTGGTTGATCGGCAGGTAGAATATTGATTTGATTGTATCCGGAAAAACCGTCTATGAAGGAGAATATTTCGCTGCCGGCACAATCATCAATGATTTGATCGATATAGGGTGTTGGATAATTGTCTTTTGGACAGGCTCGCTTAATGTCCCTATAGTCAATGCATATTCTTATTGTTCCATGTTTTTTGTTAACCGGAACAATATTCGATACCCAATCCGTTAACGGGATCGGATAAATGAAACCTGCTTTCAATAATTTTTCAACTTCTGCTTTAATTGCAGCAGCTTTTCGTGGGTGAATCTGATGCAAACGTTGCCGGACGGGTTTAGCGTCCGGGTAAGTCTTGATCTCATGAACAACAATCGTGGGATCAATCCCTGGCATTTCCTCATAGGACCAGGCAAACACGTTGTGGAATTCTTGAAATAGGGCCTTATATAGTTGAATTTCGTCATCTGTACATGAGGCACCTATATGAATGTTCTCAACAATTCCGGGCTTAACCGAAATGTCAATAGGAATAGTTCGAGAGATGTTTCCCAAATTTAACTCTGAATCGGGATGTTGCATTGGATTCTGAGGTTCCTTGACATATTCAGTTGTAAAAATTGATGAGAAATCATTTTCAAAACGATCAATCTCAGGTAAAAACGAAGATCTGTGATGGAGATCTTCCCATGGTAAATCATCTACACATAGGATTTCACGAATTTGCTCATCAGAGTGAACAAGTTCAGAAAACGTGATTAAATCCGAGCTTGATGTGAAAAGTGATTCCTCACGGACCACATTCATTAAGTCATTTTCGGTTGAAAATGGGTCGGCAAAAGACTACACGGCTTCATAGGCAATTTCATATGGACTCAAAGGCATGGCATTACCAAATGAGTCTATCTCAGATTCAAAAGGAATGATCCAAGGATCATCATAAACAATGGTGTCTGATGTAATCATATGAATGGTTGCAAATGAAGACGATGCGTTGATCGGAGGAAAAGGAAAAGTTCCCAGTAAACCGGCATCTTTAACTAGTCCTACTCCAACATCCTTATATGGGATAGTCGTTTTACCGACATGCTGAATACTCTCAGAAGAGGCTGGGTCGGATGAAAAATAAGCCAGCTGGTCTATTGTTACGATCTTTCCATTATGTGGAAACTTTATTACTCGAAAGACCGATTAAACGACC
The DNA here is from genome assembly GCA_031772625.1 of Pinus tabuliformis. Lineage (NCBI taxonomy): Eukaryota > Viridiplantae > Streptophyta > Pinopsida > Pinales > Pinaceae > Pinus > Pinus tabuliformis. The sequence goes on along the minus strand of CM062818.1, from coordinate 1,616,307,869 downwards.
GCTGTCATAGCGTAAGACCAACTTTGACCCAAGAGAAGGTTGTAATCTAGAGGGGCATCAACCACCTCCACATCTAGACTAACAGTTTTTCCTTCAACCCCTATAGGCAAATCCTGTAGAATGCCAAAAGGATGAAACCCAAGGCCATCAAAGGCCTTTAGAATCGTCGGGGATTGATTTAGCGAAGGAGAACCAAGCGATCTCCAACACTGTATCGACATAATACACGTTGAGGCTCCCTCATCAATTATAGTTCGATGAATAGGCCTGTTTTTTACTATCATTGGAATCTGGAAAGCCATTTTATGAGGGAAACGCGGTGTACTATTTTCTAGATCGAAAATTATTAGGTTTGAGTCCTGAACGTCAACAGCTCCTATAGCCGACAAAAGTAATTTACGTTGTGCTGGACATGATTGCAGCACTTCCAAAGCCGACATTGCCGAGGGTGAAACAGCTAAATCCTCAACAATGTTATAATTCTGAGCCGCTCTCGCATGTGGATTGAAAGCGGACTTTCGAAGTATACCCTTGGCGGGCGGTTTGATTACCATGTCTGGATTAGGTTTCTCGATTTGTAGTGGATCGGAACCGGGAGCTGAGGTTGATGGATTAGAATGAGAAGATTCTGCTTCTTTACCATCAACAGGACTTTTACTACCATAATCTTGCGATCGAGTCGCAATCCTAACATGGGACATCATTAGTATGGGTTCTTCATTGGCACTCGAGGATGAACCTATCATCTTACTGTCTTGAGCCGGAAAAGGATCCTTCAAAACAGCAGGAGTTTGGGAACCCTTGACAATCTTCGCAACCTCTGCACGATGAGGGTAGTCTCTTGTAAAATGTTCATCGTCACAAATGAGACAAGGATAACAAGGTTTGCGCTTTTCATCATTGGATTCCGCCTTTTCAGTTTTCTCCTTTGAACTTTTGTCCGTTTTATTCTTCTTCTTTCCTTTCTTCTTTCCATCGGATTTTGATTTGGCTGTAGATGACTCTACAACGTGAATATCGACGGAAATCTCTGCAGAAGAATCTCCTGTTGAGGAATCAGGCAAGGTTATAATAGGAGAAGAATTCTTGGAAGATTTCTTCTTACTTTTAGTGTTAAGCGCACCAATCATACCATCGGCGGCATGAGATCCCGAAGGAGCTGCAGCGATTTTATTTTGCTTGGGAAGATCGGGGATTTTCTCGTGTAACGTACCTGACTGAGTATAGACCAAGTCAAGGTACTGTGCTTGAGCAATCACTTGCTCCTCAGTAACAACTCCGGCTTTAGCTACATCTTCAGTGATTTTTGGCAACAAAGATTTTACAAACCACTCGGCCAAAATCTGATCCAGAATAAATACCTTCACTAAACGTCGTCGACGTCTCCACTCATGAATATGATCTGAAATATAAGTAGACGTCGATTGTTTTAACGAAGTTAACAATTCCGTGCCATTGTCATATCGGACTGGAAACTGAAAATGAGTTAAAAATGAGGTAGCTAACTGACTAAAATTATAAAAATTGCCTCGCGGTAACTCAATGTACCACTTGGCCGCGAGACCAATTAGAGTGCGCTGGAAAAGTCTAAGATGGATTGAATCATCTGAAATGGAGTTAGATGCACACCAGAGGTGGTAATTCATCACATGGTTTGACGGGTCCTCTCCTGATTTACCTTTGAACTTGGGAATGTCACTGGGCAACTTATTCGGCATTGGCGGCCAAAACGGAAGATAATTAATGGGATCGTTCGTTAGGCGCAACAAGTCAAGCAAGTCCAAAGTTGCGATAAACGGTAACTGTCGATTAGGATCCCTAAAACTCTGGGTCATGAGACCAGCCCTAGGAGGAGGATATCCAGGATAACTAGGAATAGGAATTGCTTTTGGGATATTGTATCCTCCTGAAAAGCCAGGATTAACCGGACCGTATTGGGGTTGTTGAGGTTGTTGATAAGTGTACCTAGGATACGGTTGATACTGATAGACTAGCTGCTGCACAGCAGGACCGAATTGGTATTGTCCCTGGTACGGTTGATAAGTAAATTGTGGTTGACTTGTGACAACCGTACTTGAACCAAGTTGTCCTACAGGCATCTAAACCGAAGTTTGAATCGTAGATCCAGACGGTGGTAAAGATATCTAAGGAGTAGATACAGGAACAGTAGAAACCAGAGTTGTCGATACTCCAGAAGTAGGTGGGGTAGATTGAACAGATGTTGCGGCAGTTGTAGCAGTCGTTTGAGGCGGAGTACGAGGTGTACTAGGCCCAGGCTAAGAAACTAATGAAGGTACAGAAGTTTGAATGTTAGACTGGACTGGTTGCTGGGTTGAACCAGAAACTAAGGGTTGTCCAGTTTGAGATGACAACTGTACACTTGGCTGCAACACCTGTTGAGTTTGCGATGGATCCCACACTATATTCATTCCGGGGTACTGACCCATAACAGGTTGAGAATACTGAGGACCATAACCGGGTTGAGGGTAGGATTGATAATTGAAAGGTACATTTCCCATTCCTTGAACATACGTTTGACCGGAGGGTGGTTGTAAACCTTGGTTTGAGTACTGACCTTAGGGTTGATACCCTTGAGGCACGTACTGATACTGGGGTTGACCTTGAGGTATAAATTGATACTGAGGTTGACCTTGAGGTATAAATTGATACTGAGGTTGACCTTGGGGTACATATCGAGTCTGGGGTTGACCTTGAGGACCGTACTGTCCCATAAGTATGTACTGTCCTTGAGGTTGCCCCCCAGATGCAAATTGTGTACCTTGAGGTTGCCCCCCAGATGCAAATTGTGTACCTTGAGGTTGCCCCCAGGCGTTAATTGAGGCTGCCCCCCAGGCGGTAACTGGCCACCTTGAGGTTGAGGATTGGGAATAGAACCTGACATCATAAGAATGTCTTCTACGCTCAACGACTTAGTACCATTGCTTCCAGTTAATAACCCTTGCTCAATGGGTTGAGGAGATGCTCCCGAAAAAGTACCAGAAAGGGACTGATACCCGGAGGGAACAGAAGCACCGTCGTACAAAAAGGATTCAGGCGATTGAGTAAACATGGACGACTGTCCCGACATATTTACGGGAGTATAATAACCTCTAGGTGTTGGGTGATAAGGAGCACGAGGTGGTGAAAAACTTAACCCTGAGTTTTCTAAGAAATTAGTCAAAGAAAGATACCAAGAATTGCTCCTAGGTGGACTGTAAAAAATTGATTCACGCTCCCTTAGCTCAATAACAGGTTGATTTTCGGGGATAGGGATGCCTACTTCTTCTTGCGGAGCAAGTTCTTCAATAGCAATAAGTCCAGAAGGAAGATCTTGGGTGATTACTCTTTCTACCCTAGGTGAACCAGGACCACTAGAAGTTGGAGAAACAAACCCGATGTCGGAGTAGCAGCAAATTCACTTTTAGGCTCGGATATTTTAGGTTCCTCACCTATATCACTAGTAGATGAAAAGCTACCAGTAACTTCGGAAACAGACACTGATTGTGGATTATAATCTGCTACTAACGGTTGAAAATCAGGATGTACTATCAAAGAAGATTCTCCTTCTTCAGGTGACCCAACTCTACTGTCTCTAGGAGTTACGAGGAATTTCAAGCCTTCAAGCTAGCTCGGTACTTCCTCAAGAGGTTGGCCCCGAAGTCTACGGGACTTCCTCAGTAACTCAGCCACGTTTGCAAACTCAAGAGATTGGCCCCGAACTCTACGGGACTGCCTTGGTAATTCAGCCACAGTTAAAGACTTTTAACTACTTCACACGCAAATAAAGTAAAATCTCAATGAAAACCACCTAAAGTCTCTAAAGAACCAAACAAATTTGAATCACACGCCTAAATAATCTAGGAGATCAAACACACACAAACAGTAACTTTCCGTACTGAAAACACTAGTTGGTGATGAAATCCAACGTCGCAGAGTTCAATACAGAAATGGCGGTTGGAACAGTTACCCCGACAACCTGCTTAATGAATAGACTGGCACAAGTTCCTCCACTTAACCGTCTCGAGTGAAGAGAACCCCCCAGAAAATCCAAGTGAGTCTAGCCGACGTCTGCTCGAGGTACGGTGGGATCTTCCCACCACTGTCACCTCAGGAAGAGTCCTAAAGAATATGGCCACTAAGGTTACCAACTGAGACAAATACACTTGGGGGAACAGTCTATGATCCGATACGCACGCAAGGGTAGAGTAGCAAGCTCAATCCCCTTGAAGGTTCCTTGACATAATCCAAGGTTTACCAACAAGTGACCCCAAGCTCCTCGACAATGGTTAATCCTAGGTTTACCGTTTTTAATACGTGAATATCTGGCGTCGTTCCCAATGAGGAAGGATTGATTCCCACACTGGTTCGGACACGATCTCGTGCTTCTCCTTTAAGAGGAGCTTTCCCAGAGCATAAATGCAACAATTGGATTTCTTCCCTACCACAAGATACAGCTACTTGTTTGTTTTTACTGTCTTGGAGAGTTAATTACTCTCCTACTCCAAGACGCTAGCCTAAGCTAAGTTGGTGTATCAAAGCCCTAGAAATAAAAATGTTACTAGATGAATTTTACTTTAAGCGTTATTTTTTGTTGGTTTTTGTTTAAGTCCAAAGGTGCGGAGATGAAACTCGTGGTATGAAGACTCGACTCAAAATCACTAAAAATGCACCTAAGATGATTTAAACAATCTTTTTCTCTTCGATGAACTTCTAAACTAAAAAAGAGTTTGAGAATGCAAATACTTTGTAAACACAAATCTTTCCTAATCAAACAAATTAAAAGAAGAGTTTTTGTCCTTTTCCAATGCACTCAAAACGAGACAACTAGTTATTTCACAAAAAATTCCCTTTTTCGTTTCAAAGCACTCAATCACTACAAAACAAACTTTTTCCAAAAGAGATTTTTATATTTTTTATAAAACACTCAAAACTAATGAAAATGACTAACTTTGAGATCTACAAATTATAAAAACCTATTTGAAGTCAAAGCCTACTAAAAGTCTTTTTTAAGGATGTTTTACTTAGCTAGATGTAAGCTAAGGACCAATTTATGCAGAATCACAAATAAGTCAAGAACAACCAATTTTGTTTTTTTTTTTGAAAATGAAAATCCAAACTTTAAACACAAGCTTTTTGAAGTTTTGTAAAGAGAAAACTCAAAGCGGATTCCTCAACAAGGGGAGATTTCATAAATGGTCAGACTCATAAGAAGGCTGGTAGACACTAAGGTGATCTGAAGTCCCTACAGCTTCTAAGCTTAGAGCCACTACACAAACAAAATGAAAAACAAGCCCAACAAGCAAAACTCCTAGGAATTTCACCTAAAACCCTAACACTAATGAAATCAACCTAAGGAAAGCTTCTGACAAGTTATATGCAGGTCTGGGCAGTGGATAACAATTTCTAAACAAAAAACTAAGCTGACTAACAGAGGAAATCTTAGGTTTTTCAAAATTTTGACAGGGTCCGCAGACCCACATTTGACACAGGTGTGGTCCCGCTCTGTGCTAAAAGCCAAGTTGCGGGTAGGTACGCACTGTGTCAAACGGCTAGGGTGCGGTCCTCTCCCAAAGCTATGAAAAACAAAAAATAACCCTGGATCTACAAACTCTACCCAATTTTACACACAACAAGCCAAAACAGAAACAAAAACATAGTTTCTCAGGTCAAAATAAAAACAAGGAAAACAATCAAGTCCCCAAAGGAGTCGCCATTTTGTCACACGGAACAAGTCGATCTTGCGGACAAGATAGACCTTCCTAGAATCTAAAGAAGACCTAATGACAAGCAAACCAACCAGACACTATCTTTCTCTAAATATGCTTTTATAAACAATGGCAAACAAGTGTTTTTAGGGCTTACCTTAGGTCCAACGCAAGCTTGTGGATGCCCTCGCTCCTTCGATCCAAATGAGCTCCTTTGTTGCGAATCTGCAAACACAAACAAGGCAAACAAATTAAATAGCACCTGAAAAGCCAAAATCATAAATCATATTTAACATGAAAGTCAAGGAGTCCATGAAACAAATAACATAAACAATGTAAACTTTGAAACGGGAACTATAAACTCAAAACGGGAACTCTGGCCCAAAAACCCCAAAAAAACCACAAAAACAGTGCTCAAAACGAAAAGTGTGTATACTGAACGATGTTTTTTTTTTTAGGTGTCAATTTTGCGGCTGTTTTAAAAATGGCAGTGACTACGAAATTTTCCTGCAAAATATAGCTTCAGAACGAAAGTGTTGATACTGGAATAATGATTTTTTTTTTAGGTGTCAATTTTGCGGCTGTTTTAAAAATGGCAGTGACTACGAAATTTTCCTGCAAAATATAGCTTCAGAATGAAAGTGTTGATACTGGAATAATGATTTTTTTTTTAGGGTCAATTTTCATACTTTTTAAAAAATGCTAATAAAACCAATTTTTTATGTCACAAACAAAGTTAAATTTTAAGGAAAAAACACATTAATGTTTCTGGTAGAATATCATTTTGGGCCGCCCCCTCCCCCCGCGGCCCCCCGCCCGGGCCGCCCCACCCCCCTCCCTCCAACTCCCCCCCCCCGCCCCCCCCCCCCGCCCGGGCCGCCCCACCCCCCTCCCTCCCCCTCCCGACCCACCCCGCCCTCCCTCGCCACCCACGGGCCGCCCCGCCCGACCCGGCGGCGGGTCGATTCCCGGAATCAAGATGCAAGTTTGTGTATCATGCAAGATGCAAGAGACATGCCCAAAGTATTTATCATATAACATGAACCAACGTCAAAACAATGGGTAGAGGAATAGGTCATTTGATAGAGAAATCTAGGTTGATAGGGATAGGTCATATGATAGAGAAGCCTACGTTGATAAATGTTGACCAAAAAGAAAGAAGAAGAAGAGGAGGATAGACACACTTAATTGGAACTTTACTTTGTTGATTGGATTTTTATAATTAAAGAAAGGTGAAAAGAAGTAAAAAATAGCAATGACATGTTGGTAGTGTGTGATTGTGGTTGGCTATTGTTGGTAGTTTGTGATTGTGGTTGGCTATTGTATTCTTACCCATTGTTCTACATTGGATTGAGGGATTAGAGAGCAAAGGTTTGAAGTGAACTCTTGATTTAGTAAAGAGGCACCAAATAAATTTTCAATTTGAATAAATACAATTTCATTGATTAATGTTGTTATAAACCTATTTTAAAATTAAATAATAAAATTAACAATTTATTCAAGTGTTATGTATAAATGGAAAACACATTCATGAAATGACATTTATATCATAAAAACAAAAAGTAGTATCTTGTTTCCTTAGGCACCAAAACACTTATCTCGTGATACATCTCACATCACCAAAATTATAAAAATTAACTATATTATAACTTTATTATTAATATTATTATTATTAAAAAGAAACTTTCACTCCCCTTAAAGTTTAAATTTAAGTTTAAGTGTCAACTTGACAAGTGCTTCACCATTATCAGATTAATCATAAAGTAGGAATTATTTTTTAAGAGTTTATTTGAAGCTTTTGTAAAACCAGTGTTAATTTCCATAAAAAGCAACACATAATCATAATGCTAATAAAAGTATATAATGATATTCATAGTTAAACAATATTCAATAGGGTATCATAATGCTAATAAAAGTATATAATGATATTCATAGTTAAACAATATTCAATAGGGTGGGGAAAACTGTAATAAAATGTCTAATTAAAATTTAAAGTTAAATGTTTAGATTTTGAGTTTAATATTTCGGTTTTTATGCGAGGCATAATAAATTAAGACTATTTATTATACGATAACCACGTTGCTTTGATATAATATACTCTGTGCGTATGATATTTAAAAAATATGATAAAATCTTTATTAGAATTTATTAACATCTTTAAATTATGGAAATGTATTTAGTTGTCCCTCATTTTTGCGAAATTTCACGGAGCGTGACGATCAAGACTTTTAAACTTTAAACTTCCACTTATCTTTTAACTGCTTAAAATCGTGTCACATCAGAGTTCGATGATGAAACGTTTAAACCGCACCATGATGCAACAAGGAAATGGTTCCGCAGTACCGTTTATTGATATGATTGACTTAAAAATTGACATCTACCAATGATTCCAATATTGAAACAGGAGGATTGGCATCCACGAGGAGTCATACCTGCCGGCTGCAAGCTTCGATGCTATTATTTGTAATCTTCGCTCAGATTCTTCAACTCCCTTTGGCATGTGAAAGACTCTTCCGACTAAAAAAAGCTATATAAGTATATAGCTTCATCTGAGTTGCTATGCATGGTTACGTATAGCCAATCCCCCTGTTGTCTCCTATCTTATGCGCTTTGTTAGCCACATCGGCTGTTATAGCAGGAAGAACAGTTCTTCGCTGCAGCCGAATAATCACCACCCTTGTGTTCCGTGTTCGAATCTCTAGGCCGTCTTTCAATCATGTCTAATACGCTCAGAAAGCGCTGTCGCGAGCCGGAGGTTCTGCTGGACTCCAATGAGGTCCGGGATTTCAAACGCTTCAATGGCGAAGAAACGGATCTATTTCGTCATTTCCCGCTACTAGACAAAACCCTAGCAGAAGAACAAGCAGCCTGCTGCGAGGATGTCGTCTGTGGTGTCATGAGAAGCCTGGAGGAAGAGATCAGCGCGACATGTTCCACATTTTATGCCCCCATCTCGGCGGATAATTCCTCTGCTTCCAATATTTCTCGCGGCTACGAGAGCCAAACACTAGTTTCGGATATTGATCTGTGTTACCTCCTAGAGGCTTCAGACGATGATCTCGGTATCCCTTCGGGCCCCGTTCTGGATTTTAAGGATGCGGTTTGTCAATTTCCCAAGGAAATCTTGAGCGCCGAGGGTTTGTCCGAGAACCCGCATCAGAAATTCCAGGGTGAAAATTGGGACTTCAAAAACGAGTTTGAAAACTATCAACAGTTTGCAGTGTATGAAGATTCGTGGGTTGCGAGCGAGATGCAGGATTATATAAACAGAGATTTTGTCAGCCAAGACGTGTTTTTGGACGGAGATTTTTCTACGGCATGAGGTGAACTCATTTGAGCTGCGCAGCGCCACCCCGGGGCCGCCCCGCCCCGCCCGACCCGGCGGCGGGTCGATTCCGGGAATCGACCCGCCGCCGGTCGGGCGGGGCGGGGCGGCCCGGGGGTGGCGCTGCGGGGCGCCGCTGCTGCGCAACGCCACCCCCAGCCGCCCCGCCCCGCCCGACCGGCGGCGGTTCGATTCCCGGAATCGACCCGCCGCCGGGTCGGGCGGGGCGGGGCGGCCCGGGGGTGGCGCTGCGCGGCGCCGACGATGCGCAGCGCCACCCCCGGGCCGCCTCGCCCCGCCCGACCCGGCGGCGGGTCGATTCCGGGAATCGACCCGCCGCCGGTCGGGCGGGGCGGGGCGGCCTGGGGGTGCCACTGCGGGTGTCTTTCATTGATCTGAATTATTGAGAATCTCAAATCATTTGGCTCCCACATATGATATATGACCAACTTTCCATTTACAAACATGAACTCAGATCTGTGCGCATTTTTGTGAAAACTTTTGTCAATCCCTTCTAACATAAGCCAAACATCCTGTTCTGGATCATAAGCGCGGATGCTTGGTTGAAATATTTCAGGTCGGTTGATGTCACCGTGACAAGTAATTAACATGTTTTGCACAACAGCTGCCTTAATGCATTTCCAGAAAATTTGGAATAAATTGCCTCGATCTCGTTCTCGTTCTCAGCTATCTTATGAAAAAAGAAGCTATCCGTTCAAAACGGCTTAAGATTTTAAAATGTATTCAAGGTAACGTTCGTTCTTCTAGAAGATTATTTCCGCTGGTCACGAGCATGAAAATTGGTGAGCAATGAATTATACACATGGTAACACCGTTTTATCCGCTGTTACAAGCAAGGGATGTGCTTGGCCATTTGTTGTTCTATATTGTTCTTTGCCATAATATCCTTGATTCCAGAGACTTTCCTTCGTCCTACTGATAGCAATGAACACCATCGATGTGTAAACAGTTGGATAACCAATTAAGATACAAGATCACCAGTGATCAGGTTTGTATTCAAAAGAAATATATTTATTATTTATTTATGTGTGTTTAAGGTTCACAGAACATGAGCTATATAATAAGCCTTAGTTGTAGGTTCAAAGATGGCAAGCGAGTGTTCTTTTACGACTATCTCAATTCGGATTATGTACTTTTTAATAATATTTAGGATTGTGCTAATTATTTTATTATTATAACATATGTTTTGTTTGTTTTTTTATTAAATTATGAATTTTTATTTTTATTTTTATAATGCTTTGCACCAATATGGATTGTTATTAGAGCTTTTGTATTAATATGTCGCTAATTTTATGACTTTTGTCTTCAGAGGTATTAAATAGTTAACATCTACATGTATTTTTCTTAATTTTATATTTTTTGTTTTTTTCAATTTTACATTTTTTTCATATAAGTTGGTGCTTCTTGTAAGGTTTATTTTTATATATCTTTTTAATATTCTTGTAAATTTTATTTTTATATATATTTTTAATATTTTTCAATTTGAAAGTGCCACATTTTTTTTAAGGCATCAATAGTCATTTTAGTGTTCATAAAACATCATAATAGCATCATTATGTTTTGTTGCACCTATTATTGTTACATAGTTGCACATTATTTTTAAGTAACTTATTATAATCAATCTTGTCATTTTATCATCCTTGTTTCTAATAAATATATCATTTTGCATTTAAGTAATATAATTTAGCATTAGATTTTATACTATGTTAATATTATGAATCATGATTTAGAGGTATTGAAATTATAGTTAGGTTATGAAAACTTTTGAGCATGGCACCTCAAATCTATTACAACATTATTTAAGAGGAAATCATATCAATAGGCATACTTATGAAAGAGAGATAAAAGGTAAACATATGAACAAGAGAGAAATGGGTTCTATAAGTTAAAAAGTTTATCACAATATCAAAATATGATGTTACGAATAATGTATGAATTGTTTATTTATACACAGATTATGACATGGGGTAGCATCTTCCTGCATGGAGTATGGGCCCACTTAAATTCTTCTGCGAACCTTACAAACCCCAGACAAATGTGATGACAAATGTGATGACCGAAATGAAATTATTTCTTTTATGAATGATTTTCAAAGGAATCAATGGCACATTTAGGACATTTTGATTCATCTTCAAAGGAGAGAGCACAACTGTGATTTTCGCATTGATTTTTAAGTTAATTATTATTTTTTGAAAAAAAAAATTGTTATTATTATTTTTTTGACATGAAATTCATAAAAAATACTATTATTTGACCATTTTTAGTTAATATTTTTGTATAAAAATTGTGATTTTGACATGTTAATTCTAGCAAAAAATTATCAAAACGTTTAGTTTTTTTGTTATATTTATGTTAAAAATGGTTATTTTTATATCCATTGTTAAAAAATGTTGTTTTTTAGAAACAATTATTTCATGTGGATTGAAAAATTAATTAAGGATGTCTAAATATGTAGATTATCTAAAATTCAAACTATCGACTTTCTAATTTAAAAACGCAAAACAATAAAAAGCCCACTAAAAAAAAAAAAATTAAGATAGAGAACAAGAAAATATGAATACAATGACGACTTCAAAAACTATCAAATTTAGAAAATAATTTTTTACATTTCACACACTAGAAAATTTAAAGTCAAAAAATAGGTCTTTTAAAAAAAGGGTGTGATGCAGAATACTCACTTTTTAAAATCAGGATGAAAATCACTACCATTCACTACCATTCTAAAACTTAATGCACATGAAAAAAATTAAAGTTCCAAAAACCATGTTCTAAAAAAAACATGTGTATTCTGCATCACCACTTTTGAAAATCGGGTCATTTTTTTGCCACCTCTACAAAACGGGTAACAGTATCAGTTCCCGTTTCAAAGTTTACATTGTTCATAAGATACTTGTTGAGAAAAATGAGTTTGATTGTATTAATTCAAAAGAAGAAGAACTTTACAACCTTTTCCTTCACGCTGTACAAGCTCCTCCCAGGGTCCAACAAGAAGTCTCCTCTACTTTGACAAGTTTCACTCACTCCCCAATGAAGCCAAAAAGGTATGTGATCTCTCCTCTTAAGCTCAACTAGGAAGTCTTGATTTCACCAGCATTTACCCTCAAAAACGTTCAGCTTCTAACCTCTCCAGCAACTAGCCCAATGCCTGTATTTATAGTGCAATGGAGGGAGGTTACTAGGTTCTCCTTCAAAGGGATAAAGCCCTCCTTCAAAGGGATAGCTCCTCTCATCAAGGGATTAGCTCCTTCTCTTTTGGGATGCATGAACCACCTCAGAGCGAACAATCCACGTCAAAATTCCTTCTAGAATCCTTTAGAATTAACCCAAAGTGAGTTTTTTAAGATAAAACTTGCGCCTTTTGACTTTCACAGGGGTCTGCACCTACACCGTTAGGGACAGAGCGGGTAGGTCCGCAGTTTTTGTACACAGAAGGTGCGGGACTACAGGTGACAATGAGAGAAAGTGCGGAACCAGAGTTACATTGATTTTTAATGTCTTTCTCCCATTTCCAAAGCTTGAATTGAAGAGCTGACGTCTGAGACTTGCTTAGGAGGACAGTACAAGTGATGATGGACCCATACTAACTGCAAATAATCATGGTGACGATATTTTTGTGTAACACCAAGAAATGAATAGGTACCTTTGGGGGTTAGCTGATCCGTTTAGAGCTGAGATTCTGTCTATGGGAAAACTGTAGCAGAGGGAGCCTGAAGTATGAGGCTTAAAGATTAAGCGAAAATTTATAATTTGAATCTGTCTCGGGAGATACTCAGATGAGTTAAACACAGGGGGAAAAGAACCAATTCTAAACAAATTATAATACGTTAGGGATGAGACGGCTGTCCAAATCTTTGAATGTTAGAGTGCTAGGGTTTAGCTGTACCCGGCCCATTGTTAGCGAGGGTAACACCATACCGGTCTGAAAACGACTGCGGCAACTAGTACAACATAGTCTGGGAGATAGAATCATTCTGTCGAGTTATTCAGAGGGAAGTGGAACACCTGTACAGAGTTAAATCTTAATTATTTTTAGGATAGTGTAAGTGTGCTATTCTTGTTATGGGGTATTCGAGTAAACCAGAAATTCTTCGACTCAGGTTTTCGTAGAGACAAACCCTCAAGATTGCCTCTAGGGTCCGAGTCACTCAGGGAAGCTTCGATTATCAACCCAAAAAGGAGAAAACAAAAGAAGCATAACAGGATTCATAACCCTGGAAGCATGAGCATTAACAAAACTTGCAGTAAGACTTTATTTTCTTCATAATAATAGAAACAATCACCCCTTTAAAAACAATTTCAAATGTGTAGACATGCAGGAGTATTATAAATAAACTTAATATGAAAGAAACAGTAATGGGTGCCTATCTGGATTATAAGAAAACTATAATTCATATAAAGAAACAATGAACAGTAGACTTCGAGAACATAATCAATTAACCCCTGAAGCCATAGTCCATCCAGACGCAGGCACAACCAATACAATATTAGAACCAGTCTCATTACAGTCACAGGAAAGGGAAAAATAACAATTATACATATATATATATATATATATATATATATATATATATATATATATATATATATATATATATATATATATGTATATGTATATATGTCAACAAGAAAGGTTGCAGAGACATAATCACATAAGAGACCATTAGGGAACAACTCTTGCAACCTACGATTTCAACATGGAGCAAATTCTAACTAGCATAAAGAATATGGTTACGAACAAATAACTATATTTTCATAAGTAATAAGGTCCTTCCATGAATATGGACAAACATTAGAAATCCTAAGTTTTAGCAAACCCAGAGCAACGAGACTATAGATAGAGTTAAATTACAAGCTGGAAGTTGCATGAGGAAATTACCCCGAGTGGTCTCAAACGAAGGACCACTGGGGGCCCTCAGTTGTTAACAATAAACCCTACCCAGCACTATCCGGGTCTACGCCTGGGAATTTAAACAATAATAGCAAGAACGAACTGTAGCTTCCAAAACTGGAGTAAAATTTCCAGATAACCTACAGAATTCATCCATGTCCTCGACCCAAAACCTTTAATTGCATAGAGTGCTTACCCAGAATAAACGACCAACACTAACTCATGAAAAGGGTTGCCTGTGTGAAAACTTCTGAATCCAAAGCTTCATCTCCCTCTATCCTGCGATCAGAAAACTGAGATTAGCAGTAGAAGTTTAGAAAATCAAGCTTGTAGAAAAAAGAGAAAACGAAAACTGCAATACGCATCACAGTGAGGTGGCAAGGAAAAAACAACCTGGCTTGTGATCGGGCTATCCAAGCGCCAAGGGAGGTCTCAGCCGCTCCATAACCATTGGCTACCTTTGGTAACTAGAGCGCTCACCGTGCAAGGAGAAACCAGATATCAGAACCCAAATGCATCAAGTAGAGGAAAGAATGAGGCATAACCATGGTGAGGTGGTGGAATAGCCTCTCGGAAGAAGCCAGGTCATTGGATGGGCCTCCCTCCTCCTTCGTCGTCGATGGGGTGAGGAATCCACGGTCGCAGACTCCAAGGGTTCATCTGTCGTGCCACGTCAAGCCAGACAGTGCAACGTTTAATATAATGTAGTGAGCAATAAAACCAAAGGGATCACAATGTGTTGTTTACAGTGTGGGAGGATAGAGAATAGAGCACAGTAGATTGAGCTGTCAGTCAGCAGTGTCCAACATAAATGCGCCTGGGAACACAACCATAGAATTGGATTGGGAACCGAACCAAAGCTTGTGCCAAGGGATGGCACGTCAATAGGGTACAAATACGCATTTAATAAAAACATAACTGGTTAATTAAACCCCCCTGTATGTCCTCCGAAGGGTAATGGTTAGGTGCTAGAACTCTGGGTAAAAATTTTTAATTTACTGTGTACTTATGTAGGTTTAGGTATGTCACAACTTTGGTGATAATTTATTATCCTTCTTAGCTTGCTTGAGGGAAATTTGTTTGTATGCGTGTATTTGTAAAAATACCCAGTCCCCTATATCAAAACTTCTTCCATTGCGATGTTGATCTACCTGTTGTTTCATTTGATTCTGCGTGAAAGTGAAGTTATCCTTTTCCTTCTTGATATGTTCCTCTATCTTGAGAGTTTGAGGAGTGGTAATTCCTGTCAATGCATTACAATATATGGTCGGATTCATTTCTTCTTTCTCTGGGGTTGGTTCCTGGTGTATATCCTCTTCATTTGACGTTTCTTGATCCTTTTCTTCCTCCTCTTCACAATCAATGTAAAATAATTTCTTCTCAGCACACTTATGACCTTTAGTGTATTTTATATCACAACTGTAACAAGGGCCATTTTCTCCTTTTTCTTCCAATTTGTGTGGTGTCAACCTTGTATGTTGTGGAAGGCCAGGAGTTACAAAACTTCCATCTTTATAATTGTGAGTGGTAGGATTTCTTGTTGCCATAATTTTTCTTTCAATTTTTCTTGCCAACCTAATTTCCTTCTCCAATGAATCAGGTTCCCAAAAACGAACCTCATGTTGAATGTTATATTTTAAATTCCCTATGAAGACATCAATCCTCTGCTTCTCTAGACTATCGTTTATCCTTATATTCAATTTTTGGAAGTACTTAATGTGCTCTGCCATTGAACCCTTTTGTTTGAGATTTATCAATTGGCTAAAGAAGGTGTTTCTCTTTGTATCCTCATAATATGCTATCATTTCCTCCATGAAAATTGACCAAGTGTCAAGTGGTTTATGAGAAAAAATCCCTTCATACCATAAAAATTGATTCGGTTCTAAATATAAATATGCAATACGTACCTTTTGTAACAGTTGCACATCATGTAGATCAAAATATTTCTCCATCTGTAGTATCCATGTTATGGGATCCTTGCCATCAAACTTCCTCATATCAATCTTTGGAATATGGTGGGTCTTCAATCCAATGTTAGACTATATGAAATCATGATTAACATTTTATTTTTTCTCATCATGAGTTTCCTCTACTACCTTTTCGTCATTAGGAGACCTTTCTTGTGGTATTTTTGTTCCACCTTCCTTTAAACCTTCCATGTCTTTCTTCAAATCTTCCATGCCTTTCTTCAAATCTTCTTCCCTACCATCGATATTAGCTTCCATGGCACATATAAAACTATTTATCTTAGCTTTGATCGCATTCTTCAAATCATCCATCCAATTTTTCTTACTAGGTGTTTCTATTTTCTTGATTCAAGTCATTCCTTTTTGTTTCTTTTAGCATCTCGATATTGAATCTGTTGTATCTCTGAAACTTTGGATATCCAAGCTCTGAAATTGTGACCTACCGTAGCCCTTTGCATCCTCTTTCTAATGCCATTAGTCTGATCAAAATTGGATTCTCCAAGAAAGAGTTATGCCCAATCTTCCAAGGTGACCTGATTATATACTTTTTCAGTAGAGTGAACTTGTATGAAGTGGCACGTGTCACTGTTTCAACCTTCGGACCTAAAAAAATATACAAAAAAGTACAGTCTATCCTGTTTCTATAACTTCTTATGAAATTTCAATCTCATGCTCGGAGTCAAAGTTATGATGATTTTCCCAAGGTCATCTATTGCGGATATTCGGGAGCCTGCAGAAACCCTAAATGTCTTGGACAGTATCTCCAAAAATATAAAGAAAAAATATCTGAAATTTGGGTTTGAGCTTCACCAAGATTTAGGCTCAAATGGATTTTATTTCCAGAGTCTGAAACTTCGTAGAAAAAACATTATATCGAAAATGCCATGATGACCTATTTGAGATGGAATTTTGGAGCTTGCAAAAACCATAACTTCCTCAGATCATATTTCCAAAAATATAGTGAGACAAGATTTTCAATTCGGACCCAAGGTTAAAAAATATTTCGGCTCAAATGGGGTTTTTTTTTGCTTATGAAACCTCGTAGAGACAAAGTTATAGCAAAAATTCCATGATGACCTGTTTGGAGTAGCAAAACCCTAGAATCCAAAGCTCTGATACCAAATTTTATGAAACTAGCTCACAAAAAGATAGAAAACATAGATCAACGACTTCAAAATAAGCCTCTTCGAGGGGGTAACCTCCTTTACATTACACAAATGAACAATTCTTGGATGATACAAATGACAAGACCTCCTTTCTATATATAGGAGTCTAAAGGGTCATAATATAATCAGATCCGACATAACAATAATAATGTAAGGGCACAACAATATCAATAGTGGGCTTCTATGGGGCACAATAATAACAATATAGCAACTACATGGGCACAACAATATAATAAAGGGATAACAATAAGGGGTTACACTAGTAGTATAGGGACCTAACAGAGGGAGCCTGGATAGTACCCCGACAGAGTTACTTGCTTCGCCTCTCTACGTGGGAAGCCTTTCTCTTCTTTCTCCTTTATTTTATTTTTTTTCATTTTTATTTTATTTCAAGGAGTTGTGCATAAGAACTTATTTATTTCATGAGGTGGAAGAGGGATCCCAACTTATTGAGAATAGAAGAGGTTGTCCCTTTAGAGATGGATGTTCATATATACCTCTAATATACTCATTAAGGTTTCCCCACTCTCCTTACTCTACTTGACTGAGTTGACAAGGATTAACCAAATATAGAAAACCGATTAGAGTAGGTGATACGAGTTAAGAGTGCAATCATAGTGATGTTACCATGATTCTCTCTGAAGGGAACATATTTTCCATCAGGGTATCATCGAATAGATGAAACACAAGATTCTCATAAAGATAGGGAATAGACAAATAACCAAGTGTTGATAGTTATACAAGTTACTATTGGATTTCACCCTACTTGTATAAGGGCCAAACATAGTTTCATGCAGAAACTAACGTACGGGTGCACAAGAAAACAAGCAAAGGAAGGAAGCAAGACAAATCAAAACAAAGTAAGAAAATCAAGAAATAAAACAAGAAAGAAAACACCACTCCTACTCCTAAGCTAAGCAGAGCATGGGCCAACTCATCTGAAGTGATATTTTCAATGTAGTCACCGACGCATTGGTTGGCTCATGTATGTGAAAACATGATTGACAAGAAAGATATTCAATCAAACCAACAAACAAGAAAGGTAAAAAAATGCAAGCCAAATTGTTTTAAGCTTAAATGAATCCATAGAAAGGCACTTTGTGTATGTATCATGGTGTCTTGTCACATTGCGCATGGAAGACAAGCATGTACACACCTTTGAACTTGAAAAATGAGAAAACATGAAGAAAGAAGAAAACTTATGTTTCACCACAGTGTTTGCTATTTATGACTCCTCCAATGCATGAAAAATAGGATCGTTTAATTCTGGTGGAGGACGCGAAAACTGTGAAATAGATTGATTTTCAGCATGAACAAGAGAGTGGTGAGGAGCCTGGGGATATTCAACAGGTTTCTTATCATAAGTGGGACTAACCTTAAGGCTACGAGAACCTGGCATGACCATCATCTCGAGTTGAAGTGCCTCGACAGCTTGAGGAGTTTCAACTTCATAACGAGATGGATCATCAAAGACTGGTGTCTTAGAAATATTAACAATAATTGAATCAGAATTGTGATCAGATGAGTGAGTGAAAATATCACAACAGCCAGGATCAAGAAATTCAAGATGAACAATGGCATCCTCATGATTTGATGAATCATAAAGAGGGGGTGATGAAAAACAAGAGTTTCCACCCTCTAAGTTTCCGGAAATGTAAGATGAGAGATTAGGTGGATCTGGTAAGATAGATGTGTCTTGTCCATAATCAAATGAAAGACTGACATCCCACGTGTTTTGTGAATGATCAGAGGTGGAAACGTCCGGAGATGAACTTTCACAAGATGGAACATAAATGATAGAATCGTGGAAGATGTCAGGATAAAGTAGACGAGGTGTGAATGGAAGGGGATCATCCTTCACTGCAGATTCTTGTTCAAACTCCCACACATATTCATCAAAAATGATAGTGTAGGTTGGTTTTTTAACACCAACTCCATCCAAAACTTGATCCTCATGAACATCATATGTGAAATTAGGAACGGATGAACATAACACACCAAAATCTGGAGGATCAAAGGAAACAAAGGATGGAGGCTGCATAGATGAGATCACGTGAGAACCATCAAGCTTGTGATTCAAATCTATGCAGAAATCCTAAGCGGGTTGGGTAGGAGGAGATGATGACATTTCAACAGGTGGATTCACAACTTCTCCCACGTCGTCCTGTGGAGCTAGAGTTGTTTGATGAGAAGGGGACGAAGGGTCACTTGGGACAAAAACCTCATACGTCTCATATTTATAAGCTCTAACACTGAGGTATGTTGGGAGAGAGTTGAAACTTTCTAATTCGTGTCGATTCTCATAGATGTGAACAAGATATTGAAATATTCCCTCCAAAAATTTCCAGTCAACTTCATCTGCAAGAAATCCATAACAATAATGAAGAAAACGATCATGAAAGTGATCAAGAGATTCGTTGGGTGCTTTTCGCAATTTTAAATTTTTTTTAATGAAGTGTTTTACAGTCATAAAAGACTAAAGAACGACATAATTATCTAAGCAGGTGATTGAAAGAGTGTATAGAGGCTAAGGGCAATGTGTGACACCATTGCTTTGTGCGCCCTTTGAACGTGAAAGAGAAAAACCCACGTGATGTTTCATCTAAGGGGACATCATATCGGTGAGAGAAGCTAGCAAAGGCAATTGTGTGCCTGAACAGGTGTGTTCAATTATCTCCATTGAACTTATATTTCAACAAGTCATCTATAACATTCGTAGGCACATCGAAATCAACAAAGTGAGAGAAACATGTTGGGGTTGTGATTTGGACATAAGTCATGAAAGATGTGCAGAAATTCAAAACAGACTTCAAGGGATCATCTTGTCATCTGGCCCTTCTTATAGTGCCAGAAATGTTGACCTTACTAGCCCCGCCAACATTCAGGGGATCCCCCTAATAAGAAGTCCCAACTAGATATTAGACTATTTGGAGTAGGAGACCCAGCAATGGGTGGTAATGTAATGCCTTGACCACGATAGTGTGCAGAGATAAGTATGATAACTTTGGGTTGAAGCAAGTGTGTGACCTTGTGGTAGATCACATGCGATGAATGGGGGTTATAACACACAGAGGGGAAAAGTAGGTGTGCCCCTTAGAAGCCTGTAATAATACGCAGCTTGAAAGGAACACACGAGCATAATGACATCACAAGCCAAAATGCGGAATAGTCCACAAATTAAAGTGACGAGTTAATCCAACAACACGCATTCAACAAGATTCATACAATTTCATACAAAGTAGTTGATAAGAAAATGCATAAGTTAAACAACATACATTGCTAAAGAAACCAAAATAGTACAACTACAATAACAACATGCATGAAAGTGTGTTCGCTATGTTATTATTATTATAAGTGAAATTTTCATCCATACATACACCATTGACTGCCACTAGCCCCAATAGTGGAACATTACAATCAAGAACACCTGCTCCTCCAAAGAAGTATACTCGCTCTATGCTATGGAGTAGCCAAGGATCGTTACAATACTCCCAAGCCTTTTCTAAGCCTAGGCCTAGCCAAAATCTTGGCTCCCAAAAGCCCATTCTATGAGTTATGAGGTTCTATTTATAACAAAGGGTGGGGTGACCCTTGACATTCCCCTTTGTGACTCTTTGACTACCCTCATGACTCTTCAACTTCTTTACAAATAACTCATTACATAACATGATGAATTTTCACATTCCACTGATGACACTTGGAATTTCACTTACAACATATTTAAAAATAATATTACATTTTCCACATTTACCCAGGTGAGCCAAAATAGGCTATAGGAAACCTAACAAGACAAATCACTATGACTCTGAAGTTTGGGGAAATACCAACTCAGCAACCTCCACTTGGTGCCTCTCGGTCACGTACTCATGCCAAGCTTGGTATTTTGTGATCATCTCCTCAAACTACTTAATGGTATCTTTCTGATAGCCTCTTGCCTCCATAGCATCAGGGTATATGGTCTTGGAACCTGTATCCAACTCGTCTTGAAGTATGTGCAACATGGTGTTGACCATGACAGGAACACCAATGTACTTTTGCGTGTTTTGTGCGCTCAGCTCCAAGTCATCTCTTGTGGCCTCTCATCTTAGTTTTTCCACATACTTATCAATCTCTAGCTAGACTTGTTCTTGTGTTTAGCTTTGGTGAGGGAACCGATTTACGGGATCCTGTGCATTCTCACCATGAAATCCAAACTCTTATACAACTGTGCATATGAGGCCTATATGATGCTAACGAATGGGGCAAGTTTCTCATAGTTCTGGATCAACATCCAGACTTTTGCTTTCTCCAACTCTGCCTGAGGCTTCATCATATTTGGCAAGTAAAGCGGGGACCCCTTGTACTACATTGTCTACTCTTTCACATGGGCGATGGCAGCATGTATGTTCCTGAGAGTTTGAACAAACTCTTTGCTCTATTGTTGTAAGTCGTGCACATGAACAACTTCTTTATGCACGGTGACAAATCCTTCATAGAGCTTCTGCACGGTAGTCTCAAGTGTTGATACTTCAAGAAGTATCACTTTCCTCATCCCTTACATTGTGGAAACCGTGCTCTACTCGCTAAGTAGTTTTGCCTCTTGCCTGGCGGCCTGAAATTTCTTTTTCATTTTCTTATTCTCATCCAGCATGAACTTAACATTTGATCTTGTGGCTTCTACATAAGCCAAGGTGGCATCAGCAAGGGTAGCTAGATGCTTTTTGAAATCTTGCACTATCACCCTTTCCTTCATGAATGTAGGTGGCGCGTGATCATTTGGAAATTTCTTCCTCCACGCTTATACAATCTTCTTCGACAACTCGTCAAATGAAAGATTGTACACATCCATCACTAGATGATCATCAAGGAGAACAACCTCTCCTTGCTCGCTCAGGACTGGTTTTGACACTGGAGGTGGTGGATACTGAGAGGTGACCTCTAGTGCTCCTGGAATAAGGTCAATCTCTTCATTCTGTGGATTCTGCCCCAGCTCCATGTCTGTCACTTCCATTATTTTCTCAATCTGCTGAGAAATATCCCGATCCTACATTTATTCACCCTCTTCTTCAGCTTTTGGTTGTTCTGACTCCTCAACCTGTATGGGCGTTGTTGCTTTTTCATTTTGCCTTGCCTTTCTTCTTCCTCCTATTTCTTCTTCTCTTCCCTTTATCTCCTTCTCAACTTTTGTTATTCCTTCGACTTCTTCTTCGTTTCTTGTAACTTTAGTTCTTCTTCCTACAACTTTTGTTTTTCTCTCTTCCATCGCTCTTACCTCTTTATTTGTTTCTCCCTCTTTTCTTCTGCTTCCAAATCTGATTTCTAAGTGAAATGATATTCTCTCATTTTATAGATTTGCTATACCTGTGGGTTTTCAGCAATCTTCCTCTTGGCATTGTCTTGCACTGGATTGTTTCTTATTGTTGTTGCTGTTGTTACTTCCTACGATGTTCTTGCCTTTAGAGCAGCCTTCCAAGTTGTGACTATACTGAGTGGCTCGTGGAGCTTTGATTCATTGTAACAGTACCTCCAAGGGTCTTCTTCGTGCCAGTCAAATGTCTCGTGGATCCATGGATAGTACACCTTTGCATAGTAGTTCTTGCAAATATTGTGGGGATCATATGGATTAAAATATTTTGTATTGAACTCAAACTTCAATATCTCCTTAGCTTCATCATATATATCTTTCAAACTCTTAACCTCGTATAATCTGATCCATAAAGGAAGAGCAGGCCATGGTGCCTTCTTCTTCCTATGTAGTCCTGATGATAACCCTTTGGAGAGGTGATATCAGACCTCTTGCATGACCATGTTTTCTATGGCATACCTTGGTATAACATGCATAGGATTCTCTCCACCAAACACTCTGATGAAGGTTCTATCAAGTGAGGCATACCAATCTGCAATGTTAAGTATCGCCTCCATTGCTTCTCAGGACATGCAAGGTGGATCCTGCTCAAAGATAAGCTTATACAACGAGATGATGAAATGATCAATCAACCTTGCCATTACTCCTTGGTAGTTGCAATTGGAAATCAAATTTCAATAAATGTTGATGGCGGTATCTTTTGGTGTCCATGTCCAACACATGCCAGGAAACTGTTGTTGGGCACAGATTTCATCCAGTAAGTATGCATACATGTAGAATATCGCTTGCTCATTCTTGGGCAGATTTAGGGCATTAGTCACATGGGATTTCAACTAACGAGCCAACAAGTTTGACCGGTTTAATGGCCTTACATCACTTACCAACTAGTCCAATACAACTACCCAACCTTCGGAAAAGGTCTTTGTGCCCTCTTGATTTTATATTTGGCATGCAAAGACGATCAAGAACTGGTAGGCCTTCTTGAGAGACTTTGTCTTATAAACATGATTGGGTGTATGTCTGACGACTCTTTCACCCAGTGCTTAACTATATGTCTCATGTTCACTAGGTTGTGGGTGGCATAGAAACGTGTGTCCATGCACCTCACCGACTGAGGTAAATGATACATATAATAAAAATTTTGGCCCTGAAGGTGGCATGCTCTATCCTGTTGACACTGCTCAATGTCATAGTTTTTAGATCTGTGTGAGACAATCCATCTGATAATGTCCACACATGGGAAGGTGGGGTACCCGCATGCAACCTTGTATAATCCTAATTGGTGGATACTGATATAAACCTGCCAGTCATGTAAGTCTTCCTCAATGAATAACTGAGTGTCTACATAAACTAGTAAGTTAACTAACATCTGCTCAACTACTTCCCCAGTATTACTCTTGACAGTTTACTTTGATGCAGCTCTCTTAGAGGCCATGTTAATTGTAACTGCTAGAGAGATGCTCAACAACTGTTTTACCTGGAGACGGAGAGGAAACTCATGGAATGCAAATGCTAGCTCAAAACCAAAAGCAACTTCAAGACAAGATCAAGCAATAATTAGGCTAATGTTGGGACAGATTGTGCAATCCTAGTTTACATAGGTGACTAGATGTTTGCTGGAACTGCACAGTCCCAACGGTCAGTGGGGGAGGCTTGCTGGCTGGAACTATGCAATGCACAGTTCAGTCTAGGCACATGCCAGGAGAGACTACGCATTGCGCAGTCTCAGTGGCTAGGAATGGGAGCCTAGCTCCTAGAATTTCACAGTGCGCAGTTGGAGCCAGGCCAGGGCAGCCTCTGTGTAGTTCCATAAGCCAAGGTAGAGGCCTTGAGCTCCCAGAATGCACAGTGCATGCAAGGGAAAGTGAGATCCGGGCAAGGGAAGCCCAGATCTACCCAAGGGGAGTGTGAAATCGAGCAGATCTGAAGGATGGTGTGATGTTGAGTGCATATTTGACTAATTGATGATGCATGCAAGTGAAACAAGTGTATGAATCAATCAAACTAAACAAAAATGAAGCATGTGGAGAGAGTCGCCACAATGGAGACCGTCAATGTAAAAACGGGGTAATGCATGCGACACTTGAGAAAGGCAATGAAAAACTTAAAACAAAACTTCTACATGCTAAAACAAGTTAAAAATCCAGTAATTTTTCAAAAAAACAAGTGAAACAACGCTCTCTCAAGCTAAACAAGCAAAAGTGATTGAAAAACCAACAAAAGGCTAGAAAAGCAAAAATTACCCGAAAAAGCGACGAAGATTGCACTGAAGGTTCCTTGATCTCCTCAAGAATTTCAGAGCCCCAAGATAAAATGTGAAAATAATCTCTGGCAATGTCGATTAAATAGATTTGGCCAATTTAGGGTTTATGATGTGAAGGCTAAGAATTAAGGAAAAAGTGACACTTGGCGGCAGTTTCCAAAATAACTCAAGTGCCTCCTTTGGGCTACTAAAGATAGATCCCTATTTTATGGGGATGATTTTTCACTTTTTTTATTTTTTCTTTTTTGGGAAAAGTTTCCATGCATTTCCCGAATAGATTCCACAGTTTTGGGAAGGATTGGGAAACTCATTGGCTCATGCACTGAGCAGCTTCTGGGCAGGATGCTTCTACGCAATTTTTGAGTTGAGTGTCTCTAGGCTACCTCTCACGCTCTGCGCAATTTCGCAGTTGACGATTGGTTGTCAACTAGCTATGTGTAATTTTGTATTTGAAGGCTCACTGTCAGTTTGGACTGTGCAATTCCCAAGAGCAATGTTGGTTGCCCTCAAGGATTGCGCGGTTCTCTAAGGCAAGCCAAGAATAGGATGAAAACCAAGTCAAGAGATCGTCTTGTGGGTTACATTGTCAATCAAGTTAGAAAAATCAAGCCATGATGCAAAGGATGACCCTCAATTAAAGCAGAAGTACCTGGTTCAGTGCGAGATGATTTGCTGTAATTTAGAAGGGAGACTCCAAAACAAAGCATAGGCAAAATTTTGGAGGGTGGTTGTAGCTGCTACAACAGAACCAAATAAATAAACTCATGTACCATGTATTCACACCTTAGCTAGGAAATCATCCATGCAATATGTTACTCACAAAATCATCCCACTGAAGTTGTTGATCCAACCTTCTTCTTGTGCTCCCTTACTTTCCTTTGATTTCCTTTACTTCCCTTTCTCCAAATCCAGGTGAATTCCAAAATGATCCAAGAATACTCTAAGTGTGCAAGAGTGTATGAGAAAGAGAATGAAAGGAGCGAGCCAAACTGAACTAACAAAAGTTGTGAACTGATCCTCTGATGTCTTTTTATTATTAATGTCTCCTTTTTCTTTCATTTTCCTTCATTTTCCCTTTTGATTTCCTTAGCATACAAGCTTGTGTCTCTTCACCTTCCTTTTCTCCTATTTTCCTTTATTTCTCATAATTAAATTCCAATTAATGCCTCTTTTCCTTTTCCAATTCATTTGCCAATTTCCATATCCATAAATAAACCAAAATTGGTGCCCACTATAGTGTTTTCCCAACACTTATCTTGGAATACATATCCGATGACCTTGGTCTTATTTTGCCTTTATTATCCTTTATTACATGAAACTTTAACCTAGGGTTGTCACAAACCCCTCCCCTTGGGGAAACACCCTCCTCAGTGTTATATGACACATATGACCAACAAACCGTTGAAAAAAAAACATACTGCTTATGCATCTTTATAACACACCTCAATGCATTATTTACAATGACATCCTACTAAAAGCAAAAAAGCATACAACTTATTGGAGATTTATAACACAACTCATCATGGTATTTACAAGCATACATATATATACACATACCAAAAAATCATTTGCTTGAACCAACAAATAATGAACGATAAAAATCCTGCATCTGATTAGCCATCTCCCATGTAGCTTCAGCGAGCCCAAAGTGCTCCCACTACACTTTAACCTTCTTTATTGATCAATTATGGAGCATGAATTGTTTCCACTGCATTATGCACTGAGGTTCTGGATGGAACTCTCTCTCTATCTCCACCTATAATACATACCAATCAATTACATGATCATCATCCTATACATATCTATTAAGTAATGAAATATGGTAAACACCATGGACGTTCACTATTGGTGGACATGCAAGTCGGTAGGCCACTGGTCCAATCCTCTCAAGGATCTCAAAAGGCCAAAAATACTAAGGTGCAACTTGGCACATGACCCAATCCTCAAATATTTTCTCTCTGGCTTGATGTGCAAGTACACATGCTCCCCAACCTAAAACTCCTTGAATGCTCTATGCCAATCTACATAAGTATTCTGCATGTCCCATGCAACCTTTAAATTCCTTTTAATAACATGCATTTCATGTTCCATATTAACCAACATATATGGTCCAATCAACACCCTATTCATTGGATCACTCCAACTAATAGGAGTATTACAAATCTGCCCATAAATATCCTCAACTGGACTCATCCTTAATGACTCTTGATACCCATTATTATATGAAAATTTCACTAGTAGAAGATACTTCTCCCACTTCCTTTGTTGATGCATGACATACATCCTCAACATGTTCTCAATAATCTTGTTATACCTCTCTGACTGTCCATCTATCTGTGGATGATAAGTTATATTGAAAACCAACTTTGTCCCCAAGCCTACTAATAACTCTTTCCAAAACTTGGAAGTGAACTTGGAAACTTTTCTGATGTGATCTTCTTGGGAACACCATGCAATCTCACTATCCCCCCGATGAAAATCATAGCTACCTCACTAGCTGAATTAGTAGACTTAACTGCAACAAAGTGAGATACATTACTTAACTTGGCAACCACAACCATGATGGAATCATGTTTCTTTGATGTCCTTAGCAAACTTGTAATGAAGTCCATGGAAATGAACTCCCATTTCCATTCTAGAATAGGAATAGGTTGTAATAAACCAACTGGATGCTTACACTCTATTTTCACCTGTTGACAGTCCATACATCTAGCAACAAACTCAACCACCTCTTTATTAAAATTAGGCCAATGATAAAACTTCTTAACAATTTTCAATGTCTTTTGATATCTCGGGTGACGTAAATATGGCTTGACATGAAACTCTTTTAGGATGAGCTTCTTCAACTCACTACTATCGGGCACATAAATTATGTTCCTAAATCTGACCAAGCCATCCACCGTGAGTTGATGCTCCTCATCTCTATCACCTTCACACTGTTGCTACAACCTGTGCTTCATTTGTTGATACATGTCATCATGGTGTCCTACCTACAAGATCCTCTCCTATAAATCTATCCCATAAGAGCTCACGACTAAAATATGATTCACCTGCACTCTCCTACTGAAATTATCTGCAACCTTGTTTTCCATTCCCTTTATGCATCTGATCTTAAAGTTCAACTCACTGAGGGTAGCCAACCATCTAGCTTGATTGGAAATTAGATTAGGTTGGTCAAACAAGTACCTCATTCCATTGTGATCACTCATCAGAATAAACCTCCTACCAATAAGATAATGCCTCCACACCTTCAAGGCATGAATGATAGTTTCCAACTCAAGATCATCAGTCACCTAGTTCTTCTCATGCTCATTCAACTTCCTTGACTCATATCATACCACCTATCCTTCCTGCATCAGGACTCCACTGGGTCCTTTCTTGCGGACATCTATACATACCATGAACTCCTTATCAATATCTTCAATCTTCAATACTGGAGCATTTGTAAAAAGTTACTTCAACTACTTAAAACTAGTTGCACACTCCTTATTTCATTCAAACTTCTTTCCTTTCCTCTGAAAAGATGTAATAAGATAGGAAATATGTGAGAAGTTCCTAATGAACCTCCTGTAATAACCTGCTAGTCCCATGAATGACCTGAACTCAACGACATTCCTAGGAGTTGGCCACTTAATGATAGCTTTAATCTTTTTAGAATCAACTATTATACCTTCCTTGGAAATAACATGCCCTAAGTAATGAACCTAAGACTAAAATAAACTACACTTGCTAAGCTTTGCATACAATTGATGCTCTCTTAGCAATCTTAACACTCTTGCTAGGTGCTCTGCATGCTCTTCCTCATTCTTAGAATATATTAATATATCATCAATAAGCATTATTACAAACTTATCCAGATAAGAACGAAACACATTGTTCATCAAACATATGAAAGTGGTTGGAGCATTAGTAAGACCAAAAGGAACCATCAAAAACTCATAATTCCCATACCTAGTACAAAATGCATTGTTGGAGATATCTTCTTCTTTGATGTGCACCTGATGATATCTTGATCTCAAGTCAATCTTTGGAAACAATGTTGCTTCCTTCAGTTGATCAAAAAAATCATCAATCCATGGCCATGGGTACTTATTCTTTATGGTCACCTTGTTCAAATTCCTATAATCAATGCACAACATGAGAATACCATCCTTCTTTTTCTCAAACAACACTGGTACACACGAAGGTGACACACTTGGCCTTATGTATCATTTATCAAGAATCTCTTTAAGTTGCAACTTCAATTCCAACAACTTTGGAGTGCTCATCCTGTAAGGTGCCTTTAATTTTGGTGCTCCTCTTCGTACCAACTAAATAAAGAAATCCACTTCCCTATGAGGTGGTAACTCTGAAATATCAGTAGGAAACACATCTTGAAACTTCTGCAAAATAGGATACTTTTTCAAGACTTCATCATCCTCAACATCCTTCCCCTTGTCACTGGAAACATGCACCGCAAATAATACACACATTTTCCTACAATTGCACTTAGCTTGCATAGTTGTAACCATTCTCACTGATGCATGCTTATTCTTTCCCTAGAAGATTCTCTTCTCTCCATCATCAGTACTCAATAACCTTCTCGTAGCAGTCTACCCTGGTCGAGTGAGTAAAAAACCAATCCATACCCAAAAGCATGAGATATGATCCCAAAGGAATCACATTTAGATGTGCTAATGTAGACATACCATTCAAATCAAATGCACAAGGTCTCATCCAATGATGAACTCTTTTCTTGCTACTTGTAGCCAACTGCAATAACGAAGACTCTGCATGCACTTCTTTATTCAATCTACACTTATCCACCAGGTCAGGACTAACATAACTATAATTAGACCCATGATCCATCAAAATGGAAACAACTCAATCAAAGAGCTTACCTTCCATCTCAATAATGGATGCCTGGTGATCTCCTTGCCTATTATCAATTGTTGTATAAATACAAGGAATGCAATGACCAACATCCCCAACTGTCTATGACTCTTGAGCACTATAAATATGAGGACTTCCACCCTAGTATAATGGAAAATCCTTCTTGCGATGATCCTTGCCACAAATCTAACATTGCAATGGTTCTTTACCACTACCTTTATTTTGTTGCTCTCTAGGCTAAGGTCCATGTCCCATCTCAACTGAATTAAACTTCTTGTAAGGAGCCACATTTTGTTTCTCACCTGCATCTTGAGGTCTTTCTTGCAGGCCATTTTCCTTTAGCCTTATAATTCCCTTTCCAATCATGCTTAGGCTCAAACTTATGCTTCACCTGCTCATAACAATGCTTCAACTTCCCAATGACTTCCTCCAATGACCGAATCTCATCATACTCAATCTGATCCTTGAATGCTAACGACAGACCGCTAATGAACCTTTGATCCTTTGTCTTTTCACCCTTGAGGTAAGGCACTTACCTCAAAAACTATAGAAACTTAGTCATGTACTCTTCATCTGTCATAGATCCCATCTTCAACTCATAGAATTCCTTAGCCTTTCCATCATAATATCTCTCAGACAAGTAGTTATTTCTAAAGAGACTTTTAAACTCATGCTAACTTTACTCTTCTAACTTGATGCCTTTGACATGCTTCGCATCTTCCCACTAGATATTTACTTTTCCTTTGAGACTGAAAATAACTATCCTAATTGTTACAGGTCATTTTGTCACATCCACTCAAAAGGCTTGAAAACCAGATCAATTGACATCCTTGAACACTTTTTCAATATTCCTTTGTAAATCCTTGAGCATCACCTCTCCAAAAAGTTTGTGTTTCTAGGGAAATCAACTCAAAAAAATTATTTTTAGCCTCGACACACTGTGCCTGCCTTTGCACCTACAATGGTTGTAAGTTACATAACTGAGCACCTGCACTAACCAATGTAGGTTTTTCTACTTTGTAGGTGTGATGGTTCTAAAATTTTGAGAAAATTAAAATATATTTTTGAATCTTCTCCTTCCAAAATCTTCTAAGGTGGTTTTAACCATTTACCATGGATAGAGATCTTGAATTCTTATATGATCCTACTCTAGTCGTGTTATCTCTTGTCCCTAGAGCTTATCCTCCTCCAAATGTGGATCTCAAGCCTAGATTGGTAAATCCTAAACTACCACTTTTACCCTATAAATCTACTGCCTCCCGTAGAGTCTAAGTTGGATTTTGGAGATTACTAGTGCCCTCAAGTTGTTGTTTTGAGCTTAAGGAATCATCATCCATTTATGCATTAGGGTTGAGTGTGAAAGTTTTCTTTGTGGCAAGGAAGGACAAAAAAATTGGGGAGACATCTACAAAGTTAGCTTTTATGTATGGTTGTAATTCTCTCCTTTATTTATTAATACAAAAAGCACTTTGTTTTCATATACTTGTATCATTTTGATTCTTATGTATTTCAATACCATTCTAACTCATTGATTAGAGATATTATTTTATGTTATGTGGATATTTTAGTTCCCTTGCTTGTTTTATTCATTGTTGCAGGTTCCATTTACAACACATGGAGCTAGAGTTGGAGCTTAAAAGCAAGGAGAAGAGGAGGACTTACTACAGATTCTAGGTAGGTCTCTTTTCATTTTCTAATCTCTCTAAGGAAAACATAGATTTATTTATTTATTTTTATTTTTATTTTTTATTTTTTTTTAATATCTTTGTTGTTCTAAATTAGACCACTAGATCTAGAGAGTTCATTTTTGTCCGCAAAATTGAATTTCCATATAAAAAATTGGTGACTCCGCTGAGGAACGAGATTTCCCTTAGTGGTTTCCTTTGCCTTAGAATTTTGTCTCCTTTCAAAGCTACTTTGATTGACTTATTCAGACAGTAATTGACCTTAAGAAAACACATTTTTGAGCTTGGTAGGGTTTTTTGTGTCGTGTTTTGACCAAATTAACCCCAACACACTCTTTGTTCCAAGGCAGAGTGACCCAGCGCAATCCCTCCTCCTCACATTGGTTCACACTATTCACATGTTATGGTCCTATAAAATGCAAAAAAATTCATTTCTTTTCCTTTCTCTTCATTTTTGTTTTCGTCCAGAAGGTTTTATTTAGTCTCTAAATTTGTCTGTCTTTGTAAAGCCATCATAGTGTTTACATTTGATTTTGTTAGCCATTGATGATGTTTTATTTGATTTTTTATTTCTTCTTATCACGTAGGTATTTGTAAACATTTGGCTTGATTCTTGATTAATTGAAGAGATTTTTATATCACAGTTTCATTTTGTGTGATTTCTTTTATAAATGATCTAGTTGCATTTTAGTTTCATCGCATTTGAAAATTAAAAGGAGAAAAGGAAAATTTTCATTATTTGCATTACATATAGGGTTTTTAATTTGAATTGGAGAAATTAGATTGAAATATATATTTAGGGAGCTTTTTTTGTTGCGTCATTGATTGTTGCATTATTTTATGTCTCTTCCCTCTCATAGATACATCTTCATTGAAAATAAAAGAGTTCCTATTATCATACTAGTTGCATCATAGGGAATTTAGGTGAACTTGTATCACGAGCCTTGAAACTAAAACATAATTGAAGGTCAACTTTTAAAATTTATTCAATCAATCTAAGGAGAATTTGGAACACTAATGACACACATAGAGGTCTAGGCTAGAGACATGTTCCGACATCTTTAAACTTAGGAGTTTTCATTACTTGTATGTGTTACATTCTAGGTGTTGTTAGTGTTCCATATATGTAAGTATATCAGATCATTCTCTGTGTACCCTTGGGTATATTGGATGGCACTCCATGTATGAAAAGTATATTGGAATACTTCATATTGTATAGGACATGACACATTAGACAACACTACCATGGAATGTGCTTCCATGTACCTCCAAGTATATTTTGGAGGTCCCCTGTAGGTTTCTATCCTACCATAAGTAACCAAGTTGGCCACCTTGTTATCTATGATACATCAAGCACAACATTCATGGATATTTCCTGCACATATTGGAAATGGAATTATGCAGTTAACAGTGACTTGGTAATCCTTATTTTCCTAGTTACCCCTTTGTTTTATTTTGTGTCTTTAGTTTCTAAATCAATTAATTGACCATGGAACGACATCTTAACTATGGAAAAACTCTTTAGTAGATCTTAGGTTGAAACCAATGGAAACAATTCCTGAGTCTACCAGTCAAGGAATCCCCTCTAATGGTAATCATGGTCCTTTTCCTCCTTTTGGAAACATTGGTGCTCCTTATATGGCAACATTCCCCCTTCACGGATTTACCATTGTTTTACTAGTCTAGTTATTTTCAAACTCCTTAGTTCTGAATGTCGAAACTGCTTCTCAACCAAGTAGTCCTCCAACTGAATGACATCAACCTCAAGTTGATCCTAAAATTGAGTGTTTTCCTTCTTCACATTTTATTCCTTCATCCTTTTCTTCCTACCCCCCTAGTGAAAGTCTGGATGCTATTAATCAGGAAACTAAGAAGTAGAAGAAAAGAATGAAGAATAAGAAGAAACATAAGCAGGGGGGAACCAAGTAAACATTGTTATGAATGCAACTAATGTTAAGAAATATTCCAATAAGTCCCATAATGTTGAATTCCCCTTCATTCATTGTAAGGGTGACCACCTTCTTCGAGATTTCTCTGGTATTCCACATGTATTAGAAGTGTGGACCAAATGATTACATCAACCCTTGTCATTGGCCTCTGGAGATCATGATAGTGATAAAACATCAACTAGTGATAATGAGTACCACGGGAAAAAGGGTAAAGTTAAGATTCCATGTAGGTTACATGAAGGGAATCATCTTATTCACCTATTTCCTTATATGGATGAATCCTCAGAAGTGTTGGAAAACCTTATCGCTTCTCAGCCACAATTTTTGGCAAGTAACCGGAAGCTTTCTCCCAATCCTCCACTAGTTGATGAAGTGATTAATCTTAATCCAATCAGTCATACTCTCTTTGAACGTGAATTCCATGAGTCCATTCCTAACCAACCATAGGTTGAGAAAATGGTTGACTTTATTCCACCTTCAGTTGATCGCATTTTTCCTATATAAAGTGACTTCATACCACTTTTGTTCTTCTTTTTTCTTTAGATCCTGTCAGATAAGGGGGAATTTATCTCGTTCCTATGAAACCCCCTCCAATAAAACAGGGAATTTCCTTTCATTGGAATCAATTAACTAAACCTCGTCTCCCTTCTTACATGCATTTTCAGATCAAGGTGAAGGCTTGTGATAGAAAATTATGTCACACTGTTATAGATGATGGATATTATGTTATCATTTTATCTTCTACTGCTTGGAAAGCCTTAGGTTCTCCTTAGCTTGTGTCTATTGCTATGAATTTGTTAACTTTTACATAATAACCAGTCAACCTTTAAGGGTCCTTTCTTAGTTTCCTATTACTTTGAAAGGAAAAACCATTTGTATTTAAGTTATAGTAGTCATGGGCCCCTTGGATTTCAATTTACTCTTGGGGTGAGACTATGTTTACACTATGAACGTTATCGTGTCCACCATCTTTCGAGTGATGTGTTTCCTTCATGATGGAAAATTTGTGACTATCGACCAACTTTCATACATTGGCCCTGATTTGACTGCTAATCATCTGACTTCGCTGAATGTTCCAAATATGAAAGTGGTATCTTCCCTGACACATATTGTTCTCATATCTACTATTAAAAAAATCCTATCTCTGTTTTCTTGACTTCATTTGACCTAGATCCAATAGGTGATATGGTGAATAATTTATTGGGGGAATTGGACCCTTATATTTCCAATAGATCCCTTGATTTGTATCCCTTCTATAACATTGTCCTCCCATTTAATGAGAACCTCTTCGATTCCATGGCCTCCTAAGGGGGCCATGATCAAGGTAAATAACCTTGGAGTAGAGTTCCTTTTCTTGGGTCAAGCTCATTAAAAAATGAAACAAGGTGTCATGAGCATAGTTCTTTTTGGCTTATTGTTTGTTTTCACTTGGTGTTTTTCCCTTTCCCAAGGAACAACTGTGATGAGTGGTCTTAGTAGCTAGCCTCATGACCTTTGCATGTTTTGAGAAGTTCCATTATGACTAGAACTAGTTTCTACCCTTTATACCACTCGTTTCTCCAGGAGGGGTCCTCTTTCAACTCTTTTCAAACTCCCCAACCATGAAAATATTTCTGAGCACTTGTCTTTTCAAACTCGTTAAAATAAGTGAAAATAAGTATACCCAATATGAGTTTAACCATTTTCCAAACCGAGATAGACTATTTACGAAAAAGGAATACGTTAGTCGAACATGACTAAAAGGTTCTCCTGAGTTTTGTTTTTTGCCTTTTCGGAATCGAGACTAAATTTACTAAAAGGAACCTTTGGAGTTTTCGTTTTTGCCTCTTTTTCAAACTCTCTAAACATGAATAATAATTTGAGTTACACCTTTGCTAGACTCGTAAAATCATCAAACAACATTGGAATCATCAAACATGATGAGATTGAACCACTCCTTCTTAGGGTTCTTAAATATACTCATAAATATTCATTTGAATGATGAACTTATAGATCAAGCATATGTTATCCTCCTCAAGATTTTTAAAAATAGAGAGGTACTGACCAAAAATGGTTGGGGAAATTTGGAAAACAAGGTACTTAATCTATAAATGGTAGTGAGTTTCTCTTGAACATGACACTCTTTCACTTCATCTTTGTGACTGTTGGGATGGGAAATATACTTGTCTCTTTGGGTAATGACACCATGTTAAAAAGCCTCCATAATCGGTTTCGAGTCAATGCTGCCAAATCCATAAAGTGTTGTCGATATGTTCAAGATAAGTCCTTAAATTGACATTTGTTACAATACCCTAAGCCTTACTTCATGTATCTCGTGCCTTAACAAGCTTTGCATCAAGATCATTCTGTCTTGAATCTTGGTATATGTTCCATGTCGTTGATTTAGGATACATCAAGTCCCTCCTGCGATGGGTCACTTCCTATAGACATCAGCTCATTATCCAGGAAGTTGACTTAGAAACTTCTTTCGGTACCTTGGAGCTTGCATACCTAAATGGAAATTTTCTCACTCTAGGTCACAGGTCCTCATCATTGGCCTTTGACTAAAATATTTTGTGTGGTCTTCGACTCTATCTCATTCATTCACACCACATAGATTGTACTATAGTACCAAGTTGAGAGCCATTATCATTATCGGCAGTTTCTCTCATGTATGTTAATGACTTGCATCATTGGCCAGTAGTCATATGGTGTCTACCATGTTCGACTCTAGCTCATTTATTCCCATGGTTAGACTCATATTATTGAGTGATGAGGTAAAAGACCCTAGATCTAGTTCTATCCATCTAGGTTGTGATTTCAGGATTCATATAAAATTACAAAGTGTGATGGCTATGATCATTTAGATAGTCATCTAAGCATGGGTCCACAATCTTTCATCAGTGGACGAGACTTCTTGATCGTTGTACATGTAATATTGGCTTATATGCTAAGCATGGATATACCTCCCTCAATAATGATATCATGATAATAATACCTATTATAACAGATGATTATCTCGACCAATTTCTTCTTGATCCAGACTTGTCACAAGGTAAAGCACTCCAGTCTTCAGCCACTGCATATGACTTTATACTTTAGGGGGTGATCTATTACAGGTCATTTTGTCACATCCAATCAAAAGTCTTGAAAATCGAATCTGACGATATACTTAAACACTTTTTCATTATCGCTTTGCAAATATCTAAGCATCAATTCTCCAAAAATTCCGAGTTTAAAGGTTAACTATCTCAAAAAGATTGTTTTTGGCCCTAGCACACTCTGCATGCATGTCCACCTGTAATGGTTGCAAGTTGCATAACTAAGCACCTACACTGACTAGTGCAGGTTTCTCTACTTTGTAGATGCGATGGTTCTAGAATTTAGGGAAAATTAAAAAATATTTTTGAATCTTCTTCCAGAAGCTTCTAAGGTGGTTTTAACTATTTACCATGGATAGAGATCTCGAAATCTTATATGATCTTGTAGAAAATCTGTGATAATTTAACCCGATAATGCAATATAAATCAAAGAAGAATACTATAACCTACTTCTACTATCAAATTGCGGAAGCTTAAAGATCAAGCTGAACATTATAACCAAAAGAAGAAGAATCAATGGCACAATACACATGAAAATACTTTGGGGAAATCCTTAGATAAAAACCCCACACTATTGTATTATCATACATGGTGGAAATACATAGGAATTATACAAAGCCTTAGCTCTCACAGCTAGCCAGCTCTCAGTACAATCCTCACAGATGATCACATGCAATCTTGGCTTCTCTCCAGCCTTCCTCTCTGCCCTCCAAGATCCTATTTCCTTGTGATGTTCCTTGTGGATTATTAGCCTTTTACCAAGTGGAAAACCAAGCCTTCAAAACTACGCAATCCTCAAGAACGAATCCTTAATTGCATGCATGAGTTTTCTCCATGAGAAAACACATGCAACTGATAGTACACTGTCCTTGAACATTTATCTCAACTGGGTCTTTCTTAAAATAGACATGCACAATTTTCTGATGAGGGAATCTTCAGTTAACTAGAGTAGCACTAGTTGAGTGCATTAATGACTGTTAACTCACTATTAGTTCCTCAAAAAGTTTGGAACTAATTTAATTGGACTTAACTCAGTAAACTGAGTTAACTAATTACAACTCAAGTATAACTCAATCTTATCTCCTTAATTTAAGGGATAACTCTTGCATGACTTCAAAAAGACTTCTAACTTGAATTTCTCCAACTAATTAATTTAAAATAAATAAATAAATTATTTCCAAGTAGTTGTTAAGACTAAATTCGATTTTAATTCACAATTTAATTCAAGGACAAATTAAATTGGAATATTCTTACTGCCATATTTCAACACTCCCTCTCAACAAGAAAGGGATTATCTAGCACCCTGATCCTGTCTCTATGGAAGTCGAATTTACACTTTGACAATGCCTTTGTCAAAATGTCAACATCTTGCTATTTTGTTGAAATATACTGCAACAACATGATCCTCTCAACCTGTGAAAAGCCATGGGAAACAAATTTTGCCTTATGCTTCTCCACACTACCATCAGTAGCTTGCTTTACCTTGTAAAGCCAACAGAAACTCGCAACTGACTTGTTCTCTCGTCTCGGAACCATGTCTAAAACATTGTTACGAAATATGGAGTCATACTCCTCCACCATAGCATCAACCCAAATCGGATGTTGCATTGCTTCCTCAAAGGAAGATGGATTAGTCTCAACACATTCCCCAGCAAGGGCCATGTATCCAGTGTACCTCTCAGGTGACCTCCTCTATCTACGCTGAGAATATGGTGCTCCCACATTCTCTCTTGCATCCTCCAACAATCTGTTAGCTTCTCTTGTGTGCTTCCGTCCATCTCTAGAAGACTCTGCTTGAGTGGATGTCTCCACTCCTGGAACCTCTGCATGCAGCTGCTTCACATCAATCTGAGGGTCCTCCTCCTCAGGAACCAACAATTCCTCCACAACCCATAGTTTGAGCTCCCTCTCAAGGGAAACTCGCATGGCCTTCTGCTCATCAAACTTGAGATCTCTGCGAACCACTGTCCTCTGACTGGTAGGAAAGTACACCCGATAGTTGTGAGGCGTATCAATGTACCCAACAAATATCCCCAACTCTGCTGTCGGCTCAAGATTCTTCCGTGCATCCTTTGTCACATGGCAATGTACCGATGAGCCAAGGATCCTCAAGTGACCCACATCTAGTCTTTTACCGGAGAAAGCTTCCTCTAGTGTCTTCATCCCAAGTATGCAATGCAGGCTTGTATTTTTCAAATAGACCATTGTGTTGCATGCCTCAACCCACAAGTGAAGTGGTAGGCCTTGGTCATGTAGCATTGCCCGTGCTGCCCCTACAATAGTTCTATTCTTCCTCTCGACCACCCCATTTTGTTGTGGGTTATGAGTTGCCGTCAACTCTCGTTTAATTCCTTCCACTGCACAAAAGTCCTTAAACACTTGAGAGACATATTCTCCACCGTTGTCACTTCTCAAGGCCTTGATCTTCTTCCCTGATGTTGTGGGGAAAAGTATCCGACTCGGATGACCCTATCCCTACTCTAAAGGTGACAGTCTTTAGCAACAACTGAAAGTAAAGCTTTGATATTTTCCTTTATGAAAGTACAGAGAAGGAAGAAAAGATTGACCAACCTGGTGTCTTTCGCTTTTGTCGATCCTTATCCTCTCTCTTTGTCTCTTGTTCCCAGCTCCTTGCTCCCTTTGCCGGTCCAGCTACACACAGATCCTGCACAAACGAGAGAAGAAAACTACAAGATACATGTACTCATAACTGATGCATGGATTAGAGTGAATCAAATATACAAGTAAATACAATACATCAATGCAATACAAGTATATAGGAGAACATTCAAAGCTTTATTGATAAAAGTAACAGGGTTCTGAGAAGGTTACAACCATCAATGGCTCCAATCCAGCAGCACCTCCCCAGCAGCAAGAAGTCTCCTCTTCACCTCTATAAAAGCAATCACCCAATAGCTCTAACTGTAAACCAACAGCACCTCCTTGCTTTGCACAAAATTCCAGCCTCCTTAGACCTCATAGAAGAGCTCTATATATAGGAGATTTGGAGAAAGGATGAGTCAGCTTGAGGCTGGCATAAAGCTGACTAGTGTCCTCTCCCACTTTAGTTAAACTTCAGTTCTTGAGTCCACTTGGAGATCCTTGCTTACACATGGAGATCAAGTACCTCTTACTCATCACAGGGCGAATCCCTTGAACCAAGTGTCATTTTGGAAGCTTCCTGGGCAATTGACACCTTGCAGAAGGACTGTGCCACTTGGCCAATCTCGCCCAGCGCAGGTAGCCTTCATTAGATTTGACTTTCAGCGCAGGTACAAGGAGGAGCAGTTGCATTCCAGCGCAGATGCTCAGTGGAGCAGCTGACATGATCCAAAAATAGCCTGTTTTTGAGTGTTTTCAGGTGGAGAACTGATGGGAAGTGCTGTGGTTTGCTGACCTTGTTCTTCTAGGGGTAAGAACAACATGTTTAGGGACTGAGGATCCCTGTAATTATTGACATTTCATGCTCCATGCTGCGAGGCACAAAAATGTCTATAACAGTTGCCCCCTAAAGTATGAGGCCGTTTATCGAGTGAAATGCTTTATCTAGAGGGTCCGAAGTTCATTCCAGTGCTGAGGAGGCGCCCTGTAATACAATACAATACAATACATTATTTTTCATTCTGTTTTCATGATCTAGCTGAGGCGGGCATTCCCATGCTCAGCTTTATAAATACATTTTGGTACATAGAACAGACGATCGTCTGATAGTAGACTGATAATTTTCTGCTGAAATTATCATCCTTTGAATAGGATGATCATCTGCTGCAATGATGTACATGACAAATGCTTTTATATTCCCTGAATATGTATCGCAGCCCGGATGGATGAAACTAGATCCGGGGTCTTCAAACTCGTTCGATCTTCACTCTAAGTACAAGTCGATCCATGTGAGAATTTCGCTGAAGTCGAACATGGAAAGACATCGCTTGATTACCGGTCAATGATGTAAACCGTTAACAAGCGCGAGAGGAATCACCGATAATGATAATGACCCTCAAGGTACTGCAGTACAATTCACGTGGCGTGAATAAAGGACTTGGCGTCGAACGCCACGCAAAATCTTCTGGTCGAAGGTCATTGATGTATACCTGTCGCCGGAAGTGAGAAACTTGCCATTGAGGCATGCAAGCTTCAAAGTACTGATGGGGTTGTTCCTAGATCAACTTCTTGGATAATGAGCTGAAGTCGACAAGAAGCGATCCGTCAAAGGAGGGCCTTAATGAATCCCACATCAATGACACGGAACGGAGCTAATGATTTTAGTGGAGGTGAAAACAAACTGTGATATATGATTCAGGGTGGCGATCATGAATGGATGAAGGATAATGTATGGCAGTGGATGGGACACGGTTGACACTTTCAGAATGACCCCTCTTGAACATATAACGACACTGATGCGATGGATCGGTAGCATTACCCCAAATGTGGATGGTTTGGCGAGGACCATGGTGATGAGACCGGTGAATGAAACAACCCAACCCGATGTGGTACGGAGGAAAAGTGTCATGTTCAAGAGTGACTTGCTACCATTAAACTTTGATGTTCTCCCAATTTTTCCCCAGTCATTTCTGACCAGTACCTCTTTATTTTTGTCAAGCTTGAGGAGGATAACATATGCTTGTTCTATAACCTGCCCTTCGGGCAAGCCCATCGCTATGATTTAACGAGCTTAGCGATAGGGAAACTCGTTCTCGTCTAAAGACAAGTTTGTCGCTATTTAATGAATTTAACGAGTCTAACGACAAGGAAAACTCGGTCCTTTTCATTTTTAGAGAGTCTGAAAAGGTACAGAAAGTTAACTCCATAATTCCTTTTTCGTCATCTAATCCCTTAAGTCCGAAAAAGTATAAAACAATACAGAAGGGATGGGTGTTCGGTACTTTTAACGAGCCGAACAAGACAAGCGCTCGATCTTTTTGTGTAATAATCCCTCAGGTCCAAAAAGATTAAAGTCTAAATGAGGGATAGCTCTTCCGGTCCTTTTAACGAGCTGGAAGGCCAAAACTCGGCAAACTTTTCATATTTTACGAGTCAGTGAAAAGAGCTCAAAGAAGACTCGTCTTTTGAGGAACGAGTGATAAACAGGGATAGCAACTGATTCCAGGTACAGGTTGGAATTTTCCAATCACGGCAGTGTCACAAGGATGGCTAGGTGAAATCACTCTTCGCAGCTATTTCTCAAAAGAGGTAAACACACAAATGGAGGTGAATGATCGGCCAAATGAACAGTGGAGGTGACGGTGCACAAACACGACCAAGGCTTTTATGGCTGATGAATTTACGATCTCAAAAGGGTATTTACCGGTTCATTTTTTCTGAATGAGCTTGAACTCTAAAGGAAAGCCTGCTCATAAACTTATGTTTATTTTTTAACGAGCATGAACTATGCTAAAACTGCTCGGATCTTGCGTTTATTTTTTAACGAGCATGAACTATGTGCTAAAACTGCTCGATATACCAGTCATAATAAGAACGCCTCCTGTGAGATAGCTATTTTTTAAGGAGCTTTATCTCACGAAGCTATGCTCCAATTTTGGCAAGTTTTTACCTTTGCCCCACAGGCTTTCTTCATGCAAGGTCGGAAACGACTAATCCTACGAGTTTAAAGGGTTAGACCTACAGGTTTAAAGGGAGGACCTAAAAATTTAAAAAAATAAATAGTCGTCCCTTGCTTACATTCCAAAAGTTTGCATGCCCCCAGGCGTAGGACAGAATTTCGAGGCTGCCCCTCCTCTCCCCTACTTCTGCTTTTCTTTGGGTGTTCACAGCTACTTGTCATCTTGCCAATCTAATGTTAACGATACTAGTCTTCTCGTTATTTTAGGGGGTCTTATGCGGTACTCAGGCTTCCCGTCGGCCCAACTTTTAACGAACAGCTATTTGTGACAAGAGAAGAACACTACTCAAAGACAAAACATTGGTATTATTGAGGGAGGCTTGCCTCTTTCTTATTATCCGAAGAGGGTTCTATTTGCTGCCGCAAATCAATCTCTTTCTTCGGCGATGTCTATTATCAGGTTACTAAAAATGGCGACCACCTGTTGCAGCAATAGAATCTCTTTCTTTGGAGGCTGCCCCTACTTATCCTTCAAAACATATGTTTTAATGGGTGAGGCTTGTCTTCAAAGATGGTTACTACTTGCTACCGCAAATGGTCCCCTTCCTCGGTATCCTGATTATTTAGACAAGGGGAGCGAGAAGCTGATTATCTCACTCACATAACTTTGACAAAAGAATATTATTCTAGAACAACCCCTCTTCCACCGCCGGACGGGGTACGGACTAGTCTATTCTTCTGCGGAAATTCTACCTTATACCCGGGGTTTCTTCTGCCCGAAGCAGACCAGGGTGCATGCCCCCTGGGTTCCAGTCTTTCTTTCCGAATCACTCGCACTCATCGGGAAGGAGGACTGGGGGTGGAGGCGAATCTTGAGTGAACAGACCATTTAGGAATGGTATTTGACTATTTGCGATGTGAGATCCCGGAAATGAAAGTTGGTCTACGAGCTTGACCATCCTTCCTTCGTGTGGAAAACACATTACTCTAAAGAGTGAGGAGACTATCGCTCCCATGCAATAAATATAGTCACGTCCAAGGAGTAGGTTATAATCCAAGGGTCCTTGGACGACCATCACGTTCAAATTGACGGTCTTCCCTTTCAATGTAACAGGCACATTGGGGAGGATTCCTAATGGTCGACTGGTTCCTTTATCAAAACCTGAGAGATTTCTTAACTCAGGTAAAAGCGCCGGGGAACCCAGTGCTTTCCAAGCAACAGAGGAAAGGATACTCACAGACGCCCCTTCATCAATGATAGTACCAGCCATGATCATTCTATAGATCTGGACAATGATTCTGAATGGTACACTGGCTGGTAACCGGGGTCTGCCTAGTTGATTCCAATCAAAGGATACAACCAGGTTGCTTGGTGGTGGGACCGAATATACGGCCGGATATGACCCTGATGATGTTCCTTCCTGCGATAAAGGAAGGGGCGCATTGCCCTGACGCTCATCAGAGTCGGTGCTGATGAAAAGAACCTGGATGGTGTCATCCTTATTCTCTTCAGTGAGGGTGTCGCATGAAGATGACTCTTCGGCGACGGTGTCATTTGAAGATGAAACTTCTGAAGGTAGAACCGGGTCAACTGCCGTATCGACCTTTGGACTTTCGTCCGGTCTGGATTCAGTAGGTTCATTTTCAGTGACTGACGCTTCAGCTGACCACTTGAGCGGGCCAGCTGTATTTTCAACTATCGAGGGATTAGGCACGAGTTTTTGGTATCCAGGAGGAAGTCGTAACGGTGAAACCGGACGATCTTCCAAAACTCTCTTGGCCTCATCTAAGAATGGACATTTGTGGATGGCATGCTTGCCTTCACACAATACACAGGGTGATCTTGATCTCCCTCTTCGTCCTTCACTCTCGCTAGTTGACGGACTGCAATCAACATGACTACCAGAGGTTGATGCTACCGGATTGTGCAACCTGGGGGACCAGTCCCTTAGTATCCAGGGAATACAAGGACAATCACGATGGAAGTGGGTCCCTTTGCAAATGACACATGGCGATTTAGGCCCGGTCGGTGCAGTGTGTGGGTTTTTGTCAGCTGCCTTTTGCTTGCCCCCAGTCGCCTTCGCCATAGGCCCCTTCTGCTTCTTTTCTCTCTTCTTCTTTTCCTTCTTCTCCTTGGGAGGCTGACTTTTGCCAGCTCCACCTTGCGAAGAGGAAGGATCAGAGGAAGTATTGTAAGAAGTGGAAGGCTGGTGGGTAGTTCTAGACTGCTCTGACTGTTGATTCGACTGCTCAGGATTAGTGGCGATCTGGACTACATTAGTTGAAAAGAGCCATACAGGTAGGCCAATTGTCAATCCTGGAAGTGACAATGTTGCCATATGAGGCGCACCAACATCTCCCCAAGAGGAGAAGGGATTTGGACTTCCGCCAAGGTTGCTTCCTTGGTTGGTGGGCTCCATACTTTTCAACTGAAAGATCAACGTGGGAATAACAGGTGATTATGTTCCGCTTAAAATAAATTTTATTAACGACGCTTTTAGACACAAACTTGCTTTTTCATGTTTTAAGAGTCGAGAAAAAGCTAAAGATGACTCTAGTCGCCTTCGATGTTTTAACGAGCCCGAAGTGACAA
Organism: Pinus tabuliformis; assembly: GCA_031772625.1. NCBI lineage: Eukaryota > Viridiplantae > Streptophyta > Pinopsida > Pinales > Pinaceae > Pinus > Pinus tabuliformis. The sequence continues at coordinate 1,616,263,451 of CM062818.1, read as the reverse complement.
ATGCTCGGTTGGACTTTTTCAGTTATAGAGTTTGAAAAAGGCCAAAAGAAACTGCTCTGGAGATCTAGGCAGAGGGTGTGCCAAACCTTTCGCGAAACCACAGAATACGTTTTACGGTACGGGTGGTCGATCTTCGTGAATGCTGTGTTCACTGCATCGCGATCAGTAGGGCGGCCGACACGGCTTCCTAAGGATAAAGGATAAATGCCTATAGGGGTCTCCCAATATACGCGACGGTACGCGGGAGCACAAGTCCGTATTAGTGCCACCGACTCTCAGGAGGAATCACCCACCTTCGTAGAGATCGACAGTCACTATGTTTAACGACGCCGGAACACGTCTCTACCTAGACCTCTAGATGTTTGCGTTATGTTACAAAGCGTTGTTATGTAAATTGGGTTTATTTTAATGTTGATCTTGCTTAGCAGTTTGCCTTTAAGGATCACCACGAGATGTATATATACAACTTCCTAAATGCAATCTAAGATGAGAAGCAAAACTTTTCAATCTTTCAACTTTGAAAACCTTAATCTACTGAGGGAAAAGAAAGACACAACTTTTTGCACAGATCATAGAACACACACTAAAATGCAAATTTTCCTAAATCGTCAAGCACACAGTCAAATGCAAAATGCACAATGCAGATATTTCTTTTCTTTTTCCTTAATGTTGATGTAAGACAGAAAGGAAACTGTTGTATAACTTCGAATCTAATTTCAAGCGAAAATAAACAAGCTTGTCCAAAATCAAAAGACACCTTAAGATCGACTTGTTTAGACACTGGAAATGTATAGATTCAAACCATAAAATGAAAAACAAACAAACTCAAACAGCCATGAACAGTAATAAAACTAGCTCTTAAGATCACAAAGACACTTTTACAGTTCAGGATCTAAGAGGCCACAGCTATACTGGTTTGCTTTTCACAATGGGAAACTGTAACTGAAACAAGAAATATTGAAAGAACAATCACAGTTTTATCACACAACTGAGGCGGAATAATGTCAAGGAAAGTTGGTTTACAGCAAGTACAATGACAAGCAATCAGCAGCAAAACAACAGTGAAAACAGGGCTAAGACACAGTGGGAAACCTCAGGAAGACATAGCCTAACTGGATCAGCGCAGGCTCTGGTCTGTCAAATTGACTCTCAGCGCAGTTCCCGAAGGGAGTACCTGCGCTGGAATGCAGACTGCCTGTGGACAGCCTGCACTGAGACACGAGAGTTGCGTTTACAAGGATTTCCGGGTCATAAAAAGCTCAAAAATTCACTGTTTTTGCTGAAATAAAAAGCTATAGGTCAAGTACAAGCTAAGGGATGATCAAGAGGATGAAAAGCTATCACAAAGAGTACAAGAGTCTTTTGTAGATCAGCTCTTCAAATCATGAATCTGCTCAAAAATGAGCAAGAGTAGCAGCCCCTCTACTTCGCTTTTGATATAGTCAAAAGCTTTTCGATTTGGTACTCTTTGGTTCAGGAAATGAATAGCAAAGATACTACAAACACCAACAAGATACTAGGCTTCCCCAGCGGAGTCGCCAGTTTGTTGTGGGGAAAAGTATCCGACTCGGATGACCCTATCCCTACTCTAAAGGTGACAGTCTTTAGCAACAACTGAAAGTAAAGCTTTGATATTTTCCTTTATGAAAGTACAGAGAAGGAAGAAAATATTGACCAACCTGGTGTCTTTCGCTTTTGTCGATCCTTATCCTCTCTCTTTGTCTCTTGTTCCCAGCTCCTTGCTCCCTTTGCCGGTCCAGCTACACACAGATCCTGCACAAATGAGAGAAGAAAACTACAAGATACATGTACTCATAACTGATGCATGGATTAGAGTGAATCAAATATACAAGTAAATACAATACATCAATGCAATACAAGTATATAGGAGAACATTCAAAGCTTTATTGATAAAAGTAACAGGGTTCTGAGAAGGTTACAACCATCAATGGCTCCAATCCAGCAGCACCTCCCCAGCAGCAAGAAGTCTCCTCTTCACCTCTATAAAAGCAATCACCCAATAGCTCTAACTGTAAACCAACAGCACCTCCTTGCTTTGCACAAAATTCCAGCCTCCTTAGACCTCATAGAATAGCTCTATATATAGGAGATTTGGAGAAAGGATGAGTCAGCTTGAGGCTGGCATAAAGCTGACTAGTGTCCTCTCCCACTTTAGTTAAACTTCAGTTCTTGAGTCCACTTGGAGATCCTTGCTTACACATGGAGATCAAGTACCTCTTACTCATCACAGGGCGAATCCCTTGAACCAAGTGTCAGTTTGGAAGCTTCTTGGGCAATTGACACCTTGCAGAATGACTGTGCCACTTGGCCAATCTCGCCCAGCGCAGGTAGCCTTCATTAGATTTGACTTTCAGCGTAGGTACAAGGAGGAGCAGTTGCATTCCAGCGCAGATGCTCAGTGGAGCAGCTGACATGATCCAAAAATAGCCTGTTTTTGAGTGTTTTCAGGTGGAGAACTGATGGGAAGTGTTGTGGTTTGCTGACCTTGTTCTTCTAGGGGTAAGAACAACATGTTTAGGGACTGAGGATCCCTGTAATTATTGACATTTCATGCTCCATGCTGCGAGGCACAAAAATGTCTATAACACCTGACTCTTTCTCGACCAAAGCTTTGAACTCACAAAACTTTTTGAAAGTTTGGTCCTTCTTCTGCATGAAATAAATCCAGCATTTACGAGAATAGTCATCAATGAAAATCACATAATACCTTTGCTTCGCTGTGGATGCCATTGAGAATGGTCCACACAAATCAGTATGAACTTGCTCTAAGATAGCCTCTGCTCGACTGTCTCGATCATGAAAGGAAGACTTGGTGTACTTTCCCAAGGTACAACCTTTGCATGTGTCAACTTTCTTAAGTTTACCTTTGGGAAGTCCTGTAGATATCTGCTGCATTATCTTCAAATCCCCATGATGCAAATGGCCTAACCGCCTGTACCATAACTCGCCAATGTCTTGGATTTGCACCAATTCTTCTTTCATACTCAATGTTGCACAATCATCTACCTATAGTTTATAGATATTCTTCACCCGAATCCCTATCCTCTTGGTCTGACCCGTGGCTATGTGTCTTAGGAACACCTTTCCTTTACTAAAGACAACATTGTAGCCTTTGTCCTCCAACATCACGACCGATACCAAGTTCTTCTTCAGTCCAGGCACATACATCACATCTGTCAAGGTGAGAGGAGCTCCATGCTCCCTCTGAAAAGCAACCATGCCCACTCTTGAAACACTATACCTTCCATCGTCACCCATCTCTATGTACATCTTGAGTTATTTCTCCTCCAAGGCACTGAATAAATTTTTATCACTAGTCATGTGGCTCCACTGTCAAGATACCAGACACAACCCATCATCGATGACACCATACGTGCGATGAAGGTAAAGTCCATTTCGAACTGAGAGGCTAATGCCTCACCTTTTGATCATTCTGAGGATCCCTTCTTGGACTTCTTCAATGGGAAATTAGTCGCATAATGTCCCATATTATGACAATTAAAGCATCTTACTTTAGACATGTCACCCTTCTTCCCTCCATGAGAAGAATTAGATTTGAAATGGGAATCCTTCCCCTTCCCTTTCCTTGCCTTGTTGTTAGGTTCCTATACCAATAGGACTCATAATTTTGAATGACTAAGGTTAAGACTTGTAATATTGTACATACCTTTGCTTTCTACAAATATTTTCCATATTAAAAAATTAAAAAATGTAAAGAGGGTATGTCCTAAAAGAAAAATCAAAGGACAAAAAGAATGAGAAAAGGTCAAAAAATGAAAATATATGAACCCCAAAAAACAAAAAGAGACCATGAAAGTGAGCAAGTCTAAATGCCACTACTATTTACTTTTATACATAATAATGATTGTGTGCAGCTTGTTATTCATGCCACAATCCATGGTAATCAAACTATTTAATCTTGATTATATCATGCTTTGAATTTTATGTTTATAGTTAGAGAATAAAATCTGACCAAACAGTTTAATCTTGGCAGATCATTAGATAGGTAGAGAAAATAAAAGGAGCTCATGAGTTTAATCTGAGCCCTTTGATGATATAAGGTTAGAAATATATAGTTTGTTTTATTAAAGAAAAAATAGAATAAGGGTTTTCTAGCCTAAATGCACCCAAATAAATGAAGAAAAAATGTTAGGGTAAGAAATGGGTAAGTAGAAGAAAGGTTGTTGAAGTATAAAGTTAATTGGATCAAAATACATGCATCATGCTTACACTCGTATTTCAATATTTACGATCAACTGTGAAAGCAACAACAGAGGTTTGCAAGTTAATGTGATTAAATCCCCATCATTCATATTTCCCCTTTACTTACTAATTTCCTATCCACAATTATGCTCTAGCACTTTAAATCCTTCAAGTCAAAGAGGCTCAGAACATTTTTATAACTTTTGGAGGGACCGAACCCTTGGCTTAATGACTTATGGACACAAGTGCTAGAATCCCCTTCATAAAATCCATTCCCCCCCTCATTTCCCTAATAAAACCCCTTTTCCTAAGGTTAAAACTCTTTTTCCTAGGAAAAGTAAAAACAATTCCATGTTAAAACCCTTTTCATTCCAAAAACCCACAAAAAGTACTTTATCCTAAGTGCCAAATGTATGAAATAAAATGCACATATTTTACATTATGCTAAGGATATAGTCACTCCGCTCATCACTTTTCATATTAATTTTTAACTTTATTATATAACTCCCCGATGAAACCCTTTTCCCGTATATTAACTAAATCCCTATGTAAATACCCCCAACCCTTAGTTTTAATAGAAACTAATACATTTACCCCATATCCCGACAAAACCCACTTAATTTACCAAATCTCGGTAAACTTAAGTTAATTCCGTCATTAAGTTCCACCCAATCCCCTAACCTCGTGATTAACCCCACGTTAATCACAAACCGTTGTGATTAAGGCCCCTGCCCCCCCCCCCCAAACTCCCATTCATTTCCTCTGTGCAAGTTTGTCGCCCAATTACCGTTAGATCAACTTCCCACTCATCCAACAGTCCACAACCATATCGATCGCACCCGATGGATGAACGTTACCCGCCCGATAAAGTGGTTTTCCCCGACCCCCCGAAGGCTACGTGTCAAGCTCTAGACTATATCGAGTGACCCCTCCCGAAAACCACCTTCACCTCATAAGCGGTGCAATGGCCTGGGAAACCACCTCCCCTCTCAACCCACCAAAACACCTACTGTTCATTCCAATCACCCACCAAAAAATAATCGTTGCTCCATAAAAATGCCAAGAGGCCCTTTTCCACCTTTTTTTGCTCGTTTGTTCTATAAACCTCTGCGAACCAATGTGATTTCTACAAACACCGAATTCACCATTTGAACTCCAAATTCACCCCTAAAGAAAGTTGCAGAGACCCCAGTCGACCTCTCAATCCGTACTAGATTCATTCGGACCTCTGCAGCTGCCGTGAACTCCAAAATTTGCAGATTATTCACCCAATTCCAGGTATTTCACCACAAATTACCACTTTCCCTTTCAAATTTAGAAATGCTCAGCCTTGTAGTGTTTCAATTAAGTAAAATTAATTGAATAAATACTTTAAATTTTAAAACCCACGGCCAAACCCTCTGAAAAATCCCAGTTGCCGTGAAAAACTTTTGAATAAACCTGTAAAGCCAAATTTAAATCCACAAGAACTAAATTATGGCTGCCCCTGTTGCCTTGGACATTAGACCTATCACAACTCCCCATTTGGACCTTGACCACCTTCCCTTGGCTGATAGGGATTTCCAAATTAACTATACATCTACCCAGAACCTCCTGATTAAAATCCATTGCTTAAGCAGGGACAGATACCTCAACCATGTTGACGATATTGGCCTTTGGGAGTCAAATTTTCCCAAATACCAATTCCCACAAGTACATGTTTTCCCTGAAATTGTCCACCAGTGCCATGCCTGTTACATTCCCAGCCTGAGAGCTATTATGTCCCCTAACCAAAAGATTCTATTCACCATTACAGCTAATTCCATAAATGAAATGCTGCAACTCCAACCAGGACCAAACCTGACTCCACTCTCAATTGGATATTTGTTAGACCAATATTCCAAGTTAAGTCCCTCTACAATGGCCCAATTGTTCCAATATTTCATTGTTGAAGAGCAGCACATTCCTAAATTCCCCCCCCCCCCACCCCACTCCCACCCCCATATCTTTATGTCATGTTCTCAAAAAGGGGCAAACAAATCATCACCATGATATCATGTGTCCTAGGCTACTCCGTTGATGAATTTGTTGATGAACTTGTCCTAGCCTTCATGTCAATCTATACCCTAGGACAACCTCCTGTTGTTTTGTACAATTATGCTGAGTTCATAGATGAGAGAATGCATGAACAGTTCACTAGGATGAAAAATGAAAGAGTGTTCAAATACTCATATGTCCTCTACCATATGTTCCTATATTATCAACTAGACAAATTTCCTTTTTCCCTCCAGAAGCTGGATACCAAAGGCTAGCATAGGTCTATCATTTTTTGGACCCCATTGTTCCATAAGTTTCAGTCACCATATACCTATTCAAATTTCGTAGATTATTTTGTTCATCCAGTCATGACTATGCTGAAAGGAAACCCTCCACCCAGGATAATTCCAAAGATCAAAAGGATCCTTCAGTTGTCTAAAAAAAGCAAAGTGGGATATTGGTACCTTTACCAAAACCACACAGAGATAAGAATTTATGGTTGCTAGATTGCACCATATAAACTACCCAAATACCTCCCCATGAGGTTATTTTCTCTAGAGTAATATAGACAAACAATGAACTCTGATGAGCTAAATTTTGTCTTGGCCAAGAAAAGATCACAATTCAAAGTAAAAAACCAGTTAGGCCCCTTCATCTGCAATTCTAGAGAGGCAAGGAAGGAGGTGGACCAAATTTTGCAGCAAATGAAGTTCCAAAAGAGTTTCATGTGGAGGTATGACCCTCAAGAATTTATGACCAGATTGAGAAAGAAGTCCAAGTTGGGACCTTATATTCACCACCCCATACCAGAGATATAAAGATATGAAAATCAATCTGAGTGGGTGGAAAACACTCTTGTAGATAGAGACAATATAAAGGTATATGTAGAGAATTCCTTAGGTGACTTAGAAAGACAGTTTGATGAGAGCTCGTTTCTGCAGGTGCCTGAACAGCAAGAGCCAGCCATGAGCACCCTTACTATCATGCAGAGTCCTCAGAATGAGGAAAAGAACCCCAAAATGACCAGGGAGGAACCCTCAAGTTTAGGAATAGGCACATCAAATGTACAGTATGGGACCAGTTAGAGCAAAAGACCTAGGCTAAATCCTATTTCAGAGAAGGAAGACACAGAAGGCTCAGTAGAAATAATTGATACTGAGCTAGACAGAAGTAAAGGCACAACTCTATCTGAGGAAACACAGGGGCCATCCACATCACAGACCCAGATTTTGGAAAGACAACTAAGTGTAGAAGTATCCTCATTCAGTAGGCTTGTTGATAAGGATAAGGATATAAAAGATAGATATAAAGAGATCAAGATGAGAAATGAGAAACTAAAGGCCCAAACTTATGCTCAATATCTCAAACTCACACCTACCAATCAGACAAGGTTGATGTCAGCTTTTGACATCAAAGAGGGAAAATTACATATGTCCTTCATAAAACCAACAACACAATAGCCAAGGACATCAACAGATTACAAGAGAATTGACTTTGAGGTATTGGCAAGGGATATTCATCCCATTGACCAAATCGAATTGCACAAACAGGCTGGAGAGATGATATACTCCACCCTCACAGGTAAAGCCATAGCTGCTCATCAGTTACAGAATTCATTGAGCAATATCTCAGCTCAATATCAATTAGAGAAGGCCTCCTCACAGGCCAAGGATACTAGAATCAAGTCTTTGGAAGACTTAGTGATTGAATTGGGACATGATCCCAAAGATATCAAAGCCACTGAACAACTAATAAAGAAGAAAAATGATGACATTTATGCACTGAAAAAACAATTGAAGATACCTCAGCTGCAACATCCCCAAACATAGGAGGTCTTAGAGAGACAAACCAGACATGAAGAGTTGATGGACTTGGTCCTAAAATTTAATGATCAGTTAGAGGAGACATAGAAAGAATTGGACACTTTAATTCAATTGAAGCAAAGTGATATTGCCACTACATTAGTAGATGTCATCCCAATGGTCTCAACAGTAGTCCCTTCAACACTGGCAGCCTCATTGGCTCCCACAGCTCCCATGCCTATAGCACAACCAGTTTCAACAGAGTCTACATCAGCAGCAGGTGCATCAGGAGAAAAAGTAGCAGAGTTGGTCAAAGCCATGGAGGAAATTTCTATTTAGGCTATAGAAATGAACAAACTAAAAGAAAAGGTGACAAGCTTGGAAACAAATTGCAAGCTTTCCAAGAACATGCATAAGGAAGAAGTGTAGAAAGCTGCCAGAATGAATGAAAGATTAAAGGCCATGGAAAAAGATCTAACACTAAAGGAACCCCTTGGGCAAGCCAAGGAACTATTATGGGCCAATATCATTGACTCTGTCAATGATATTTGGCCATCCATTCAAGTGATTTTTGAACAGATAGACCTGATAAAGATAGCTACAAAAGCTATCCAAAAAGTCAAGGAAGAACTAGGAGACATGCCTGAAGATGCAACCAAACTTATCCACTTCCTCAACAGTAAAAACAAGTATGAACTTCAAGAATTGGATATAGAGGATAGGACAGAAACAATTTTGGAGGTAAGAAAGGTCCTTTCCAAGAGAAACTTAATGTTAAACTTGGAGGACAAGTGTCAAAATATGCAAGTAATAGTTGATAGATTTATGACCAAGTTTCAAATTTTGAGAGAGAAAAGGTTACCTAGTCCCTTGGTCATAAATGACAATCCCATGACACAATAGGATTATGATAACAAAATCAGAGAGCTAGCTAAAGAACAAGCTAGTACATCATCAATAAAAGCATTGCCAACAGGAAAAGTTCTTTACCAAACATTTGAAAACCTGTTTTTCCTCCAGCATGAAGTGAAACACCTATTTATCACCAGGCCTACTTCTTCTAAGTATATCGAGGCATATGAGATATATAGGAGGATGTCAAAAATCAAGTTACCTGATGCTAAATTATGGAAAAATTTGACTGATTTACTATAGTAAAATGTAGTAAAAAGGTTAATGTACAGTCAGTAGGGTAAAAGGTAAAGGCAGGTCAGCATGGTTAAAAAGTATCAATGCCAAAGTGTATCAGATGAAATCCAAAAGTAACTAAAGCCTCCAACATGAAAGTTCAAACAACAAAGAGCATAAAGGGCTACAAACCAAACTATAAAGGCCAACAACACCACAATAAAAGGGACAGCATGAAAGCAGTTCAATAGCTGTCTCTACCTTCTAGCAAGAAGATATTTTCATTTCCTAGATTAAATCTCAAGTTAGTTTGGGATATTTTGTAATAAACTTTTGTGTAAATACTTCACAACTCGAAGTATGTAGGGTGGATTCTTAGACATTTCTATAGACTTCTTGATCAAAGGATTATAAAGCTATTGTATCACTGACTAGACCAGCAAGCTGGATTGATGAATAAAGACAAGATATTTCATAGGATTCATGTGTAGAGCGAAGTGCAGACAAGTATTTTCTCATGTTTTTGTTATCTTTCTTAAATTTTTTTTACAATCTTGAATGTGTATCTGAATCTGAATGCTATAACTGGAGTATTATCTCAAAATTTGTTTAATTACACTTTGTTTTTAATAGTTAGGCATATAAATGTTTTATACTGATATCTAAGTTAAGGAATTATTAATTTCTCCTTAATTTAGGTTGTCTCTCTGTAATCCATAGAAAAGGATTCTTAATTTCCCTTTATTCCTAATTATCCATTGTTCCTCGTTTCAATCCCGGTCTGAGAATTCTTAATTTCTCTCTCACCCTAGTTAAGACCATTTCACCCCTCTGGCCCAAAGATCTACACTTTACTCTGCTAACTTGCCCTTTGAACACTCCCTTTAGTGAGTTAATTCTAGTTCTGCTACCCTTTTGTTGACTCCATGGCCCAATGGTCTAAAGACATCATTCTATCCATTTGTTTGAAGGATTCCACCATCCAATCTTCAATACAAATCAAAAACAGCCTGAACATTCAAAACTAGCCTAAAATCCCACCAAACAAAGCTAAATCATATAGAGAGAGCCCTCTCTGAGCCATAGGTTGGCTAGAGCCTATGCTTAAAAGTTGGTTTGTGGTTACCTCAGTCATTTTCTTTCTTCTTATAACTTCTAGAGAAAATTATGAGTGTTAACACTTGCAAAGGCCAGATTTTCTTCATCATCATTCTTAGATGAAGAACCATATCGTGTGCTCCTCCTGATCTCCTCCTGCATAAGATCCGACCACAGTCATTCCCAATCCGGCAAATTATCCCTTCCATTCATAGATTCTTGGTAGCTATTCCAACTCTTTGGAAGGCCAAGGAGAGTGAGGTTCACCATATCATCATTGGCAATAGTTATTCCCACACTGCCAAGCTCATCTCTGTAGGTGGTGAGCTTGTTCAAATATGTGGAAATAGTATCGCCATTCTCCATATTTATTCTTCGAAGCTTATCCTTGAGCACCAATTACCTATGGTCGCTACTGTTCTGGTAGAGGTCCTTCAATGTCTTCCACATTGAAATTGGAGTATCCTTCCCATGGAGACTCGAGACAATATGGTCTTGAACACCCTCAAGGATAATCTGTCTTGCCTTCGCCACACACTTCTTCCACTTAGCCAACTCTTGTGCATTAGTTGAAGTTGGCTTTGGGATTTCTTGATCAATGAATTCCTTCAATCCATTGTCTTCTAATATAGCCTCCATTCTATCTTTCCATGCTATTTAATTTTAGCTACATTCCAAGGCATACTCGAGTCTTAGAACGCCATTGGCCAACCTTGAAGTATGATATGAATTCGATTTGCACCTGAAACCCCGAACTTCAAACTTCTAATTCTCTTCTCAGTATACTGTTCACAGCTCTGATACCATGTAGAAAATCTGTGATAGGTTAACCCGATAATGAAATATAAATCAAAGCAGAATACTATAACCTACTTCTACTATCAATTTGTGGAAGCTTAAAGATCGAGTTGAAAAATATAACCAGAAGAAGAAGAATCAATGGCCAATACACATGAAAATACTTTGGGGAAATCCTCAGATAAAAACCCCACACTATTGTATTATCATACATGGTGGAAATACATAGGAATTATACAAAGCCTTAGCTTTCACAGCTATCCAGCTCTCAGTACAATCCTCACAAATGCTCACAAGAAATCTTGGCTTCTCTCCAGCCTTCATCTCTGCCATCCAAGCTCCTATTTCCTTGCGTTGTTCCTTGTGGATGATTAGCCTTTTACGAAGTGGCAAACCAAGCCTTCAAAACTACGCAATCCTCAAGGATGAATCCTTGACTGCATGCATCAGTTATCTCCATGAGAAAACACATGAAACTGATAGTACACTGTCCTTGAACATTTATCTCAACTGGGTCTTTCTCAGAATGGACATGCATGAGTTTTTGATGAGAGAATCTTCAGTTAACTGGAGTAGCACTAGTTGAGTGCATTAATGCTTCAACTGACTGTTAACTCACTATTAGTTCCTCAAACAGTTTGGAACTAATTTAACTGGACTTAACTCAGTAAACTGAGTTAACTAATTACAACTCAAATATAACTCAATCTTATCTCCTTAATTTAAGGGATAATTCTTGCATGAATTCAGAAAGACTTCTAACTTGAATTTCTCCAACTAATTAATTTAAAATTAATTAATTAATTATTTTCAAGTAGTTGTTAAGACTAAATTCGATTTTAATTCACAATTTAATTCAAGGACAAATTAAATTGGAATATTCTTGTTGCCATTTTTCAACAGATCCTATTCTAGTGTTGTTATCTCTTATCCGTGGAGCTTATCCTCCTCCAAATGTGGATCTCAAGCCTAGATTGGTAAATCCTAAACTACCACTTTTACCTTATAAATCTACTACCTCCCGTAGAGTCTGGGTTGGATTTTGGAGATTACTAGTGCCCTCAAGCTGTTGTTTTGAGCTTAAGAAATCATCATCCATTTATGCATTAGGGTTGAGTGTGAAGGTTGTCTTTGTGGCAAGGAAGGACAAAAAAATTGGTAATACCTCTACAAAGTTAGCTTTTATGTATGGTTGTAATTCTCTCCTTTATTTATTAATACAAAAATCACTTTGTTTTCATATACTTGTATCATTTTGATTCTTATGTATTTCAATACCATTCTAACTCATTGATTAGATATGTTAGTTTATGTTATGTGGATATTTTAGTTCCCTTGCTTGTTTTATTCATTTTTGCAAGTTCCATTTATAGCACGTGGAGCTAGAGTTGGAGCTTACAAGCAAGGATAAGAGGAGGACTTACTACAAATTCTAGGTAGGTCTTTTTTCCTAAACTCATCTGGAAAGTAATTATTTTCACTCCTCCTATAAGGATGATGATGATTATGACAATGATGTCTCTCTGAACTAGAACTAGAATAGAACTCGTAATCACTACCTCTCATTTTAGGTGTATCCAACCATCTGCAACCTCTGACTGTGTCATCCCTGTCCAACCTGTATCCTAATCGAGACCTGCTACCATATGCCCCATTAGTCCTTTCCTCTTGTCCATGAATGATCCCTAGTTATCCCTATCTCTGCAGATCTGATAAGCTATGAAGGATTATTGCATTAACCTCAGCTTGATTTTCTTGAGCTTTGGCAAGTCTTTCCTGTGACTTAATTATCCCATCATTATCTTCCTTGCAAATCTTGATTTTTAACTTCAAACTTCTCATTGTATTTGATTTGTCAGGAGAGTGATCATATCCTTGCTGCTCAATTGATCTATAAGGAGATTCATATGAGCTATAATCCACCATTTTTCTTGTCATCTCTGATCTTCTTCTTCCTGCATACATACCATGTTAGATAAACCAAAATATAAATAATCAAAATCATACCTTAGTGAAGTTCAGGGGAGGCTATCTCTTCTGCACAAATTAGTCCATATTAACACGATATACCAGCATGTCAACCTACTGACACCATGCATGATAACTCAAACTATAACACCTACTATATACATGACAACCATAACCACTGCAATGAATGAATACGAGTGACATGCATGCATAGCAAGCACATCTAGCCCATCTAGTCCAAATGTTTGAACCTAGAATCTTTGATACTAATTTGTAACCCACCACCCTGCATTTACCCACTTTCATAAGCTCTCCAAGATAAATGTGTACTAAGTGATATTATTACATGACCCAACCTCCAAGTTCTATTTATGGAAGTGCGGGCTGGCACCCGACCACAACTACATCCCTCAAAGATGACATACTACTTAAGAGGCTGCAAACTATCCCACGTGGTTAATCCCTAAGCTGAAACTTTGTTTCACTAGGGAAACTCCCCAACCACATGCACAACACAACATCAGTGCGGTTATGAGGTCCCAACCGCACACATAGGCCTACTTCTATGCAGTTGTGACCTAAATTCCCTAATTCAGTGCTAACATTTCTAAAATCAGAGCCTCTTTTTTAGGCTAGCCTCTAGACCATTGCCCAAAAGCTCTTGTAACTTTCCATAATCATGATTAAGGTGATAACAATGCTAAACATTTAAACTTTATGAAAGAACTTGACCTAGACTACCTAGTACACATTAGATAATTCATCAAACATATGGTAAACATATAAGTTACAGGTCATGAATGTATATTTGATCTTAAATCTCTGAACTTCATCTATGAATCAGCAAGAAGGTCTAATTCCCTCTTAACTAGCTGCAACAACACTTGTTATCCCATGCATTCTTCAACCAATCAAATACTTATCAAATCATGAACAAGAGCCATAACTAGAGAACATCATAGAACCATACTTATAACCAGCATATAACCAGAATAATAACCATGAAGAATCAACCATCACATCAACATAATAAAAAGTACAGGTGCTCATAGATATTAATAAGAAAATCACTCTTATTAACTTATGCAAAATCCAACCAAGTTAGGGACTTCCACATACCACCCGACCTTAGATTGGGTTTTAACCAAATCTTTCTTTCATCCAATCATCCCTATGCTATATTCCAAGCATGAATGTGGGATCTCATGGGATAGACCAAGACATAATCAACCAAGTAATCTAGAGGTTAAACCACCTCCACCTTCAAGCTACCATGATCCCACCTAAACTAGTCCTGAGATCACAAAACCAAACCAAGCTTGGATGCCTCAGAAATGTTTCACCAGACCTTGAGGAATTTTCCTATCTCCACCAACCTGTCGAGGGCTTCTTGGAGAAAACTATCTCCACCCCTGACCCTTGGGAATTTTCCTGAGACCACCTCACCTAATTCCAAAACATTCCAACAATCTAAAGTTCAACCAAGAATGAATCCCATCACACCATGGCTATCCAGCAAATGGAAAGCCAAGGCTAAATCCACTATCAAACTAGGAAAAACCCATGACAATGACAACAAATGAACCAAATAAACAAATGCATGTATCATGCATTCATACCTTACGTAGGAAATCACACATGCAACCTGTTACTTGCAAAATCCTCCTGCTGAAGTTGTTGATCCAACCTTCTCCTTGCAGTCCCCTATTTTCCTTTGCTTTCCTTTATCCAAATCCAAGTGAATGCCAAAATTCTCTAAGAATACTCTAAGTGTGCAAGAGTGTATGAGAGAAAGAATGAAAGGAGAGAGCCAAACTGAACTAGAAAAAGTTGTGGGTTGATCCTTTGATGCCTTTTTATTATTGATGTCTCATTTTTCTTTCATTTTCCTTCATTTTTCCTTCTAATTTCCTTAGCATACAAATATATATCTCTTCACCATCCTTTTCTCCTATTTTCCTTTATTTCTATAATTAAATTCTAACTAATGCCTCTTTGCCTTTGTGAGTTTCCATAGCCATACATAAATCAACAGTGATGCCCACTATAGTGTTTTCCCAACATTCGACTTGGAATACGTGTCCCATGACCTTGGTCTTATATTGAATTTATTATCCTTTATTACATGAAACTTTAACCCAAAGTTGTTAAACAATTAACCAGTAAATACCATCTCGAATTATCTAGTCAACAATGATGAGAAGGTTGATGAGCCATTTATATATGAAGACGTTGAAGAACCCTTCAGTCCAAAATCCAAAGGTATTGCAAGGTATGTGCAAAAACACCACCTAGTTGACCAAATTGTTGGTGACTTGAATATAGGTGTTCAAACAAGAGGAAAGTTATTAAATCCCTCTACTCAAGCACATGTATCTCTATTACATATGATGGAACCAAAGCTTTTTTCTCGAGCTAGTCAAGATGCCAATTGGCTAATGTAAATGAATGAATAGCTTGTTCAGATCGAGAAAAATAAGACTTGGGAGCTTGTTCCAAGATCACAAGATAAGAACACTATTGGCACAAAGTGGGTCTTCAAGAAAAATTTGAATGAACATGGTGAAGGGGTAAGAAAAAATAAAGGTTACTTTGAAATAGCTATGCACAAATTGAAGGTTCAGATTTTGATGAGACCTTTGCTCATGTTGCATGGTTAGAAGCAATTTGTGTGTTCTTTTCTTTTTCCAGTTTTAATAAATTTAATATATATCATATGGATGTCAAATTTGTCTTTCCTAAATGGAGAATTGCAAGAAGTATACATTGAGCATCCTAATGGTTTGCAATTGTCAGATAATTTTGATTACATTTGCAGGTTGAAAAAGGCCTTGTATGGTCTTAAAGAAGCCCAAAGGGCTTGGTACTCCAAGTTTTATAGTTATTTGCTTAAGTGTGGTTTTAAGAGAGGCACAACTGACAATAATTTATATGTGAAATTCAATGATCGACAACTTTTTTTTGGTGGTTGTGTATGTTGATGATATTATTTCTTTCGGTGATTCAAATCTTTTAACTTGTTAGTTTGCAGCTAAAATGAAGGCAAAATTTGAGATGTTTATGCTTGGAGAAGTTTCTTATTTCCTTGGTTTGGAGATTTCACAATTTTCAAAAGGAATTTTTATATCACAAAGCATCTCAAGGAAGTTTTGAAGAAATTTGGCATAGAGGAATGTTCTTTGGTAAGCACTCTAATGGTTATAGGTTGTAAACTCAACAAGACTAATGAATCACTAGAGGTGGATCCGATTTTATATAGATCTATTATTGGGAGTCTCTTATACTTAATAGCCTCTAGACAAAACATTATGAAAGAAATTGGTATTGTTGGAATATTTCAAGCAGCCCCCAGAGAGATTCATCTCCTTGCAGCCAAGAGGATTCTCAGATATCTAAGAGCCACAATGGACTATGGACATTGGTATCCCAGAGGTAAATATTTCTCACAAATATTTTTACTGATGTTAATTTGGAAGGTGATGCAGATGACCGAAAGGCACTAGTGGTGGTGCTTTATTACTTTGTGAATGACTTGTTTCATGGTTGAGCAACAAGCAAGCTTTATTTCCTATATCTATTGTTGAAGCATAATATATAACAACAATTTTGTTTCACTCAACTCTTATAGATGAAGAAAATTTTACAAGATGTGCAAGTAATATATGATCAACCAATAACCATCATCTATGATAAAAAAAATGCAATCAATATGTCCAAGAACCTTATTTTTCTCTCCAAGACAAAGCATATTCAATTCAAGTACCATTTTTTAAGAGAACAACTTGTAAATCAGATTGTAAAGTTGGAGTATGTACCTACAAAAGAGAAGGTAGCAGATATATTCAACAAACCTCTCCCAAGAGATCAATTTGAGTACTTAGGGGAAATATTAGGAGTAGTACCTCTTACCTCCCTCTGATAAATCTTTCTAAGAGAAAGAAAGGTGGCTAACAAGTAATGAGCATATCAAAAGGAAGTTGCTAGGTCGACAAAATTAGTAAAACATGGGGAGATTGGTTACAAGGGGAGCATATTGTTTTCTTTGCCATTGATGTCAAAGGGGGGGAAGAAGTAAGAAAAACATTGCTTAATTAAAAGGGTAAAATTTAATTATTCACAAAGGGGGAGATGAAGAAACGTATTGATAGATTTTAATAAGAGATACTCACATTACAAGTGTTTCCATGTTAAAGTTTTTATCACTGCTTTATTTTGTTATTGAATTACTTTGGTGATTGATAACAATGTTTTTGGTATCGCTACCAATTCCAAAGGGGGGAATGTTGAAAATATGTCAACATTTACTTCAAAGGAGTGGAACATCTTAGGTTGTGGCAAAGCAGATTGGTGAACAAGTATTTTCAAAGGAGCATAAACTTTAGAGGCATTTTCAATATAAATAATCAGCTCAAATTTTTATGCAAGTGGCTTATATGGATACTTCTCAAAAATAGATTTCCATCGGTATATTGAAGTCTAAAAAAGGCTTCCTAGATCAAAAGATATGGCCAGTCAAATTTATAAAGCTAAAGTAAAAATTTTGGTGTTTGGCCACAGGCCCTGCAGCTAAGTCTGCATACAAGTGGCAAGGCAGTCACATGGAAACGTAGGTGGAACAATGAACAATCTCAGGAAGTAAAATGTCTTTTAACATTGCATTGGAGGAACGAAGGGCCCACATTACATGTAACCCCTTCCAACTTTTTCCCATGGTTTCCAAATGCGCCCAAGGTGAAAGCTTCAAGGACAAAACCAGCAAGACATTGTGGCAGATGCAAGAAGTGATTGGTGAAATTTGGTGAGTTGGGGGACCTACCTAACATGTAACCCTAACGGTTTCCCCTTGTCATGATATAAAGGTGTTAATTTGGAAGCTCATTGATAAATTCCAATCATGGGACTAGATTCCTCTTTTCAAGAGGACCAAATTTGACTTTCGAAGCACTCAGTATGGACAAGGAAAGTGTATTTTTGAATTGAAGCCCACAATGTCACATATTATCATGTCGACCCTAAAGCAAATTAATCACCATTGGAATTCTATAAATACAATTCAAGTGACCCTCATTTGGACACTATCATCAAGCATATTATTCTTCTCTCCTCATTGGATTGGTTAGTACAATTCTGAAGTTTGGTTCACGAGACTTGGTTCGTATAGGTCCAAAATTGTAAGGTCTGAAGCTCACACGTGTGATTAGGGTTTTTGGGTTACATCTACAAGGTTAACATAGGAAATTCTCAATTATAACCATAGGCACGTAGTTTCATCTGTGCAGTACGATGGTCTCAATCCACACTCATAACTCTTCCTCCATGTGATTGGGATTTATGGTTTCAATTTGACAGTTGACCATAGATTGGGAAAGCTAACTCTTATCAATATTTTTGTTGGTATCACAATTTATATATATATATATTTTTATATTATTGGATACTTTTATATGGGCTCATTGTACTCTCTGTTATCACTCATATTTTCCTAGAAGTTGTTGGGAAGAGGAAAGGGGTCCGAGGTAACCACAAACCAACTTTTAAGTACAAATTCTAGCCAATTTGTACTCAGAGAGGGCTCTCTCTTTATGATTTAGCTTGGTTTTTACAAGATATTAGGCTAGTTGTGAAGTTTGGGAGTTTTGTTTGTGTTTGGGTGGTGAGATTCAATAGCAAAGGGGTAAAACTGAGTAGTTTAGTCCATTGGGCTAATGGAGTCAAAGAAAATGGCTTGACTGGAATTGGTTTCTTCACAAAGGATGGTTTAACAGAGCAAGGTGGTCAAACAAGGGACAATTAGAGACTGAAAGATGGGATGGGCTTAAAGGGTTAAAGGGCAACTAAGAATCCTTTAACATACTTTAAATGAGCAGAATATGACTAACCATCAGTAAAGAGCAATCAATAATTCTTCACTAAATGATTAAAATGAAAAACTAGGAAACATGAGCAATCAAGAATTCACTGTTTATACTAGTTCAGAAGAAAACATTGAGAATAATAATGATTGAAAACAGAGTGAAATTAAGCAAATTCTGAGTTATTCTTTTTCATTTACCATTCAGATGTGAAACAGAGATGATATTTTAAACAAGGAAAACTGTAAAACACAAGGTATAGATGAACTTATTGATCCGGTGTTTGATTCAAGAATTCTGAGAAAAGTCCTTAGCTCCAATTCTTCATCTAGCAAGCCATAAAGTTGGTCCAAACAACACTTTATTCGAAAATAGTCAATGTTACAGCAATGTCTACGAATCCACACTCAATACTCCAATTGAGGGGGTATTTATACAAAAAATATTTACAAAAATATCTCATAACAGAGTGAGATATATTCTAGTGATGACTAATTATTTTTACAGAAAAATAGAGACACTTAGTCTCGAAGATAGGAGAAAGGTGAACTGATGATGTGCTGTTCCTATTCTTGCTGAATGTGCTAGAGGCAGACCCTTTTATTTGGCTTGTTGCTGTCCTCTTTAGTAACTTTGTGCTGGCTGCCTTGTTTTGACCAATACTTTTCACTTGTTCTGATACACTTCGACCTGTTTGACCTCTCTTCATCTTTGTTCATCCTGCTATGGTAAAAGCCCAAAATTTACATTTTACCAAAAGTAAATTTACAAAATTCTCAATATGTCTTCCCACCATTTTTGCTCTGGCAATCTGTGTTTTTGAAGTTTCCTCAGAGTCTCATCAGTTTCTGTATATCTGAAAAAATTAGGCTGGAGTTGAAACAAGTGTTTTACCTCATGTTAAATATAGAATAAGTTCTCGAAGTTGTCATAGAGAACTTGGCCTGTGGGAAATGTTTTTGTTCCTGATTCACTTGTTGATGAACTAGCTTGATCCCTTGCATACTTATTCAACTTATCTACATAATCAATGTGCTTCATCAACCTACCATTGAGTACCAAAGGACTTGGTAGCCCTTTATTATGCAAAACTATGAACTTCTCCATAAAAGAATTGATTTCCACCTGCATATATTGGCATCTTATCTCTAGATTCTGCATCAAAGTTCTTTTAGTTAGCACCCTTTTGATTTCCAAAATAGTGTCAGTCCTGTCTAGGATGCCAAGTGCTTCCAGTTGTTCCCTGTTTATGTTATTTAAGAAATGTATAAGACTACTCGCTTTTTCAGGCATTTTTCCTAACTCTCCTCTTGTTCTTTGAATTTCTACATGTGCTGCTTTCACTAAATCAATCTATTCATAAATCACTTGGATAGATGCCCACACATCATTTATAGATTGAATGATGTTGGCCCAAAGGATTTTCTTGATCTTTGCTAGAGGCTTGTCAAAAGTGAGCTCTTGTTCTAATGCTTTAACTTTCTTTTCCAAGGCTTTAATCTCCCTAGTTTTTTCTGCAATACTTATTTTTGAAGCATCATACTTCTTCTCTATATTGGCCATTTGTTCTTTTGCTTGTTTTAATTCAGTAACTTGTAATTTCAGTTCTTCCATGGCCTTGATGAGCTCTTCTGTGCTTAAATTAGTGCTGCTACCTGATGTTGTTCCTGCTGTTGATGTACCTATGATTGCCTCTGCTGTGGTTGTTGGGACATTTGGAGCTACTGTTGTTCCAAGTGCAGAAGGGACTGTTGTTGAGACTATGGGAGTTACTTCAGGAGGCTAAGAGGTCGACTCTCCCTGCTTTTCCTTTAGTGCCTTCTCTAATGCCTGCTCTGTATCATTCAATCTTTCATTAAGTTTCAGGAGCAAGTCCATCATATCTTGTTCTTATTTTTGTTGTACAACTTCTGTTGTCTGAGGATGCCTTGAAGGAGGCAGTTTTAGCTGTTTCCTCAGGGCAGCAATGTCCTCTTCTTTCTTTTTAATCAGAGCCTATATGCCTTTAGCATCTTTGGGATCATGTCCCAATCCAATGATGATTTCTTCTAATGATTTTATTCTGTTATCCTTGGCTAGGGAAGATGCTTTTTCCAAGTGAAGTTGAGCAGCTGTATTATCCAAGGAATTTTGTAGCTTGTCGGCTAGCATTGCTTTATCAGCCAGTGTTATTTAGACCATTTCCCCAGTTTTCTTGTGAGGTTCAATCTGGTCCATAGGATGAATATCTTTGGCTAGGACCTCCAAATTTGTTTTGATGTAATCTACCGTTGTCTAGGGTTGTTGCACCTTTGGCTTAAAATAACTCATTAACATTTTTCCTTCCTTAATATCATAAGCTGACATCATCTCTGCTGGTTTGAGGGGGCCATCTTCAGATACTAATTATAAATTTGAAGCCTTACTAGATCATTCCTGGCTTTTATCACTGTAAATGTCTTCTTAATGTTTGATGCCTATTTGCTTTGTGGCCTGGTGGATGATATTTCTACACTGTACTGTCTTTCTAGCTCCTGCCTTTGTGAGCTAAGAGATGTTTCTCCCAATGGAGAATTTTACTGGCTCACTGCCCTTTCTTCTTTGTGGCTGTCTATGGCTTCTTCAATGATTTTCTCTTCTGACAGGGGATTCAATCTTTGTCTTTTAGTCCCAGGCTATTCCATAGGTCCACTGGCAGGAGTAGTGGTTTCCCTGTCCCTCTTTTTGCCTCTTTCCTCATTTAGAGGAGTTTGCAACACTAGAGTTTCTACTGCTTTAGTTTGAGGTGGAGGAGTTGGTATTTGACCCTGTTCTTTGGACTTTCCAGGCTGATCTGTCATTGTGGGATGTTCTGTGGTCTCTACTTCCTTCCCTTTAGGTGTGCCTGTGGCTGGTATGTTGACTTCCAGTGGAGGCTGTTGAGAAGTTTTAGCAGTGGATGCCCCCCTTTCTGGCCCTTGAGATAGCTTGAAAAATACTTGCCCAAAAGAATCCAGGTCAAGGGTTTTCTCAACATCTCTCATAGTATTTTCCATCTTTTCCTGTTCACTAATCTCTTCTACTAGGGTCCCTTCTACCCATTCATCCTGATTTGCAAACTGTTCAATTTCTGGGATCCTATGATGTATATAAAATGATAGCCTATTTTTTGTCCTTCTATCACATATGAAACTATTTGGGTCATATGGCACCCACCAGAAACTTTTCTTTAATCTAAGGTGGTCTTGTAAAATCTTTTCAGCTTCTTGCCAAGCATCCCTAGAATTGATGACAAAAGGACCTAACTAGTTCTTGATTCTTAGCTAAGCCTTTTTTTTTTGTGCTACAAAAATGGACTAAGTCTGCATTTTTAAGCTGCCTAAACTATTCTAGTGCAAATAATCTTTAGGCACATATCTAGGTAACCTGAAAGGGCAGAGTTCACACCCATACATTCTGATTTCTGTGTGATTTTGATATAGGTACCAGTCACCTATCCTGTACTGTTTAGAGAGCTGCAGAATCTTCTTCATGTCACCAGTGATCCTAGGAGGGGGAACTCCTATCAATAAAGTGTTTGCTGGATGTACAAACCAGTCAATGAACTCATCATAAGTGTAAGGGGACTCACTGGTTTTATGAAAGATGGAACTCCAAAAGATCACAGACCTTCGATTTCCTTTTGAGTCCAATTTCCTGATGGGGAAAGAAAAGCTATCTGGCTGATGATACAACAAAAGATGGTATATAAAAGATGTATATTTGAAGACTCCTTCCCTCTCCAAACTTATGAATTGATCATGGATTTTGTTGGCAATGAAAGTGGCATAGTCATATCTGACAGCAGGGGGCTATCCTGGAGTAAAGATTGACATTAAAACTAAGGTGATGTCATCAACATATTCACTGGAATTGAATCCCATGATCAGGGATATCATTTCAACAATGAGTCTGCCAGTGTCAGTGAAAAAAGTCTGCAGATAAGGAGGTGGACCTTTGGGCTGGTGCTTTGGTAGCATGAAGGTCTGAGCAATACAGTTTATCTCTGATGTGGGCAATTGAGATGCTTTTTCAAGTAGATAACCAATGGAAAGAGGAGCAAGGGGCTCAGTGGAGTGGAACTGTACCATTTCATTAATGGACTTAGCAGTTATGGGAAAAAGGACAGTTTGGGATGGGGACATAACTGCTCTATGGACGGGGTCACAGTTGGCACAGCAATGATGAATTATTTCTGGGAAAACGTGGACTGAAAGGAGGAAATACATGGGAAGATTGGATTCCCACAGTCCAAAGATGTCAGACTTGTTTAGATAGCTTTCTCTGACTTGGCAGAAGGCCTGAAGATGGTTCCTATCACTAGATAAATCTTTTATTTGGAAATCTTTATCTGCAAGAGGCAGATAATCTAAGTCTTTGTGAGGAGCATTAATGGGTGCGACATTCAGGGCTATAGGAGTTTCCATGTTTGGTTCTTGTGTATTCAAACTGGAATTGGGGCTTTCTGGGGAAAAATTGACCAAACAGCAGGCTTAGGGTCTTTTTATGGCGATTACAAACTGTTTTTACCTTGAATTTTGGCTTTCGCTGGTAGAATTCTCAGTGGAAAATAGAAATTGCAGGGTTACAGGGCAAAATGAATAAATACCTAGATTAAATAGGTAAACTGTGTACTTGCAGGCTGAATGATGGACTGCGGAGCACAATAATGGAGTTTTCTTGGCTGGGTGGCGGGCTGAATGCTCAGACAGTCGACTGAACATTATTTTGCATGGAGAACAGTTTGCAGAGGATAATGGAGAAAATGACGTTTTTATCGTTTATTTAACGAAATTTGGTTTGGCGGGACTTATTGGCATTTATTAGGCGGATGACGTCAGCGTGATGGGATGTGTTTGTCGTTATGCGGAAGGGTGGTAAGCAGTAAGCGTCACACCACTTTTGGGGATAGGCGGTTTTGAATGGAGGGCGAGCGAACACTTGGAGCATGTGATGCGTGGCGGGGGTACGGCGGAAAACCGTCGAGCGGTCGCCAGTTAAAACGAGGTGGGATGGCCGTCGTGATATCACCGTCAACCGTTGGACGAGGACGCGATGATCGGACGGCTGACGGGCTATGGAGATGGCAGGAGTTTATACAGCGGGGCCCGGCACAATAAAACATAATCGTATCGGGGCCAATTTTATTGGTTGATGGGTAGGTTATTAATTAATCCGAATGGTTAATTAATCCCTTTGCACAGTGGGAAGTTAGAGTTATTAATGAATTATGGGTTAATTCATTAATCCCCTTTTAAACTATATAATGGTTATATACCATCGGGGCGGGATTATATTTAAAATTTGGGGTTTTATGTATAATTAACTAATATGGGAAGGGTTAACATTTCTTCGGGATTTATATAATAATTGTTAACTCTAATATGAAACCAAAACGATAAGCGCCAAGTTAAAATGTTGGACATTTACATTTAAAACTTAGGCTAAAGTGGGAAAAGGGGTTTTTCAAGTGATATTATGCATTTCCTAAGTAAAATAGGTTTTTTTACTTAGGTAAAATTTATGAAATGAAATGAATGATGGATGGATGATTTCTGAGTACTTAGGCTTTTAGATCATTGGGTCGAGGGTCTGATCCCTCCAGAAGTCAGAGAAATGCTCTGAACCCCTTTGATTTTCAAAGTCCTTAATACTTTTTAGGGGGAATTAGTGAAATATTTAGGGGAAAATGTAAATAGAAATTAGTTATTTATCCCTGCCTTGCTCAAATTGCATCAAGTGTAATGTATGCCTTGCACTGGTGAGAAAAGTAAAGATCAACACATTTAGAAGCATTTTCATCACAAGTATCATTCTGCAACATCATCTACCTACCCTACCTACTTTATCCTGACATTTTTTCTTCTTTATTAGGGTGCACTTGGACTGGAAAACCCTTATCACCCTTTTTCTTTTACATATAGAAGTCTATCTAAATCTAACCTTATTACATCCAAGGGCTCAGATTAAACTGTTGAGCTCCTTTTATTTACTCTACCTATCTACTTATTTGCCAAGATTACATTGTTTGGTCAGATATTTATTCTCTATTTCTACATCATGAAATTGAAAAATGAATGAGCCAAGTTTGAACAGTTTGAATCTTCATCAATTGTGGCATAAGATTAACAAGTTGCACACAATTGCTTATTACAGAAAATGAAATAGTAATGGCATTTAGACTTGCACACTTTCCTAGTCTATTTTTGTTTGGGGTTCATTTCTTCTCATTTTTTCAACCATTTTATTCTTTTTACCCTTTGATTTTTCTTTTAAGGTATACCCTCTTTACATTTTTTAATTTTTTTTTTAATTTCTTGAAAATATGGAAAACCTTTGCAACAAGAAAGGTATGAACATATTACAGAGCTCATCAAGTCAATCAGGAAATATGACACCTATTGGTATAGGAGCATAACACTGGCTCCACTTGGGGATGGATTTTCCTAGTGGAAAGTCAAGAACAGTAGGTCAGATGGCCTTCTGAATAACTTTGACTATGCTCTGAAATCTCCTTCTGCTGGTTGCTTTATTGTATGTATGACAGTAATCCTTTTGAAGCTTAGGGCCTTCTCTTCGGGCTTCAACTCCATCAAGTTACTATCCAATCCAAACTGTGACATTACCAAGGATATAGTATTTACATGTTAAAATCAGAATACATTAAAAAGTGGGATCATAGTAATGCTTCAGCATCCGACCATTAACTGGCCCTTCTTCTATTTCTGTGTCATCCAAGTTCTTGAGATAATAGGTATTGTTCCCTTGTAAAGCATGGATAACAAAAGGTCCTTTCCATAGGAAGTCAAAATTCCCATGTTTTCCTTTGTCTTCTCTCCTGGAATCCCATCTTAAAACTTTGTCTCCAATGTAGAAGTCCTCTGCCTTAGTTCTTTTATCAAACATTTTCTTAAGTTTCTCTTGTACCACTTGAGATCTCTGATATACTTCCTCTCTAGTCTGCTACAAATGGATGGTCTGATTTATTCTCCTTTGAATGTCATTGGGTTCCACTTGGGCTTCCTGAAGTAGTTTCATTACTGGAACTCCTAAGAATAAAGGAAATACAGCCTCCATGCAATAGACTAATTCATAAGGACTAGTCCCAATGGATTTCTTTGTAGTAAGTCTGTCTACCCATAGTGCATTAGTAAGTTTCTTGTGCCAGTTTTTCTTGTTCTCTTCCAATAATTTCTTAATGATGTTAATTAGGCTTTTATTGGAAGACTCAGCTAGACCATTACCTTGAGGGTAATATGTTGTGGAATGGCCTAGAGTGATATGGTATTTATTACAGAAACTTATCATTTTCTTGGATTTAAAGGTAGCAGCATTATCAGTTATGATCTTCTCAGGACAGCCAAATCTAGACAAGATGTTGGTTTCTAAGAATCCTATAATCACAGTATCATTGGCTTGTCTAGAGGGAATGGCTTCTATCCATTTGGTGAAATAATCTGTGGCAGTGAGAATCCATTTATGTTGGCCAGAAGATGGAGGATGGATTTCTCCAATGAAGTCTAAGCCCCATTGTTGAAAGGGTTTTTCGGTGGAGATTGGTCTCAGGGGTAAAGGTAGTAGTTTTCTCTTGCCCTCAAAAATTTGGCATTTATGGCAAGCAGTGACAAATTTCTTTACATCGGTGAACAAGGTTGGCCAATAAAATCCAGCCCTCAAGATCTTGTCTGCAGTTGCCTTCCAGTAAAGGTGTCCACCACAGTCTCCTGCATGAAATTCTTGGAGAACCTTGTCAGCTTCTTCTTTTACTAAACAATTCAATAGAATACCTTCATGATTTTTCCAAAATAAAGCATTATCTAAAATACAAAATTTTGCAGCTTTCAATTTTAGAAACCTCTTCTTTGTTCTGGATAACCCTGGAAGAGCTTGCAGGTTTAATAATACATAAGTTATTTCAGCATACCATGGTGAATCTAAGAAGGCCTGGCTAATTTGTGGAGTCGCCATCTCCTGTTCATTATCCAGTTCATTAATATCTAGGGCTTGACAATTCGTTTCAGTCATGAGTTTAGCCAATCCCTGTCCTTTTATAAGCTTTGTAGGTCTAATTTCAATATCATATTCCAATATAGCAGCAATCCATTTACCTCGTTTGCTCTCAATTCCATCTTGAGTTAAGATGTCTTTGACAACAGCATTTGGCACATAGGCTATTACATGGGAATATAATATCTAGACTCTAAAGTCTTTAATAGCTTTTACCAGTTCAAAAGCTTGTTTTTCCATGATTTTGTATTTCAATGGTGCATCCCTAAGTGCTTTACTAAAAAAGGCTATTGGTTTTTCACATCCCTGGTCATCCTTTTGTAGTAAAACAATAGCTATGGTGTAATCTGATGCAAAGGAAAATATTATGAAATCTCTATCAAACTTTGGACTTGTGAAGACCGATGTTCTAGTCAAGGCCATTTTAATTTCCTCAAAAGCTTGCTTGGCTTTAACTATCCAACTAATACTAGAATCCTTTTTCAACATATTATTAAGCGATCTAATTAATTCAACTAAATTAGAGATGAATATTCTCAAAAAAATGATCTTTCCAAGGAAAGCTTGAAGTTCTTTAACATTTCTGGGGTGGGGTATTTGCAGAATAGTTTCTATTCTGGTAGGATCAATTCTAATGCCTTCTTTGGAGATGATATGGCCTAAAATTTTTCCTTCCTCTAGACCAAACAATGATTTCTTAGGATTTAAGGAAATACCATATTTTCTACATTTCAAGAATACTTGTCTCAAATGATCCAAGTGTTGCTGATCTGATTTAGAAAAAACAGTCAGGTCATCTAGATATATAACCAGAAAATCATGAATTTCCTTTGCAAACGCTATGTCCATCGCCCTCTGAAAGGTTGCCCCTGCATTTTTAAGCCCGAATGGCATTTTAACATATTTGAATGTACCCCATGGTGTTGTAAATGCAGTTTTTTCCTGGTCATCAGGATGAACCAGAATCTAGTTATAGCCTGAGAACCCATCCAAGAGAGAAATCCTAGAAGCACCTACCACCCTCTGTAAAATGTGATCCATCTTAGGGAAAGGGTAATTTTCCTTCAGAGAAACCTTATTAACATTCCTTAAATCGACACATAATCTGATTTCTCCAGTTTTCTTCCTAGTGGGTACTAAATTAGACACCCACTCTAAAAACCTGATAGGAGCAATTATTCATGCTTCATACATTTGTTTGATTTCTTTTTCAATTAAGGGCAGAAATACAGGATTAATTATTCTAAGCTTTGCATGAATGGTTTCTGGTTTTCCTTCAGAGGTATCGTATGTGGAATTATGGAGGTGTCATAAGATTTCAAGTCTTCATAACTCCAAGCAAAAACATCCTAAAAAACTCTCATTAGCTCAACATATTGGAGTTTTTGGTCAGGGGGCAAGGATTTGGATAACTTCACTATTTTAGGATCATCCTCATTTCCCAAATTATAGTCCTTAATATCTGCTCTTAAGGGTTCCATCTTGGGTTTCTTAGGAATATCATTGAAATAAAAAAGATCTTCCAAAGGTGTTAATCCCTGAGGCAAATGATTGTCCTTTAAATTGATTACTTCAGATTCTCCCTCAACAATTTCATCAATATCCATCTCTTGAAGTTCCTGCATTTCATTTTTGGTGAATTTGGTTGGGTGAATCATTTGAGTTGCATTTTCTGCTGAAATGTCTGTTTCTATCTTATTTGTTTGATCAAATTCATTTACTGTATCTACATCTATGTTTAGGTTACAAAACTCCTCATCTAAGGTTAAGAAATTGTTAATCTGCTTATCACCATCAAACACTTACCAGTTCTTCAAATTGTCTGGTATAGCTAGCCTATGTCTAATCTCAGCTGTGAACTGATGATTGGGTTCAAATGGTAACTTGCAGGTGCTGGCAAACATTGCCAGACTATGAGCTTGCAAATTGTGTTTTCTTGGGATTTTGGCAAGCTTAGTTTCCAAAAATGTGTTGAGAATCTCTATCACTGTATCTCTGTAATACTTTAGTCTGGGATCATTGGTTGAATACTTTCCTTTAATCTGTGGAACTATTAGCTCAGAATCTCCTAAGACAAACACCCTGATTGCTCCTAATTTCTTAACCAATTTAAGCCCTAACAACAGAGCTTCATATTCTGCCATATTGTTGGTGCATTGTTATAGACATTTTTGTGCCTTACAGCTTTGAGCATGAAATGTCCATAATCCAAGGGATCCAAAGTCCCTAAAGATGTTGTTACAGCTCCTAAAGGAACAAGGTCAACCAATGACAGCTTCTCCCAGAAGTTCTCCACCAAAAACCACTCAGAACTAGTCAAATCAGGATCAATTCAAGAGCTCCACTAGCTGCCTGCGTTGCAAAGCACCCAAATACACTGGCTAGGTGCATTGCAACGCACTTGAATGCACTACCCAGGTGCGTTGAGCAGGAAATGACAAGTGGCAGAGTCATTCAACGAGGTGGAAAGACCATGGAAGCTTCCAGAATCTTCTCCAATGACACTTGCCTCACTGAATTCGACCAAGTGATGAGTAAGAGGCTCTCAGTCTCCAAGTGGAAGCAAGAAATGACAGAGAGAAGCCACAAGTCAAAACATAAGTTGACTCATCCTCTCTGCTTACATCTATATATGGATCCCTCATTCCAGAGATCCAGGATGCTGGAATTTTGTACTTTGCAGAGAATTGCTGTTGGGTTGAGATTGAGATTAGTACATTGGGTGATTTATGCTTTGTTGGAGGAGAGGAAGGGATTCCTTTGCTGGGAGGTAGATGCTGGATCGGGACTCACTTGGTTGTATCTCCTCTTGGACTTTCTTATTCTATCAATAAACTATTTGAGTTTCTCCTACATGCTGTGTACCAATGATGTTTTGTTATATTTGCATGTTTAGCTTAATCTGATCCTGAGCTTTTTATGAATGTATATCTGTATCTTCGTGTAGTTTCTCTCTCTTGTGATCTTGCAGGAATTCAGTGAAGCTGGGCCGGTAAGGGAGCAGGGAGCTGGGAGCTATTGAAGAGAGGAGAGATTGGATCAACAAACTAGCGAAATACACAGGTTAGTTACATCCTTTCTCCTCATTTACATTTCATAAAGAAGAAATACTCGAGTAGTTTTCCTTGTTTGTTGCTAAGGCACTATCACACCTTAGAGTGGGATAGGGGCATTCTGAATAGATACTTTTCCCAACAACAAATTGGCGACTCCGCTGGGGATCGTATCTAGTTAGTTTATTTGTGTTTCTATTGTTGTTCTTCTCATAAACTCAGGAGTACTGAATCGAACTGCATTTGCCATTTACAAATGCAAAGTAGAGATCTGTTACTCTAGTCCATTCACTGGGCCTGTTTATGATCTGAACAACTGATCCACAAATGCTCTAACAGCCCTTTGTGATAGCTCGTTAGTCCTCCTTTAAATCATCCTTCTAATTGTACCTTATTGATAGCTTTTATCCAGCCAAAAACCTCAGATCAAACTACAAATCGTGACCCAGAACCTGGAGACAATTCTCATTTCTGCTTCAGTGCAGGCTCTGTGAAGAGACTCTGCATTTCAACGCAGGTCCTGAGAGGGCTACCTGCGCTGTAATTCAGTTTCTCTGTGCAACAGGTGCGTTGATCAGCCTTTGCCCTGTGCAGCTGTGGTTCTTTGCATCCTTGTGTTCAGTTTTATCTCTGTTTTTTGCAGCCTGTTATCAGTGTGTGTACCTATCTGAAAACCCATTTTCTTTGCCTTAATTCTGCCTCAGTTGTATAAAAGAAACTGTATTTGTTTTTGTGTATTTGTTACATCATTTGCAGTTTCCCATTACAAAAGTAAACTAGTCATATTGTCGCCCTTAGATCCAGACCTGTCGTAAGTGTCGTTTTGATCTTAGGAGTAAGTGTATTTGCTGCTGACAATTGATTGTGCTTTTACTTTTGTCTTTTGGTTTGAGTTTGTGAATTTCAAGTGTCGAAACAAGTGTTTACTTCAAAATCATAAAGTGTCGTAATCGTCTTTTTGATTTCAAAAAGAAACGTGTTTGTGTTTTCACTTGAAATCGAATTCAAATTTGTACAACAGCTTTCTTTTTAGGCATCAATATTAAGAAAGTGAAAACAAATACATGCATATGTGCATTTGCATAATGATAGTTTGTATGGTTTGATTTAGGAAAAAGTGCATTTACAGTGTGCTCTATGCTCTTTGAGAAAAGATTGTGTCTTTCTTTTCCCCTTGTAGCTAGGATTTTCATTGTTGAAAA
This sequence comes from Pinus tabuliformis, assembly GCA_031772625.1. Taxonomy (NCBI): domain Eukaryota; kingdom Viridiplantae; phylum Streptophyta; class Pinopsida; order Pinales; family Pinaceae; genus Pinus; species Pinus tabuliformis. Next base: position 1,616,232,306 of record CM062818.1, on the reverse strand, counting down.
GAGATAAATGTTTGCTTATCATCTTTAGACTGCATTTAGGAATTGTATCTACATCTCGTGGTGATCCAAAAAGGAAAACTTCTAAGAAAGATCAACCTAAAATAAATTGAATGAACTTAACAATGCTTTGTAACTTAATGCACAACATAGAGGTCTAGGTTAGAGACGTGTTCCGGCGTCGTAAAACCTGGTGACTGTCGATCTCGCTGATGGTTGGGTGATTCCTCCTGAGAGATGATAAGCACCAGTACGGATTGTGCTCCCACGTATCGTCGAGTATATATTGGGAGACCCCTATAGGTATAAGACCTTTATCCATAGGAAGCCGTGTCGGCCGCCCTACTGATCGCAATGCACTGAACACAGCATTCGGGAAGATTGACCGCCCGTACCTTAAAAAGTATTCTGCGGTTTTGCGATTGATTTGGCACACCCTCTACCTAGATCTCCAGAGCAGTTCCTTTTGGCCTTTTTCAGACTCTATAACGGAAAAATTCCATCCGAGCATTTGTCACTTCGGGCTCGTTAAAACATCGAAGGAGACTAGAGTCATCTTTTGCTTTTTCTCGACTCTTTAAAATTGAAAAAGCAAGTTGTGTCCAAGCGTCGTTAAAATTTATTTTAAACGGAATATTCATACCCTTTTTCCTGCGTTGATCTTTAGGTTGAGAAAATGGAGCCTACCAACCAAGGAATTCCCCTTGGTGGAAATATTAGTCCCTTCTCCTCTTGGGGAGATGTTGGTGCGCCCCATATGGCCACATTGTCGCTTCCAGGACTGACAATTGGCTTGCCGGTCTGGCTCTTCTCAACCAATGTCGTTCAGAACACCACTATTCCTGAACAGTCGAATCAGCAGTTAGACCAGTCCAGAGTTACCCACCAGCCTTCTACTTCCTCTAATTCTTCCTCTCCTCCTTCCTCTTCGCTTGATGGGGCTGGCAAAGCCAAAAGTCAAGTTCCTAAGGAGAAGAAGGAAAAGAAGAAGAAAGAGAAAAAGAAGAAGGAGCCAAAAGCGACTGGGGGCAAACGAGTGTCGTCTAACGAAAATCCACACACTGCACTGACCAGGCCTAAATCGCCATGTGTCATTTGCAAGGGAGACCACTTTCACAGAGATTGTCCCTGCATCCCTCGGATACTAAGGGACTGGTCTCCCCGTTTGCAAAATCCGGTGGCGTCAACCTCTGGTAGCCATGTTGAATGCACATCGTCAACTAGCGAAAGTGAAGTCCTAGGACAAAGAGGGAGAACTAGATCTCCCTGTAAACTGTGCGAAGGAAATCATGCCATCCACCGTTGTCCCTTCTTAGACGAAGCTAAAAGCGTTTTGGATGATCATCCGGTTTCACCGTTACGACTTCCTCCTAGATATAAAAAACTCTTGCCGAGTCCTTTGTTAGTTGAAAATCCAACTGGCCCGCTCAAGTGGTCAGCTAAAGCGTCGGTCATTGAAGATGAACCAGCTGAATCCATACTTGCCGAAAGTCAAAAGGTCGAGGCGGCAGTTGACCCGGTCTTGCCTTCAGAGGTTTTATCTTCGAATGATACAGTCACTGAGGAGAATAAGGATGACACCGTCCAAATTCTCTTCATCAACACAGACTCCGACGAACACGGGGGCAACCCACCCATTCCTTTATCGCAGGAAGGAAGTTCGTCAGAGCCGTACCCGGCCGTCTACTCAGTCCCACCTCCAAGCAACCTAGTTGTCTCCTTCGACTGGAATCAACTAGGCAGACCCTGTTTTCCAGCAAGCATACCATTCAAAATTATCGTCCAAATATACAGAATGGTCATGGCTGGCACCATCATTAATGAGGGGGCATCTGTGAGTATCCTTTCCTCTACTGCTTGGAAAGCACTTGGTTCGCCATCGCATTTTCCTGAAATGAGAAATCTGACAGGCTTTGATAAAGGAACCAGTCGACCTTTAGGGATCCTCCCCAATGTGCCCATAACATTGAAAGGGAAGACCATTCAAATGAACGTGATGGTCGTTCAAGGACTCTTGGATTATAACCTACTTCTTGGACGAGACTATATATATTGCATGGGAGCCATCGTCTCCTCACTCTTTAGAGTAATGTGTTTTCCGCACGAAGGAAGAGTGGTCAAGCTCGTGGACCAGCTTTCATTTCCCGGATCATGCATCGCAAATAGTCATATAGCGTCCCTAAATGGTCTCTTCACGCAAGAAATGTCTCAACCCACGGTCCGTCCTCCCGATGAGCGCGAGTAATTCGAAAGGATATGACTGGAACCCAGGGGGCATGCGTCCTGGTCTGCCTCGGCAGGAAAACTTTGGGTATAAGGTAGGTTTCCGCGGGAGAATATGACTAGTTTTTACCCCGTCCGTGATTGAGATAGGGGTTATTCTAGAATAATATTCTTTTGTCAAATTTATGTGAGTTGGCGGGCTCCGTCGCTCACCTTTGTTTATCTCGGTAGACATCGCCGAAGAAATGTTTTGTTTACACTGTAAATAGAACAATCTTTGGGTAGCCTGTAAGAGGTAGTACCCTTCCTGATAAAACAAACGTTTTGTCAGCTCGAATAAAGGGTGACCCTTCCTGATAAAACGAATGTTTTGTCAACTCGAATAGAGGGAGACCTCGAAACTCTGTTTTATACCTAGGGGCATGCAAACCTTTTGGAGTGCAAGCAAAGAGCGGTTATTTATCTGTTTTTTGGATTAGTCGTTTCCTAACTTGCATAAAGAAAGGATGCGGTGCATAGCTTTGTAAGGCGCAAGCTCCATAAAAAATGGCATCTTACATGAGACATTCTTATCATATGACTGGATAATCGAGCAGTTTTAGCACATAGTTCATGCTCGTTAAAAAATAAACATAAAATCGAGCAGTTTTAGCACATAGTTCATGCTCGTTAAAAAATAAACATAAGATCGAGCAAGTGTTTCAACCCGCGTTTAAGCTCGTTAAAAAATGAACTATCCTCCAATAAATAACCACCGTGAATGTAACATTATCAGCCATTAAAGCCTTGGTCGTGTTTGCACCGTCACCTCCACTTTTCCATTGGCCGATCATTCACCTCCATATGACTGTTTACCCATTTTGAGGAACAGCTGCGAAGAGTGATTTCACTAGCCATCCTTGTGACACTGCCGTGCTTGGAAAATTCCAACCCTTACCTGGAATCAGCTGCTACCCATTTTATCACTCGTTCCTCAAAAGACGAGTCTTCTTTAAGCTCTTTTCATTTGACTCGTAAAATATGAAAAGATTGCCGAGTTTTGGCCTTCCAGCTCATTAAAGCGACCAAAAGAGCTATCCCTCCTCTAGATTTTAATCTTTTTGGACTTGAGGGATTATTGCACAAAAAGATCGAGCGCTTGTTTTGTTCGGCTCGTTAAAACTATCGAAAATTCATCCCTTCTGTATTGTTTTATACTTTTTCGGACTTAAGGGATTAGATGACGAAAAAGGACTTTCGGAGTTAACTTTACGTACCTTTTCAGACTCTCTAAAAATGAAAAGGACCGAGTTATCTTTGTCATTAGACTCGTTAAAAACATTAAATAGCGACAAACTTGTCTTTAGACGAGAACGAGTTTCACTATCGCTAGGCTCGTTAAAACGTAGCGATGGGTTTGCCCGAAGGGAAAATTATAGAACAAGCATATGTTATCCTCCTCAAGCTTGACAAAAATAAAGAGGTACTGGTTAGCAATGACTGGGGAAAAAATTGGGAAGAAACTCAAAGAACCTTTATTGGTAGCAAGTCGCTCTTGAACATGACACTTCCACTCCGTGCCAGAGTCGGGTTGGGTTGTTTCATTCACCGGTCACATCACCATGGTCTCGCCATACCATCCACCTTTGGGGTAAATGCTACCAATCCATCATATAAGTGTCGCCGATGTGTTCAAGAGAAGTCATCCAGAGAAGTCAACCATGTCCCATGCACTACCATACATTATACTTCATTCTTTCATGACCGCCACCCTGAACCATATATCATCAGATCGTTTTCACCTCCATCAAAATCATTTTCTCCGTTCCGTGTCATTGATGTGGGATACATCAAGGCCCTCCTTTGACGGATCGCTTCTTGTCGACATCAGCTCATTATCCAAGAAGTTGATCTAGGAACACCCCCTTTAGTACTTTGAAGCTTGCATGCCTCAATGGCAAGTTTCTCACTTCCGGCGACAGGTATACATCAATGACCTTCGACCGAAAGATTTTGCGTGGTGTTCGATGCCAAGTCCTCTATTCACACCACGTGAATTGTACTGCAGTACCTTGAGGGTCATCATCCTTATCGGTGATTCCTCTCGCGCTTGTTAAAGCGATGTCTTTCCATGTTCGACTTCAAAACATTTCTCACATGGATCGACTTGTACTTAGAGTGAAGATCGGACGAGATTGAAGACCCCGGATCTAGTTTCATCCATCCGGGCTGCGATATATATTCAGGAAAAATAAAGACATTGACATGTACAGCATTGCAGAACAGATAATCATCCTACCAAAAGGATGATGATTTCAGCAGGATCATCAGTCTACCCTCAGACGATTGTCTGTCCTATGTACATAAAAATGAATTTATAAAGCTGAGCATAGGAATGCCCGCCTCAGCTAGATCATGAAAACAATATGAAAATAATGTATTGTATTGTATCTTATTACAGGTCTCCTCCCAGCATTGAATGAACTTCAGATCCTCCTAATAAAGCATTTCACCCGATAAATGGCCTCATACTTTAGGGGGCAACTGTTATAGACATTTTTGTGCCTTACAGCTTTGAGCATGAAATGTCCATAATCCAAGGGATCCAAAGTCCCTAAAGATGTTGTTACAGCTCCTAAAGGAACAAGGTCAACCAATGACAGCTTCTCCCAGAAGTTCTCCACCAAAAACCACTCAGAACTAGTCAAATCAGGATCAATTCAGGAGCTCCACTAGCTGCCTGCGTTGCAAAGCACCCAAATACACTAGCTAGGTGCGTTGCAACGCACTTGAATGCACTACCCAGGTGCGTTGAGCGGGAAATGACAAGTGGCAGAGTCATTCAACGAGGTGGAAAGACCATGGAAGCTTCCAGAATCTTCTCCAATGACACTTGCCTCACTGAATTCGACCAAGTGATGAGTAAGAGGCTCTCAGTCTCCAAGTGGAAGCAAGAACTGACAGAGAGAAGCCACAAGTCAAAACATAAGTTGACTCATCCTCTCTGCTTACATCTATATATGGATCCCTCATCCCAGAGATCCAAGAGGCTGGAATTTTGTACTTTGCAGAGAATTGTTGTTGGTTTGAGATTGAGATTAGTACATTGGGTTATTTATGCTTTGTTGGAGGAGAGGAAGGGATTCCTTTGCTGGGAGGTAGATGCTGGATCGGGACTCACTTGGTTGTATCTCCTCTTGGACTTTCTTATTCTATCAATAAACTATTTGAGTTTCTCCTACATGCTGTGTACCAGTGATGTTTTGTTATATTTGCATGTTTAGCTTAATCTGATCTTGAGCTTTTTATGAATGTATATCTGTATCTTCGTGTAGTTTCTCTCTCTTGTGATCTTGCAGGAATTCGGTGAAGCTGGGCTGGTAAGGGAGCAGGGAGCTGGGAGCTATTGAAGAGAGGAGAGATTGGATCAACAAACTAGCGAAAGACACAGGTTAGTTACATCCTTTCTCCTCATTTACATTTCATAAAGAAGAAATACTCGAGTAGTTTTCCTTGTTTGTTGCTAAGGCACTATCACACCTTAGAGTGGGATAGGGGCATTCTGAATAGATACTTTTCCCAACAACATGTATCTAAAGTTTAATCTGTAGGCATGGCCTTCAGCGTGGTCGTTTTCAAGATTATGCACCCAGAATCCTACTCCTGCTCCTATTTTGTTAATTGAACCATCAAATTCTAAGTGCCAGAGAATATCATGTTCATAATTTGTGTCAGGAGTCTCAAGAATTTGTTTAATAGGGAGATTTGGTTCTTTGCTTTCTTCTATTTTCTCTAGGGTGTTTGATGTCTCATTGTTTTCAGAAATTTCATGTATTTGAACACTAGATTTATCATTTGAAATTTCTTTTGGTTCTGCTAAAACTTTCGATTCAGCTAAAGTATCAATTTTAGCATTGTAGAGAATGAAAGAGTCCATATCATAGTGAACTGAGTAGATAGGGAAATTTTGGGGTTTCTCCTTACTACTTACAACGTACTTCATTAAGGTTTCTCTGTACAGTTTCTTGGGTTGACCGAATATTGAAATAGTAGCATAAGACATGTCAAGTTGTAGAGATCCTTGAAGTTTTTCACCCCAAGACCTAGACAATAACATGCCATATTTCGGTGGAATGTCAGCTACTACTATGTCCATTAGAATTGTTTTGGCAGGATATTGGACTAGTGACACACATAAGTCTTTGATTAAACCTAAACATCTGACCTGACTTGAATCAAAGGAAAAGAGGTCTTTATATGGTCTGGTGATGTCTAAGTCCAACTTCTCCATTACAGATTTAGGCATTAAGTTATGAGAGGCACCAGAATCAAACATGGCATTATGAAGTATTTTATCATGTATATTCAGACTCACATAGAAAGGAGGGATTCCTCCATCTACTGATTTCCCATTCACTTCAGGGCCAAAAATCAATTCGGGCTGATCATCAAAAACATTTACTGAATCTTCATTAACCGAGATTTTGAGTGACTTGTTAATTTGGCTTCTGTAGACATCATGTTTAGCTAGTTCAGACAGTGGAACAACTATTTTTAATTTGCCTACTTCAGCTTCCAGGTTAAAAGGCTTTTCAGACTGAGTTCTTGGATTCCGGACAGCTGGATTCTCTTTTTCATCTGTGTTCTCTGTGTTTTTCTCCTTTTCAGGAGTGGGGTTATGGGCAGAAGTTGTTTCAACATCAACTTCTGGAGGTTCTTCCACGTTTCCTTTAGAGGGAATAGAAGTGGAAAGTTGCCTATTATTGGGTTGATTATCTGACACATCTTCAATAATTGGGTTAGATGGGTTAGGGTCTGTTTTGGAAAGAATATGTATAGGAATAATATTGGTTGTACCTTTGTTAGGCTGCTTGGTGGCTTTCTATTTGTTAGTTTCAGGGACATCTATTCTTCTACTCCTCAGATTGTATTGTTTATGGACTTCATAAATGGCATTATCATCCCTCCATAAAGTCAAATGATTCACCTGACTGAGTTTGGAATTGTTTCAGAACATAGGCTTCTTGATCGTCTTGGGTCAAGAAAATTTGTTCTCCATTGTTGAGTCCCATTAAATTGATTTGGGTGTCTTCTGTTGGCTCATTAGAAGTGGAGGCTTCAGCATAATTTTCCTGGAAAGGGGGCCTAAGGTTTTGATCAGGGCCAGGGTTCCCAGTATTGGTTCTTCCTAAAATTTGGATTTCTCCCATTGTTGCTAGGTTTTCCATCCCAAGGGGATTTCCTTTCGATTTTTTCTACTCTATCTCCTAATCTCTCCATACCTTTAATAATAACATCAAGTTTTTTTTCAAAGGCTGAAGGTTCTTCTTTCAAATGTATCCTCCTTTCAGCTCTGGCTCTAGCTCTTTTGGATATTAGGTTAGCTTCAACACTAACAGCTATACTTACATTTCTTCTAAGGTTTGAGGAGCTCTCTCCCTAAGTTTGTATGCCATATCTAAATCAAATCCATAAGGGAGTTTGATTAATGCCAAATCTGGAGGAGATCTAAGGTTTTGGGGGATAGCATTGTAGACATTATTAAATCTGGTACAGTAAACTTGTATAGTTTCTTGTGTTCCCCTTTTCAAGGCTTCGTACTCTGAAAAAATATGGAGAGGGTCCTTCTTCTTTTCCCATCTGTTCAAGAATGTCTGATAAAGAGCTTGTAGGTCATTAATATTGTTTGTAGGGAGGGCTCTAAACCATGTTCTGACATCTCCAGTTAAACTTTGAACGAATATCCTCATTCTAACATCATCGAAATCAACTTCATATATCTCAAAGTAGTCAGTCATTTTCTTGGTATGTTGTTGAGCTGTGTAGGTGCCAATGCCATCAAAAAGAGTGATTTTTCTTTGATAGTCTTGGGGCATAGCCCCTGGATTGGCAGGTAAGTGCAGAGGAGCGTATCTGTTTGCCATGGCTAGAGGGGTAGATGTGACAGATGGTTTAGTAGGGATAACAATATGAATATGAGTGGTAGATGGAGGGGTGGAAGGGGTGGCTTGGGGTTGAGATGAACTTGGAGAGGCTGAAGTAATCACAGAAAGGTTTGATGTTCCTATAGAGGTAAGTTCAAATTGAATGGAATTTTGCAAAAGTCTGTCAAGATGTGAAGTGACAACTTCAAGTTGTAAATTTTCGATGAATAAAGGATCATGAACCATGTGGGCTAAGGCAGATTTTGAAAAATTAACAAACAAAGAAGTCTCAAAATACTCATCAAAAGGTTCCTCCTCAAGGTAAATCCACTTATCTGGACAGGATGTTGATCTATGTAAAGGCTGTGAACTAGCAGAACTCTCTTGGCTATCTTGTCTCCTTAGAATCCTAGGGATCAGATTAGGGTTTTCGAACACAGGGGGTGGATTTGGATCAGGGTTAGCTCTGGTGTAACGAGTCCTTTCTGAAGCCAGGTTTCTAGATGTATTTTTGGGTTTTTTTCTCTAAATGGGGTTGGGCAAAACAACTTCTTACAATTTCTTTAAGAAGCTTTAGATATGGGATTTGAACTTTCTTAAATACTTATCTGATAAAAGGAACTGATCAAGAGTTTGAAACTAGGTGTTCAAACCATAAACTAGACCGGAGATAGACTGAAGAAGCATTCATTTACTTCTGCAATTGCAAAGATAGAGCATTTTAAAGGCTACTTGGCTAACTTCAGGTTCCATCTGTAGTTTATAAAGTAAACAATAGTAACAAACAAAATGTTTAGATCCCCAGTATGGTCGCCACTATGTTATCACTCAAATTTTCCTAGAAGTTGTTGGGAAGAGGAAAGGGGTCCGAGGTAACCACCAACCAACTTTTAAGTACAGCTTCTAGACAATCTGTACTCAAAGAGGGTTCTCTCTTTATGATTTAGCTTGGTTTTTACAAGATATTAGACTAGTTGTGAAGTTTGGGAGTTTTGTTTGAGTTTGGGTGGTGAGATTCAATAGCAAAGGGGTAAAACTGAGTAGCTTAGTCCATTGGGCTAATGGAGTCAAGTAAAATGGCTTGACTGGAATTGGTTTCTTCACAAGGATGGTTTAACAGAGCAAGGTGGTCAAACAGGGGACAATTAGAGATTGAAAGATGGGATGGGCTTAAAGGGTTAAAGGGCAACTAAGAATCCTTTAACATACTTTAAATGATTAGAATATGACTAACCATCAGTAAAGAGCAATCAAGAATTCTTCACTAAATGATTAAATTGAAAAACTAGGAAATAGGAGCAATCAAGAATTCATTGTTTATACTAGTTCAGAAGAAAACATTGAGAATAATAATGATTGAAAACAGAGTGCAATTAAGCAAATTCTGAGTTATTCTTTTTCATTTACCATTCAAATGTGAAATAGAGATGATATTTTAAACAAGGAAAACTGTAAAACACAAGTTATAGATGAACTTATTGATCCGGTTTCTGATTCAAGAATTCTGAGAAAAGTCCTTAGCTCCAATTCTTCATCAAGAAAGCCACAAAGTTGGTCCCAACAGCACTTTATTCCAAAATAGTCAATGTTACAGCAATGTCTACAAATCCACACTCAATACTCCAATTGAGGGGGTATTTATACAAAATCTTTACAAAAATATCTCATAACAGAGTGAGATATATTATAGTGATGACTAATTATTTCTACATAAAAATAGAGACACTTAGTCTCGAAGATAGGAGAAAGGTGAACTGATGATGTGTTGTTCCTATTCTTGCTGAATGTGTTGGAGGCGGGCCCTTTTATTTGGCTTGCTATTGTCATCTTTAGTAACTCTATGTTGGTTGCCTTGTTTTGACCAATACTTTTCACTTGTTCTGATACACTTCGACCTGTTTGACCTCTCTTCATCTTTTTTCATCCTGCTATGGTAAAAGCCCAAAATTTACATTTTACCAAAAGTAAATTTAAAAAATGCTCAATATGTCTTCCCACCATTTTTGCTATGGAAATCTGTGTTTTTGAAGTTTCCTCAGAGTCTCATCAGTTTCTGTATATCTGAAAAAATTAGGCTGGAGTTGAAACAAGTGCTTTACCTCATGTTCAATATAGAATAAGTTCTCCAAGTTGTCATACGGAACTCAGCCTATGGGAAGTGTTTTTGTTCCTGATTCACTCGTTGATGAACTAGCTTGATCTCTTGCATACTTATTCAATTTATCTACATAATCAATGTGACTCATCAACTTTTCATTGAGTACCAAAGGACTTGGTATCCCTTTATTCTGCAAAATTGTGAACTTCTCCATAAAAGAATTGATTTCCACTTACATATCTTGGCATCTTCTCTCTAGATTCTGCATCAAAGTTCTTTTAGTTAACACGCTTTTGATTTCCAAAATAGTGTCAGTCCTGTCTGGGATGCCAAGTGCTTCCAGTTGTTCCCTGTTTCTGTTATTTAAGAAATGTATAAGCCTGTTGGTTTGTTCAGGCATTTGTCCTAACTTTGCTCTTGTTCTTTGAATGTCTACATGTGTTTCTTTCACTAATTCAATCTGTTCATAAATCACTTGGATAGATGACCACACATCATTTATAGATTGAATGATGTTGGCCCAAAGGATTTTCTTGATCTCTGCTAGAGGCTTGTCAAAAGTGATCTCTTGTTCTAATGCTTTAACTTTCTTTTCTAAGGCTTTAATCTCCCTGGTTTTTTCTGCAATACTTATTTTTGAAGCATCATACTTCTTTTCTATATTGGCCAATTGTTATTTTTCTTGTTTTAATTCAGTAACTCATAATTTTAGTTCTTCCATGGCCTTGATGAGCTCTTCTGTGCTTAAATTAGTGCTGCTACCTGATGTTGTTCCTGCTATTGATGTACCTATGATTGCTTCTGTGATGGTTGTTGGGACATTTGAAGCTACTGCTGTTCCAAGTGCAGAAGGGACTGTTGTTGAGACTATGGGAGTTACTTCAGGAGGCTGAGAGGCCGACTCTCCTTGCTTTTCCTTTAATGCCTTCTCTAATGCCTACTCTGTATCATTCAAACTTTCATTAAGTTTCAGGAGCAGGTCCATCATATCTTCTTCTAATTTCTGTTGTACAACTTTTGCTATCCAAAGATTGTTATAGACATTTTTGTGCCTTGCAGCACCAAGCATGAAATGTCCATAAACCAAGGGCTCCTAAGTCCCTAAAAGTGTTGTTCCAACCCCTAAAGGAACAAGGTCAACAAATTACAACTTCTCCCAGAAGTTCTCCACCAGAAACTGCTCAGAATCAGTCAAATCAGGATCATTTCAGCTGCTCCACTGGCTAGCTGCGTTGCATAGCACCTAAATACACTAGCTAGGTGCGTTGCAACGCACCTAAATGCACTATCAGGGTGCGTTGAGCGGGAAATGACAAATGGCAGTGCCATTCCGCGAGGTGGAAAGACAATGGAAGCTTCCAGAATCTTCTCCAATGACACTTGCCTCACTGAATTCGACCAAGGATGAGTAAGAGGCTCTCAGTCTCCAAGTGGAAGCAAGAACTGACAGAGAGAAGACACTAGTCAAATCATAAGCTGACTCATCCTCCTTGCATACATCTATATATGGATCCCTCATCCCAAATATCCAGGGGCTGGAATTTTGTGCATTGCAAGGAATTGCTGTTGGTTTTGAGATAGAGATCAGAGTATTGGGTGATTTATGCTTTGTTGGAGGTGAAGAAGGGGTTTCTTTGCTGGGAGGTTGATGATAGGTCAGGAATCATCGGTTGTAACTCCTCCTGGATCTTCTTGTTATATCAATAAAACTATTTGAGTTTCTCCTACATGCTTGTGTATCATTGATGCTTGTTACATTTGTATGTTTAGCTTAAATCTAATCCTAAGCTGTTTATGAATATAGATCCATGTCTTTGTATAGTTTTCTTCTTCTGTGATCTTACAGGAACTTGGTGAAGCTGGGCAAGTAAGGGAGCAGGTAGCTGGAAGCTGTCAAAGAAGAGAGGGATTGGATCAAAGGATTAGCGCAAGACACAGGTCGGTTCTTTCTATCCCCCTCTATATTTAATTCATAAAGGAAATACAAAAGTAGTTTTCTCTGTTTGTTTCTAAGGCAGCTGTCACACCTTAGTGGGATAGAGCAGTTCTAAATAGACACTTTTCCCGGTAACAAAATGGCGACTCCGCTGGGGACGATTGTCTAATTAGTTTGTTTGTGTATCTTTTTGTTGTTTGTTTCATAAGCTTATAAGTAGAATTCGAACTGCATTTGCTATAACAAATGCAAAGTAGACATCTGCTACTTCAATCCATTCACTGGATCTGTTTATGATTTGAACAGCTGATTCAAAAATGATCTGATTGCCCTTTGTGATAGCTCTTAGACCCTCCTTAGATCTACCCCCTGATTGTGCATTACTGATTGCTTTTACTCGGCCAAAAACCAAAGACTAAACTGCAAACCGTGACCCAGAACCCAGATAGAATTCTTGTTTCTGCCCCAGTGCAGGTACTGTGAAGAGATCCTGCATTTCAACGCAGTTCCCGAAAGGACAACCTGCGCTGCAATCAAGTTTCTCTGTGTTACAGGTGCGCTGATCAGACTAGCCTTGTGCAGCTGAGGTTCTTGTGCTTCATTCTTTCCAGTTTTGTCTCTGATTTTTGAAGCCTGTGATCAGTGTATGTGTCTGTTTAAAAACCCCTTTTCCTTGTTGTAATTCCGCCTCCTTTGTACAAAAGAACTGTAGATGTTTTTGTGTGTTTGTTGCGTCGTTTACAATTTTCCATTGCAAAAGTAGAATAGTCGTACTGTCATCCTTTGATTTAGATCTGTCGCAAGTGTCGATTTCGATCATAGGAGAAAATTTGATTGTTGTTGATAGTTGACTATACTTTTACTTTTGCCTTTGGTCTGAATTTGTGATTTTCTAGTGTCAAAAACAAGTATTTATTTCAAAATCGTAAAGCGTCGTAATCGTCTTTATCTTTTGATTTTGAAAAGAAGCTTGTTTGTGTTTGTCGCTTGAAAGCAAATTCAGATTTGTACATCAACTTTCTTTTTAGCATCAATATTAAGAAAGTCGAAAACAAATACATGCACATGTGCATTTGCATATTGACGGTCTGTTTGGCTTGATTTAGGAAAGTGCATTTACAGTGTGCTCTTTGCTCTTTGTGAAAAGATTGTGTCTTTCTTTTCCCCTTGTAGCCAGGATTTTCATGGATGAAAAGAGATAAAAGTTTGCTTATCATCTTTAGATTGCATTTTAGGAATTACATCTACATCTCGTGGTGAACCCAAAAGGAAAACTTCATAAGAAAGATCAACTTAAAATAAATTCAATAAATCTAACAACGCTTTGGAACTTAACGTACAACATTTAGAGGTCTAGGCTAGAGACGTATTCCGGCGTCGTAAAGCCTGGTAACTGTTGTCCTCACTGATGGTTGGGTGATTCCTCCACTTTGAGACGATAAGTGCCAGTACGGACTTGTGCTCCCACGTACCATCGAGTATATATTGGGAGACCCCTATAGGCTTAAATCCTTTATCCATAGGAAGCCATGTCTGCCGCCCTATCGATCGCAATGCACTAAACACAGCATTCGGGAAGATTGACTGCTGTACCGTAAAAAGTATTCTGCAGTTTTGCGATTGGTTTGGTACTCCCTCTACCTAGATCTCCAGAGCAGTCCCTTTCGTTCCTTTTCAGACTCCTTAACGGAAAAGGTCCATCTGAGCACTTGTCACTTCAGGCTCATTAAAAATCGAAGGAGACTAGAGTCATCTTTTGTTTTTTCTCGACTCTTTAAAACTAAAAAAACAAGTTGTGTCAAAGCGTCTAAAAATTTATTTTAAACGGAATATTCACTACCCCTTTCCTACGTTGATCTTGGGTTGAGAAAATGGAGTCTACCAACCAAGGAATTCCCCTTGGTGGAAATCCTAGTCCCTTCTCCTCTTGGGGAGATGTTGGTGCACCCCATATGGCCACATTGTCGCTTGCAGGACTGACAATTGGTTTGCCTGTATGGCTCTTCTCAACCTCTGTCGTTCAGAACACCATTATTCCTGAACAATCGAATCAGCAATTAGACGAGTCCAGAGTTTCCCACCAACCTTCTACTTCATCTAATTCTTCCTCTCTTCCTTCCTCTTCGCTTGATAGGGCTGGTAAAGCCAAAAATCAAGGTCCTAAGGAGAAGAAGGAAAAGAAGAAGAAAGAGAAGAAGAAGAAGGAGCCAAAGGCAAATGGGGGAAAACGAGTGTTGTCTAACGAAAATTCACACACTGCACCGACCAGGCCTAAATCGCCATGTGTCATTTGCAAAGGAGACCACTTTCACAGAGATTGTCCTTGCATCCCTCGGATATTAAGGGAATGGTCTCCTAGATTGCACAACCCGGTGTCGTCAACCTCTGATGATCATGTTGAAAACACACCGTCGACTTATGAAAGTGAAGTCCCAGGACAAAAAGGAAAATATAGATTTCCTTGTAGGCTGTGCGAAGGCGATCATGCCGTACACCGTTGTCCCTTCTTAGACGAAGCCAAAAGAGTTTTGGATGATCGTCCGGTTTCACCGTTACGACTTCCTCCTGGATATAAAAAACTCTTGCCGAGTCCGTCACTAGTTGAAAATCCGGCTGGCCCGCTCAAGTGGTCAGCTGAAGCGCCTATCATTGAAGATAAACCATCTGGATCCATACCAGACGAAAGTCAAAAGGTCGAGGCAGCAGTTGACCCGGTCTTGCCTTCAGAGGTTTCATCTTCAGATGATACAATCACTGAGGAGAACAAGGATGACACCGTCCAAATTCTCTTCATAAGCACAGACTCCAACGAACATGGGGGAAATATACCCATTCCTTTACCGCAGGAAGGAAGTTCGTCAGAGTCGTACCCGGCCGTCTATTCGGTCCCACCTCCAAGCAACCCAGTTGTCTCCTTCGACTGGAATCAACTAGGCAGACCCCGTTTACCAGCAAGCATACCATTCCGAATTATCGTTCAAATATATAGAATGGTTATGGCTGGTACCATCATAGATGAGGGGGCTTCTGTGAGTATCCTTTCCTCAACTGCTTGGAAAGCGCTTGGTTCGCCATCGCCTTTGCCTGAGATGATAAATCTGACAGGCTTTGATAAAGGAACCAGTCGACCTTTAGGGATCCTTCCCGATGTGCCCATAACATTGAGAGGGAAAACCGTTCACCTGAACGTAATGGTAGTTCAAGGACCCCTAGATTACAATCTACTCCTTGGACGAGACTATATTTATTGCATGGGAGCGATTTTCTCCTCACTCTTTAGAGTAATGTGTTTTCCGCACGAAGGAAGAGTGGTCAAGCTCGTGGACCAGCTTTCATTCCCCGGATCATACAGAGAAAATAGTCATATACCATCCCTGAATGGTCTTTTCACGCAAGAAATGTCTCAATCTCCAGTCCGTCCTCCCGATGAGCGCGAGTAATTCGAAGGGATATGATTGAAACCCAGGGGGCATGCATCCTGGTCTGCTTCAGCAGGAAAACTTCGGGTATAGAGTAGGATTCCGAGGGAGAATATGCCTAGTCTGTACCCCCGTCCGTGAGTGAAAGAGGGGGTTATTCTAGTACAAGATTCTCTTGTCAAAGTTATGTAAGTTGGCGAGCACCGCCACTCACCTTTTTTTATCTCGGTAGACATCGCCGAAGAAGTGTTTTGTTTGCGCCGTGAATAGAACAATCTTTGGGTAACCTGTAAGAGGTTTACCCTTCCGGATAAAATGAATGTTTTGTCAGCTCGAATAGAGGGTGACCTTGAAACTCTGTTTTATACCTCGGGGCATGCAAGCCTTTTGGCATGCGAGCGAAGAGCGACTATTTATTTTTTTTAAATTTTTAGGACCTCTAACCCTTTAAACCCATAGGATTGGTCGTTTCCTAACTTGCATAAAGAAAGGATGTGGGGCAAAACTCTAAAAATTGCGTGTTTATATGAGACATTCTTATCATATGACTGGATTAATCGAGCAGTGTTTACCGCGAGGTTCAAGCTCGTTAAAAAATAAACCCGGACCGAGCAAATGTTTCCGCCCGCGTTTAAGCTCGTTAAAAAATGAACTATTCCCCGGTAAATAACCGCCGTGAATGTAGTACTTCAGCCATTAAAACCTTGGTCGTGTTTGCACCGTCACCTCCACTTTTACATTGGCCGATCATTCACCTCCATTTGATTGTTTACCCATTTTGAGGAACAGCTGCGAAGAGTGATTTCACTAGCCATCCTTGTGACACTGTCGTGATTGGAAAATTCCAAACCTTACCTGGAATCAGCTGCTACCCATTTTATCACTCGTTCCTCAAAAGACGAGTCTCCTTTAAGCTCTTTTCAAATGACTCGTAAAATATGAAAAGATTGATGAGTCCTTGGCCTTCCAGCTCGTTAAAGGGACAGGAAGTGCTATCCCTCCTCTAGATTTTAATCTTTTTGGACCTGAGGGATTATTGCACAAAAAGATCAAGTGCTTGTTTTGTTCGGCTCGTTAAAACTATCGAAAATTCATCCCTTCTGTATTGTTTTATACTTTTCAGACTTAAGGGATTAGATGACGAAAAAGTAATTTTGGAGTTACCTTTACGTACCTTTTCAGAATCTATAAAAATGAAAAGGACCGAGTTATCTTTGTCGTTAAACTCGTTAAAAAGATTAATAGTGACAAACTTGTCTTTAGACGAGAACGAGTTTCACTATCGCTAGGCTCGTTAAAACATAGCGATGGGTTTTCCCGAAGGGCAAATTATAGAACAAGCATATGTTATCCTCCTCAATCTTGACGAAAATAAAGAGGTACTGGTCAGCAATGACTGGGGAAAAATTGGGAAGAAAACTCAAAGAATCTTTGTTGGTAGCAAGTCGCTCTTGAACATGACACTTCCACTCCGTGTCCGAGTCGGGTTGGGTTGTTTCATTCACCGGTCACATTGCCATAGTCACGCCATACCATCCACATTTGGGGTTAATGCTACCAATCCATCACATAAGTTTCGCCGACATGTTCAAGAGAAGTCATCCAGAGAAGTCACATGTGTCCCACCCACTACCATACATTATACTCCATTCTTCCATGACCGCCATCCTGAACCATATATCATTAGATCATTTTCACCTCCATGAAAATCATTTGCTCCGTTCTGTGTCATTGATGTGGGATTCATTAAGGCCCTCCTTTGATGGATCACTTCTTGTCGACATCAGCTCATTATCCAAGAAGTTGGTCTAGGAACACCCCATTCAGTACTTTGAAGCTTGCATGCCTTAATGGCAAGTTTCTCACTTCCGGCGACAGGTTTACATCAATGGCCTTCGACCGAAAGATTTTGCGTGGTGTTCGACGCCAAGTCATTTATTCACACCACGTGAATTGTACTGTAGTACCTTGAGGGTCATTATCATTATCGGTGATTCCTCTCGCGCTTGTTAACAGTTTACATCATTGACTGGTAATCAAGCGATGTCTTTCCATGTTCGACTTCAGAACATTTCTCACATGGATCGACTTGTACTTCGAGTGAAAATCGGACGAGATTGAAGACCCCAGATCTAGTTTCATCCATCCGGGCTGCGATATATATTCAGGAAAATAAAGACATTAAATGTACAACATTACAGCACAGATAATCATCCTACCAAAAGGATGATGGCTCTATCAGAATCATCAGTCTACACTCAGACGATTGTCTGTCCTATGTACATGAAAATGAATTTATAAAGCTGAGCATGGGAATGCCCGCCTCAGCTAGATCATGAAAAACAGTATGAAGATAATGTATTGTATTGTATCTTATTACAGGTCTCCTCCCAGCATTGAAAGAACTTCGGATCCTCATAATAAAGCATTTCACCTAATTAACGGCCTCATACTTTAGGGGGCAACTGTTATAGACATTTTTGTGCCTTGCAGCACCAAGCATGAAATTTCCATAAACCAAGGGCTCCTAAGTCCCTAAAAGTGTTGTTCCAACCCCTAAAGGAACAAGGTCAAAAAATTACAGCTTCTCCCATAAGTTCTCCACCAGAAACTGCTCAGAATCAGTCAAATCAGGATCATTTCAGCTGCTCCACTGGCTAGCTGCGTTGCATAGCACCTAAATACACTAGCTAGGTGCGTTGCAACGCACCTAAATGCACTATCAGGGTGCGTTGAGCGGGAAATGACAAATGGCAGTGCCATTCCGCGAGGTGGAAAGACAATGGAAGCTTCCAGAATCTTCTCCAATGACACTTGCCTCACTGAATTCGACCAAGGATGAGTAAGAGGCTCTCAGTCTCCAAGTGGAAGCAAGAACTGACAGAGAGAAGACACTAGTCAAATCATAAGCTGACTCATCCTCCTTGCATACATCTATATATGGATCCCTCATCCCAGAGATCCAGGGGCTGGAATTTTGTGCATTGCAAGGAATTGCTGTTGGTTTTGAGATAGAGATCAGAGTATTGGGTGATTTATGCTTTGTTGGAGGTGAAGAAGGGGCTTCTTTGCTGGGAGGTTGATGCTGGGTCAGGAATCATCGGTTGTAACTCCTCCTGGATCTTCTTGTTATATCAATAAAACTATTTGAGTTTCTCCTACATGCTTGTGTATCATTGATGCTTGTTACATTTGTATGTTTAGCTTAAATCTGATCCTAAGCTGTTTATGAATATAGATCCATGTCTTTGTATAGTTTTCTTCTTATGTGATCTTACAGGAACTTGGTGAAGCTGGGCAAGTAAGGGAACAGGTAGCTGGAAGCTGTCAAAGAAGAGAGGGATTGGATCAAAGGATTAGCGCAAGACACAGGTCGGTTCTTTCTATCCCCCTCTATCTTTAATTCATAAAGGAAATACAAAAGTAGTTTTCTCTGTTTGTTTCTAAGGCAGCTGTCACACCTTAGTGGGATAGAGTAGTTCTAAATAGACACTTTTCCCGGTAACAAAGATACCTTGAAGGAAGCAGTTTCAGCTATTTCCTCAAGGAAGCAATGTCCTCTTCTTTCTTTTTAATTAGAGGTTGTATGCCTTTAGCATCTTTGGGATCATGTCCCAATCCAATGATGATTTCTTCTAATGATTTTATTCTGTTATCCTTGTCTAGGGAAGAGGCTTTTTCCAAGTGAAGTTGAGCAACTTTATTATCCAAGGAATTTTGTAGTTTATGGGCTAGCATTGCTTTATCAGCCACTGTGGAATAGACCATTTCCCCAGTTTGCTTGTGAAGTTCAATCTGGTCCATAAGATGAACATCATTGGCTAGGACCTCCAAATTTGTTCTGATGTAATCTGCCATTGACTGGGGTTGTTGCACCTTTGGCTTAAAATAACTCATTAACATTTTGTCTTCCTTAATATCATAAGATGACATCAATCTCTGCTTTGAGGGGGCCATCTTAAGATACTGATTATAAATTTGAAGCCTTACTGGATCATTCCTGGCTTTTATCTCTGTAAATGTCTTCTTAATGTCTGATTCCTGTTTGCTTTGTGGCTTGGTGGATGATATTTCTACACTGTGTTGTCTTTCTAGCTCCTACCTTTGTGAGCTAAGAGAT
Source organism: Pinus tabuliformis (assembly GCA_031772625.1). NCBI lineage: Eukaryota > Viridiplantae > Streptophyta > Pinopsida > Pinales > Pinaceae > Pinus > Pinus tabuliformis. Next base: position 1,616,212,610 of record CM062818.1, on the reverse strand, counting down.
GTTTCTCCCAATGGAGAAGTTTGCTGGCTCACTACCCTTTCTTCTCTGTGGCTATCTATGGCTTCTTCAATGATTTCCTCTTCTGACAGGGGATTCAATATTTGTCTTTTAGTCCCAGGCTGTTCCATAGGTCCATTGGCAGGAGTAGTGGTTTCCTTGTCCCTCTTTTTGCCTCTTTCCTCATTTAGAGGAGTTTGCAACACTAGAGTTTCTACTGCTTTAGTTTGAGGTGGAGGAGTTGGTATTTGACCCTGTTCTTTGGACTTTCCAGGCTGATCTATCATTGTGGGCTATTCTGTGGTCTCTACATCCTTCCCTTTGGGTGTGCCTATGGCTGGTATGTTGACTTCCGGTGGAGGCTATTGAGAAGTTCCAACAGTGGATGCCCCCCTTTCTGGCCCTTGAGATAGCTTGAAAAATACCTACCCAAAAGAATCCAAGTCAAGGGTTTTCTCAAGATCTCTCATATCATTTTCCATCGTTTCCTATTCACTAATCTCTTCTACTAGGGTCCCTTCTACCCATTCATCCTGATTTGCAAACTGTTCAATTTCTGGGATCCTATGATGTATATAAACTGATAGCCTGTTTTTGGTCCTTCTGTCACATATGAAACTATTTGGGTCATATGGCACCTACCAGAAACTTTTCTTTAATCTAAGGTGGTCTTGTAAAATCTTTTCAGCTTCTTGCCAGGCATCCCTAGAATTGATGACAAAAGGGCCTAACTAGTTCTTGATTCTTAGCTGAGCCTTTTTCTTTGTGCTACAAAAATGGACTAAGTCTGCTTTTATAAGCTGCCCAAAATATTCTAGTGCAAATAATCTCATAGGCACATATCTAGGTAACCTGAAAGGCCAGAGTTCGCACCCATACATTCTGATTTCTATGTGATTTTGATATAGGTGCCAGTCGCCTATCCTGTACTATTTAGAGAGCTGCAGAATCTTCTTCATGTCACCAGTGATCCTAGGAGGGGGAAATCCTATCAATAAAGTGTTTGCTAGATGTACAAACCAGTCAATGAACTCATCATAAGTTTAAGGGGACTCACTGGTTTTATGAAAGATGGAACTCCAAAAGATCACAAACCTTCGATTTCCTTTTGAGTCCAATTTCCTGATGAGGAAGGAAAAACTGTCTGGCTGATGATACAACAAAAGATGGTATATAAAATATGTATATTTGAAGACTCCTTCCCTCTCCAAAATTATGAATTGATCATGGATTTTGTTGGCAATGAAAGTGGCATAGTCATATCTAATAGCAGGGGGTTGTCCTGGAGTAAAGATTGACATTAAAACTAAGGTGATGTCATCAACATATTCACTGGATTTGAATCCCATGATCAGGTATATCATTTCAACAATGAGTCTAGCAGTGTCAGTGAAAAAAGGTCTGCAGATCAGGAGGTGGACCTTTGGGCTGGTGCTTTCGTAGCATGAAGGTCTGAGCAATACAGTTTATCTCTGATGTGGGAAATTGAGATGCTTTTTCAAGTAGATAAGCAATGGAAAGAGGAGAAAGGGGCCCAGTGGAGTGGAACTGTACCATTTCATTAATGGACTTAGCAGTTATGGGAAAAAGGACAGTTTGGGATGGGGACATAACTGCTCTATGGACAAGGTCATAGTTGGCACAGCAATGATGAATTATTTCTGGGATAACATGGACTGAAAGGAGGAAATACATGGGAAGATTGGATTCCCACAGTCCAAAGATGTCAGACTTGTTTAGATAGCTTTCTCTGACTTGGCAGAAGGCCTGAAGATGGTTCCTGTCACTAGATAAATCTTTTATTTGGAAATCTTTATCTGCAAGAGGCAGATAATCTAAGCCTTTGTGAGGAGCATTAATAGGTGCAACATTCTGGGCTATAGGAGTTTCCAAGTTTTGTTCTTGTGTATTCAAATTGGAATTGGGGCTTTCTATGGAAAATTTGACCAAACATCAGGCTTAGGGTCTTTTTATGGCGATTAAAAACACTTTTTACCTTGAATTTTGGCTTTCACTGATAGAATTCTCAGTGGAAAATAGAAATTGCAGGGTTATAGGGAAAAATGAATAAATACCTGGATTAAATAGGTAAACTGTGTACTTGCAGGCTGAATGACGGATTGCGGAGCACGATACTGGAGTTTTCTTGGCTGGGTGGCAGGCTGAATGCTCGGACAGTCGACTGAACGTTATTTTGCATGGAGAACAGTTCGTAGAGGATAATGGGGAAAATGACGTTTTTATCGTTTATTTAACGAAATTTGGTTTGGCGGGACTTATTGGCATTTATTAGGCAGATGACGTCAACATGATGGGACGTGTTTGTCATTATGCAGAAGGGTGGTAAGCGATAAGCGTCGCACCGCTTTTGGGGCTAGGCGGTTTTGAACGGAGGGTGAGTGAACACATGGAGCGGGTGACACGTGGCGGGGGTACGGTGGAAAACTACCAGGCGATCGCGGGTTAAAACAAGGTGGGATGGGTCGTTGCGATATCGCTATCAACCGTTGGATGGGGACGTGATGATCAGACGGCTGACGGGCTATGGAGATGGCGGGAGTTTATACAGTGGGGCCCGACACAATAAAACATGGTTTAATCATATCGGGGCCAATTTTATTGGTTAATGGGTAGGTTATTAATTAACCAGAATGGTTAATTAATCCCTTTGCGCAGCGGGAAGTTAGAGTTATTAATGAATTACGAGTTAATTCATTAATCCCCTTTTAAACTATATAATGGTTATATACCAACGGGGCGGGATTATATTAAAATTTGGGGTTTTATGTATAATTAACTAATACAGGAAGGGTTAACATTTCTTCGGGATTTATATAATAATTGTTAAAGTTAATATGAAACCAAAACGATAAGCACCAAGTTAAAATGTTGGACATTTACATTTAAAACTTAGGCTAAAGTGGGAAAAGGGGTTTTTCAAGTGATATTATGCATTTCCTAAGTAAAATAGGTTTTTTTACTTAGGTAAAATTTATGAAATGAAATGAATGATGGATGGATGATTTCTGAGTACTTAGGCTTTTAGATTATTGGGTCAAGGGTCTGGTCCCTCCAGAAGTCAGAGAAATGCTCTGAGCCCCTTTGATTTTCAAAGTCCTTAATACTTTTTAGGGGGAATTAGTGAAATCTTTAGGGGAAAATGTAAATGGAAGTTAGTTATTTATCCTTGCCTTGCTCAAATTGCATCAAGTGTAATGTATGCCTTGCACTGGTGAGAAAAGTAAAGATCAACACATTTAGAAGCATTTTCATCACAAGTATCATTCTACAACATCATCTACCTACCCTACCTACTTTAGCCTGACATTTTTTCTTCTTTATTAGGGTGCACTTGGACTGGCAAGCCCTTATCACCCTTTTGATTTTACATATAGAAGTCTATCTAAATCTAACCTTATTACATCCAAGGGCTCATATTAAACTGTTGAGCTCCTTTTATTTACTCTACCTATCTACTTATCTGCCAAGATTACACTGTTTGGTCAGATATTTATTCTCTATTTCTACAGCATGAAATTGAAAAATGAATGAGCCAAGTTTGAACAGTTTGACTCTTCATCAATTGTGGCATAAGATTAACAAGTTGCACACAATTGCTTATTACAGAAAATGAAATAGTAGTGGCATTTAGACTTGCACACTTTCCTAGTCTATTTTTGTTTGGGGTTCATTTCTTATCATTTTTTCGACCATTTTATTCTTTTTACCTTTTGATTTTTCATTAGGGTATACCCTCTTTACATTTTTTTTTCTTTTTGATTTCTTGAAAATATGGAAAACCTTTGCAACAAGAAAGGTATGAACATATTACAGAGCTCATCCAGTCAATCAGGAAATATGACACCTATTGGTATAGGAGCATAACACTCTCTACTGAACATTTGTTGACAATCTACTAGAAGAAGAATTGCAAAGGGTTCCCCCCTTGTGGGGTTTTCCCTAGGTCATTGACCAAATATGGTGTCTCTTGTTGATGTGTTGATTATACTATTTGTAATTGCATTATTGTTTTATTTGTATTTACTATTTATTGATGAAAAAAATTCTAATTGAACAATTGAATTGGGCTAAAGTAATTGAAACAACATAGAGCAGTGTAAAAATTAACATGGTATCTGAGCTAAGGTGAAAGAGAAGCCCAACGAAGACAAGATTTGAAGAAATAATCTTTGAAAAGTTGAAAGAGCCTATCTAATCAAGTCAATATTTCTTCCTCTTTATTCAAGGATAATGAGAATCTGGGTGACACATCCAACTTTTCTTATTGGAAGATCAGGTTGGAAATCATAGCTGAATCTAATGATGCTTGGGAATACATACAAGCAAAAGTACTTGAGCCTTCGGAGTACGCTTATGCTGCCACCAATAAAAAGTACAATAAAGGTGAGTTAAAATAAAAGAAAATTATGGTTGATGGTTTACAAGATCATTTAATTGCATATGTTGGAAATTTGAAGAAGTTTAAGGATATGTATGCTAAGCTAGCTAGAATGTATAAAGTCAACAATTTGAATGAAATCATATCCTTGAAAGGTCAACTCGAAGATATAAATATGAATAAAGGAGATTCTGTGCAATTCTACATTATGAGGATATCTTGTCTTAGAGACCAATTGCAGAGAGTTGGGGAAACCATGCATGACAAGGAATCTGTGATTGTGACCCTTAGAGGTCTCCCTCCTATTTGGGAAACCTTCATTACCACTATAAGCAATAACAATGTTGTCCCATCATTTGATGAGCTCGTTGGAAATCTCACTCAAGAAGAATCAAGGATGGTTTCTAGAGGTAGGATACAAAAGCACGAAGAAGGAGAAGTTGTTGCATTCATCGCACAAAACAAGAAAAAAAGGGAAAATGAGATCCATAAAATTCAAGGAAGCTTCCTCCTCGAAATTCGAAAATAAGGAACAAAATAGAAGCATCGTAAATTGAATGTTACAATTGTCACAAGAAAGGTCACTGTGCTTGAGATTTCCCTTAAAAGAACAATGGTCCTTGCTACAACACTAAAAGCAACAATAACAGGTTAATAATCAAAGAAAAGATGATTGAAGGAATGATCATAATGAAAGAGATGAAAAAAGAAGAAGAGATGCTTGTCCTAAAAAGAATTCAAGAAACATCAGGTATGAAAGTAATGTTGCAAATTAATCTGAATATATTCTTATTTTTTCACTTTCTAGTTCCTCTCCTCCGAATACTTGGGATAACTGGTTGGTTGATAGTGGGGCCTCTCATCATTTCTCCGAGTATAAGGAATTTCTCTCTAATTTGTTGGAGAGGGATTCAAGTTTGAAAACTATTCTTGGAGACTACTCCAGTCATCCTGTGAAAGGTTTTTGGTTTTTTAAATTTCATTTGGACTCTAGGGAATTTTTTTTTGCTTCATGACATGATGTATGTTCCGAGATTGAAAAATAATGTGGTATCTATATCTACTTTGGAAGAAAAAGGGATGAGGGTCCTTCATCAAGGGAAAGGTACCTGCTTGGCTGCTGGGATCCCATATGAGAGATGCATTCACATTGGGTCTAGATTTTAAGGACTCTATAGGGTCAATGGAAGACCTCTTCTAGCATTGGTCCATGATACTAATCATCAAAGCGAGCTATGGCACTGAATATTATCCCATATACACTATGAAGCCCTTCTGAAATAGAAGAAATTGTTCTATGGAATTCCCAATGTTCAAGCCCAACACGATGGAGTATGTCCTATATGTATCAGTGGAAAGAAGACAAAGGGACCATTCCCCTCTAGTGAGAACAAGACAAATGACATCCTCCAACTCATTCCTTCTGACATATGTGGTCCAATGCCAATACACTATCTTGTTGGCCATCTCTAATACATCACCTTCATTGATTATTTCTCAAGGAAGACGTGGATATATTACTTGGAGCATAAGGATGAGGCCTTCTATTTGTTCAAGAATTTCAAGGCTTTGGTTGAAAATCAAATAGGGAAAAAAATAATATTTTTAGGTTTGATAACGGTGGAGAGTACATCTCAAATGAATTCATAGATTTTTGCAAAAAGGAAGGCACCAAGAAAGAGATGATTTTTCCCTATAATTGTTGGAAGTTTGACAACTAATTTAGTAAATATGGGTAAAATGTATTAATTAGTAACAAGTTAGTTTTATACCGAAACATCGATTATGTAACTGAGGAGGCTCATATAAAACTGATGAATGCCCAAACTATTGTATGGAGAATCATTTTATTGATTGAATAGAGATTCCAATCCCTTGCCCCGTGGATGTTTCCTTAACACCCTGTCAAGGTTTTACCACGTAACTCCTGTGTTATTACTTGTGTGTTTGCATTCTGTTTTCCTATCAGTTTCCTTCTTTCGTGGTTAATATATAACTGTAAATGCCTTATTTCTTTCTTGATAGTAAATTATCAAACTACAAATGGTATCGGAGCTAATGAGTTGAGTTTGAGTCCTGCGTGTGGAGGAATTTGAGCATTAATTTTTTTAAGGTTGCAGTCCTGCGTGATTTACATACTCTGTGTCATTACTGGAATGAGCCTGCCTGCATATGTCATTTTTTATGTACATACCAAAGTTGACTCAGTCGTGTTGTGTGTTAAGCTGTGAGTGTTGCGTGTTAAAAGACCAGAGTGGCATATTGCCAAAGGCTGAGGAGGACTGCACCTAAAACCAGATCCATCTGCCTGCATGTATTCTCTGCGTGAGGAGGACTGCGCCTGAGACCCGAGCCATCTGCCTGCGTGTTTTCTCTGTGTGAGGAGGATTGCATGCTACTAGCTTGAAGGGCTGCATTGATTGCACACTGCCAGAGTCTGGAATGGTGAAGGAGGAGCCTGGAACAAACCCTCTGCGTGTTCGTGGAAGGGCTGCATTGATTGCACACTGCTAGAATCTGGAATGGTGAAGGAGGAGTCTGGAACAAACCCTCTGCATGTTTGTTAAAGGGCTGCGTTGATTGCACGCTGCCAGAGTCTGGAACGGTGAAGGAGGAATCACCCTCTGTGTGTCCATTGAAGGGATGCGTTGACTGCACACTACCACAGTTGTGAGAAAATAAAAAGGGGCAACGTTGTTGGTCTAGAAAACATCGAGGGCTATGCGCTCACTGGTGGAGCCCTACATGTATTACGTGCTGCTAGAAGTGTTGCCAGAGTAGAGCCTACATGCTGCCAGAGGCCTGGCTTGCTTGTCGCCAGAGGAATTCGATCTGGATCTGGGTAATTTTTCTTAAATTTGAGAGAAATTTTTCCAAGAAATTTTTTCCAGAAATTTGAATTTGGAGGAAAGAAAATCAAAGGGTTTTTTTTTCGTTAAAATTGAAGGAAAGAAAAACAAGGGATTTTCATTAATTTGAAAGAAAAATATGTTGAAGGGTTGTTTTTTTGTTTGAAAAAAGGGAATTATTTTTTTTTAATACAAAGAGTTTTTTGAAGAAAGGGAAACAAAAAAATATAAACCCTAGTTGAAAGACTGAAACCCTAAGAGAAAAAAAATGGCCAAGATGTCGAATGCAAAATTTGAGGTGGAGAAATTCACTGATAAGAGCAATTTTCTCTTTGGAAACAAAAAGTTAGGGATCTGTTGGTGCAACAAGGGTTGCACAAGGCATTGGACGGGGCAACTAAGAAACTTGCAACCATGACTAATTCTGACTGGGAGGAATTGGATGCCCGAGCTCGTAGTACCATCAAGTTATGCCTAGCGGATGAAGTTCTCTTCAACATTGTTGAAGAGAGTACAGCTTCAGGTTTATGGGAAAAACTGGAAAAACTATATATGACAAAGTCGTTAACCAATAGAATTTATCTGAAAAGACCACTATACAGTCTTCGAATGAAGGAGGTTTCAAAAGTTGCAAAACACTTGAATGTTTTTAATACACTTATATGCCAATTAGAAGATATGGAAGTTAAAATTCAAGAAGAAGAAAAAGCTATAACCTTGTTGTGTTCTTTGCCCGAATCATGGGATCACTTCGTAACTTCAATCAGCTTGAGCACCGCTAATTCTTTGAAATTTGAATCAGTTGTGGGAGCTCTCTTGTTTGAAGAAGTACGAAGGAAATCCAGTACTGAAATAGTTGCATCAGAAGCCATGATAGCTAGAGGACAGTCAAAGGAAAGAGGAGAAAAAACAAGGGGGTCTTCCAGATCTAAATCGAAGGGAAAGAAGTGTAAGGCAAAATTTTGGCACTGCAATAAAATTGGACACCTGAAGAAAGACTATTGGAAACGAAAAGAATCTAATCACCCGAAGAAGGAAGAAAATCAGGTTGATTCAGGTATGATAGATGAAGTTTTATCTGCTGAAGAATTATGTATGATAGATGAAACTTCACCTGAATGTAATGTCTCTCAAGGTTTAGAAAGCTGGTTGTTAGACTCTGGTGCTTCTCATCACATGTGTCCACACAGAAAGTGGTTTACTTCATACGAAAATGTAAATGGTAGTACTTTGTTTATGGGTAATAATGTATCATGTCAGACTGTTGGGATGGGAAATACCAGGATTAAAATGTATGATAACACAGTTAGAACATTAACTAGTGTTAGACATGTACCTGATTTGAAAAAAAAAATGATTTCTTTGGGAGTGTTGGATTCAGATGGTTATAAGTTTACAGGTCGGAATGGCGTGCTAAAAGTCTTTAAAGGCACCCTAGTTGTTATGAAAGCGGAAAAGGTCGGAAATCTTTACAGACTCAAAGGAAGTGCTCATATCAGTGAAGCAGCAATTGCGTAAGAAAAAAGAAGAAGCGGGTACTCGTCTATGGCATCAACGATTGGGTCACATGAGTGAGAAAGGTCTTCAGATACTGATGAAATGTAAATCTCTTCCCGATCTGAAATCTTTGAAGTTAGATCTTTGTAAACATTGTGTGTATGGAAAACAGTGTAAACAGAGATTTAAAACTGGAAATCATAATAGTAAATATATTTTAGACTATATTCATTCTGATCTGTGCGGACCATCTCTTGTTGTATCATATGGAGGTGCTCTATATTTTTTAACGTTTATTGACGATTTCTCCCGTAAAGTTTAGGTCTTTATGCTAAATCAATTAAATGTTTAAGAATTGAAAATGGTAGAGAAAAGAACAGGTAAATCAATTAAATGTTTAAGAACTGACAATGGTGGTGAATTCACTTCAATAGAATTTGAACAATACTATAAGGATGAAGGAATTATTAGACACAAAACTGTTGTTTATACTCCTCAGCAAAATGGTGTTGCTGAACATATGAATCGGACTCTTATGGAAAGAGCCAGAAGCATGATCAACAATGCTAACTTGCAAAAGGAGTTGTGGGCAGAAGCAGTATCCACTGCTTGTTATTTAGTTAACATATCACCTTCAGTATAAATTAATTGTAAAATTCCTGAAGAAGTTTGGACAGGTCAGTCTTGTGGTTATGCACATTTGAGGATATTTGGTTGTGATGCTTATTCTCTTATACCTAAAAATCAATGTTCAAAATTAGATCCAAAATCGAAATGTTACGTCTTTGTTGGGTATGACTATGCAGTAAAAGGATACAGGTTGTGGGATCCTACATCACGAAAGATAGTCATTAGTAGAGATGTAACATTTGATGAGTCTTCTCTTTTAAAATCAAATGTTGAAAGAATTGAACAGGAACAGGTATCGCCAAATCAACAAGTTTAGTTGGAGGCTAGACCTTTCAGTGACAATCAAAAGGAAGAAGAGACTTCTCGAGAAAAAGGTGTTGAAGATACAAAGGAAGCTGTTGAAGTTTCTGAACTAGTTCAGCAACCAGTCACTCTAAGAAGGTCTACAAGGGAAATAAAAACTCCCAAAAGGTATGAAGATTCTGCTTCATCATTTGCTTTGATTACTGAAGATGGGGAACCTTCTTGTTATCAGGAAGTAGTAGATGATACAAATAGAAAAAAATGGAAAATGGCTATGGAAGAAGAAATGGATTCCTTAGCCAATAACAATACCTGGGATCTTGTAGAACTTATTGAAGGGAGAAGTGTTGTTGGATGCAAGTGGGTCTTCAAACTGAAACGAAAAGTTGATGGAAGTATCAAAAGGTATAAGACGAGACTGGTAGCAAAAGGCTATTCTCAGGTTGAAGGTATCGACTTTCATGAGATTTTTTCACCAGATGTAGAACTTGTTTCTATTCATACTGTGTTGGCACTAACTGCATTAATTAACCTTGAGTTAGAACAGTTAGATGTTAAAACAACTTTTCTACATGGTGATTTGAAAGAAGAGATATATATGGAACAACCAGAAGGTTTTGTACAAGGTCGCAGCAAAAGATTAGTTTGCAAGCTCAGGAAATCATTGTATGGTCTGAGACAGTCTCCCAAACAATGGTATAAGAAGTTTGACTCCTTCATGGTGAGCCTAGACTTTATTAGAAGTGAGTATGATCATTGTGTATACTTCAAAAGTTTCAATGGCATATTCATTATCTTAGCTTTGTATGTTGATGATATGCTTATTGCAAGCAAAAGCATAGAAGAGATCAACAGGTTAAAGGCTTAGCTCTCCAAGATGTTTGATATGAAGGATCTTGGAGCAGCAAAACATATCTTGGGCATGGAGATACACAAAGACAGGAAAAATGGTAAGCTTTGGTTATCACAGTAGAAGTATGTGGAGAAAGTACTTTAAAAGTTCTGTTTGAACAATGTGAAACCTGTTAATATTCCATTAGCTTCCCATTTTAAGCTTTCTTTGGTTTTGAGTCCTAGAACTGATGAAGAAAAGCAGTATATGTCTCATGTACCATATGCAAATGTTGTAGGCAAATTAATGTATGCGATGGTATCTACAAGACCTAACATTTCACATGCAGTTGGAGTTGTTAGCAGGTTCATGGAAAATCCAGGTGAAGAACATTGGCGAGTAGTGAAATGGGTGCTTCGATATCTAAGAGGCACAAGTGACCATTACATCATCTTTAGTGGTAGTGAAGGATCAGTCTGTGGATATGTAGATGTTGATTATGCAGGTGATTTGGACAAAAGAAGATCTACTACAGGTTATGTCTTTACTCTTGCAAGTGGAGCAATTAGTTGGATGTCAAAGCTTCAAGAAACAATTGCATTATCCACTACCGAAGCAGAATATATAGCTGCTTCAGATGCCAGTAAAGAAGCAATCTAGTTAAAGGGTCTGCTTGATGACATTGGAAGGACTCAGGAGAAAGTGAATGTACTTTGTGACAGTCAAAGTTCTATTCACTTGGCTACAAATCCTACTTATCACAGCAGAACCAACCACATTGATGTAAGGTATCATTTTCTGAGACATGTGATCGATGGCAGAAAAGTAGCTCTTCAAAAGGTCCATACGCGAGAGAATTGTGTAGACATATTCACAAAGCTAGTTACAGTAGAGAAGTTGCAATGGTGTTTAACTTCTCTTGGCTTGCAGAAAAGATGATGAATGGGCATGGGCAAGGGATTAGGAAAATTGTTGTCAAGGTGGAGTTTGTTGGAAGTTTGACAACTAATTATGTAAATTTGGGTAAAATGTATTAATTAGTAACAAGTTAGTTTTATACTGAAACATCGGTTATGTAACTGAGGAGGCTCATATAAAATTGATGAATGCCTGAACTATTGTATGGAGAATCATTTTATTGATTGAATAGAGATTCCAATCCCTTGCCCCGTGGATGTTTCCTTGACACCTTGTCAAGGTTTTACCACGTAACTCTTGTGTTATTACTTGTGTGTTTGCATTCAGTTTTCTTGTCAGTTGCCTTCTTTCTTGGTTAATCTATAACTGTAAATGCCTTCTTTCTTTCTTGATAGTAACTTATCAAACTACAATAGTCCCAAACAAAATGGAGTGGTTAAAAGAAAGAACAAGTCTGTTATAGAAGTTCCTCATGCCATGCTCCATGATCAAAAGTTCCCAAAGTTTCTTTGGAGAGAAGCTATTAATGAAAATGTATATGTTCAAAATAGGGTACCTCATCGAGCATTGGAAAACAAGACTCCCGAAGAAGTATTCATAGGTGTCAAGCCTAATTTTAGTCATCTCCATATATTTGGTTTCCCCATATATTTTCATGTGCCGAAGGACAAAAGGAACAAGATGGAAGCAACGAGAAGAAAATGTACGTTTTTTTGATATTGTGAAGATTATAAAGCATTTATAATATATATTCATAGTCAAATAAAGGTTGAAATTAACGGATATGTAATGTTCAATGAATATGCTACCCTTAAGAAAGAAAGGGACCTTCCTTCGCCTCCTCTGCTTGAGAAGAATAATGATGATATGGATATTTTATATTCACCTTCAATGTCTAAATCCAAGAGAGACATTATTGATGATCCCATGGAGCCTATGGACCCCTTGGATCCTCCTCCATGTGATCCCCTACTAGGAAGAGGCCACTTTGGATTCATCATACATTATAAGATGCCGAGAGACACATTTCCACTTTGGATTTGTGATAAATTACAAGATGTCGAGAGACACATTCTCACTAGAAGATCATTTAGAGAAATAAAGAAGCCATGTAGGTACCAGGGATATGGTGTAGCTATAAGCAATATGATTCAAGCTGAACCTCACATATTTGAATAAGTAGTGAAATAACAAGTTTGGAAGGATGTTATGGTCGAAGAAAATGAATCAAGTATGAAGAATGATGTATGGGATGTAGTGCCGAGACCAAAGGGAAAATTGGTGGAGATTTCAAAATGTCTATTCAAGATCAAGAAGGAGTCGATGGAAGCATTGAATAATATAAGGAAAGGTTTGTGGCCTGGGGATTCTCTCAAAAAGAGGAACAAGATTACGATCATATAGTTTCTCACATGGCTCAATACACCACCATTGATTCAATAGTTTCCCTTGTTGCAAGTCAAGGATGTACCCTTCATCAGATGGACATGAAGACAAAATTCCTTCATGGGATGTTACAAGAATAAGTCTACGTTGAGCAACCACATGGATTTGAAGTAGAGGATTGAAAGACACATGTTTGTAGGTTGAACAAGGCATTGTATGGTTTGAAGCAAGCCCTAAGAGCATGGTATACCCACATAGATAGTTACCTGATGAAGATTGGATTCACAAGAATTAATGTCAGTCCCCACCTCTACTTCCAGGTATTCCAAGGTATGTAAGGTATTTCATTGATTTTGTTTTTATATGTTGAAGATATATTTATGACAACTAGTGAGCCTGTGATGATCGAGTGTAAGAGGGATCTAGCCTTTGAATTCGAGATGAAGGACCTTGGAATTATGCACTAATTTCTATGCCTTGAGGTGTTGAAAAGGCTCGATGAGATCTTACTTTCACAAGGAAAATATGCCATGAAGTTATTGGAGAGATTTGGCATGACATAATGAAAGTCCTTAGCCACACCAATGGAAACAAATTTCAAGAAGCTATGTGGAGAAGTTGTAGAACCTGATTTATCGAATCCATCCAAGTATAGATAGTTGATTGGGGCCCTAATGTTCTTAGTGAACACTCATCTAGACATATGCTATGCAGTGAACATGTTGACTCAATTCATTATTGATCCTCTCCATGTACATCGGGTTGTTTCCAAACACATTTTGAGATATTTACACGCGATGATCACCCTTGGTCTAAGATATTTTGTTAGAGATGTTTGACTACATCGATATATTGATGTTCACCAGGCAGGAAATCTTGTTGATAGGAAAAGCACTTCTGGATTTTGTTTTAGCCTTGGATCTGCCATGATATCTTGGATGATCAACAAACAAAATTCTATAGCATTGAGTACCATAGAGGCATAGTATATTTCCGCTAGCATGGCTAGATATGAAGCATTCTAGTTGAGAAATCTCCTTGGAGAGTTGTATGAGCAGGTCCTAGACATTACAATGATATATTGTGACAAAAAGAGTGGGATATGATTAAAAGAGAATCTCGTATTTCAGGAAAAGTCCAAGCACATAGAGATCTGATATCATTACATTCAATACATGGTGCAGATAGGAGCTATTAGACTCCATCACATATCGAAAGATGAGTGGATTGCAGTTATTTTCACCAAGGCTTTTCTGAAAGGGAAGTTCTTGGTCTTCATAGAGTAGCTTAGACTGATGGATGTGACCACTCTTGATAAGGGGAATCACTGATCAAGGACATTGAACAACTCTTCCTTCTTGTCTAAGCTCCTAGGGTGAGGAATTGACGTGAAGGGCTCCTAGGGTTGAGGAATCTCTAGATAATAGTAGGGTGGAAGATATTGCTCCCCTATCTTGGACTAGCAGAGTATACCCCAGTTTGTATCATACCCACACGTTGAGCGTGTCAGGATTATAGCTTCCTGTTTGGCCAACAGGTTGAGGGGGCTTGGGAGTGTGTGATCCTAACCTTTGGTAAGTCGAGTATCTCACCCAAGCTTCATGATGCCAGGTGTTCTACCACATGAATCTTGAGGGTCATTTTTGGGAAGATTAGGAAGCAATAGGATGGATGAGATATTTTATCACGCCTATTGCTCGACATAGGGTTGAAGTTGTATGCTCCCCTATGAGATGACATGAGGTGAAAGTGTCTCATAAGACCTTCCTCATTTTCTTGAGAGGGTAGTAGCTAATTGGTTGAGGGGAAAGTACCCCTAGGGTCCTTTGGGTTGAGACTCTACCAGACTGAAAATTGCTTATTCAAAGAAACATACACACAGCCATTATCTTTACTATAAGCAAATTCTAATGTTTAGGGTACGTACCTAAGGTCCTACGTTCGAGAAGGCCTTTAGGGTCCAAACCCTTCTTGGAGTTCCCTTCTTCTTCTTTGACCTGTAAAACAAACAAATCAAAGAACACAACAGTACATGGACAAATACTTATATGAAAACCATCTTCATGCTATAAAGTTAGTTATAAAAATCTTTAAGTAACTACTTGCATAAGAATTCAAAACAAGAATCTCATAAGCATAAAGAAAGATTGTTTCGGGAACCAAGACGTGTTTATTTATATAAAGGCAAGTAAAGTACATATAACGGAAAGATTTCACCTGAAACACCTTTAGCAGGCTCCAAGCAAAGCTTCCTCCCGGATTCGTTCCAGCCTCAAGCCTCCAACAAGAGCTCTTTCCAAGTCTTACTCAATGGTGATATAAAGGAGGAATGATCACCAATACACATGGAAACAAGGGTTTCCTATGAAAAATGGGGGAAGTGCAGAAGGCACCAAGGACTTCAGACCTGGTCAATGGGGAAAATCTCAGCATAATAATCTTGCTCTTCTTTTTTTCTCTCCCTTAGGCCTTCCCTTTGATGTCTTTTTATACCATCTCCAAAGTAGTTTTTTAGTTAGGAGTTGGTTGGGAACAGTTGGGCCACGGGCACTAACAGGTGATCAACAGGTAAAACCCGCGATCTCCGCCCAAAAATAAGGAATTATATATTTTTTTAAGTGTTTTAATACATACACGCGGGTTGGGTATACACAGACCCGCGTGTACACGCGTTTAACTCAGGGCAATGTCGTGTATAGGGAATAAAACACTGTTTTTTAAATTTTTGGACCAGGTCTGGAAGGAGGGGTTGCCCTAGGCCATGAGTGCAGCATCACAAACCATAAGAGTGAGACTTGGAGCTATAACAGATGCCCCCTAATTTATGAGGTCAGAAGGGGAACATGATGGCCGAAATATATTATGTAAGTACATGGAAAGGAACTCTGCCGAAAAACCGAGGAGGACTTCACTAGAATTCAGCCTGCCAAGCCACCAAAAGGAGATCAGAAAGAAACACTGTCTGAGGTGGACATACCCATGCTCAGAAAAAGTAAAGCATGTCCGCATATCAAGTACAAGCGGATCCACTAAGTATACAAGTATAAATGACTGGAAGATACATAATGGATCATCTGATCATAAGGAGCAAGTACATGTCTGAATATCACATATAAAACTGTCAATGATGCTGAAAGATGCAATGGATCACTGAAATCAAAGACTGATCCCAAAAGGTACCAACTGAACATGATGGAATAGGATGGTACTACACTGCAAACTCAGGTGCCAGCATATAGAATGTCGCCATGACTGACTGCAACATATAAGATGGAGTGGTATCAACTAGCAGCAACAGGAGCAACTGTCAAGTGAACCAATGAATGCTGATACAACCCGAGGTCTTCACCGACCGCCGTGGTACATTTCTACACCATGGGAATAAATGATCTAAAGTCGACCATGTGAGAAATCGTTTGATTACCGGTCATTGATGTATACCGTTAACAAACGCGAGACTACTCACAGATAATGATAATGAGCGTCAAGGTACCCAGTACAATCTAACAAGTGTGAATAGATGAGCTGAAGTCGAACACCTGTAAGAATCTATCGATCAGGAGACAATGATGGTTTCCCACTGTCGATAGCGAAGGATCTGCCACTAATGACTGCAAACCCCAAGGTACTGCCAAATGGACTCTAGATCTTTGCCCCAGAGCAATGAGTCGGAGTCGATAGGGAAAGATCTACTAGAAGGAAGGCATTAAGGCATCCTCCATCAATCTAGCACGAGTGTAACCCGTAGGCCAATAATGTGGAAGGAATCGGACGAAAAAGATGTAGTAACCCAACCGAAGTACGTTTTCGGCGTACACAAGATGTGGCTAGCGCACGGCAGAAACCCTCTGAACCAACCAATAATGAAAGCTGACACAGAGGCGAGGTATCCACCAATAGGGTCAAATGGAAACCAAGGTACTACACGAATCCCAATGTGTGATAATGTATGCTGACGTCGAACACAAGGGAAACCACTCAGTCAAAGACCCATGATACTGATCGATGCTGAGCACAAGGTGACCTATCAATAATGAAAATAAGGCTAGGGTGCGGCTCTAGGTCTGTCCTCAGAGCAAGGTGTCGTCGTCGATAAGGGCAAGACCCGCCAGCAAGAAGTCAATGGGGACCTTCTCAAACCGGCACGAGTAAAGGACCAATATAGCTGATGTGATGATAGACATGATATTGACAACCAGGGATGGCCGACTGAAAAATGAGTCAAGAGACACCGCAGAAAGGCCGACTCAGGCTAACTTCCCTTGAACAAAAGCACGACTCAATGTGACTATGTGGCAGCATATGATGACTCTGTATAAGTTCGCCATGCAGGAGGCACGAAAAAACCCTCCATATGATTGGAAGAGATAACCAATCGGGGGAGAACTGACTCAATAACAAGGTTGTGGCATACCTAAGTCAAACTAAATCCCACCCATGGGGAGGAGATTTTGTTTTGAGTGCTTTGTTCAAGGGCGACACGACTGACTCTAGCTGCCAACAATAAATGGAAATAATGTCCCTGTTCCCGCTCTTTTTTGGAATATTTAATTTTTTTGTCTTTTTCTGATAAGCCGGAAAAAGAATAAAAGAATGCTATGGTACAGTGGAAAGAACGAGTGTCGGTGAAACAGATGATCTAGTTCCTGGGAAAGGAACGTTCCTATGCTCAATGCAGGGAGGTGAAAACTGGTCAGTGACACTCAGAGGTATGTTCCTTCCACGGATCTGGGTATGTCAAGCTGCAGAAGTCAAGGGTATGCAAGGTTGATTTTGCAGATGTCATGGTCAAAAGTTGGCTTAAACACGAGTCCAAGTGAAGCCGGCTCTAGGCCAAAGGTGAAAATGGTCAACATGCAATGCAGAATTACAACTCAACACACATAGGAGCCTCTAAGGTATAAGGCCAGAACGAAGCGAAGAAGCAAAGAGGAATGAGTCTTCAACGCATAAGTCATGGCGAGACTACAGAGGACTCCCGAGCCTACTCAAAACGAAGCAGCATGGGCAACAAATGTCAGTGAGGTGCTAACTATGATGCCCATGTAAAGGGATGGCTCTACCATCGTGTCATGATTTAAAGAATCGACGAGTGAAAATGGCTTACGAACCATAACAGGATGGGATCGACCCTATGGCAGATGTATCGGTCAAATGGAGGCTAGTATGCATAATGCAACGGAAAAATGGTGTCCCTAACCTATATGCCAGTGAAAACACGATACCTACCATGATGGGTCAGCAGTCATGGAACCGTCTCGAACCGTCGAAAAATGTCCAAAATGTCCTGAAAAAACAACCCAATCTCGACATTCCAAGCTCCCAAGTTAAAAGTGACATGAGACCAAACAAAATAAAATTTTGAAAAAATTTTGCATTTTCAAAACTTATAAAAAGAAATTTTGGACTCAGCATTTTCACCGTTTGACTTGGAGAGCAAAAATTGTGGAGCAAAAGGAGCAAACTTCCCTGTGACTTTTTCAACCGTTCAAACTTGCCGAAAACTTCCAGGTAAGCACTAAACTTGTCTTGCTATTAATTGTGATAGTTTTTAGGAATTTTATTTGATGTTTTACCGTTGGATTTTTGCAAAAAATTCCTTCACGGCGTACACGCGGGTTGGAAATATTGAAATCGCGTATACGACGGCCCTGCACGCGACTGTGTATATAGTAACCCGCGTGTGCGCAGCGAACTATTTTTATAAACAAAACTAACGGATGAAAATGATTTTTTCTTCCAGGATGACTATCACATGGCGTGAAAGAGAGCACTCAGCCGTGGATAATGAAGTTATGAACAATGATGAGGCATTGGATGCCCTACGGGGATGCGGGTTGCTAAAATTCTTCAAATTGCCAAATATGAAAGCGAACACGCGTCTGCTCGAGAGGCTCATTGATTATTGGGATGTCGATGAGGAAGCATTTGTGATTGATCAGATGCCACTCAGGATAGAAGTGGAAGACATATATTTTATCACGGGCCTTTCCCGAAGGGGAGAGGTAGTACATTCCCGGGGCAGGACACGGAATAGCCTCAGTGTAGATGACTATGTACAGCTTTACTGCCCGGGTCATCGGAAGGTCGGGAGCCAGATCTCTATCCCTCATGTGGAGAGTTTGTCACTCAGGATAATCTTGTTCACCATAGCTCGAGTGAACGGATCATCCTCACTACATCAGGCGTCACGGGTAAACATGAGCATGGCAGTGGACTGTCTCACTACAGTGTTTGACTGGTGTACTCCTCTTCTTGCCAACATGAAGGAACAACTCACTTCTATCAGGAGAGGACAGACCAAGAACTTTGGGTTCGGAACCATCTTGTGCACTTTCTTCTTCGAGAAGGTTCCCGCACTCCGCCCCAGGGTAGCAGTTTCCATAAGTAGCCCACGTGATCCACGCATGGGCCGGTGGGCTGACTTGATGAAACGTCTGGGGGGTGGGGAAGTCCCAAGGAATGCATTTGACGATGACTTCTTTGCCTGGTGGGAGCAGCAGATCATCGCCGTTGATGACTACCCCTATGCTGGGCTGGATTTCCGAGGAGATCCTGATCTAGTGTTACCACCAAATGCAGCATGGGGCGAGATCGGTAAGAATTTTTCATTATTTTATGATTTTTTTGGATTTTTTCAAATATAATGATGAATTTTAAAAAATATTTTTTGATGAGATTCAAATGACTAATATGATGATCATGTTCCAGATATTGGGCCTGTTCGACCAGATGGATTCCCGCGGCATGGACGGCGTGGCCGAGGAGCCGAAGAGGCGGCTGCGGATACGGAACGGACCCTGAACAACGTCCAGCGACACTTGGCGAGACTGAGCTGCCAAGTACCGATGGCCGAGATAGAGGACCTTCCTCCGGATATGCAGCGCCATGTGGTTGGGATGCCACGTGACTGGGTTTGCATCTTTCGGCACGTGGCTCACGCTATAGTGACATACTTAGACACTCATCCTGAGCCGAGGCGTTAGATATGCCAGACATGATTATGGGCATTTGAGTCCCAATTTTGTATATTTTTGGACACACATATGTACACTCGAGGTGTTTTATGATATATGTATATATATATATATATATATATATATATATATATATATATATATATATACAGTTTGACTTTTTGATGCATGATTTTATGATGATGAATGATTGATATGCCAGTCTAATGCTTAATTAGCGATAGAATCAGCTAACCAATTTTGAGATCTTGGAATGTGCAAATAATTAATGTAAATAAATGATCTTTGCAACAACCTCACCCTTAAATATTGGCGATATAATAAAGGATCCCTAACCCGATAAATGTTATTTAACTGAAACACTATCAATTGAGAATCAAGATATACTACCAACGAGTCGATGCCATAAGAGATTGCCTCGGATAATAAATTGATAACAGCTGTATACTCGGCCATATTGTTTGAAGCAGGACCGATACACACGCCTCTCGATATCATCAACTGACCAGTTGGGTAATAAAGTACCCAAGCTGCGGAAGCAAGATTCCGGGTGTGTCGACTAGCACCATCAGCGAACCCAAAATAGACCAAATCATCCATCAGCACCTGCCATAGCAGACCAAAAAGCACTGATATCAGAAAACGCTCGACGATATGTATAAATATATACATAAAGTACAAAGAAGCCATTGCCTGGTAAAACTAAGCAAAGTACTTCTTGAGGTAGAGCCCATCAGGGGGCTCCGCCAACTTACTCCTAGGGATGTTTATAGGTACGACGATCGATCCAATCAATATACTCTCTTCGGCAAATGAATGTGTTGGAGCCAAAGGGACCGTACAAACATCACTAGTCGAACTAGAGGACCGAGATTCGACTTCACACACAGGGGCATAAAAGTGTAACCGACGATGTAAATCTTCCAAAGGTCGATCTATGGCCGTCATTGCTTCGAATACCTCTTCATCCGATGGAAAAACAATATCCGAGCAATCCGATGCAAAGGTGGAATCAAGGGTCCTAAAATGAGCCACATCACCATCTATTTCTTTCCCAAAGGAAATAGTAGAATGGTTATCTACAGAGTTATCTATAGATTCGCATCTAGGTTCCACTGTAGACATAAGAGATTCTATTCCACCCACCTTGTCGACACCTGATGTGGTCACAAATGAAGCTAAGGTTCCAGGATTCGAAGAATAAGGAGTTTGGACAAACTCCCTCCGTAAAGGATCCCTGGAGGATGAAATTGTATCTATACCAGCTGTAGGAGGGGGAAGATTAAACGTACCCATCAATGAAGAGTACATCCCGACTCCTAGACTCTCGGTAGGCGGACGGGGGTTACCCACTAAAGGAATAGTAGAGTCAGAGTTTGCTTGAGGATCAACTGGACAATAGTCCAATTGGTCAACCTTAACGATTTTCCCCTCATGAGGAAAGCAAATGACACGAAACAGAGTCGAAACCATGGCATCCATCTCGTATACCCAGTTCCTTCCTAAGAGGAGATTATAGTCTAGGTTAGCATCTATGACCTCTACTTCAATATTAACGACCTTTCCTCCAACACATATAGGAAAGGCCGGGATAATCCCGTATGGCCTATGAGAGTGACCATCAAATGCTGTCAATAGGGTAGGTGAAGGAACAACCGACGGTGATCCAATGGCCTTCCAGCATGACATAGACATGACACATGTGGAAGCTCCCTCATCTACAACCGTCCGAAAAATATTCGTTTTCTGGTAGGTAGACTTTATCTGGAAAGCCATGTGATGAGGAAGTCTCTTTTTGACATTACTCATATCAAAAGTGAGAGCTAAGGAATTACTTGGATCTACTGCACCCATCGCCGATAGCAAGGCACTTCGTTGAGTAGGACATGACTGGAGAACCTCTAACGCAGACATAGCACATGGACTCTGAGCCAGATCCTCCACAATGGAGTAATTCTGGGCTGCCCTAATATTAGGGTTAATCGTCGCGCGTTTGGCGGAACCTTTCGGTATCCTAGGTATAGTCTCAACAGGGGGCCGCTCAATATGAAGGTCATTACCTCCAGGAACAGTTTTATCCTTAGATGTTTCGGCTTCACCATAATCACGTGACCGAGTAGTCACATGGACATTTGAACCCATCATAAAAACATTTGATGCTTTTTCCCCTTCCTGGTTGCCCCCTGAGGAGGTCCCAGATTCGAACTCGCGCCAGCAAGAAGTTTCTGCCCTTGGGGAAACGGGTTAGTTAACACAGTTTGCGAACTAGAAGTCCCTTGCTGTCCTAACAAGCGCTGAGCGTCTTCAAATCTAGGGCAGAGATGAGTTAGATGGTCCCCACTGCATAACTTACAAGGAAACTTAACTTTCTTTCTCGACTCACCTTTACCACCACCAGCGTTGTTGCCGGATTTATTTGCATTGGGATTCCCATCAGAGTTCTTCTTCTTACCACATCCTTTCTTTTTCCCATTGGAATTTTGATTTCCTTTCGGGTTATCGGATTGGACGGCGTTAATTGAAGAAGTTTGGGAAGCGGGAGGATTAGACAATGTGACTTGGTTGTTAGAAGCAGTTTGTAATGACAACTGCTGCAATTGATTCAACAAGTTCACTGTAGATGTGTCTACTGACCCAACGATACCGTCCGCGTGCGGACCTGGCTTCGGCTTAGCTAAATCAACCTTAGATCCAGGAGCATCTGGCAAGTACTTTTGGAGGATCCCAGACTGAGAGTAAATCAGTTCTAACTGCTGGGCCCTGAAAATGGCTTGCTCCTCAGAATAGACCCCAGACATGGAGACATCCTTGGAGATCTCGAGTTGCAAAGACTTCAAAAACCACTCTAGACGGTACTCCGGAGGGATCTCGACTTTAATGAACCTCTTTCTCCGTCTCCATTCCTGAATGTGATCAGAAATGTGGGTTGCCTTATCCTGACGAAAGGTGGCCATAAGTTCAGTTCCGGCATCATAGCGGACAGGCAACTGGAAGTGATTTAAGAAGATATTGGCTAAGTCAGCGAACGATGTAAAGCTACCCCCTGGCAACTCTATATACCATTTAGCCGCATTACCAGTCAAGGTGCGCTGAAAGAGTCTCAACCTAATCGAATCCTCGATGAGGGAGTTGGATGAGCACCACAAATGGAATGTGGTTACATGATCGCCCGGATCTTCACCACTCTTCCCTTCGAATTTCGGTATATCCGAAGGGAGTTTGGTTGGGACCGGAGGCCAGGCCGGATTGTATCTGATAGGATCATTTGTTAGCTTAGTAAGATCTGGCAAGTTTAACGTTGCCAGAAATGGAAGCCTAGGAGGACCTAGGGGATTCCACCCAGACTGGGCAGAACTCCCAAAGTTCTGAAAAGATTGTCCTGGGATTTGGGAGGCACCAGGCTGCCCGAAGTGACCAGTAGAACCGGCTGAACCAAAAGGCAAGCCTTGTGGTCCAGCAAAATTCGGAGTTTGACCAACCCCTACCGTATAACCTCCATAGCCCGCAAAGTTTCCTCCTAAATAATGGTAAGGAGTTGATAACCCCTGATATGGGTTCCAAGCCGAAGCAAGGGGAGGAATACTTTGAAACATGCTAACCGTGGAGTACGGCCTACTCCCTTGTTGGCTGGTAAATGGATTCCCAGTTCCCGCGCTACTAACCCCAGGGTTATTCCAACCTTGGAAAGGATTGCTGCTTTGTCCTACTGAAGAAAAAGGCATGGATCCTACCGTCGGGTTGGAATGTGGTATATGACCACTTCCGAAAGGAAAACCCTGGAATGAAGCCGATCCGCCCATCATGGACGTAGCGGCACTAAGCGGAACCGATGGAATACCCTGTGATTGGGTGCCAAAAAGGAAGGAACCAGTACCAAAAGCATTGATTTGTGTATTTCCACTCATGGACGGAATGGAGGTAGACCCTATTAAAGATGTGCTAGCAAAAGATCCGAACAAGGAAGCGAAGGGGATGGAAATGGTTCCTCCCCCTTGCACCGATGTTGGGGTTTGCATAGTCGCAGCACTCGTAGAAGCCATGCTTCCAGTAGTGATCATAAATGGTAAGCGCGTAGCGTAACCTGGACTCGATGGTCTATGTGACGGAGTTCCAACGTATTGCAATACGTCTGGATGACTAAATGGTAGGGGAGAATTCGGAGCCCCTAAGGACTCTGAGAATTCTTCTACCTCTACGTTATTCTCCGCTTGAAAGCGAACTCGAGAAAGGACTGGAGTGTCCCTCTCTTGCTCAGAAGTACTAGGCCTTGCTTGGCTGCTAATGTCCCCGAGAGGAGGATCAGTCCCCGATGCGTCAACCGGCGTGGGACGGACCCCACCGGTAGTACTGCCTCTGCGCCTTCTAGGAGAAGGCTCTAAACTAGGTGGCGAGAGACCACGAAGTCTTCGAGACCGTCTTGGAGATCGGTCAGCCACTTTGAATTTTTTGTTATGATCTAACTAAAGACTCAAAAAATTAAAAGCTAGGCCAACTAGGAGCACAGAGCACACACTATAAAGTCCCTAAAGATACAGCCAGTCAAACAACTTCCACGTATTTCCGCTCCGGATGATTAGGACCGGACACCAAAATACGAGAAAGTGAATCAAAGGGCCTTCCGAAGATAGTCTGGGATGATGAGGGCCCAGTCCTATCAGCGAAGGTATCAGAGGAAGTTACGCTGACCTCCTAACAACAGCCTGCACCGGTGCAAGCCCCCAAGCTTCGCAAGGGTGCCCTCCAGTAGTACTGTCGAGAGTGATACAACGTTGACCTCAGGTGCCACGGGATCCCCCTCCGCAGCCACCTATGCGGATCCCTAGGAGAGGCAACTATGGATACCAACTCGTCGCAGAAGCCAGGCGGAATAGTCGTGAGGTAAGTTCGGACAAGTAGGAGAGGGGGTATCTCTCTTCCCTGTCTTCACAGACCCTCGTGCTTAACTCCCAGATCTGTAGCTTTCCTGGTCTTCCTAACGCTATTGGATTTTCTCTCGTTATTCAGACTCTTATGTTTGACGTTTTATGTGGCCTTGGAGAGTTAACTCTCCACTCGTCTAATCCAAGGCCCTAAAATCCTAAACTTGTTGGTGTAACTGACTAAAACAAAAAAGTTCTAGTGGATTTTAATTTAGCGCTTGATTTTATTAGGCTGTTCTTTAAGTCACAAGGTAATGGAGATGAAACTTGTGGTGTTTTTATGGACGCAAAAGAAATTAATAAAACTTAGCTACATGCACATGCACTTTTTGTTTTCGATGAAGAGCAATTTCTATGAGGTTCAGAGGTACTTCTAATATAAACAAATTTTCTTTTTCTTTTCAGACTCCACACTCACAAAAACTAACAAAACTAAATATGCCTAAAAAGAGATGCAAATCTATCCTAGTGCAAGAACTATATGTGGATGCAAGATTTAAAGACTACTCTAAAAACAAAGAAGGAAAGTTGCTGCTTTACCAAATTTTGTCTTGCCACTAAAATGCTTAGATAGAAGATGATGTGTTACCAATCATTTCGTCCAAACAATAAAAACAAGTTTTAAGATAAAAACAAAGCACTTTCACTTCGCAAAAAAGGAAATCAAATGAAAAGCAAGTTTAAGAAAGCGAAACTCAAAACTTTCAAAAGATTTTCTTTCAATCAAACCAAAAAGTCTTTTTCAAAGGAAAGCTCTCAAAAATACTGACACCAATGATTGATAAATAGGCAACCAAACACTTTTGTGAATTGACACCTTTCAAATGATGAAAACTCAACAAAAATAAAATGTGTTTGAAATCGCTTTTGACAATCAGAAGCAGCAATGAAAGTCCAAAAGATCAAAAGACAAGTTTCAAGAAAATGGTAACAAACAACTTTCCTGAAACGAAGGAGCAAATGGTCACAAAAATGGTTTCGTTAAGCAAACAAAAGGGTCATCAAAACAAAAATGAACACAAAGCTTGAAATCCAATCTTCCTACTCTGCCAAAACAGAGCAGTCAAGATTCTTAACCAGAAATCTTGTGTGTCAAAAATCAATGACGCTTGCAATCAACGAAAACAAGACTAATACTCCTTATAACTAGAGAGAGTTCAGAACAAGATGCCCCCTGTTAAACAGAGGACTGTTACTGGAGAATGACTGCTTGACACTAACCCAAACCACCGGACAAACTTTCAGCAAAAAGAAAATTTATGAATCTTGAAAATTATATAGTATACGCGCCTGCAGTGATGTGCAGAGTGCGTGTACACGCGACTGTAACTGAGGAAACCTGCGTATACGCGGGTTCACTTAGTACAACTTGCATATATACGCTTCTGTAATCTAGAAAAACAGCGTATATGAAGACTTTCAAGAAAAATAAAAAAACACAGACTGAAAAAACTGGAAAATCTTAAAGTTCAAGAACAGATCAGACAGTCAGAGCCAACAAACAGAGGGGCTGAGCCTTGATTGGCTTGAAGACTACCCAAACTAGGAACAACAAGAGTGTTGTCCCCAGCGGAGTCGCCAATTCTGGTTGAGGGGAAAGTACCCCTAGGGTCCTTTGGGTTGAGACTCTACCAGACTGAAAATTGCTTATTCAAAGAAACATACACACAGCCATTATCTTTACTATAAGCAAATTCTAATGTTTAGGGTACGTACCTAAGGTCCTACGTTCGAGAAGGCCTTTAGGGTCCAAACCCTTCTTGGAGTTCCCTTCTTCTTCTTTGACCTGTAAAACAAACAAATCAAAGAACACAACAGTACATGGACAAATACTTATATGAAAACCATCTTCATGCTATAAAGATAGTTATAAAAATCTTTAAGTAACTACTTGCATAAGAATTCAAAACAAGAATCTCATAAGCATAAAGAAAGATTGTTTCGGGAACCAAGACGTGTTTCTTTATATAAAGGCAAGTAAAGTACATATAACGGAAAGATTTCACCTGAAACACCTTCAGCAGGCTCCAAGCAAAGCTTCCTCTCGGATTCGTTCCAGCCTCAAGCCTCCAACAAGAGCTCCTTCCAAGTCTTACTCAATGGTGATATAAAGGAGGAATGATCACCAATACACATGGAAACAAGGGTTTCCTATGCAAAATGGGGGAAGTGCAGAAGGCACCAAGGACTTCAGACCTGGTCTATGGGGAAAATCTCAGCATAATAATCTTGCTCTTCTTTTTTTCTCTCCCTTAGGCCTTCCCTTTGATGTCTTTTTATACCATCTCCAAAGTAGTTTTTTAGTTAGGAGTTGGTTGGGAACAGTTGGGCCATGGGCACTAACAGGTGATCAGCAGGTAAAACCCGTGATCTCCGCCCGAAAATAAGGAATTATATATTTTTTTAAGTGTTTTAATACATACACGCGGGTTGGGTATACAAAGACCCGTGTGTACACGCGTTTAACTCAGGGCAATGTCGCGTATAGGGAATAAAACACTGTTTTTTAAATTTTTGGACCAGGTCTGGAAGGAGGGGTTGCCCTAGGCCATGAGTGCAGCATCACAAACCATAAGAGTGAGATTTGGAGCTATAACACTAATGATTCTTATTCTTTAGATTCGAGAAGGATTCAACAGATAAAATTGAGCAGAGATGCGACATGATATGATGACAAGATACCTATGATGATTACATGATGCAGTTGGAACTTATCCCTAGCATAGAGAGAGTGTTAATTTGGAAGCTCAGTGACAAATTCCAATCATGGGACTAGATTCCTCTTTTTTAGAGGACCAATTTTGACTTTTAAAGCACTTAATTTGGACAAGCGAAAGTGTGTTTTTGAATTGAAGCCCACAATATCACATTTGATCATGTCGGCCAGAAAGAAAATTGGTCACCTTTGGAAGCCTATAAATACAAGTCAAGTGAACCTAATTTGGAAATCATCATCAAGCATCTTATTCTTCTCTCTCTTCATTGGATTGGTTCGTACAAGTCTGAAGTTTTGTTCATGAAGCTTGGTTCATACATGTATAAAGTTGCAGGGTTCAAAGCTCAGACGTGTGATTAGGTATTTTGGGTTCTAGCCGCAAGGTTAACATGGGAAAATTTTAGTTATAACCACAAACACACAATTTCATCCATGTGGTTGAAGCATCTCAACTGCACGTGTAACTCTTCCTCCATGCGGTTGGGATCTAGGGTTTATGTTTGACAGTTGACAACAGATTGGGAAAGCTAACTCTGATCAATGTTTTTGTTGGGATCATATTTCTGATATTTTTTTATTGATATTATTGGATACTTTTGTATGGGCTCATTGTACTCTCTACTGAACATTTTATGGAAATATAATAGAATAATTACAAAGTGTTTTCATCCTTGTGGGGTTTTTCCCTGGTCATTAACCAAATCTACGGTCTCTTGTTGATGTGTTGATTGTCTCCTATTTGTCATTACATTACGGTTTTATCTTCAGTTACTATTTATTGATGAAAAAGATTGCTAATTGAACAATTGAATTGGGCTAATGTAATTGAAACAACATAGAGCAATATAAAAATTAACAAAAGGAATTGCATGTTTTATTGTCGAGGAGATGGCTCTGGGGAGATGGGAAATTTTATGTCATTTGCAATGAGGAATTCCTGTCTCGGGCCAAAATTTTATAACATGAAATTTGTGGAAAAACAAAGGGTTGAACCCATTCTATGATACCGATGACATGGAGCCTTGACAACATGGATCCATAGGAAAAGGAAAAATGTCATGATTTTACTAGACGAAGGAGACACAGTGGAAGCATGATGTCAACATGATGTGGACCTATCAAAGGGTGACACATGGCACCAATCAGTGAGTGACACGTGGAAGAGAAGTACAAGTGGTAGACATAGTGGTGTGCATGTAACCCTGGCTATTTTCCCACTAGTGCAGGTGAGGTGACAAAGAAAGCAAGACATGGTCACAAGGAAAGGTCATTCAGTTAGTTTTTTAATTGCCTGATGGCTGGAGTTGATAGTCACCAAAGGACACACAATCCTAGAGGATTGACCCTAATCATTTCCATTGTAGCACCAAGTCTTATTCCCATGGAAATAAGGTCATCCCTCGGGGGCTAAAGGCGCACTCCAGCACTCACTTCTATGTAAAGGCTTAGTGATTGAGGGTACAAAATGTTGATGTAGTTGGTCAAGTACCTTGAGGCTATAGAGAAAAGGGCCCATCAAGAATTTATATGTAGAGGTTTATGTGGTTAAGCCCTGAGGGCTATGACTAATCTACAACCTTAATTAAATTGTGTTAGTTTCTTGGGCCTTCAAGCTTTAACAAATCACCTATGGACCTTGGCATGAATGAGTTGGAAGCTATTTGGAACTTTTGTGCCATATTTGTTGGTTTCCACCATAATTGGAAGTACACCAAAAACTAGAATAACATCGCATGAATGAATTGGTATTGTTAGGATTCCAAGAAACTCTCCTAGGTTGTAGCTCGGAGATGCCTGGTGACATATAAATTCAACTATTGTTGCAAGGTTTAATGGAAGAAATGATGGTTTGGTTCAAGCCAAATAACCACTTCTACTTTGTTTCACTCCAAACATGCATGAACACCCTCAGACTACAAGGCTTTAGACCACCAATGCTCACAGTTTAAATATAAGGTGAATATAGAGAATACTAACCACACCAGCAGATACACAAGACCATGTGATGGACAGCTGCAACTAGTAAGGAAACCTGTAAATCTAATCTATTAATGCAAGACAGGATGACAACTCTCTTGCATTAGATAGAAAGAAACCTGAGCAACTTATTCAGTGATGCAATCAATACTTTAACACAGAGATAGGATGACAGTTATCGAGTGCTAAACACCAAGAGCTCAAGAACACAGCAGTTCAGGCATAAGCTTAGAACAAGGAGAAAATGAACAGTGAGCAACAGAAAAAGAAGCTTGTATTAGCTTAAAATGAAGATGAGATGCTACAAGTGGCAAAATGTCTACAGTCTCCAGAGGTTGAACCTTACATCAAATGCCAACCCTGATTGCATCTTACTTCTGGATATTTATAAGTTT
The DNA here is from genome assembly GCA_031772625.1 of Pinus tabuliformis. Taxonomy (NCBI): domain Eukaryota; kingdom Viridiplantae; phylum Streptophyta; class Pinopsida; order Pinales; family Pinaceae; genus Pinus; species Pinus tabuliformis. The sequence continues at coordinate 1,616,182,815 of CM062818.1, read as the reverse complement.
ACAATACTATGGCACTTGGCCATTTAGGTATGGAGGGGTCATAATTGACCACCAACTACATTTAACTGCATGATGGAGTCTCTGAACGAGGTGGATTGCTTCAGTGGGTGAATCCGATCTATTCAGGTGTTGTGCTGTCCTTTAGGCAGTTGCAGTGCTTGTACCAATGGAGTCCATGACCGATAATTTCAATTACAGGGCCGTGTTGTGTCCTTTTCCCCTTTGGCCATGCTTTCTGTTAAATATGGTTGTTGGGGGGGCTGACTGCGACTGATGATGGCGGAACTGGTCATCTTCTTCTTCGGGAAACAGGATGGTCAGAGGACGTGGAATGCATGGGTAGGTGGATGATTTGGGTGAGCGAGAAGAATGACCATCGGATTGTGGAAATGAACGGTGGAGATGGCTCAACGGAGACTATTGGCCGAGATGAGAGTGAGGTGAGTCGGGACCATTAGATCTTCAGTGGATATATCGGACGGTCATCGGGAAACGGAGTTGCATGGGCATTTTTAACAGGCGAGGGCAGTTTGGTTGGGCAGTAAAGATCTTCATCGCACCGCTTTTGGGCGCTAAGTGGTAAATACCCGGGGTCAAGCGATTCCATTCAATGATCGACACGTAGCGGCGGATGAGAGAGAAAAACCACTCTCATCACACACTATCGCTTGATTAAGTTGTTGGCGCAATGAAAGCGAAGACCGTCAGTGTTGGCAGAGATGATCTGACGGCGGAAAGTGGTAGAGCGGTTGCCTTTATCGGGTGCAACGGAAACCGTTGGATCGGCGGGATGATCAATGGTGGGGATGCGGCGCGATGGGTTTATAAGCACATGAGGGCGTATGGGTAAGGTTTTATGGTAGGTTTTGGGTTTGGCGCTTGGGGTTGAGTACAAAGGGGTTTACTTTGTCGGGTTTAGGAGGAAAATAGGGAAACGGAGATGGAGGAGAATAAGCGGGGTGGAGGAAGAAAGGAAAAAGTGACCAATATGAGCCCCTCCTTTGGAAATAACCAAACAGACCATGGTTCTTTCTGACCTTAGTAAGTCAGCACTGCATAACAGAGCTAACACTAGCTCCTTCTAGGGATGAAAGCCTCCCTGTGAGGTTTCAAGAACTGTAGACCACTTCCTTTCATACAAAACAAGATCAACAATATTTCCTCGTATTCCATTGGGCATGGAGTCTAATTCAGCCTACACTAAAACTTGTAAAAAGGACATCTTGACAAGGCTAAGGCCTATAGGCCTCAACTAACATAAACTTTCAAAAACCGCCCATTAACTGGGCCATCAAAAACTATTTCTCCTTCCATACTTTGCAGCCTGAAAGTGTTGTTCCCCTGGATCTAAGAAATGACAAAAGGTCCTGTCCATAGAGCATCGAACTTCCCATGATTGCCTTTCTTTTCCTTCAAAGCATCCCACTTAAGAACCAGGTCTCCAATTTGAAAATTGTTCAACTTTTCCTTTCTGTCAAAGGCTTCCTTGATTCTCTCTTGATGTGTTGCAGACTTTTCAATCAATTGATCTCTGATTTGATGTACCTCAGCCAAGTCACTAATCCTCTTTGCCATGTCATTTTCCTCATTCTGTTCTTCCTGCAAGAACTTGGCCACAGGAAGGGTCAACTGGATTGGGAAAACAGCCTCAGTGCCATATACCAGTTTGAACGGAGAATTCCCTGTGGATTTCTTGGTGGTAACCCTATCAGCCCACAATTCAAACTTCAATTTGGAATCCCAGTTCCTTTTGTTGTTTTCCAGCAACTTTTTGATTATCCTTATCAGGCTATTATTGGATAATTCTGCTAGACCATTACCTTGAGGGTAATATGAGGTGGAATGCACTAGCTTAATTCCCATTGAGTCACACATGTCCACCAACTCTTTTGCCTTGAAGGCTGCTGCATTGTCTGTAACCAATTTGTGTGGATAGCCAAACCTGGTGAAAATGTTTTCTGTCAAGAACTTCATGACCACATGGTGATCAGCTTTCCTAGTAGGGATGGCCTCAGTCCATTTAATAAATTAGTCAATGGCTACTAAGATCCACCTGTGCTGGCCACTAGAATGTGGATTAATTTCCCCTATGAAATCCAAACCCCACTGCTGGAAAGGGCCACTGGCACGTATTGGCTTCAAGGGTAAGGACTTCAGCTGCTGCTTTCCTTCAAACCTCTGGCACCTGTCACAGGATTTTACAAATGAAAAGACATCAGAAAACAAATACCCAGCCCTGAGGATCTTGTGGGTTTTGGTTTTCCAACAGTGATGCCCTCCGCAGATGCTAGAATGAAACTGATGCATGACCTCCAGCGATTGTTCTTTTTCCAAACATCTTAAAAGGATCCCAGATGGATCTCTCCAGTACAGCAAGTTTTCATGGATACAAAACTTGGCTGCCCTGAGATTAATAGTCCTGGCTTGGCTTGAACATAGGCCCGAAGGAACTTCTAGTTTTAGCAAAAATTGAGCTATTGTAGAATTCCATTCACAAGAAGCTATATTTTCAGCCAACAAATGGTATGTCCTGTTGTTGCTTCTTCTATCTATCCATCCTCTGAATTTGTACCACACAGTTTATGTCAAGCATTTTGTAATTTTCTTCAGCCATCAGCTGAGCAAGGCCCTAACCCTTAATAAGCTTGGTGGGTTTCAATTCTATGTTAAATTCAATAATCTTTGCAATCCATTTGTCCCTTCTTCCATCAACATTTAGTTGCGTTAGGACATCCTTTACTGAAGCAGAGGGCACATATGCAATTACCTTGGAGTGCAGAATGTAGATTTGGAAAGCTTTTAAAGATTTGATAAGAGCATAAGCTTGTTTTTCAAGAACATCATACCTTAGTTCAGCATCCCTTATTTTTTTGTTGAATAATTCCATTGGATGCTCTGAACCCTCATCATCTTTCTGCAACAGGACTGCTGTAAGGGTGTCACCAGAAGCAAAGGAGAAGATGTGGAACTCCTTGCTATAATTTGGGCTGATCAAAGTAGGAGCTTCCATAATAGCGCTTTTGATGGCTTCAAAAGATCTTCTTGCTACATCAGTCCATTTGATCTTTGATCCCTTTTTTAGCATGGAGGTGATGTGTTTTACCAATTCTGCAAAATTAGGAATAAACCTCCTTACAAAATTTATTTTGCTTAGAAAGGATTGGATGTCCTTCTTTGATCTTGGGACAAACAAGGTCTGTATGGATTTCACTCTTTTTGGGTCAATCTTGACACCTGCAGCAGAAACAATGTGTCCTAGAAGCTTGCCTTCTTCTAAAGCAAATTGTGACTTCTTAGGATTCACTGATATCCCAAAACTCTTGCACTTTAGAAACACTTTCTTCAAATGTTGCAAATGATCTTGATGGATCCTGGAGTATACTGCCATATCGTCCAGGTAGACAAGGACAAACTTATCCTTTTCTCCCACGAAATCTATATCCATGGCTCTCTGAAAGGTGGACCTAGCATTCATTAGCCCAAATGGCATCTTAGAGTACATAAAAGTGCCCCAAGGAGTGGTGAAAGTAGTCTTTTCTTGGTCATCTGGATGTACAACAACTTGGTTATACCCTGAAAATCCATCCAAAAAAGACATAACTTTGGCTCCTGAGACTTTCTGCAACAAACACTCCATCTTAGGCAGCGGATAATTGTCTTTCTTAAAGCATTTGTTTAGGTTCCTGAAATCAACGCACAGCCTGATTTCTCCACTTTTCTTCCTCATCACTACCAAGTTAGCTACCCACTTTGAATATCTCAAAGGAACTATGATTTTGGCAGCCAATAACTTCTTGATTTCTTTTTCAATCAGAGGGAGGAGCAAAGGATTAATGGGTCTCAATTTCTGCTTGAAAGGAATGGTGTCTTTCTCCAATGGGATCTTATGCTGGATGATCTTTTTGTCATAAGTTTTAAGGTCACTATATTCCCAAGCAAAGATATCAAAAAATTACTTCATCAAGGTGTAGTACTCAGAACTTTGGGCAGCAGACAGATGGGTGGACAGATTTATATATTTTGGATGATCTGGACTCCCTATGTTATGCCTATGGACTACAGACTGATTTTCTTTTCGGGCAATCTTATGAGGCACATCATTATGGTCAAACAGCTTCTCTAGGGGCACTAGCCCTTTAGGTATATGATTGCTAGGCAACTGTACAATGTTGTCTTGGCCAATTCTGTTCCTTAGCTGGGGCTAGGGAGATTCTTCCAAGGTTTCATTCTCTTGATCAATCTGCATTTCAGAGAATTCATCAATGACTTGCAAAAACCTATTTATTTCATCATCCTCCTCAAAGACTTTCGAGTGTTTGACATTGCCAGGCAAGGATGGTCTATATTTTACCTAGACTTCATAAGACAATCTAGGGGGCATGGGAGGGATGAACATTCTAGAAAACACAACAAGGGAATCAGCAAGATGATTTTTTACTCTAGGAATATATGAGATACAAAAGCTATCAAAAGCATCTTTGAGTCTCCATACCTCATCTCTGTACACTTTCAGCCTTGGATGCCTTGCTTGGAATGTTTTGTTCACCCACTGAATGATGAGATCAGCATCTCCAAACACATTTATGTCTTTGATTCCCATTTCTTTGGCAGGGTTTAAGCCCAATATCAGAGCCTCATACTCTGCTATATTATTGGTGACCTAAAAAGTCAACTTAAAAGACAGATGTTTGCTTTCTTACTTTGGAGACACCATAACCACTCCTGCTCCTATAGTTTCCTTTGAACAGACTCCATCAAAGAACATCTCCCAAGCCTGTGTCCCTTCTTATTCCATGGCCTGGCCTACTTGTTTCTTGAGTTGCACCGGGACCTTATGGGATTCTTCAATTTGGAGAATACATGCCCCAAAATCAGTGTCCACAATGTAAATAGGATGATTAGTGCGATTTTTCTCATCACTGATAATATAGGCCAGCTGGGCTTTCTTGTACAATCTTTTGCTTTCTCCTCCAAAAACTGGGATAGTGGCATAAGATAAATCATTTTGTAATGTCCCACCCAACCTCTTAATCCATCCTCTGGAAAGTAGCATACCAAACTTAGGGGGGACATCTGCTACCACAATGTCCATCATCATGCTCTTCATGGGCAACTGAGTTAGGGTGACAGCTAAGTCTTTGACTAACCCCGGACATTTCACCTTCTTCGAATCGAAGGAGAACAATTCATGATAAGGTCTAGTAATGTCAAGGCCTAACTCTTCCATGACAGCTTTGGGCATCAGATTATGGCTGGCACCTGTGTCCAGCAAGTAGTTGTGGAGGATTTTGTCATGAATGATCAAGGAGACATAAAATGATGGGGAATTGTTATCAGCAGGTTCAGTCATTGGGCTAAGCACAACTACAGGTTTATCATCTTGTAAATTCACATAGTCATTAGATGCTTGTGAGGTTTTCAGCTCAAGGGCATCAAGGATGGGCTTCCTAAAGACCTCACTCTTTGCAAGTTCTATTAGAGGTACAAATATTTTTAACTTTTGGACTTCTGATTCAAAACTGAAAGGGGAAAGGGACTTGTCAGGGCCTCTTACCTCTTGAGCCGGTGTTTTGAGGATGATGGGATCAGTTGCTGGTATTTTCTGTTTGCTGACCTACTGCTCTATGGGGACATCAGCTCTTTCAGTAGGATTCTCTTTGACATTACTCGTTCTTGACCTCAAGTTATATCTTTTCTAGTATTCAGTCTATAGAACAACTTCTCTGTCCCACTCTTGACTGGTCTAGTCCCTGAGTAATGACTCCTTGTAGGTAGCTAATGTCAAAAACGTAGCACTGCCCCTATCTTCCATGCAGTGAATCTTGTCCTATTCATCGAATTGCTCCTCCTCCATGACTACGTTCTGAAAAGGAGCCTTAACCCTTTATTCTTCATTGGCCTCTTTACCCCTCTGAATGATCTGCAATTGTTCATTTTCTCTTCTGAATGGATTTGGATTTCTAGGAGCAAATGTGTTAGGAAGCCTTGCTTTCCCAGAACTCTGCTCAACCTTCAGTTTGTATATTTCAGCAGCCAATGACTCAATCATTTTATTCATTTTGTCTATTTTGGGTTCTGAAGATGAATAAGAATAAGAGGAAGCCTCACCTCTTGGCCTCCTTCTATCAGCATGTCCTTTGAGTTTCTCTGCAGCCACGATATTGGATTCCACCTCTAAGGCTGCATCTTGCATTTCAGCTAGAGTAGCACATCTTCTTTCTCTTAATAGTAGGCAGAAATTAGAATCAAAGGTGTTGGCATAGGTAAGTTTTGCATAGGTGGGGGTAAGCTTCACTTTATTCAGTATCTTGCTATACATATGATTGAATCTTTTGTTAAAATCAGACAATGACTCCCCATTTTCCCTTTTTAGGTTGCCAAACTCGGTATGGTAATATAGCAGGTCTTTCTTATCTCCCCATTGCTTTAAAAACACGTCATCTAATGCTTCAATGTCTGCTATAGACCTAGGGGTCAGCTCTCTAAACCACTTTCTAGCTTATCCATCAAGGCTTTGGACAAATACCCTCATCCACACATCATCTTCGTTGATATCTAGCTTATCAGCATAGCTATAAAAAGACTCAAGGTGTTCTTCGGCTGTTACTCCCTCTGTACCAGTGAACTTAGGCATGTATTTCTGATATTCTCCTACAAGCATATCATTCAAAGGAAAAGGCAGGACCAAGGGTTCATACCTAGCAGTTATGATTCTCTCTATCTTGGTGGGTGCTTTTGGGTCTACCATGACTGGGGTAGATGGAAGAGTACTGGTAGTTTGAAAGGCAGGGAGTTGAGAAATGGCTAACAGGGCTAAAGGAATATGATGGATTGGAAGGGAGGTTTTCTTTGGACTGAGATCTAAAGGGAACTCATTGAACAAGGAGCTTTATGAATCTCTGAGAGTATTTCTTCACTGATAATTCTAGGCTCTATATTTTCAACATGTGCATGCTCAGCCACAAGCCTTTCTTGCAGAGATACATAAGATTGTTTACGCTTACTTGATCCTGATGCTCCTTTTTGTGATGTCTTTCTTTGCTTGACAATCTTCTCGGGGTCAGGTACTAGGTCAGTTGGTGATTTCTAAGGATTTCTCCGAGTATGTCTCACAAACTGAGCCAAAACTATGATGTGGAGTCGCCAAAAGGTTGGTCCTCCAGTACAATTTCCAAATAGATGATTACAACCATAAATTTGTCCAGACTTTGTCTATCATCAAAGTTGGATCTGTGTCATTATCCTAGGAAAGCTGAGCTTCAATCTCCTCTCCCCGGCAGTGGCGCAAAGATGCCTGGTAACATATAAATTCAACTATTGTTGCAAGGTTTAATGGAAGGAATGATGGTTTGGTTCAAGCCAAATAACCACTTCTACTTTGTTTCACTCCAGACATGCATGAACACCCTCAGACTACAAGGCTTTAGACCACCAATGCTCACAGTTTAAATATAAGGTGAATATGGAGAATACTAACCACACCAGTAGATACACAAGACCATGTGATGGCCGGCTGCAACTAGTAAGGAAACCTATAAATCTAATCTATTAATGCAAGAAAGGATGACATCTCTCCTACATTAGATAGAAAGAAACCTAAGCAACCTATTCAGTGATGCAATCAATACGTTAACATAGAGATAAGATGACAGTTATATAGTGCTAAACACCAAGAGCTCAAGAATGCAGCAGTTCAGGCACAAGCTTAGAACAAGGAGAAAATGAACAGTGAGCAATTAACAACAAAAGAAGCTTGTATTAGCTGAAAATGAAGATGAGACGCTGCAAGTGACAAAATTTCTACAATCTCCAGAGGTTGAACCTTACATCAAATGCCAACCCTGATTACATCTTACTTCTAATATTTATAAATTTACAATACTATGGCACTTGGCCATTTAGGTATGGAGGGGTCACGATTGACCACCAACTGCGTTTAACTGCCTGATGGAGTCTCTAAAAGAGGTGGCTTGCTTTAGTGGGTGAATCTAATCTATTCAGGTGTTGTGCTATCCTTTAGGCAGTTGGAGTGCTTGTACCGATGGAGTCCATGACTGATAAATTCAGTTACAAGGTCGTGTTGTGTTCTTTTCCCCTTTGGCCATGCTTTCTGTTAAATATGGTTGTTGGGGGGCTAACTACCACTAATGATGGCAGAACTGGTCATCTTCTTCTTCAGGCAACAGGATGGTCAGAGGACATGGAATGCATGGGTAGGTGGACGATTTGTGTGAGCGAGAAGAATGATCGTCAGATCGAGGAAATGAACGGCGGAGATGGCTTGATGGAGACTATTGGCCGAGATGAGAGTGGGGTGAGTCGGGACCATTAGATCTTCAGCAGACAGATCAGATAGTTATCGAGAAACAGAGTTGCACAAGTGTTTTTAATGGGCGAGGGCGGCTTGGTTGGGAGGTAAAGGTCTTCATCGCACCACTTTTGGGCGCTAAGCGGTAAATACCCAGGTTCGAGTGATTCCATTCAACAATCGACACGTAGTGGTGGATGAGAGAGAAAAATCGCTCTCATCACGCGCTATCGCTCGATTAAGTTGCTGGCGTGATGAAAGCGAAGACCGTCATATTTTGGCAGAGATGATCTGACAGCAGAAAGTGGTAGAGCAAGTCGCCTTTATCGGGTGCGACGGAAGCCATTGGATCGACGGGATGATCAATGGTGGGGATGCAGCCCGATGGATTTATAAGCACGTGAGGGCATATGGGTAAGGTTTTATGGTAGGTTTGGGGTTTGGCGCTTGGGGTTGAGTCCAAATGGGTTTACTTTGTTAGGTTTAGGAGGCAAATAGGGAAATGGAGATGGAGGAGAATAAGCAGGGTGGAGGAAGAAAGGAGAAAGTGACCAATGTGAGCCCCTACTTTGGACATAACCAAATAGACCATGCTTCTTTCTGACCTTAGTAAGTCAATGTTGCATAGCAGAGCTAACATGTATCTAGTTGACAGCATGGATAAATTTGGTGAAATATTTGGTAGTTTTGGTCAAAGCTAGCAGTTCGCTAGATTTGGAAATGTAGATGGAATTTCCACTAAACCTTGTAAAAATTCCAGAATTAAAGAAATTGGTAGTCAAACTCAGGTTCTCGACTCCCAACAAGCAGACTAGAGATTGAAGACTAATTGAACACATCAAGAAGACATTAGAGAAGTGGAATATGACTGAAAGTTAAAAATTCATGCATGGTGAAGAGTTGAACCTAACTAAAGTTCTAAATATAAAAATATCAACTCAACTTCTTTATAAGAATAATTGAATTACCAAGAAGGTTGTTTTTGTAGTTGTTGTTGCTTTTGTTGGTATGTGTTGGTGAATTCATCAAAGGTCAAAGAAGGTGTTAAAGGTGTTAAAGGTGTTAAAGGTGGATTTTGGTGATTGCAAGAGGTGAGATTGTTTTGTTTTATGAGAAAGAGGACTTCATGATTTGAGTTTGAAAATGGAATTAAAGTTGAATCAATGAGGTCAAGAAAGTGACAACTTGAACATCAGGGGTTGTATCCATTAGTGGTTGGTAAACAATTAGAGGTTGGAGCTCCTTTTAGTGGTAGTAGCTCCTTTCAGAGTAGTTGATAAATCAAGGGTAGTAGCTCCTTTTAGTGGTAGCTGATAAATCAAGGGTAGTAGCTCCTTTCAGTGGTAGCTAATAAATTAGAGAGTATAATTTTCCTTCCGGTGGGAGCCAATGAACATTGTAAAAGCAAGTTGAAGCTTTCCTTTATAAAATTAATTGAAGAAAGAATTGAAGAATCTGTGTTTAATATGTGCTTCTTGTGTTGATTATTATGATGTTTATATGTATGGTTGATGAAGTTTTTATTGTTGTTTTAGTATTCCTTACTTGGTGAAATAAAGTTGTAGAATTATCACAATAATGATTCACCCCCTCTCAGTATTGTCCTAGTTTCTAATACTACATTAGCACTAGATTGGATGTTCAAGATCAACTATGGGACCCCCCCTCATGGTCGAAGTCTAAGGAGCATGGGGAAACAAAATAAGTGGTATTATAGGAGGTTCTTCCCCATAATAAAATTAGATTATAGCCCCTTCCCACATAGGAAACAATCCTCTATTGGCCTATGTGTTTTAAGAGTAGTTTCAACTTTCCACACAGAAAACTATGTTAAGTAGCGTGCAAGTTAGCCAAGTGAAAATTGCATGGACAAAGATATAATGGCTCATGTTGATTATTGGGACCCCTTATGGTCAAATTTTAACATGGGGAGGGGGGCCATTATGTAAATTTGTGCCTTATGGACCATTTTAGATCAATTGTAAATTTTGATAAATTGATGGTTCAGATTGACCGGGCCCCCCCTCATGGTTGATGTTTAAAGACAGGGGGGTCGTGGTTGGGATACACACCAAAATTCCTAAAATTTATTAATGGTGGAGATTAATTGCAAGTCCCCTTGCACCAAACTTGAAACCGTTGGGGGGTCTGCATTACTGGTGGTCTTGGTTAAAGTGGTATAACAAGTAGTTGACGAGGTAGGTGACTCAGTAGGATAGGAATGCGGACATGGAGGATCCATGTAAGCACATGGGAGAAGGAGACACTGACATGGTATCTTGCATGGACAACTAATGTGGCATTCCACATCAGCATCACGTCATTATGATGTCACCATAATGTGATGCATGTTGGATTTTGGACCTCAGACCTCGACACTTTTAATTTATATTAGCATGAGTTGGTTGATCAAACCTTTAAGTGTGATCTAATGAACATTGGGCAGTTATGCCTACTAATGATCCTAATAGATGATATATTCTATGAAAATTGCAACCTTGTCATACCACCATTTCCTTACTGTGGAAGCACCAAAGGTTGTGGAGTTCCAAGAAGCATGAGGTAGACATGTTAGTGAACAGATTAATAGATAGAAAATTCTTCATGACAACTATAATTTGTCACCACCACTAAACAAATGTTGGAGTGTTGAAAGTTACAAGAGTTAAGCATTAGGGAAGTCCTGACAACAAATGAGCCCGACAAATAAGAAGTTTCATAGTAATTCCAATCCATTATTGTTGTGTGTGGAGCATGATTGTTCAGAGGTCTTTGTTTCAGCCGGATGTATACCCCAGGAAGTTTGTACACCCCTCCACGTGGGGGGGTGCGGGGGGGCCGGCGGGGGGTCCGGGGGCCAGCGGTCCCCCGGCGGGGGCTCGGGGGCAACGCCCCCGAAGCTAAAAACAAATGTAAAATTGCCTTGTAAAAGTATAGTAATTTCTAGTCAATCTGGGCCGTTCATTAGGCGGATGATCTGATGGTAGAACTTATGTTTAGTTTAGGGTTTTTTGCCCTAGAAGGCAACCCCTCTCTTTGTATGAGGGTATTGTATTTGAGGCTGTGAAATAGATGTGTATTCTGTGAGCGAGAAATAGAGAGGTGAGACTGTGAGAGAAAACATAGGATATTACAACGGATTTGCTGTAGGTTGTGTCTCTTCATTTTGCTGGATAATAGAAAGGAAGGACTAGCTGTTCGGGGTGGACGTATCCCAAACTGGGTGAACCACGTATATCTATGTCTCTCGTGTTTTGTGCGTTTTCTGTGTTTATATTTCTGCAATATTTTATGTGTTCCATTGCTCCGTAATATATAATTTTCTAACAATTATCACCATCACTTCCATTATCCTATTCATCACATCGAGTTAAAACTGAGAGAGCACCAGTGGTTGCGAGGAATTTGGCAGGCTTAGTGCCTTCAGTTTTTGGGACCTAGTCATAGTTTTGGCGCTATGAATCATTCTACTTAGCACCGGGTGCTAGCAAATTTGGGGGTGGTTGAGATTATTGGAATCACATGCCAAGTGTCTAGGGAGATGACATGAGTTAGTAAAGTCCTAATGAGAACCGGTAAAACCGAAAAGGTATAGGCTACTTAGTCAATGATTTTCCTAGAGAAAGATAAAAGCCACACATAGGATAATTATATATGTTGAAGTATGACATGATATCGTTACAAGTGAATTTATTGGTCTAGGGAAGTTGATGTGAAAAATTATAACTAACTAGAATAGTGAAACTAAAGGAAAAATCATACAATCACTTTGTAAAATCATAAATCAATAACTAGAGCTTAGATTTGAACTTTGAAACAACCAATAGAAAGTTGTCAAGGAGGAGAATATGCCTACCAACCTATAATTTTGGATTGAGGTATGAAATATCTTGAGAATTTCAACATAAAGTTACAGGTGGCTTCTAAGGAAGAACTAATATGAGGACTAAGATTATGGGGAATACCTAGGTTTATTATGTCCATGAAGAAATTCCAAAGTCATGAATTTGAGTAGGAGTTATGCTAGAAAAAAGTCAAATGGGCATGGAGAAGATTGGCCAGAGGATAAAGATCTAGTCGAAACTATAAGGAGCCTCAAAGTGGAGGTGCTCAACTATAAAAATGATAATGAGAAGTTGATAAGAGAATAATAAAAAATTAGTACCTATATTTTGCAAAGATTTAACAAATTACAGAGGAGAATAGACTAGGGTTTTGATTCTCAACAAGCAAAGAAACATGACTCAAGAATTAGGGGAAAGATGCTAAAATTTCAAGGAACTCTAGGAGTACTATTGGGAATCATCATTATGTAGCACGAAAACCCACTAAGAGAATCCATGTTTCCTCGGGGTCAGAAAGTAGTTCAAGCAGATCACCAAGGTAATTCCAAGGGATACCAAGGCTTATTTCTATCATGGAGATATCATATATGTAGATGAAAAACAATTTCAGAAAAGGGTGCCAAATTTATGCAACCCACATGGAGGAGATGGCTAAGGATTAAGAACCAAGTCTAGGAGATCACCTAGTACTTCAAGAGTTTGAAGATGTGTTTTCATAAATTCTAGGGTTACCACCAAAAAGAGACATTTTCTTCTCTATGGAGTTGGTACCTGCAGCTAAACCAATGTCCAAAACACCATATAGAATTAAAAAACTACAATTGGATTTACAAAATTAATTGGAAGAGATATTAAGGAAAATATACATGGGCCCGAGTGTATCATCATTAGGTACATCGATCTTATTTTGTAAAAAGAAGGATGGTACACTAAGACTATGCATTGACTTCCATCATCTGAATAAGGTGACAGTGAAGAATAAGTATCCATTCCCCAAGATAGATGATTTTTCCAACCAACTCATGGGAGCTAAAATATTTTCTAAAATTGATTTGAGGTTTGGATATCATCAAGTGAGGATTAACGAGGAGCACATCAGTAAGAAAAAGTTTCAAGCTCAATAAAAGCATTACAATTCTGTAGTGGTTCCATCAATGTTATCTAATGCACCATATTTTTATGTGTCTCATGAATGGCATTTTCCATAATTATTTGGATCAATTTATTATTGTTTTTTTGGATGATATCTTCATATATTCCAAATCTAAAGAAGTGCATGAACAACATCTAAGGATGGTGTTGCAGGTACTCAGAGAGCATCAATGATGTACCAAGTTAAGTAAGTGCTCATTTTACTAGAGAGATTCATTATTTGGGTCAATATTATTCAGAAGAAGGGATAGCAATAAACCTATTGAAAATTAAGTCCATTTAAGAATGACCAACACCCAATAATGTGACAAAGGTAAGGTCTTTTATAGTTTTAGTAGTATATTACAAAATATTTATTGGATATTTCTCAAGGATAGCCCAACCTATCACTTCCTTCTAAAGGAAAGGTGCAAAATTTGACTGGTTTCATGAATGTGAAGAGGTATTTACACATTTAAGAGGTTGTTAACAAGTACACATATATTAAAGATAACTAACCCAGATGAAGACTTTCTTGTGTGGACAAATGGATGTAAAGAAGGACTTGGTGCATTTCTCATGTAGAACGGGCATGCAATATGTTGTGAATCCAGGAAGCTCAAGGAGCATGAAAAGAATTATGCTACTCATGATTTGGAGTTAAAAGCCATTTTACATGCCTTAAATATGTGGAGGCACTACCTCATGGGAAAGATGTTTGAGTTAAGAACTAACCACATTGGGTTAAAGCATTTGTGTGGACAACCACATTTAAATGCTAGGAAAGTTAGATGGCTAGGATTATTGGCTAATGATGACTTTGAAATTGAGAACATAAAGGGAAATGAAAATAAAGTGGTTTATGCACTCAATATTAGGGTGGATGCAATGCGTGCTACAACCATAAGCATGTGCAAAATTTATATAAAATTTATAATTTTAGAAGTTTGGAATCAAATCAGTAATGCATAGAAATAAAAAGAAACCTACAACAAGATGAATTTTATCCCAAATATAAGGATTATGAAATGAAAGAATATGGATTTGTTTTGTATAAAAGCAATATCTATCTGTTGAATTCCCAGGGGATGAGAAATTTAGTGTTTAGTGAGATGCATAGAGTTCCTTCTGTTGGGCACCCAGAGTATCAAAAAGCATTCTTAGCAATAAGGAAACGATACTTTTGACTAGGTATGAAGAAATAAGTGATTGATTACATAGCTAGGTGCTTAGAATGCCAAAAGGTTAAAGTTGACCACATGCACCCAATAAGGTTTGCACAACCAATACCCATTCCTAAGTGGATATGGGAAATTTTATCCATGGATTTTATTATAAATATTCTTAGAACAATGAATAAAAATGATTCCATCATGGTTGTGGTGGATAAATTAACGAATTTTTCCCACTTAATTCTAGTGAAATCAACATATAAGGTAGCCAATGTTGTTGAGATTTACATGAAGGGAATTTCCAAGTTGCATGGTGTGTCCACTGCAATTATTTCATATAGAGAACCAAAGTTCACATCCATGTTTTGAACAATTTTATTTAAGGGATTTGGGAGTAAATTAATTTTTGGTATAGCCTACCATCTAGATTCAAATGGCCAAATGAAATGACTTGATCAAGTTATTGAAGACATGTTAAGGATGTATGTGATGGAAAAAGCATCGAAATGGGAGGAATATTTACACTTGGTGGAGTTTTCTTATAATAATGGGTATCAAGAACCTTTTAAGATGAGCTTATTTAAAGCCTTGTATGGTAGGAAATGCAAAACAACAATGAGTTGGGACAACCCAGTTGACAAGGGTATTGTGGGCCCAAATTTTCCTAGAGAAATTGAAGAAAAAATGATAAAAGTTAAGAAAAAATTCAAGGCTACCCAAGATAGACATGAGAGTTAGGCAGACAAGAACAACAAATTCAAAATTGGTGATTGTGTCTTCTTGACGGTGAAGGAAAGGAAAATTTCCCCAAAATTAGGTAGGTGTGCAAAGTTAACAGCGAGATATTATGGACCATTTGAGATCTTGGAAAGGGTTGCTCCGATTGCATATAGGATTTCATTACCAACATCCATGTACATTCATAATGTTTTTCATGTATCACTACTTAAAATTTTATGTTCTTGATGCTAACCATGTGATAGATTGGAACATGATTCAGGTGGAGCTCGAGGGATACTTTTAAGTCCAACTAATGCAAATTTGGATGAGAAAGTCAAGGTGCTCTAGAATTAAGTCATCACCTTAGTAAAGGTGCAATGCATACATTATGGTCTTGAAGATGCCACATGGGAGCATGAGGATGTGATGAGGGAGGAATACCCTCATATTTTTGAATAATTTTTTGTATATATGTGTATATATATTGCATTGAGGACTGTTAGATCCTAGATTGACCTCAGGCTGAAGGGAGGCAATTCTAGGGTAACCACAAACCACGCTTAACCTGGTAGCTAGCCCTACCAGTTCGGGAGAGGGCTCTCTCCTTGTAAATCTCATTTTGACTTATTCAAATATGGATTTTAGGCTAGGTATAGTAGCTCTATGTTTTTGGTTGATTTTGATGGTTTTGTTGTTGGATCAAATGGAGCAGGCAACTTTGGGTCTGGGAAATCAACTCAGAAATGCAGGGTGTTCTATGGGGCGAGGTAGGCAGGTGTTTAAGCACTTGAAATTGAGTAAGATGGTAGCTCTAAGACTGGTGAGGAGCTGAGGAGGGCATGCAGATCATGAGTCCTCTTCAAACAGTAGAAAACATCAAAAACTAAATGAATTCCCAAGGCAGAGCACTGTAACCAATGTATTCCACCTATCTATCTTGATTTCATTTAATTAGAAGAATGAATAAGATTGTGGCACACATAACACATGGGAAAAACTAATTACAGAAGAAGAAATAATGAAAAAACACATTACCACAAGAATCCCACAAAAATAGCTGCAAATCCTGGTTTATTTCCTTGCCAAACTGCTGATACAAGTGTACAATGAAGCTCAAAGCATCCACAAGAGTCCAACCTTTACAAATGACTAAGAAAGTACATAATATAGGCATCAAATCACTTATGCTAGCCATCAGGGGTTTAATCCATGAGAAAAGGAGTGGTTTCAACCATATCTAAACTAAGAACAGGAATATAGGCAATGGAACAGCTTGCCTCTAAAACCAAGGAAACTGATTCATTTACCCCCAAACCACCTCAAAATGATGTATCTACCCTCAAAGGTCATATTGAAATTACATCTACATACCATAGCATCATTTACATTCATAGATTCATCCAAAATGGGAGCAAAATTCAACTTGTAGAAAAACTAGGCGAAACTTTGATTTTTGAGCAAAACTCGCGAAATTCATCCTATGCGCATCGCCACTGATCCTATGCGCAATGCCTTTTCAAACCAAGTTTTTGGGGCTTTCCCCTTAACCAAATTGAGACCAAGATGGCTTGTTGGAAAGGTATTCCTGTCTAGTTTTTGGAACATATTGAATTTCTGAATTTGGAGGTCATTTGCCCCCTCAAAAAATGGAATCTCCCAGGATTTTTTCCTGTGTGTCCAAAAAGTGGCAGAGAGATCATTTTTTATCGTTTTTTGGCCTTTAGGTGACCAAGATCTGCTCCAAATTTGATGAAACTTTCTGGGTTTGCTTATTTTTTCATGTTGAATCCAAATATGCAAGCCATTCTTCCAAAAAGTGCCCCAGTCAAAAGCACAGAGCTGGCGGCGCTGCACACCTATTGGAATTTCCTGTGTTGCAAAATTTAAAATTTGAAAATTACAAAATTTTACCAAAATTGTCCCAAATTTGGCACAAGGCACCCTCATGCATTACTTTTATGAGCTAATGAAGCATCAACTATTATTTCCAACTTTTTTTGCTCATTTTTGCTTCTCAAAGCCTTCCTCAATCTTGCCTTAAGCTTCCTCATTCTTATGTTGCAGATTTTGTTCCGGGTCATATAGTGATAGGCCATGTGGCGAAGAATCTTATTTTCTTTATTGGCCTTCTCAAGAAGCTTCTCAAGGTGTATGTTAACCCTTTATAGCCAAGTTTCTCGATCATTCTCAATCTCTTGCTCAATGGAGGTCATCTTGACTTTTGCCTTCTTTGCTTCTTGTCGCTTCTCTTTAATCATTTGCAACTCCATGAGGACTTGCTTGTCAGTTAATTGCTTGTTTTCTTGCTCAAGATAATTGATGATCCACTTTTCCCTCTCCAAATTGATTGACAAGGCTTGAATTTCAACCTCTTGTTTCTTGATGATTTCCTTAGTTATCTTTGTACTTTGAGTCTCCACATCAATAACATCGATTCCCTATGTCTCCTCATGAACAACTAGGTCAAAGTCCCTCTCTTGCTCATCACTAGGATCCTCCTCTTGCATTTTTCCTTTGGCTTCACCTTTTCCCTCGCTGTGCTGCCCAACATGTACCTATTTTGCTGAAGAAGAAGGCAAAGCCCCATCCACTCCTTGTGGAGATAGCATTTGCCTGTGGCCTGTAGATGAAGGTGAGACCCCTTCCACTCCTTGTGGATATAATACTCACCTGGCAACTGCAAAAAGTTTCCTAGTGCCTCTCTGATAAGTGACAAACACTGGCACTCCAATAGTTTCAGTTTCTTTGACTTTTTCATGTCCTGAAGGTCCACCTTCCTCCTGATGCACTAATGAAAATACTTGAGGGCCTTTGAACACCTCATGGGAAATGAAGGTTTCCCATGGTATATTCAATAGATTCAGCTGATGTAAGACAATGATTTTGATCATAGAGCAGTGGTAGATGTTGTTTAACTGTTGGGGATATGGCTTTTTCTTAGCATAGAGTGCCATATTTTCAATATTACGGAAAATTAAGTAAGGAATATCCATCATCCTCACTCTAGTAAAATGCATCAATAATCTAATGTGGTAGGCATACAACCGTGAAAACCTACCTTCATAAGTAAAGTATTTAATGATGATATTCATGAGTGGAGCAAAGCTATCCTCCAAGAATTTGAAGGGAAACACTCTTTTCAATTTGCCATGGTATTTAGCCTTGATGTAAGGCTCATAGTACTCCCTGTCAATGTACTATCCTTTGTTCCATTTTTCACCTACATTTGGAATGCCTGTAGCCTCTGAAATGATAGCATGTGACAAAGTGAAGGTAACTCCGGCAAGTTTTACCTCATTATTGTCCAGGTGTGTCACAAATAACCTCGCTAATTCATGATGGAATTTTACCCTCTCCACCATTTCACAGAAACCAAAACAAGACTGATGTTTGAAACATGAGATAGCAAGTGGACAAGTAAGCAATTCTCTCAAACTAATGGGTTCTTCCCTGATTATCTTTCCCCCTTTGTGAGGTCTCTTCTACTGCAAATTTCTTTCCCTAGAACTGTCACTAAGGGTATCTTCCTCAGTTTCATAATCACTATCCCTCTCCATTGGTTTTAATGACTGTGAATACTAGTGGTGGAATGAAGGAAAAGGGGTGAATGAAGATGAGTATGAAGAGATTTTAAAAAGGAAAATAGGTGAGGTGAATAAGGATATGAAAGGGATTTAGGGAGTGAAGGATTTGGTATGTAGGGTTTAGGGTTTTAGGAATAGTGTATAATTTTGGGAGATTATGTGTGGGAATAGGGTATATGTAGGATAGGGTTTATATGGGGAAGGTTAGGGCTTTGGGAAAGTAGATTAAGGGAATGGGAAATAGCAGAAAACAAGTACCCTTTGCAAAACTATGAGATAGTTTAGAGGATAGCTAGGGTTTAATGTTTTTTAGATATGAAAATCACCACTATTGATGAAAAACCCTTGCTAAATCAGGTAGGAAGCTTTACTTACTTGATGAAAACACTAAGTAAGAGATTAAAAATCAATTCACGACGACCAATTTAGATATTCTTTACTACTAAGCATAAATGGTGCTTGGGAAGCTAAGGAAAAATTTAGTGTACCTAGGTTTTCTTATGCATCATTAGCATTTTCAGCATTTGCAAACCCAAAGCAAGTTGTTGCTCCCCTTCCGGGTCAAGCGAGAAATCCATGCATTTGAAAGAAAACTCAGTTAAGAGGAAGATTTACCTTCTTGATGGGGCTATCAATGGAACTAGATTTATTATGTATCACTAAATTGAATCTACTTCAACGTCAATTAGTGTGGTGCAAAGTGCCAAATCCAAAACATTGAGCATAAAACAATGTGCATAATATTACACTTAACTTAGAGCAGTGTACATTTAGTACATAGTAATAAATGTTTAAATTATAATTTTTGAAAATTTTGAATTTGTAAATGAATTTGTTAATCTAATATTAACATACACCAAAACCATTTAATCATTTCAATTTATATAATCCAATAACAAATTTGCATAACCAAAATTAAATAAATATGAAAATTATTTTAATTTTGAAATGATCACATTAATAAGAATTTTTTAAAAAACATAACATAAAAACCTAAAATTCATATAACTAACGAAAATTCAAGTTGAGTTGACCACAAAGTGAGAAGTATAGTATTTAGTTGGAGGGAAGAACTAATAACATACCATATAATACTTCCAATTACAACAATACAACATGTAATGGATGAAATGAAATAGTTATATAGGAAAAAGAGAATTAATTTTGTAAAAGAATTTTTTTGGATTAAATGCCTAAAGGATTCGCCAACCATTTCACATATGAGACATAGTTCTAGGACACGCACCTAACCACGTGCACACTCCTTCAGAATGGTCCTCGAATAAGTTTGATATAATCAAACTATGGTAAGAATGACCTCTCATTGGAAATGAAGCAACAGGTGGATACAACTTATGGGAATGATGGAAAGAATTATGTTTCCATATGCATTAATGAAGCCCATATGATTGATAGTTGTGCTAGACATTTGGCTCTCGCCTTGCTCTAAACATAAGAGAATAAAGCTACCTATAATTATGATAAGTATGCATCTCCTTTGCAAGGTTTTTTTCATTAAGCAATTCAACTTAAGAAGCCCTTAAAAGTGGGATTGGTTTCTTTTGACTATCCCTATGGCTCCACACACCTCACGAAAGGGAAATTTTATCATTCGTAGAACAAGGGAAATGGCCAATGTTAAACATGCAACTAAGACTTATAAAGTCATTATCCCTTCCAATACTTAGACCTTTCTTCAATCCATAAAATAGGATGCAAATATCATCTACACATACAAGGAAGATGAGTGTTACACGTCATTTTGTCGCATTAGGAAAATGATCGTCAGTTTGGATCTTTCGTTATCCGCAAATGTGTCCTGAAGCATTCCCCTGCAAATTTTGAATCCAAATTATCCCAAAGAAAGTGGAATTCCTGGATCCCATGGTACAAAACCTTATTTTGGCTACCTACGGAGTTCTTTAGTTAATTTATGTGCATACACAGAGAATACCATTAGGAGTTATGCATAAGTATGCATTGTCTTACACTGTGACCTACGAAGATGACGTAACACATGTAAGAATAAAATGTAAAGTCTAGAATCATTGTTGGTAGCATCTATCCAAATGAAAAAGCTTTGAATGGGTGCCTATTCAGCCCTGATCCCTCCCATCATGGAGCAACTCCCCTTCCTTCGTGGAACCCCTATCCCACTATTAGTGAATCTCATCCCTTGGAGAATAGTTCCAAAACTCCCATTCTTGGACGATAAAGCTAACCCAAGCCTAAGGATTGAGGAGGAATTTTGGAAGTAGGATTATGTTGTAGGATTAAAGCAGGAAGGCTATTCATTCAAGGAGAGGGTTGGAGATTGCGGGAAGGGACTTGCAACATCAATGCTACATGGTTATAAGGCTATTCTCTATAAGGCAATTGTTCTTTCTCAATTACATTTTTGTTGATGTAATTTGTAGGATTCCTTGATCACCTACATAGATTTTGATTGAATATTGATTAGTTTATGGTATATGATTAGTTAAGTAGTCCATTTATCTCATGATTATATATTGGATGCTTTGATCTCTTGTTTGTTTCTGTCAATGCAGATCTCCTTCATGATGTCATGAAGAAGTTGTGGGGATCAACAAAAGGATCTCTGAAGCATCAAGGAGAATACGAATGAGAACTTCAAAGGGAATTCATCAATCATTTCATTTAAACCGTAAGTGGCCTTTATCATCATATCGGTTTCAGTCAATCGTATTCTTGAGAAAGGTAGCAATTAGTAATTGTTTGTTACTAGGTTTCTTGGAAGTCTAGGAAGATCGCTCTTGTCTGCAAGAGGGATAAGTCCACATAACAAATTGGAGACAACACTGGGGAATAGTCTTAACCTCCATTAGTTTTCCTTGTTTAACCTTTACAACCTGTTGCACAAGCCTTCCTTGAGTGTTTGGAAATTTTAGAAATTTGGATTTTGTGCTGGATTTGACTTATTTTTTATTTTTTCTAAATTTCCCTGTTGTGTGCACTTATACTTTAGGCACAATATGCACTTCTGCGCATTTCCCTTTCAGCAACACAACTTATTTTCATTGGTTTACTCTATAGCATGCGCACTTGCTAGGAATTTTTTGAAAAAACTTAGTTATATCCTCTTTAAATCCAAACTTTTGGTTTTTCTTATTGTTTTATGCTTATTTGAACCTCTTGTGAATCATTGTCAGTCTAGTTGAGTGTTATGAAGAGATTTTCTTGTGATTGTCTTGTTTTTTCAAATTAGGGTAAGGTCTTATCTGATGAATGGTCGATCTATCAAAAGAGAGATTTGTTGGCCATGTCTTGTTGACTGCCTATCTTTCTTCTATCGATTACATCAGCTTTTGAGTCTAGGTTTTTCTTCTGTGAAAGTTTTGTTTGTGTGTCAAAATCAATGATTTGCAAGATTAGGTATTGTTTGTGAAAAATACTTCTTGTACTAGTTTTGAAATGGAAAATCATTTTTCTTTTTGTTGTTGAAGTGTTCATGAACCGTACTTTTGCTGCAAGTGAATTCATAACATTCAATTCAAGAAAATTCATTTTTAGTCATTATTGGTTTCTTGTTGCATTTTTCGAATTTATGAGTGATTGTATGCAAATAGATATTTCTTGTTTTATTGTGTTATTCGGAAAAGTGAAAATCTGAAATTATTTTCAATATTCGGGTGATTTGAAATTAGATATTTGCATCTTAGGAAAAAGGTTATAGTGGGATTTAGATTTTTTATTTACATTTCAATTGGAAAAGTGAAAGACTCTTTCCTTAATTTAGACATATTTTCAGTGAAATAAAAATATTACTTTATCATTTTCAACTACATTAGGATTTGCGTCAAGTCATAATTTTATCAGTTTCACATCCATTACTTTTGAGTAAATAATAACTCCTAAATTCAACGCTAATAAAACCAATCTAGAAAGTTTTATTTTTAGGGTTCTTTTCCACCTACAGTAGATCAGGTTGTAGGGCTTTGGAATAGGGAAGTAAGTTAATTTTCCAAAGCTGCAAACAAACACTAATATCTTGTGATTGGGAGAAAAAAATCCATTTACTACAATTTTTCTCTAGGAAGCTCCCCTTACAAAGGAGTCAAGCACGAGATCATATTGGACATGATGAATTGATCGACCCCACTTCATTGGCTATGGTAGAGTGATTTACACGTACTAAAAATGGTGTTGAAAGGTACTTGGGAGTCACTTGGAAGTAAACCTCAAATTAACCATGTTGAGGAACTTTCAAGGGGATTGAGCTTTGTTACTTTTCCCTTGCCTGTACGTCCAATCTGTGATTGCCCCCCCATGTTGAATTGTATTACGTGGTAACCTGAGTGACCATATTCTTAGGACTTTACCCAAGATGACGATGGAGGGGAAGTCTCTGTTGTACTTGGAATAAACGTTGACTATACTCACTTGGAAATTTCTAGAGGGTATTCTTCATTTGAGATGGCATAAATGAAGTTTACTTGCACTAGATCATGTACATTAAGTAGGTTGTCAGCGTAACTAGTTCCACCTGCTCTATCTATAGCCACTTTTCACTTTGATTTCTATGACATTGGATTTCATCACCAACTAGTGATTTCGTTGTGAAAAACTTGTTTGCATCATTTGAATCCTTAGATTTTTTAGCGTGTGTTAATTATTAGTTTTACCTTTTAGAGACCTTAGGATTGGATTGTGAATATTGTTTGATTTTTTGATAAATTTTCATCTTGGCTAAATCACCAAGGCAGTCATGTAGAATGCAAGGTAACCTCCTTGATACACACCTAGTCAATTGGAAAAGATAAAAACTGAAAGGTCAAAGTCAACAGGATCTAAAGCCTCAGAAGAACCTGAAACATCAATAGTTTTACAATCTGAGACAGTAGAAACCGAAGTGAATCCAACGCAAGAAACATAATCGGCCTTAGTTCACTCTAGCCCAAAAATTACCGAAGTAGTTAAAACTGAATATGATACTAGTGAAGTTTCGGATAATGAACTAACCGAACTAGACATAGAGTAACCTGAGTTCTAAACCTAAATAACCTTATGTTGTTATAGCTCCTACTCCTGAGCCACCTTCACCTCGAAGGAAGCAAATAATTATGACTATATTACCTCCTAGATTAATTAGCATTAAAGATATTACCAGAAATCAAGAGATAGAAACACCTCATTCTCCATTTACCGGTAGTGAATATTTTGACCCGCGAGTTCATTTCTCTCCTTTTTGACATGACCCTTGGTATTCTACCACTTTGAGCTTTTTAGGTCAAAATTTGTCACTGCCACACATTCCTTTTTATTCACCAGAAAGAACTATGTCAGAAATTCCTATTGGGAGCCAACCCATTGATTCATCTATGTTTACCAGCTCCCTAGAATCACTATTGTATGGTGGTCCATCAGTTCCTCCTGGATACCAGTCACTTACTGGGAATTTTTCAGGAGTTTCTTCTTCTCCCCAACCTTCTACTTGGTCATCTGGTTTATCTACATCTATTTTTCATAGCATGACTTCCATGCCTGAAGTGCTTACGACATCAAACCAACAAATTCATATGATATTTGGTAACTCAAGTAACCCTCAAGTAACCCCAACTGGTGTTTATTACCCACCTGGGGGGAAACCACCTTATCCTCCACCTGGAGGATAACCTATTGTTGGGGGTCAACCTTTTACCGAAACTTATGGTCAGATACCTCAGCCTGGTCTAGGTCAACCTACTGTAAATCAACCTTTGCTTGGTACTCCTTATCCTGGGATGAACATTATTTGGAATCCTACTTTTACTCAACAGTATGGTCCAGTTGCTCCACAAGTGCCACTTTATCAACCTGTTCAACCTATTGGACAACCTATTCCTCAAATACCTATTCCAAGTATTGTTGTACCTGTCCAACAGCCTGTTCAGGGGATTCCTCAAACAGTTTTCCAACAACCTGTCTAAGGAATTCCTCAAACACCTGTTCAACAACCGATTCAATGACTTGTTGAGAGTTCACCACAAACACATGTTCAAACACCTGTTTCACAGTCGGTTCCAAGTTTCCCTCATACATCTATCTTAGGAGTATCACAAACAATCGTTCAAGTTACCCCTCAAATATATGTTCCTCAAACAACTGAGACAATCCCACAGATTCTTGCTCAAAAAACTACTCCTATGATCCAGTCTGTACCATAGATTCCTATCGGGCAACATATTTTATGAACGATGCAAAAACATTTTCTAAGTCAAGCTTTCCAAAGCCCACCTTTTCAAGGTCAAGATTATCAGGTTCCACCTTGTCAATGGAAATTTTTTCAAAGTCCACCTTTCCAAGGTTAAACTTTCCAAAGACCACCTTTTCAAGGTCAATTTATTCAAAGTAAACCTTTGCAAGTTCAACCTATACAAGGGAAATATTACTTAGGTAAAATGGGTCAAGCTCAACCTTTCCAAAGTCAAATGTACCCTGGTCATACTTATCAAGTCCCTGTTCAACCTCAACCCGGTATGGTTCACCCTGGTTATCCTGGTGGAATTCCAATTCCAACTGCATAGGCTATTCCAACATATCTTGGATATCCTCCTCCACGGGTTGGTCTTAACCCGCAAAATTATCAAATTTTACCATATGACCCTAACCGACAATTACCATTTATTGCAACGCTAGATTTATCTGATCTATCTCAGTTAAAAAATAATTCCATTTATTATTATCCTTATTGGCAGGCGATTCATACCATGTTATTAAGTGACATACCCAAATTTGAAGGAAAAACGAGAGAAGACCCATCCAATCATGTGATGACATATCATCTTGGGTGTGCATCAAATTATTTAATCAATGATTCCATCTGTCTTCACCTTTTCCAATGAAATTTAACCAGTTCGGCACCCAAATGGTACATTGAGCTACCTCGCACCTCTTTTCATAACTTTAACTCTGTAACAATAGCGTTTTTAACCCATTTCCATTTACCGATTCAATATGATACTGGTACCAAACTATTGAATTCTTTAAAACAATTGAAATAGACTCATATTTTTGATCATATACATGAATGGAGACGTAGATGTCGATTAGTCAAAGTTTTTATTCCAAATCAAATTTTAGTTGAGTGGTTTACGAAGTCACTTCTTCCTATTATTACGAAGGATGTTGTTAACGAAGGTTTTGTCACAGAAGAGAAGGTAATTGCTCATGCCTAGTATTTAGAGTTAGTCTACAGGTGATCCAATCATTACGTCTCCTACAAGATCTAATGTCGATGATGGTATAATAGGTTCTATTAGCCAACAGTCTAAGGGGAAAAAGAAAAATTCTAAAAGTACTCAGACTTTGGCCATACAAGATACACCATTTGAAAACCTTTCTCCAAAAGCTATTTTCGAAATTAATGCCATAGAATCATCTACTGGAAAGAATCAGTAAACCAGAGGTAAAAAGGAGGGAAAAGGTAAATCGAAACAAAATTCTTCTTCGAAAGAGAAAATTGCTAAAATTGAACCTACTGACGAGAAATGAAAAACTTGCTATCCTTGCCTTATTTTCAATGAGGAACACTATACGAATCAATTCCCACATCAGGCAGAGGTTTCCAAATCCATTAAAGGTTCTCCAACTCTTGTTGTTTTAAAGGATCCATTTCCTTCTCAAGATAGCAAAATGCTTTCTCATAACACATCTTCCTCTTCCACATCGCAAGATATCATGATGATGTCTTCGTAGCAAGTTATGGTAGATACGAGATCAAAATATTATGGGTTTGTCTTGTTGACAATGGAAATGAGGTCAGTTCATCTGGTCAACCTTCCAATTCAATTCCTCCTCCTCCTTTTGAACCATTACAGATCGTGAAACCAAATCCTGACATGATGATCCAACCGATTCCCAAAGGTGTGCTTTAGAAATCATCTTTCAACTTGCATGCTAGAGCCGCACAAAATTACAACATTGTTGAAGACCTGATTATGTCTTCTTACGCAATGTCAGCTCTAGAAGTGTTGCAAACATGCTCGACACAAAGAAATATTTTATTGACATCCATAGGAGCTATTGATCTGCAAGATTCTAACATAATTATCTTTGATCTTGAGAGTCATATCCCGAGACTCCCTCATCAACTAGCATTCTAGATTCCGACTTTTATTAAATCAGATGAGTGTTTCACACAGTTGTTGATGAAGGAGCTTCTACGTGTATTATTTCAATTGCTTGTTGGAAAAATTTAGGTTCTCCAACCATCAATCAGTCACCTACCACTCTGAAAGCCTTTGATGGAAGAGGTTTTCATCCTTATGGAATCCTAAATAATCTGCCCATAGATCTAGATGGTAAAACAGTCGCGATCGAATTTGAAGTTGTTGATGCTCATCTCGATTAAGACCTTTTTCTTAGTCGAAGTTGGACCTACACAATGTCAGCAGTGGTCTCCTCGCTTTTTCAAATGATACAATTTCCTCACAAAGGGAAAATTGTTAAAGTAGACTAGTTGTCTTACTATACTTCAGACTCTAACTCTACAGGTAGCATACCTTTTGTTGCAAAAGAAAATACTCTTTATGAGGACATTGGTGTTGGTCTGCTCAAAGACTCATCATTGATGGGAACCTTTGCGCTCCCTCCACCGACTTTTCCTTCTAATCTTGTCCAGGCTAACATGATTACATCAAGAACTATGGAATCTTTTGATCCACGGATAACGCCTTTAGAGTAAGAATTAGCCTTCTATGGCAATGAAGTTCCTTTGAGCCCATTTGAATTAGCTTATCAGGAAATTCAAGTGTATTCTAACCTATCATTTTCTGATATTGATCGAGTGAATGTGATCGATGATGATTATTCTCCTTTATCTTGGTTAGAACCGATTTCACTCCCTGATCCTTTCGGTTATATGTTTCCAACTGATGAAAGTATTATGGATGTCATGACTTCGGATGAAATGCCATGAAACGATTACCATCATCGTTCATCTTTTCTACCTAACCTTGATAAAATCAAGAGTGATTTTTCAACTATGTTTTCACCTGAGATAGTAGATAATCCATAATCGCCCATTTCAGTTTTTCAAATTGAATCCGAAAGGAATTTGGGAAATATAGTTAAAACAATTACCATTGACATCTTAGTCAAAACAAGAATCGTTGAAAATATTCACATAGGCACCTCATGCTCAATCGAAGAAATTTGAACTTATAAGGCCCTATTTAAATAGTTTCACGACATTTTTAACTAGTCCTATAAGGAAATGTCAGGAATCAACCCAAGCATTGTTGTACACGATATTAAGACTTACCCAAATGAAAAACCTATCAGACAACAATTATGTCTGGTGCATCCACAAAAATATGTTTTGATTAAAGCTAAGGTCAAGAAACTGCTCAAAGCATATTTCATCTACCTGGCTCCCTTAACTTATTGGATGTCCAATATCGTACCTGTTAACAAGAAATGGGGAACCATTAGAGTATGTGTCGATTAAAAGGATATAAATAAGGCCTTTCCAAATGATGATTAATCAAATCATTGACGAATGCGTTAGAAATGAAATGTTTTCATTTATGGACAAATTTTCTGGCTACAATCAAATCAACATACTCCCAGCTGATCAACACAAAACCCCATTCATCTGCCCATGGGGGACTTTTGCCAATCGAAAACTCCCATTTGTTGGGGAAATTATATGTGTAATAATTCCAACATTAAATTATCAATTCGAGACTCGTAAGCTTTGAGGCACAAACACAGGTAACGCAGGATTAGAGAATCTAACCTAAATTAATATCAAATTCCTATTTCTGAATTAAGTACAGAATGAAAATAAACAATTTTAATCTCAATCTAAATCAATCAAACTTAATTTCAATGCAAGTAAAATTTAACTACAATGAAACCACACTGACGTGTTAACTATAAAATCAACTTAAATCGATCTATTGATTCTTAAAGGAACACGAAATTTCAACGAAATTATCTAAGTTTATATACGAAAATTAATTGATGTCACACTGCTATGAAATAAATCCCTATGCTACTATACTTGGAATGGAAATTGAACTTATCCTATCATCCTGGAATAAAACTAAATTATCCTATGGTATCTAAATGACTCAAATCGATGCTATTTTATAACTTGAATCAAATCATACTAGAAATGCTCTGAATTAAATCACATTGCTTGAATTAAATCACAACGCTTGAAATCAATCACACAGCTTGAACTAAACAATCACTACTTGAACTAAATAACATTGCTTGAAGTAAATCACACAACTTGAATTAAATCTCACAGCTTGAATTAAATCACACTAGGAATGCTTGAATGAAATCACACTTTGAATGTAAATCCTATGATCTAAATAAACTAAAGGACTTGTTTCCAATTGTGGTCGGACCTTACCACTCTTGGAGAAAGCCTAAACTAACTCAATAAAATGAAATTCAAAACACAATCATAATATTTACAAAGAATTTATAGATGAAACAAAATTCAATTAATATTCAATTATTATTACAAAAGAGCTACCGTACATCCTTTATTCCTTCCTTGCTTCTCTTCCTTTTAAAAACTTCCAAATATTACAATAAAAACCATGGCTGATCCATTCATAAGACTTACAAGCCGAATTAGTCATTTTCCCCAATATGGAAAATTGAACAATGTTAACAAACTGACCCCAAAGATATTGGCATATCTTCCTAACCATGGACATTGGATAATTTTGAAAAAAAAATTGCAGGGAGCCTAACTTGTTATATTTTCAAAAGAAAAAATCTCTTGGATGTGTCTCATTAAAATCCATATCCTCGGAAATCGTGCCCAAAGTTGGTTGTCTGGCTCTTTTTGCAAGATTCTAAAGCTCTGGAAAAATAATAATTTTTTTATAAAACTACCTCTAAGACCCGTTTATAACTTTTAGAAAAATAGAATCTAGAGAAACCGTTTTGGATATAGATAATTGGTTATATGTTTAACAAACATATTTTCTCATATTTTCCAGATTCACCTCCAACTACACAAAAATAGAGGTCAAACTTGGTCGTTTGGAAACTGTGCACATTTTGAGCAGATTTGTTAATTAGCTCCTAGGGACCCCATGTGCAACCTGGTTGCAATCCAACACATGGAAAGATATTAAAACATTATTTTGGACAATAACCTCCCTCGGTTTTCCCCAGAAGTGTGCCGAAATGTCGAAGCCCCAAATTGGATATGTTTGTACTTTACTTGTACCAACTAGTTCAACTAACTTCTGAAGAATTTTGGCGATGGAACCCTGTGACAAATGAACTTAGAAAAAACGTCATTAGTAAATCATGGAAAAATCATCTTTAATCATATAAAATATAATAAAACTAATGATAATAAATCGTGAGACATAAGACGTGAATTGGCGACAAGTGATGGAATTATGGTGTGAAATGAGTGTAATAGTACATGAATATAGGTTATGAATGGTGGTATTGAATGATGAAAACATGGGCATATTTGAGGCCCAACATCCCCCCATGCCTGAGGATTTTCATGTCCTCATGCAAACAAGGACTTTTCTCATATATAGATTTTATGGCATCGTGGCTTTGGGCAAGGTTGGTTTTTGTGGAGCAACATTGCGTGAAGATTTGAGGGTGTTGGTTCTTGTGGAGCAACACCATTCTTATTTGACTGCCATATATTTGATTTTGAGAGAAATACAAATTGAGGATAAACAATAGATGTGGTAGGAGGAAATGATAAATGAGATGATAGGTGGCAATGGAAATGGTGGATGAGATGAGGTGGTGATGGAGATGGTAAAATAGGTGCTTGCATACTCGGTTTTTGTGAGGCCAATGCTTATGGATGGTTCCTTTATGAAAGGCAGCAATGAATTCATCCTCTATTGGATACATTCAACTAACAATATATGTGAATGTAGGAGGGGAAGGTACTATAGTTACTGCTTTGTTTACATGAACCAATATACTTTTCTTTTCATGATTATGACCTTATTAGAGTAGCATGCATTCTATTATGAATGAGGAGTTTGCAAATGGAGGGTATATGGAAAACAAAATATATGGAATATGTGGTGGTTAATCATCAAAGCTTTCTTAAATATCTAATGAATTAAAGAATCTTAAGCCAACTTTACCTCAAGTTTTACCTTTACCGTGATGATAGTTGCAAGCTGAAGAAGAGGATGGAATGGCTGGAGTTGATGTGACTATTGATCTAACCTACTGAAGAAGGTGGAAGGCTGAACTAAAGAGAAGAAGGATGAACTGAAGTTCCCCTTCTCCCCCATTCTTTAGGAGTTGTATGTCCCCAAACACAGAGGAAAGGTGATTGCTACTGCAAATGACAATGGAAATGCTAATACAAAGAACCAAACTGCTGCAAATCTGTGTTGAGATCACAAAACCATATAGTCTTCAACCGCTACACACCGATGTGCAATCTTACATATGTGAATAAATGGTTTTGATGTCGAACATAAGCAAGAATCATTGGATTACCGAACATTGAGGAAGTCGTTAACCAATGCAATATATCCCACCTTTGATGTCAATGGGAATCAAGGCACTAGGTACATTCTACTAGCCATGAATGGATTTGTCGAAGTCGAATGGACTGAAGAATTCTTCCACCAAAAAACATTGATGTATTTCCTTTGTAGATGACAAGGATACTTGCCATTAAGGCATGTAGGCTCTCAAGTACCTTATCTAACCCTAACTCTAATCCCAGATAATGTGTTGATGTCAATGGGATAAGCCTTGTCAGCAGGTGGGCCTTAATGAATCCCACATCAACCAACTCGAGTACAAAAATAATGACTTGAAAGATACATGATTTGAATAAATCATACAAATTTACAAACTTTATTGGGAACCTTGCCCGCCAGTTACCTGGTTTTCAAGCAAAGTCCCTGTCTAGTTGTGCCAGACAAGCTGGTTTTCACAAAAGAACTTATTTTTCTCTTTATGATTTTCATTTATGTTAGCCTCACTCTCTTAAAAACAATTATAAATCCAAATAAAATAATTAATTAAATTAAATCATGAGAGTTAGTTTCTCAAGCTAAGGAGTTTAGTTAGGAGAAGAGATTCTCTCCAACTAGTTCTCCTAAATTAGTGTGTAAGTTGAGAAATTATCTCAACCAAGTGAGTCTAAGATAGATGCACTATATTAAGACCACTTGCTCATGTATTTAAATGTATTATTAAAATTATTTGAATAAGAGAGAATTACATGAGCATGAGAGACCACATGATGGCTCTCTTCCTTTTCCGCCAGTTTATTGTTCTGTGAGTTAATTTGTTGTTGATCCGGATTTAAGCAGGAACGCAATAGATTACAGAGATAACCATAAATACAGAGATGCGATAACCATAAAAACAGAGATGCAACAGAAATAATAATATGCGATAACCATAAAAACAGAGATGCCGCGGAAATAATACTTCATTTCATTAATGGAGAATACTGAAATATGCTTACAAATAGAAATAACCCAGCTAGGGCGATGGTAGCTTATCTCTGAGAAGAGATGTGTCGGCTACATGCCTCTGAACTGTTTTGAACTGTCTTACAATGAGGCTCGAGGGCCTATTTATTGTTGAGAAACAATGGAAAACCCTTCACATTCCAAAACCTAACCCTAGAAGATGAAACGCCAAATTGTGGGCCCCGTTTTTGGGTAAGTTGGTACATCAACTTCCCGAGGTCGCGAATTGGTCATACTATCTCCGTTTGACGTGCATGATAGCCCGTTGGAAAGATCTCTCCGAGGACTACGACGAAAAAGACGATTTTTATCAGAAAAATCGCTGGCGGTGGATTTCCCAAAAAACGTCGTTTAGGGCCTCAAAACGGCTCCGGAAGTTTAGGACCCGAAAAACTGCTAAAAATAGTAAACTGTGCTATAATTAAGGAAACTGATAAAAACTGTAAGAAGCACTAGAGGGGATCCAAGTGGAATTAGCGGGTGGCCACCAATATCCACCTGGATCATTCCTCCCCCCTTAGGAAGCAATGGTCCCCATTGCGTTGAGTTCCTCCATGAGATGAGGGAACTTCTGCTGCACTTGGCCCCTGGTGAGCCACTTGCCCTGGTGAAGGAGTTGTCCTGCTTTGACAACTAGATACAGTTGGATATTCTGCTGGCGAGTGTGCTTGATCTGTGTGTCCATGATCCGATCAGTTGCAACTTGTTCCATGCAAGCTGGATTTAACTCTGTGGGTGTGAGTTGTTCTGCAACGTCAGACGTGTCTAGTAATGGTGGAAAGTATGGCCGAAGGCGGTCGACATTGAACACCGGGTGCAGGCCAAGGAATGGGGGAATGCTGAGCTCAAATGCATTGTCTCCCATAGCTTTGGTAATGGTGTAAGGACCATGTCGAAGTGGTCTGAGTTTCTGATGGGTTCTGGTAAGGCGCTCCCTCTGCAGATGTAACCAAACTTTGTCGCCCACCTGAAACTTGTGTGGTACCCCTCCAGGTAACGAGAAGTTGTTCCTGTGTTCTGTCATGACTGTATCCCTCTGTTGCTGCTGCTGTGTGGAGGAACCCTTCGCGGGGGTCATGGATGTAGCAACGATCTTCCCCTTACATTGGGAACGAACCAGACAGAAAATAAATTTCCTAGTCTGTGAGATGAGCTTGCTGCCTTTCTTAGCAGTGATCAAAGAGGTGGCGGTAGGTGGGGCTACCTCCGGTATCCTGTATAATGAATTATCCAAAGAAATGATGACAGCGCGAGGCCTTGACTCATACACAGCATGTCGCCTCCACAAGTATGGCTGGCCTAATAGTACATCACAAACATCCAGAGGTGTGACATCACACAATACCTCGTCTGTGAAGGGCTTGATGCTGTAGGGAAGGCGGCACTGCTGGCAAACTTTGAGATCTCGTCCTTCGTGAAGCCAACCGATACTGTACGGTTGTGGGTGTGGTGTAGTTGGTAGGCCCAACCGCTTCACGACCTCTGCTGAAATGAGGTTCTTTTGGCTGCCACTGTCGACAATGAATTGCAGCGGCGAACCCTTCACCCACATCTGTGAGTGGAAAAGACGCTCCCCCTCCTCTGGATCTTCGGGCTCATTTTTCTGGATCTTGGCAGTAGCAACAGTGGCGCTGGGATCCGCATCAATAATCTGCTTCCCTTTGTCATTCCCCTTGTCGGGTTCTGACTCAGAGTCGGAACATGCATCTGATTCGGAAGCCTTCAACTCGGCCACCAGCGACTGCTTGGTCCGACACTCACTTGTGTTATGAGTGGGACTCTTGTGGAACTCACACCACTTTCCTGTGTCCTTCTTCGGCTTCGTGGTGTTGTTCTTTTCTTGTAGCTTCGACGGGTTGTCTTGGGTCACCCCGCCTTGGCTTTGTCCTTTGGGCTTTGGATTTGCAGATCCAAAGTCTCGCTTCTTCTGTTTGAACTTTTGCTCGATTTTGACAGCGTATCGGTATGCTGTGCCGAGTGAGGAGATGTTCAAGAACTCCATCTCTTCCTGGATGTATCTGTGTAGGCAGCCGCGGTATTTGAGTACCAGATGCAGCTCAGAATCTTTGATACCCAACTGTGTGCGAAGGGTATGAAAAATGTTTGTGAACTCCGGCACATCTTGGTCTCGTCCCTGCCGCAATGTGGTCCATTTGATGTATTTGTCCTCATAGCTTCCGACGGGGTAGTACTGCTCCTTGATGGCATCCCGGAAGTCATTCCAAGTGGGTGCGGTTGAAAATAGTGAGCCTGTACTTTCATCCTTCTGCTCGCAATAGGTTTCCCACCAGTCCTTGATGTGGGGGGCTGCTTTGAGAAGAGCGAAAACAATCTTCTCCCGACTTGAAAACTCGTGAACAGAAAAATACCCATCTAGCAGATTTAACCATTTATCTACGGCATCTGCGTCTATTTGACCCTCGAAGATGGGGATTTCAAAATTAACTTGTACCTTAAACGATGTGGCGTTTCCAGAGTAGCTGTTGGAAGCCGATGCGTCGCCTCTGGGTAGCCGCTGAAGGATCTGCGCAAAGCTATCCATCATCGCGTTCCTTTGCCGCTCGAGCGCTTCTTCGAGCAAGATTTTGATAGGATCTCCTGCCCCCTCGTCTTTCTTCTCATCCGCCATGGGAGGACGTCGAGATTTGCGAGGCTGGCCTTGCAAAGGTACGACCAGTTCAAGCCCTAACTCCTTATATCCCGACCTCGTTGGGGACATGCAAAGAAAAACAGAGAAAAAGCAGACCGCTCTGATACCACTGATCCGGATTTAAGCAGGAACGCAATAGATTACAGAGATAACCATAAATACAGAGATGCGATAACCATAAAAACAGAGATGCAACAGAAATAATAATATGCGATAACCATAAAAACAGAGATGCCGCGGAAATAATACTTCATTTCATTAATGGAGAATACTGAAATATGCTTACAAATAGAAATAACCCAGCTAGGGCGATGGTAGCTTATCTCTGAGAAGAGATGTGTCGGCTACATGCCTCTGAACTGTTTTGAACTGTCTTACAATGAGGCTCGAGGGCCTATTTATTGTTGAGAAACAATGGAAAACCCTTCACATTCCAAAACCTAACCCTAGAAGATGAAACGCCAAATTGTGGGCCCCGTTTTTGGGTAAGTTGGTACATCAACTTCCCGGGGTCGCGAATTGGTCATACTATCTCCGTTTGACGTGCATGATAGCCCGTTGGAAAGATCTCTCCGAGGACTACGACGGAAAAGACGATTTTTATCAGAAAAATCGCTGGCGGTGGATTTCCCAAAAAACGTCGTTTAGGGCCTCAAAACGGCTCCGGAAGTTTAGGACCCGAAAAACTGCTAAAAATAGTAAACTGTGCTATAATTAAGGAAACTGATAAAAACTGTAAGAAGCACTAGAGGGGATCCAAGTGGAATTAGCGGGTGGCCACCAATATCCACCTGGATCAGTTGTGCATATGATTTTATGGCTGTGTGATTTTCCTTCATGTGGTATTAGAGATTATGGTGATTCTGGGTGTATGTGAGGTTTTTAAGAATGAATTGTGCGTGAAGGAGACTTCATTGCGTGGAGTAGAAAGAGTAATTGGAGCAAATTTCTGTGTGGACGAACATCAATTTAAAATCGTTGTCTATAGGAAATTTTGAGGCACTAGCATTTCGAAATGGGGGAGAATGCGACTTATCTGGCCTTAATGGAACGATTTGTGATCCTGCATATGTGCATATAGCAATACCTCTTGATGTTGAATACTTGTGAGGTTCAATCTCTGTCATGCTCACCTTGGTATTATTCTTTGTGGTCTGTGCAAACTTATCAGGAGAATCCTGCGAACTGGCTGCAGAATTGACATTATTTGTGTGTGTCCCCGAAGATGAAATAGCTTCTGGAAATCCCTTTGTCGACCTACTAATCAAAGCTTTTGAGTCTTATGACTAGTAGCCTTCATATTCAGATGCATTAATGCAGTGTTCTTGTTTGCTTGTTACATGAAATTTATCGAGCATTCCAACACTATTCAACTGCTAGAATTTCCGTTTTGAAGAGTTATCTATGCTGTTTGGATTTCTTGAGGGTTTTTTCGTTGTCTTCCAGGCCTCATGATAATTTGAGACATCGATGCTCTCATCCCCAATTGGTTGCTCATCAGGAAGGAAATCTAAATCCTCTGTTTCTAATACTAACACCATAGGAAATATTCCAATGCTTGCATTCGATGGTCCATTCCCAACCCTTGGCTTGTTTGGCCCGCTTGCATTCGATGCAGAGATGGATGCCACAAATTGATTGATTGATTGAAACAACAAAAGCATCACAGCAAAGGGCAAGCAATTTCAGTATCTGCACTTATCAAGTCTACCAATTTTCCATTTTTTTTTTAGATCGACCCGGACAGGACTCAGCCTCGGGCCCTCCAAGTCGGATCGATCTATGTTTACCTGTGGGGTTCTTGATCGGGGCGGTGCACAGAACGCGTGGAATTTGAATGGCATGCGGTGGCTCGGTTTTCTCTTGAGAAACCGCAACATTCTCTATAGAAACTAGCTGCTTAATGCCCACGCTGACATCCAAATTGCACAGCCTGCATCCCTCAAGCAGCAGGGGGGTGTAAACTCCCTGGGTCTCAACGAAATAGTTTCGAATTCTATTTTCACATTCTGCACTGGGGGTGTTGTTAACGTTGCGGGTTTATCCTTCCCAAGATTCGAACCAGTGCTCTCTGCCTCCATATTACAGTCTTTCTCGATATAAATTGCAACGACTGAGTGGTGGTGTCGAGTGTTAAGATAGAATGCATGTGGATCCTGCATTGGAGTTTCTATCTAATTGAAGTGATGTGGCTACTGGTTTGCATGTTGTATCATCGTGGAACCTGCAACGTGTAACCCACAATCTATGTGGAGTCTTATATGAATATGTGGAGTCTATCATATATATTACTGCGAAGGTCTACAATGTGATACTCTTCTATATAACACCAGAAGAAATATAATTTTCCTGTAGCAAGACTTTTAATTTTATTGTGTGGAGCCAAAAGAGTTGAAACTTCCAACATTTTACAATTAGAGGACCAAAAGTTGAAAGCCAGAGGAAGAGAATTTTTCGTATAGAGTTGAGAGAGACACAATATTCATAAAGAGCATGAAGAGAAGGAATATGTTTGTGTTTTATTGTTGCAGATGGGAGACATGAATGATTTTTAAATAAGTGTAGATATGTTGAGATTGAGAATCTATTGTCTAAAGTTAGCGTTTCCAGAAGATTCAAGGAGCGTATCATTTTCATTGTTTGCGCAATTTATTTCATGATGAAGGAAAGTTAAAATTGATGTACTTCAATATTTAATAAAGACATAATTTTTGTGGTTCTTGTGTCCTAGATCCGCCCGAAATTGAATAAGGGGATCTTAGGAGCATCATGTGTATGCATGTGGATGACTTGTGTCGATTTGGTAAAACGCTATTTTTCTTATCATTGATTCTTGTGTCCTTGGAAGATGGTTCCTTGTTCTTTTTGGATTTATCATTGGGGGGGAATATTAGCCTCACTCTCTTAAAAACAATTATAAATCCAAATAAAATAATTAATTAATTAAATCATGAGAGTTAGTTTCTCAAACTGAGTTTAGTTAGGAGGAGAGATTCTCTCCAACTAGTTCTCCTAAATTAGTGTGTAAGTTGAGAAATTGTCTCAACCAAGTGCGTCTAAGATAGACGCACTATTTTAAGACCACTTGCTCATGTATTTAAATGTATTATTAAAATTATTTGAATAAGAGAGAATTACATGATCATGAGAGACCACATGATAGCTCTCTGCCTTTTCCACCAGTTTATTGTTCTGTGAGTTAATTTGTTCTGCATATGATTTTATGGCTGTGTGATTTTCCTTCAATTTATTTATTTACAATACTAAATTTCCTACTACACTGAAGAAAATGTGTCCTCCTTCAAGTGAAAGAGAAATTTCAGTGAAGCCATGTGCAGATCAAGGACAAAGATATATCCATGCTCAGATTTAACATATAAAATTTAGAATATACATGAGCATGAAAAATTGGCAACTTTGAAATATGTGATACAACGAGTACTTGAAGATGAGAGTGTTACTTTGACTAGGTTGTGATCTGGAGCCAATGCCGAATGTAATCATGGTGGTATTGACCCATTTCTTCATTTGAACCACTCTAAAATCCCTCCTCGGTCATCCCAGGAAAACTTGGATAATTGGTCTCTGGAATGCATACAAGGCATGTTGATGGACATGGTGAAAGTTCCTCGATCTCAGGTTCAACAGGATGCTCCTAATCAGATTTGGTACATGATTGCTCGATCTTCGTAGTAGATAGGCAGGAGGAATCAAGGGATACTTCCAAATCCTCTTTTGGTTGTGGATAGACAGATAATTTCTTGAATGTGGGGAAGATGAACTCTTCCTGAGAGGTAGATATCCCAACTACTTCTAGTATTTGAGAAAATACTTCGAGGCACATTCTTCAAGCTCACGATCATTCTTTGAATTTCTCTTGTTGTTTTATGATCCCAAACTTGCTTATTTGGACAACCAAACTTTGGAGCAACCCCACAATAGTGGATGTGTGGCTCTTCACTCACGTCTTACCATACACTCTCCACCCTCTGATTGCCCTGCAACTAAGATCACACAAAAAACTTGTGAAAGAAACTAAGCTCTAATCCCTTTAGCGCCTCCCTGGCAACGGTGCCAAAAAGTTGGAGAAATTATATGTGTAATAATTCCAACACTAAATTATCAATCCAGGACTCATAAGCTTCAAGGCACAAGTGCATGTAACACAGGATCAGAGCATCTATTAATATCAAATTCCTATTTCTGAATTAAGTACAAAATGCAAATAAACAATTTTAATCTCAATCTAAATAAATCAAACTTAATTTCAATTCAAGTAAAATTTAACTACAATGAAACCACGATGACATGTTAACTATGAAATTAACTTAAATCAATCTATTGATGCTTAAAGGAAAACGAAATTTCAACAAAATTATCTGAGTTTATAAATGAAATTGAACTGTTGTCACACTGCTATGAAATCAATCCCTATGCTACTGTACTTGAAATGGAAATTGAACTTATCCTATCATCCTGGAATAAAACTAAATTATCCTGTGGTATCTAAATTACTCAAATCGATGATATTTTATAACTTGAATCAAATCATACTAGAAATTCTCTGTATTAAATCACACTGCTTGAATTAAATCACAATGCTTGAAATCAATCACACATCTTGAACCAAACACTCATTGCTTGAACTAAATAACATTGCTTGAAATAAATCACACAACTTGAATTAAATCTCAATGCTTTGAAATAAATCTCACAGCTTGAATTAAATCACACTAGGAATGCTTGAATGAAATCACACTTTGAATGTAAATCCTATGATCTAAATAAGCTAAAGGACTTGTTTCCAGTTGTGGTGGGCCCTTGCCACTCTTGGAGCAAGCCTAAACTAACTCAATAAAAATGAAATTCAAAACACAATCATAATACTTACAAAGAATTTAGAGATGAAGCAAAATTCAATTAAGATTCAATTATTATTAAAAAAGAGCTTCCATCCATCATTTATTCCTTCCCTATTTCTCTTCCTTTTAAAAACTTCCAAAGATTACAATACACCATGGCTGAGCCATTTATAAGATTTACAAGGAAAATTAGTCATTTTCCTCAATATGGAAAATTGAACAATTTTCACAAGATGACCCCAAAGATATTGGCATATCTTCCTAACCGTGGCAAATTTTGGAAAATTGTTTGGAGAGAACCTAACTTGCTATATTTTCAACAAAAACCTCTCTTTTATTTGTCTCATTTGGTTGTCTGACTCTTTTTGCAAGATTCTAGAACTCTGGAAAAATAATGATTTTTTATAAAATTGTCTCCAAGACCCGCTTATAACTTTTAGAAAAAATTGAATATGGAGCAATCATTTGGATATATATAATTGGTTATATGGTTAACAAACCCATTTTCTCATATTTTCTAGATTCACCTCCAGTTGCACGAAAATCGAGGTCAAACTTGGTAGTTTGGAAACTGTGCACATTTTGAGCAGATTTGTTAATTAGCTCCTAGGGACCCACATATGTGACCTGGTTGCAATCCAATAAATGTAAAGGTATTAAAACATCATTTTGGACAATAACCTCCCTCTGTTTCCCCCGAAAGCGTGCTGAAATGTCTAAACCCCAAGTTGGATATTCTCGTACTCTACTTGTACCAACTAGTTCAACTGACTTGTGAAGAATTTCGGCGATGGAACCCTATGACAAATGAACTTAGAAAAACCGTCATTAGTAAATCATGGAAAAATCATCTTTAATCATAGAAAATATAAGAAAACTAATTATAATCAACCATGAGGTGTAAGACATGAATTGGCAACAAGTGATGGAATTATGGTGTGAAATGAGTGTAATAGTACATGAATATAGTTTATGAACGGTGGTATTGAAAGATGAAAACATGGGCATATTTGAGGCCCAACATTGGTCCTACGAGGAAATGTCAGGAATCAACCCAAGCATTGTTTTACATGAGATTAAGACTTACCCAGATGCAAAACCTATCAAACAACGATTACGTCTGATGCATCCACAAAAAGGTGTTGTGATTAAAGCTAATGTTAAGAAACTGCTCAAAGCAGATTTCATCTACTCAGTTCCCTTAACTGATTGGGCGTCCAATATCGTACCTGCTAACAAGAAACAGGGAACCATTAGAGTATTTGTCGATTACAAGGATATAAACAAGGCATGTCCCAAGGACGATTATCCTACTCCTTATATCAATCAAATCATTGACAAATGCGTCAGAAATGAAATGTTTTCATTTATGGAAAGATTTTCTGGCTACAATCAAATCAACATACTCCCAACTGATCAGCACAAAACCCCATTCATCTTCCCATGGGGGACTTTTGCCTATTGAAAACTCCCATTTGGTTTGAAGAATGTTGGTGAAACTTTTCAATGAGCTATGTCTTATGAATTTCATGATATCAAGCATATTGTGAAACCTTATTTGGATGAGTTTCTAGCTCATTCACTGATATGGGAAGACCATCCAATGCATTTGAGAGCAATCTTTATCAGATGTCACCAATACAATATTCACTTGAATCCACACAAGTGTGTTTTTTGTGTGAAATTTGGTCGATTGCTAGGATTTTTCATTTTAAAGGAAGGCATTCATGTGGATCCATTGAAGGTTGAGGCTATTTTGAATCTGCCTCCTTCTTCCAATCTCTTACAACTCCAAAGTTTGCAAGGGAAGGCAAAAATTCTATGTTGATTTATCCAAAACTATGCCTAGTTGACTAAAGGTTATACTCGACTTTTGAAAAAGGGAATCTCATTTATCTAGGATGAAGTGGCTCAAAAGGCCTTTGATGCACTTAAATATGCGTTGACCCATACATCATTGTTGCATCCTCCATATTATCACCAGGACTAATTTTTATACTTAGCTGCATCTGATGCCACCATTGGCATGGTTCTAGTTCAAGAAGACAAATCGAATGAAAAACATGTGTTATATTACTTAAGTTTTAATTTAACCAAAACTGAAGAAAAATATGCATATGTGTAGAAATTGGCCTTGGCAGTTGTCCAACATTTCCGTCACTACATTCTATTCTGTAAAAATGCTATGATTTTCAATCGCAACCCCATGGTTTACATTCTTACCAAAAAATTGTTGGGGGCAAAGTATTCCAAATGGATTGTCTTCCTAAAAGAATTTGATTTGGAATTCATTAAATCCAAATCTAAGAAATCATTGGTATTTGTTGAATTATTATGTGACTTTCCCCGTGCTAAGATGGAAAACATGGTAGAGAATTCTCTTCTAGATGAATCTCTCTTCCTGATCAATAATTTAGATCCATGGTATGGAAATATCATCATTTATCTTCAGAACCAAACATTTCAGCTAGAACTGAGTCAAATTGATCGTCGTCGTATCCAATATCAATCCAAGCAATACAATATTGTCGGAAATGCACTTTATTGTCGAGGTGTCGATTCTATCTTCAGATGATTTTTAACTCACAAGGAAGCCAAAAGGAATTAAATGACTTCCATTCTATAGCTTGTGGCAGTCATATGTCAGGGTTTTCCACTACTCGAAAGATCTTGCACAGGGTATTTCTGGCCTTCTATGTTCAAAGATTGTATAATTGTGGTCTGAAAATGCCATAATTGTCAAATCTATAATCAGAAAATGCGTGCACATCTAGCTCCTCTTCACCCAATCATTGTTGTCGGTCATTTTTCTAAATCGGTGATCAAATTTCTTACATGTAACCCTCACTCGGTCAGGGGGCATTGATACATTATCCTTGAGGTAGATTATTTCATGAAATGGGTCGAGGCGGTGCCTACATATAAGTATGATGGTGAAACAGCACCCATTTTCATGTTCAATCATGAAATTGCTCGGTTCGGAGTTCCACAAGCCATCGTCACGAACCATGGTAGCCATTTTTGAAAATTTATGATGACCGATATGACCACGAAGCTAGGTCTGCGTCATGACAGTTCTACTCCATAATACCCACAGGAAAATGGCCAAGTGGAAGCCGTTAACAAGGTTTTAATGACCAAGATTAAACGAAATATCGAGACTCATAAATGAGATTGGCATCTAATTCTTTATCCAGCCTTGTGGGCATACCATACCATAGTAAAAACTTTGACTGGTTTTACTCCTTTCCTGCCCATTAATGGCGTGTAAGCAGTTCTACCGATTGAGAGTGAAATCTCGCCTTTCAAACTAGAAATTGAATTATTACCAGCCACTTCTACCGAAGAAGAACGTTTCCTGTACTTAGCACGTCTCGATGAGACTCACCGTGATGATGCATTAGCTAGCAAGGCCCAAAAGAAATGAGTTAAATCATAGTATGATCAAAATGTCAAACCTTGTTCATATACAGAAGTTTATTTAGTCTTGGTCTATAATCAAGAGCACGATAAGTTAGGTGCTAGTAAATTCTAGGCTATGTGGCATGGCCGTTATGTTGTAAAACGTTCACTGGTGAAAGGGGCATATGAACTAGTTGATTATCACAGAATTCCTTTTGGAAAGCCCAAAAATGGTCTTTATCTAAAGAAATATTATGCTTAGATTGTTTGGTGAAATATTTGTATATTGTTGTACCATTGTTTATGTGTGGCAGTTTTTAACATCTTTTTAAAATTTTCCGCTTCTTCTCCTACTCATCTTGTGTTACACTTTATTTTCAGATGTCAACGCTCCCTCAAGCTTACATTGGCCTTTTTAATGGCACTAGTCGTAGTACTTGGAATTTATCTTCTGCAACCTAGGTCATTTATTCACCCACATACGAGTTAGATTCTATTCATGGGATATGCCTTGGTCGAACAACGAACAATATTGTAGAATATAGTGCAGTGATTGAGCTATTATCTGATGCCATTGCATTTGGCATTCATCGGTTGATTGTTAGGTTAGATTCGCAAATCATGGTATTACATTTGAATGGTGTTTATTCAATTAGAAGTGCTTCCATG
Source organism: Pinus tabuliformis (assembly GCA_031772625.1). Taxonomy (NCBI): domain Eukaryota; kingdom Viridiplantae; phylum Streptophyta; class Pinopsida; order Pinales; family Pinaceae; genus Pinus; species Pinus tabuliformis. The sequence goes on along the minus strand of CM062818.1, from coordinate 1,616,139,015 downwards.
TTAACGATCTATTTGCGAGTTCTTATCTTGGAAAGAGAATTTGATTATATTGAGTATCAACATATTCTGAAAAATTTAAACACATTAACATATGCATTAACTAATTATGTGTTAAATTGGCACTTGTAAAACATTTGTAAAGAAATCAATGCAATATTCATCCATATATTGTACAAGATAGACTAAAATAGAAGTAGTATATTTCATTAGATAAGTGTATGTAAAAAGTGTGGCTTTTACAAAAATTGTCATCCAAAGACATGAGGCCCCGTGGCCTTTATTTTCCAAACATTTCGATACATCATCAAAAATAAAAAAATCTAGCCCTCAGACTAGTGACTATGCATGATGATGATCATGGTAGCCTACAATAGCATGTTCTTCTTGTCATAGAAAATGACTGATAGGTCCAGGAACCCCTGCAATATGCCTTTGGCAGTGGAGAGGCAAATCATCTATCGCGGAATCAGGGATGTCCAAGGTTAACCTATTAAGGTTGTGCTCTATCTCTGTCAGTGTCTTTGCCGCATCCAAGTTCGGCACCGTGGGAGCTAATTGTTGCTCACCATGCCTATCATATCTATGTAATCCAGCTGGTCTCATTGGGGCCACATCTACATTATCATTTCAAATAATTAATTTTGGATGTCAAAAAATGACAAAAGATGAAAATTTTCAAAAATCAACCAAAATATGAATTTTTACCTATATCACCCCGCTGCATCCCAAGAGGTAGTGGAAAGTCTAGATCTCCTGTGTAGTCCATCCCTGCATACGAAAAACATTCAATCATGATGATTTGATTTTCCAACCACTCGAATAAGTCAAGAGTATATCTAATCGTTGGTTCTTTACCACCTCCATGGCATGCCATAAGTGTAAGCCATTTCAGCATGTGAGGGTCACGAGGTCCTCCTCTCTCTATAGCTACTTGTGGAGCTATAAAAGGAATCTTCTCCAAAGAAAATGAAATAATGAAGGCACCATACCCAAAGTTTTTGATTTTTCCTATTCTGACCCTGGTTAGTTGCCCCTTTAGATTGGCAATTACAGCCTCGCTCCAGTTGAATATGGTAGGTTGCAAACGCTTTACAGTGGTTTACATCTAAACCTTCGTGAGCAAATGCAAATCTGGACTACCATACAATCATGCAACAGTGAACCCGATAGCTTTCAAAGGAAGTTTTGTTATGGTCTTGATGTCAATTCTCCCATCTTTGAGAACATCCCCTCGAGTACAATGTTGTAGTAAATAAGTGGAGTTTGTTTCACCACCTCACCTATGCCCATATATATTGATTTCCATACCACGACGTGGAAATCCACTCAAGAAGTAAATTTCATCAGCATCAATGACAAGTCTATGCTCTCCAACTATGAAACATTCTTCTTGAACATTCCACTTGCCCACCATCCATTCTAGCAAGTCTAATTGGGCCTTCATGCCCAGAATGGTGAAAAACTTGTACAAGACATAATTTTTAAGGCATGTATGGTTGTTGGATGGTTTAGAGCATCCATGTCTTGCTCTTCATGCTCACATTCTCTCCATTCCATAATTGTGGTTCAAAACCCTACAAATAAACATAAAATATCATTAGAAGTAATCATGGGGAAAATTAGCAAAAAATCTTGGTGTTTTCCATTTTAATTTTCATTCCCTTGGTGTTGTGCATAGCCGACTATTATTAATAGTGCCCATGTGCATGGTTTCTTCCTTAGGAGCTATGCACATAGCGTTAAAAAACTAGTTGATGTGTGTAGGCCCGATAAGGGAAACCTGCGCACATCGAGGGAAAAATTTGTTTTGAAAACCCTCCCCAAAAAAATAAAATCTATGGTGAAATGCTAAATAAAATCCATGAAAATGAAGGTCTTGGAGAGATAATCCACCTAAAGAAGACGGCTCGCAATTTCGCCCTACGATTTTTCTAGAATCAGCTTCTGAAGTTTCTAGTGAAAACGACCTCTATCACTCTCAAAATGTTAAAAACACAAATGGTCAAAATTTTTTACCTTTTGGGATTTTTATAAGTTTTTTAGGCCTATTTAAATATTATTTTTTTCCTATTGAATTTTTAAATCCAAATATATGGTGTTTTTCGCTTTATTTTTTAGCAGAGATTATTATTTTGAGTGTAGCTGTGCAGGATATAGGTTATTTACAGGAACTAGTCATTTTGGTATTGAGTATATTTTTATCACTTTTTCGAACTCGTTAAAACTTACGAAAAAGCAAAACCTTGGAGTTATCTTTATGCCTTTTTCAAACTCCTTAAAAAAAAAGTCTTGTACTTGATTATTTGAACTCGTAAAAGTAAATGAACAACCGTCTATTCAATATAAGTTTACCCCTTTTATGGACTGAACCATACTAGTTAGAAAAAAGGTATAAGTTGACTAATCATGGTCAATAGAGTTCTCTCCTGCATTATTTTATCCTTTTTGGGCTTGAGGGATTAAATTTGCGAAAAAGAACATTGTGGAGTTTACTTATGTTTTTCTCCTGACTCACTAAAACTTAAAAACACTGAGCTTTGCTTTCTTCGAGCTCATTAAAATTTTTGTTGAAAGAACTGAACAATTTTTCTTCTCGTGTATTTTAAAACTCTTTAAATATGAAAATGACATCGAGTTACTCCACTAGTCTGGACTTGTAAAATTTAAATAGTGCAAGACTCATTAAGCATGACGAGACCGAACCACTCCTTCTTAGGGTTCATTAAAAATACTTTGAAGGACTCGTCCAAAGGATGAGCTTACAAGAAAAGCATATGTTATCCTCCTCAAGCTTGTAAAAAATGAAGAGGTACTTGCCAATAATGGTGGGGTAAACGTAAGAATAATATTTGTTTTGTATTTGTAAAAGGCAGTGTGTCGCTCTTGAACATGACACTCTGTCACTTTCGTGTTCAGGTTAGGAAATCAATTTTCTACTCACACTATGAGACATCACTCGCATGGCTAGATTTGTATTATAGATCAAGAGATGGAGATCAAGACCCTAGATCTAGTTTCATCCATCTAGGTTGCGTGGAGTTATTAAATATTCATAATTGTAAACATAGATCCATTGATGGTTGCATCCATACTATGTTGTCTATTCACATGGATCTTTAAACGTATTTATGTACTATACTTTGAGACATTTATGTTCTGAGTATGAGAATTCCTACCTCAGTGATGATATTATATATTTCATTGTAACTTTTGTTTGATTGTTTCAGGTCTCTGACTGCAATCTCTAACCCAAACCTTGGCATGATAAAGCACTTTTGTCATCAAAATATCTATTTTGACTTTTCACTTTAGATGGCAATCTATTACACATCATTTTGTCACATTAGGCAAATGACTGTCGATTTGGATCTTTTACTATCCGCAAATGTATCCTGGAGCATTCCCCTGCAAAGTTTGAATCCAAATTATCCCAAATAAAGTGGAATTCCTGGATCCCATGGTACAAAACCATGTTTTGGCTACCTGTGCAGTTCTCTATTTAATTTTTGCGCATACGCAGAGAAGACCATTAGAAGTTACGCTTAAGTATGCACGGTCTTACACTGTGACATGCGAACATGACTTAACGCATGTAAAAATAAAAAGTAAAGTCTAGAAGAATTTTTGGTAGCATTTATCCCAACCAACAAGCTTCAAAGGGTGCCTATTCAGTCTTGATCCCTTCCATCATGGAGAAACTCCCCTTCCTTTGTGGAACCCCTATCCCACTATTAGTGGATCTCATCCCTTGGAGAATGGATCCAAAACTTCCCATTCTTGGCCTATAAATCTAACCGAGGCCTAAGGATTGAGGAGGATTGCGGGAAGTAGGCTTATGTTGTAGGATTAAGGCTAGAAGGCTATTCATTCAAGGAGATGGTTAGAGATTGTGGGAAAGGACTTGCAACATCCAGGTTACATGGTTGTAAGGCTATTCTCCATTTTATTAATATAAGGTAATTGTTCTTTCTCAATTACATTTTTGTTGATATAATTTGTAGGATTCCTTGATCACCTACATAGATTGTGATTGCATATTGATCAGTTTATGGTATATGATTAGTTAATTAGTCCATTTATCTCATGATTATATATTGGATGCTTTGATCTCTTATTTGTTTCTGTCAATGCAGATCTCCTTTAGGATGTCATGAAGAAGTTGTGGGGAGAAACAGAAGGATATATGAAGCATCAAGGAGAAGACGAACAAGATCTCTGAAAGGGACTTCATCAATCATTTCATTTAAACGGTAAGTGGCCTCTATCATCATACTAGTTTCAGTCAATCATAGTCTATAGAAAGGTAGCAATTATTTATTTTTTGTTACTAGGTTTCTTAGAAGTCTAAGGAGATTGCTCTTGTCCACAAGAGGGATAATTCCACATAACTATGAGGTGGTCAATGAGTAGATCTAATACATACCTGATTTAGGCACTAACATAACACAAGATACTAAATACTTTTGCATCTTGGAGCTCTATTAGCATATAAAAAAAGTGCGAACCAAACCATGCTAGAAAAGGAATCAGAGTACAAGGATTTTTTGTCAATGGATCAATGATCTAGAGAAACATACTTGTCTATTGCTCTCCCTATGCTCATGGTTGGTCAAGAATAATGGAGCAATCATACAACCAACTCAATTGGTCTCCTCAAAATATTCTCATATTATGATTCACTCAAGTAAGGAAGTTGTTACAAGATTTATTTGGTCTCAAATTCAAGCTCCTCCATCTTGATATCAAAGTCTCAAGCCTTTATCTCCTATTTTTATTTCTCTTTAAATATGCCAAAATGATATCTAATTATAGATAGTTTATGTCTTTTCTAAAGGTGGTATTTATGTCTCTTGTTTTTTTTAAACAAAATCCAAAAATATGTTTGTATTAAAATATCCGAGCAAATGCTCAGGTCAAGTACACCACACAAAAAGATACTGATATTTTCCTGTATAACCCATAAATATTGAACATCTTCAACCATTTAATGTAGTTTATAAATGTATTCCTAAATAGATTATACAATGGTCCACATTTTTCCATTTATACATACACCAGTAACTGTCCAAAAAAAAATTACAACACATATCAAATTAACATGTTAAATCTTTGGTGATAACTCCTCTCTCTTGTTAGTGCTTCCAGTTGTTTCTGCATTTTCTTTGCTCCATTTTAACATTGACTCCTCAAGTTGTGCCCTAATGTATTCCATTTCATCTTCCATCCTTTATATTCAAGTCTGAAGATGTTACATGCTATCCAGTATTCCAGTAATCTCTTGTTGCATAAATATTACGGTGAATTTGAACCAAGAATCGTTCCCCACTTGAGCCATGACATCTAATGCCACCAGTAATAATGATGTAAATTGACCTGAAGGAAAAAGCAAAATAAGGTCCCAAATAACAAGTGAAACATTCAAATGCTTTGCCTCAAGAACCAATGAAATACAAAGGAGGTTGGAGTTGAATTGTATCTTAAGCAGATTGATGTCATTCCAACATGAGTTAATTCTCATGCCTATGAATTATTGAACAAACAATAAAATTCATATTTAGATCGATCCCATAGACATATGGATCTAAACCATAATTATCCAGCCCATTGTTGGTCCCCCAAAATCCAAAAGACCGAAAGACCAACGTAATACCATCCACATACCCTAAAACAGGGCACTAGTGGTAGCACTAGCAAATATCTTATAACACCACAAAACACTGCATGTCTAGCTCACCACCTAGGATCGACACAAACTAGAGACAATAGTTGACAGAGCATTCACCCATACCGTCATTGCCTCCGTAATACCATAAATTTGATCACTAAAACGCATGTCCCGCCCAAAACCAACCACAAAAGACCATCAAAAGTCCCCAAACACTACCCCCTATAGAGATGTAGGGCACAACAACCACTTCCACCCCACTTTCAAGGACAAAACCAGGGGAATTTTTCACAACCCACAACATCTACAATACTAAAATGATAACAATCCCCTCTTTCATCAAATCCAAAGGAGATAATAAAAGCCTGGGCCCCAAAGACATAGCCAAAGCTTTCCAAAGAGAGATTCTTGAGCTTGAAAGAAATTAAAACAGGAGCCAACAAGGCCACTCACCTTGGGAACAATCTCAAATTTAGAAAATATTTCCTAATCCCTAATTTACAAATCATTATTAAGTTAGAAATAGAAAATATTATTATTATCATTTATAAAAATTTAATATTTTACAAATATTTTTTGCAAAATCAAGATATATTTATCTTGTAGGTTTGTTATTAAATTATATATATGCATTTTTAAGTTTAGCATTCTTTTCATTTAATGAATATGAATGATTTAAATAAAACTCTTCAAATTTAATAGCATTTTATATTTATTTGAATTTAAAATTGATATGCTATTAATTTATATATATATAGATAGATATTACAATTTAATATAGGAAAGAAATATCATTAAAAAAAAACATAATATTACATTCAAATAATTTTTCTCCTATTATTTTAAATTTCCTCGATCCTTAATTTATAAATCATAAAAAAAAAAACCATAATATTACATTCAAATCATTTTCTTTGTATTATTTTAAATTTCCTCAATCCTTTATTTATAAATCATTATTAAATTTATAATTATTAAATGTATAATGCTCTTTTCTTTTAATAAACAATGTTAAAAAGATTGACACTTTCTTTTTTATTTCCACTCATAATCACCTACCAAAAAGCCCATTACACCCCCGTTTTACGCGGAATCCTGTTTTGAGGGTCCATTCAAACTTTTAATTTCCTCCACTAAGTATTTCTAAATAACCTTATTCTTATCTAATCCCATATGATTTTATACCTAAGGTACAACCCAAAAAAGTTCGATCTAACAAGATGATTGGTTGGGTAGTTGAGGACCCTTTTTTAATTCATTATTATTTTTCATGTTATAATGGATTTAAGGATATATTTTTAGTGTGTGATATTGTAAATTGAAATTACATATGAATTGAGTTTCACTAAGAATTATATGAGATAAATATATATAGTATAAAAAAATTATATAATATTTGAAAATTTTAATTTGGTTTCGATGATAAATCATATTTGTTGATTTGAAAAGTATTGGCTAAAAAAAAATTTATTTGATTTCTATCAAATTTTTTTGCTTAATTCATTATAGATCACAGAAGCTATACAGAAAATATAAATTTATCTTTAAATGAAAATAAAAAATTATATTTAAATATAATGATAATATATTAAAATTTATTATTATTATTATTATTATTATTATTATTATTATTATAACTTCAATCATAATTATAAGAGATATTATTAAAAATTATTTTTTTAATAATATTATTTAGATGGAAAATGTTTTTAATGATAATGAATCAATTTATATTAAAGAATATTAATTACTGAAAATTATTTTTATTAATAATTGATAATTGAGTTATATCCCATTTAAATATTAAAAAAAATACACATAAAATTGTCAAAATTATAATACGATTTACTTTTCTTTATATAGTGAGAATGCAAGGAGTATAATTATATTATTATTTTTTTGCTTGTTAAGACTAATCTACCCACCCACGGGGGATTTGAACCGGTGACCTATCGCAAGGAGTGCCTTAACAGCGTACCCATTCACCGTCAATCCAAAGCCCCGTGGGCGAGTATAATTATATTATTATAAAGAGAAATTATTTTTAAATAATTTTTATGATTATTTTAAATTTTAAATTATTTTTTTAAGTGTGAATGTCAAATAATTACTTTTTAAACCATTTTAATATAAACACAGTATGACGAGATAATATTGAAACTATATATAACTTTACAATTTTTTTATGGTTTAGATAATCTACACTAAATTTAATATTTTACAAATAGTTTTGGTTAAATCAAGATATATTTATTCTTTGTGTTTATTATTAAATTAAATATACTTATTATTAAGTTGAATAATTTTATTTAATAAATGTGAATGATTCAAATAAAAATAAAAATAAAAATAAAAACAAACAAATTTAATATCATTTTATATTCATGAATTTTTTGAACTTAAAATTGGCATGCTTTTAATTTATGTCTAGCATACATATTAAATAACATGAAATTAAATTTTATATATATATATATAGTCATTTCATTTATTAGTTAGTTTCATCATATATGTGTATGTGTGTGAGCAACATTTAAAAAAAATAAACCAACTTAAATCCATTTCAAATTTGTTGAGTCATTGATTTGTCACCATTTTACCATCATTAACCTATCCATCTACCTCATTCCTTCACCCATTAATCACTCCATTTACCACAATTTCCCATAAAAATGTCATGATACATCTCTAATGCTCAAGTGGTTCATATATTTCCTTTGTTTTTTATGAATTAATTAGAATTGTACTTTGATTTCACTAATAAAAGTTTACCAGTTTGAAGCTAGTTTAAGTAGCCACTTTCCTGATCGAGATATAAGCACAATGGGTTTTGTTACTAGGACCTCCAATATGGATGTGTGTTGCTCAAAACTCACCTAGGTCACTCATGTGAGCCTCCAACACTTAATCAAAGATGACGATCCAAATTAGTTGTAATTTTTGTGTAGTCAACTTCTAATGCAAATTCTGGGAAAATGAAGAAAGATTGCAAAAAACTAAAACATGGGTTTTGTGCAGAGTGAACCCACTAGGTGACTCCTCATTGGATTTTCAAAATATTGCATATTTTGGAAGATGTGCCTAGTTCTTTAAACCATATTTTCCCAATTTCATGTTGCAACCAACAAATGTAGCAATAGAAGAAAGGATTCGAACTTTCCATGAAATCAGGTAGGAGATCACACATTTTGAGCCCAAACCGGTCTAGTTTGTTAAGTCATCGATCTCTAAGAGGGATTTGAGCCTAAGAAGTTGTGTTTCATTTTGTATAAATACCAAAGTAAGATTGTGATGGAGAGCTAAGTTAGAGAAGTGGAAACATTATACTAGTATTATATTCATCCAATTATCTCTTTTTGTGTTCAAAATATATATCCATGATTTGATTTAGAAATATTTTTATTACTTTAGAATTTTTGAGTTTCTCTTAACCATGTGTGACCAACCAAGAGAGCCCCCTGCAAGGATGCATGTTTCCATTGTTTTCTTCACATAGCAAATTTATGTTTCATTTAATTTCCATATAATAGAATATGTTGCAATATCATTCCTATAATTGTTAGTGTTCAATAATTTTGTTCTTAATCAAAATAGTTGGTTTTTGGTTAGTTTTAAATTGATTATTTAATTGTACATGAATACAAAACCTTGTGTTATTTGCTTATGTAGAACCCTTAGTACCCTGTGGCGTTTGTTTCAATTTTATGATCAATTTCATAGAAGGATAAAGTAGTTCTATTGGATCACAAGGACTAAGCCTTGTGTTACTTGTTTAGGCAAGAACCCTGAGAAACATGTCAAAACTTGTCCCAATATTCTTTTACAATCAATATTTGTGTAGATTAAAATTTGGATCACAAGGATTGAGCCTTGTGTTACTTGTTTAGGAAAGAACCCTAAGAAACATGTTGAAACTTGTCCCAATTTTGTTTTATTGTTATTAATGTTAGAAAAAATAATAAAACTATAAATTAATCCTTGCATATACTTTTTTGTACACTTGATAAGTTTATCAACCCAGATTGATAAATTAAATGTAACAAAATTCTAGTACAATTGAATTGACTAATATTTTTGGCACCATTACTGGGCATGTGTACATAGGATTTAGTTTTTAATTTATGTTGCTTTAAATTACACAACTTAGGGGAGGAGAAATGATAAGATGAGAAGTAAGAACATGCACATCAACATAATGAGGTTTATCTAAAGCCTTGATTGTTCCTTTCATGCAAGTGTGTTGAACTAATGCAACAAATAACTTGGTGAAAACAAGGTCTCAATATCATGAGAAGTACAAAGTATGGTTTTCTTTATTTTTGCAATTGATTTCATTTCATTTGTTTCAATAGGTTAAAATTCAATTATTTTTAAGGTGTTGTAAGAACTCTCCATCTACTAATCCATGTGCTAGATAAGGATCATCAACCAACAAGAATAATTCAAGCATGTTCAAGAATTTGTTAAGCAAACAAGAATGTTACTTCAAGAACTTTCTCAAATCTTAGTAATAGTTGGTGTCTCTACCTCTCAGGAAGAGAAAATCCTAACTGCCATTAGGAGCATATCTGCACTCCAAGAAGCAATAGAAGGGGAAAAATTTCATGAACAACATTCAGAACAAGATCTAGAGGAGACCAAAGAATCATGGACTGCATCTTATGGAGAGAAGACATTAGAACATGAGATCAAGGAGTCCTTGACATACATATTAGTAGATCCTTTATACATCCAAGAGATCGACCATCCCATAATAAAATATTTAAATGACATGGAAAAAGAGGACATACAGAGTGATCTAGATGAGCAAGTGAACCAAGGGAATCACATCTATATTGAACTTTATTTCTAGACAATCATAAAGTTAGAGCACCACTCTCTTCCTCAATAGTTCTTGACATCTTCTCAATCAAAGTAGACGGTCTCTCATGTTCGGATATCAAAGCACATCTTTCAAACTTGAATATGAGCATATTTGTTATCTTGTTATGTACATGGCTTCACTGGAATACACTTGAAAAAATGATTTATTTCTTCAAGTAGGGTAGGATATTGTGATAAATAAGTAAATAAAATATTAAAGGGAGAAAGAAAAAAGTTCATGTTGTGAAAACCAGTTTACTGGTGCAATTGGGCACGAGCCTTGCTTGAAAGCCAGGAATTTGGTGAGAAACTTTCATAGTAATGTAAGTTCATGTTGGTCCCAATATTTTATTATGGTTCTTAAAAATATTTATGGTTCTATGCTCAAGTTGGATGATGTGGGATTCCTCAAGGCCTACCTTCCAACAGATCTTGTCCCATTGACTTCAAAAACTTATCTCTAACTAAGATAAAATATTCTTTTGAGTGGCTTAAATATTGGATACATCAATGTCAAACCTTCTCACTAACAAAATGGGAATACAACAATGTTTCTTGATTGTCAGATATTTCAGGTGACTCAACTTCAACACATTCATTTGTACTTGTCAATATGCACTCTTGTATGTTGAAACTCATTTACATTATTGGTGAGTTGTCTCACACTGGTGAATTATTTTCATCCGTGGTCAGTAATACAACGAATTCTTTTTATGTTCAACTATGGATAAATCCATTAACATAGATTGAATTGTACCAATTAGGGTTATATGAGAAGACTATATGGTTTATGGTATCAACAATATCTTTCAACAATTTCTTGTTTCAAAATTTATTTCAATAACATATTGTTCCCATAAAGATTTCCATTCAACAACAACATGATGGAAGTTACTACAACTCTTCTTCATTCATTTTATTTTTCCAACAAGTCAACAAATTTAGATCAATTCTCATATTCAACAACAACTTGTTCGTTCTCAGACATTCAGATGTTCTCTTGACTCCATACATTTTATCTTCATTCCTGAGTTATCATGCATATGTTTCATGGTTTTTACTTTAGCACATCGTCCATGACATCATGGAGCAACAAGAATCAAATATGTGGGTCGATGTTAGCCCTATCTCATCTAGAAGAATACAAAATTCTTTGTAGCTATGTAAACCTACTATAGCTACAAGAAATTGTTGTAGCATCTTGTTTCAGGGCACTTTTTGCATAAATATTGCAAGCAGATGGGGTTGAGATAAATATATATATATATATATATATATATATATATATATAATAAATAAATAAATTGAGACATGGATCTTTCCCATAATATGGTAAATTGAATACTATGTGGGTGAAAATTTAAAAAATGTAAGGGATGCACAATCATGTTTTAAAATTGATTGAATAATGTTTTGCAAAAGTCACAGTTATTTTGTTGTAGAGAATTTGTAGGGCTTTTATATGATAACACGTGTCACAATACTAGATCCTCACATGCAGATGGTTTCAAATGATGAACATATGGTCATCCACCTCTCAGCGAATATTTCCAACATTTTCAGAATTGACACAAGTTTCAAGCATGAATAAAAGATCAAAAAATTATTAGTAAAAGCTATTTTCAAAATCATCAGTAGTTCAAGGTTCATTCTAAAAATTAGAGTTCTAGAATCGAAAGAAACCTATAGCCCCTACTTCAACACAATACCATTTTGAGCTCCATACAAAGGTAAAATTGATGTAAAATTAGTATAAAACTTTTTGATATATTGAAAATTTTGGAAGTATGATATGCAACCAGTACATGTATAACATTCCCTTTCCATAATTTCATTCTTCCACCATCTATTTCCTTTTGCAAACCACCATCCATTTATCCTTCCATTGTTTTTTTTTTTGTATTTAGCTCTCATGATGACATTATTGTTAGAAATTTGTTTATGGACTCTCTTATTCACCAAGAATTTTACAACTTAATACTTTATCATCGATTTCTGTAAAAATTTCACAAATAAATATAGTTATTCAAAAAATCAAAAACATAATATATAATGTCTCAAAAGCAAAATCAAACATAAGAATGCAAATGTTAAAGTACAATAAAATTTAAGAAATGTTTGGAAATATTCTTCATGAAAGGAGTATGAGATCTAAGCACTATCAAAGACAATACATGGAAAAGCTAGTCATAGGTTAAGCAGTTTATATTGTAGCTACATTTGAAAATGAGGAGGAGCTTCCATAAGGAGCTATTTTAAATTGCATTTTATCAAAAAGGAGTCTCACATGATGAAGTCATAGGAAAATGAAGTCATTTGAAATTTGATCAAAGAGAATTTATTGCTAAAGTGCAAATTATCCATAGCAAAAAGAGAAAGGCCTAGCCAAATACTAATCATGTCTATGGGGAGGTTGTAGAAAATTTGGTGTTTGCTATGAAACAAGGATCAATCAACTAGAGACTATGAAGCCCTTCGTCAAAGTTCTCAAGTAATGATTGCAAAATCTTTGAAATTCCATCTCTCTTTGATTTAAGGCTTTGTAGGCACTGAGATTGATTATATGTTGCATTCTAGAAAGTTCTTGAGACAATCTATGAATGTGAAATTTATTTTACCGGATATATGAGCCTAAGAAAAGGAGAAGTTACTTCTTCAAGGTTAGCAAATTCAAATTACCAGATTTCAAATCTGAATGGAAAGGTGATGGGGGAATTGTTATGAATGTCATTGAAATACTAATATCGATGTCACATCACCACATCTCGAGCTATGAGACAAATTATTGTGATGGTGTTGGAATTCGTGTTTCTCTTCCTCATGATTTCTTGATTGAGACCCTTAAATATTCTAGATTTGAAATGGATTTGCTTGATTTTTTGAAGGTTATAAACACAAGACAAGAGAGTTTTTGCACAACATCCAATTTTATTGCAAAAAATGTAATATGTTGAAACTACTCTATTGCTTGATGGAACCTATAGTATGGTTCCTAAGCATGGACTTGGGTGATGATAGAATATGAGTTGTTCTTAACAAAGTTTATGTGCATCCTCAAACCCTTTTGGTTTTGCAGCTATGTGGATAGAAACCATAGTATTTTCTCAATGAATTAATAGAAGGTGGATGCGTTTATTGGTATTTCGAAGACATCTGATGGAAAAGAGACTCCATGATTAAAAAAAAGGTTGGAGATATTGCTAGAAGACTTGCAATATGCAGCTCTAAGGAGATGGAAAGTTTTTAATCATGAAACATTAAAAGATGCACTGGAATTCATAATAAATACAGGCTTGACAAATCATGGTCATCAAGAATAAAGTAAAGTATTTTGACCTATCTTTAAGATGTTTAATGGGTCAATTTTGTTAGCTCCCTTACTTCATTGCATGGATACATGAAAAGATATCGGTGTGGGGAGATGTTAGGTCACTGATCTATCACCATTTTACCATCATTAATAGTCATTCATTTAACCATGTGTTTCATTCCTTCATCCATTGATCACTCAATTTGCCACAATTGCCCATAAAAACACCATGATACATCTCTGAAGCTCAAGTCGTTAGTTATCATATATTTCCATTATTTTTCATGAATTAATTAGGATTATACTATGATTTTACTAATGACAAATTACCAATTAAAAGCTAGTTTCGGTAGCCACCTTTATGAAGAAAATTGGGAGTATGGGTTTTGTTACTAGGACCTTCAATATGGATTTGTGTTGCTCAAAACTCACCTAGGTCACACCTGTGAGCCTCTAGCACTTGCTCAGAGATGATTATCCAAATTAGTAGTAGTTTTTACGCAATCAACTTCCAATGCAATTTCTGGTCAAATGAAGATAGATATAAAAAAACTAAAACATTGATTTTGTGCATAGTGAGCCCATTTAAGTGAATCGTGGGGAAATTTTCAAAATAGTGCATAGTTTGGGAGATATTCCTAGTTCTTTAAACTTGATTTTCCCAGATTTCATGTTGCAGCCAACGAAAGTAGCAACAAAAGAATGGATTCAAACTATCCATATGGAGGAGATCACACATTTTGAGCCCAAATCAATCTACTTTGTTGAGTCATCAATCTCTGAGAGAGATCTGAGCCTAATAAGTTTGGTTTCATCTTGTATAAATGGAAAAGTAAGACTATGATCGAGAGTTGAGTAGGAGAAGTGGAAACATTTTGCTAGTAATATATTCAACTAATTATATATTTTTTTGTTCAAATTCTTTGTCCATGATTTGATTTAGAATTTTTTTATCACTTTAGAAGCTCTGAGTTTCTCTTAATCTTGTGCAACCAACTAGGATGCCTCCCTACAAGGACATAGGTTTTTCATTGTTTTCTTCACATAGTAAATGTATATTTCATTTTGTTTCCATAGAATAAAATAGGTTGTAGTTTAAAATAACATTCTTATAGTTTTTGGTGTTCAATAGTTCTATTCTTAATTAAAATAGTTGTTTTTCAATTAGTTTTAAATTAATAATTTAATTAAATACAAATTCATATAAACCTTGTGTTATCTGCTTGTGCAGAACCCTGAGTGCCTTGTGGAATTTGTTTCAATTGTATGATCAATTTCATAGAAGGATAAAGTAGCTCTATTGGATCATAAGGACTGAGCATTGTGTTACTTGTTTAGGCAAGAACCCTAAGCAACATGTCGAAACTTGTCCTAACATATTTTACTGTTAATATTTGCATTGACTAAAAGTGGGATCACAAGGACTAAGCCTTGTGTTACTTAGGCAAGAACCTAAGCAACATGTCAAAACTTGTCCCGACATTCTTTTATTATTGTTAATGTTAGCATAGATAAGAAAATTAAAAATCAATCCTTACATATACTTTGGTGTACACTTCATAAGTTTACCAACCCTAATTGATGAATTAAATGCAATATAATTCTAGTACAATTGAATTGACTAATAATATGCAACAAAAAAAAAATGTGGAGGAATTAATACACGACATGAAATAAAATGATAAAAAAATTCACATTAAGAAATTCCATCCCTCTTTATGTTTGAAAAGTGTGAAAATAAATTGAAAGATAGTAGAAATATTGTAACATCATACATTTGTTTGATTGAAAAAGGTTCACAACAAATTTCAAAACTCTTAATTATTCTACTTTATTAATTATTATGTTAGTCATAAATTCTCACTATTTGTTGTGAGGAAGTCATTATTTTAGTAAATTTAATAAGAAAAATGTTTGTCATGATCAATTTAAATAACTATATTGTTACACCTATAGGTGTATCTATTTTGGAATAAAATAATTTCCAAAAATTTGATTTAAATATCAATAATTATTAGGTGGATGGTAGGGATTTAACCTCAAAAGAATATTCTTAGTAGTAGTCACAGATCAAAGGTTGAGATTTACCTCAAAAGTAGTGATACTTTTTTCTATCTTTTTAATTAAATTAACTAATTAAAAAATATTGTCATATGAACATGAGTTATGGTTTTTTGTGCATATGGTATTATTAAGCCATGGTATTGTAACAAAACCTATTTACAGGTTAAGGATCTCCATGGTAAAATGGGGTAAATTTTCATGGTTAAAAATCTCATTACATGTTAGTTTTGATTTGAACCCTAAGAAGGAGTGGTCCGTTCCTGTTTGTAATCGAATAGGTCCTTTACTGTGAAATTTTAACGAGTCCGATATAAAAGAGCAACAAGTCTGCAACCCTAGCGCATCTGCTGAGAGATCCCGCTTGCGCCCTCCCTCATGGAGCATGGAGGCGGCCCTGCGGCCCCTCCCCCCTTCCCTCCGGAGATCGAAGCCTTCAAGGCTCTCGTCTCAGCAACAGGAAAACGTCAGGCCTCTGGCCAGCAGCAAAAATTCGTCAAAAAACTGGACAGCATACCCAAGGTAGCTTTGCCTGAGGAGGAAATCTGCAGATCCGCGCTAAATCTTGCAGAAAAAGGTCTGATCGGTCAGTTCACCGGTTTGTGGCCATCCCCGAGAGCAGTCGAAGAATGGGTCAAAAGGAATTGGCTACCTTTGGTAAACGAAGGAATCAAGATCTATTTTGTAGGCAAAGGGTTTTTTGTCTTCTTGTTTGACAGTACAGAGGACAGAGGCCTGATTTTCAGAAACGGGCCTTATTTCATGGGGCCTCAAGGACTCTACTTGAACAAATGGTCCACTGATTTTGATCCAGCGCAAGACGTGCCCAAGGCGGTTCCTGTTTGGGTGCGCCTCCCGCATCTGCCTCTGCATTGCTGGAATCAAAGCTCCCTCCAATCCATTGGAAATGCACTTGGAAAATACATAGACCAGGCCCCAAGGAAGGATCAGTACTCTTGTGCACGGATTTGCGTGGAGGTCGACTTGGAAACAGGATTACCCGAAGCGATTCAGTTATCGGTGGCAAACTGGACACACATACAAGAGCTTGATTATGAACAGCTGCCATTCAAGTGTAGATTCTGTCATGAGTACGGGCACTTTGCAAGATACTGCAAAAAAAGAAATGAGGAGACATCAGAGAAAGAAAAAGAAGAACAATGGAAACAGGCAAAGAAGACAACATTCAGCAGGCAGAATAACAAAAACAAGGCAAAAGGGACAGAGAACAAAACAGATAATGGAAGCACGAGTAACCAAAACGCTGGTAGTAGTGAAAAAAAAGGCAATGAGGGGGACAAAAACCCCTTTGAAATCCTCACGCCTCCTTCAGATCCACCGGAAGCAGGGGAAGAAGAACCTCCACAGCAGGAGAATATTGAAACTACAGAACCAGGTAATAACCCAATCCCCAACTCATGCAATATCTCTTCCCCTACATACGCAGATATAATCAAAAAAAAGAAGAAAACCGTAGAGAATATGGGATCATCAGATGATGAAACATTTGAAAGGTCAACAAAAAGGGCTGGGAGAAGATCAAACAAGGAAGCTAGAGAAGAGGAGTCAGAAAGACAAAAAACCCTAGGCAGTCAAGCTACTATCGAAATGACACTAGGGAGGAATATCAGGCCTAGAGCCTCCAAAGGAGGAGGGCCTATCCCTATAAGCGGTAAATGATGCAGTTGATCTCTTGGAACTGTAGGGGTCTGGGTAATCCCAACAAGGCAGAGGCTATCAAAGACTTATTGAAGATGGAGACCGCGGACATCCTAATGCTCCAAGAGACCAAAATAGAAGGGGAAACTCTTCTAAACACCAGTGCTATAAAATGGAAATTTGACTCAGGAAAGGCTGTTAGTGCAAGAGGCACAGCTGGAGGAATAGGTACTTTTTGGACAAAAGACTTCTCCCTAGAACGATTCTTAGCAACCCAACATTGGATCTTCACAGAGCTGCGTCACACCGTAAGTAATCTTTCCCTCGCTCTGTTTAACTTGTATGTCCCTGTTCAGTATGAAGAAAAGAGAGAGTGTTGGAGGACACTTCTGGATTATATAGCGCAAATCAGCCCCTCAAATTTAGTCATAGGTGGTGATCTGAATATAACTCTAGATCACAAAGAAAAGAAAGGAGGGATTCAGTCTAGAGATCCTTTCATCAATACAGTGGGCAATCTGATTCTGCAATGGGATTTGGTAGACTTCAAACCAGTGAAAGGCAAATACACCTGGACAAATAATAGAACCGGAGAAAATCATATTTCTGCCAGATTGGACAGGTTTCTCATCAGCAGCTCTCTAATGATGGACAAAAGAATAGTATTCACCAAGATTCTCCCAAAGCTCACATCAGATCATAAGCCTATCCTCTTATGCCTAAAAGAAGAAGAAGATTTAGGTCCCCTTCCATTTCGCTTCAACCCCCTTTGGGCAGGGAAAGAAGGGTTTATAGAAACAGTTCAAGCAGCATGGAGGATTGATGTTTTCGGTTCCCCAAGCTATGTGTGGGAACAAAAAATGAAAAACACAAAAAAAGCGCTCAAAAGCTGGATAAAGAAATCCATGCAATCTCCCAATAGACAGAGGAAGGAGGCAGTTCTTCAATTGGAAGGAATACAACTTGAAATGGAGGAGAAAGATCTCTCTTCTACAGATTTAGCTAATGAAAAATCTGCACAAAGGAATGTATACTGTTCCTTCAGAAATGAAGAGGAATATTGGCGTTTAAAGTCTCGAAGCCTGTGGCTCAAATCTGGGGACAGAAATACCTCATATTTTCATAGACAGTGCAGGGCCCGTCTTTCGCGAAATCATATATCAGAAATTACCAGCACCAGTGGTCAGGTCCATAAAGGATTTTCTCAAATCAAAGAAGCAGCTGTAAACCACTTTCAGAATCTTCTGAGTGCAGAAAGTAATGGGAACGAGGAGGATGAAGTAGAGTTTCTCTCAGCCATTCCAAATCTAGTCAGTGAAGAAGATAATGACTCTCTGATGAGTCCTGTAACGGAAGAAGAGATAACTAATATAGTCTGGGCTATGGAGCCAGATAAAGCCCCAGGTCCCGACGGTTTCACAACACATTTTTATAGAATTTGTTGGGAGATTATCAAAACTGACTTCTTCAGAATGATAAGAGGAACCTTGAGAAAGGCAAAAGTGGGCGGAGGAATAAAATCGACATTTCTTGCCTTAATTCCAAAGGAAACAAACCCAGGATCCTTTGACAGATACAGGCCGATTTCACTTTGTAATACATCATACAAGATCGTAGCTAAACTGCTGGCAAACAGAATTAAGCCTCTTCTTCAAAAACTCATCTCTCCAGCCCAAGGAGGATTTGTGAAAGGCAGGCAAATTTTGGACAATGTCATTCAAATCCAAGAGGCTCTCCATTCCAGCCACTCTCGGAAAGAGCAAGGTATGATTATTAAACTAGATATGAGTAATGCTTTTGATCGTGTTAACCGTTCTTTTCTGCTTAGGGTGCTTGCAGCCTTTGGGTTTAGGCAGGAATTCATAAACCTTATTAAAGCCTGCATTGAAAACATCTGGATAGCTCCAATGGTAAATGGGAGACCAACAGAGTTTTTTCTAGCCACCAGGGGACTGAGGCAAGGTTGCCCCTTGTCTCCCTTTCTCTATATTCTGATGGCGGACACTTTAAGCAGAAAGTTGACACGGGAGCAACAAAGTGGCATCATTCCTGGGATAAGAATCGTTCAAGGCGCAGTCCCAGTAAACCATGCGCTTTTTGCCGATGATTCACTCTTGCTCGGGGGCGCTTCCATGAGAATTGCTAAATCCTTCAAGACAATTCTCCAAAAGTACTGTAATGTCACTGGAGCTCTTATCAGTGAGAGGAAGAGTGCAGTATATGGATGGAATACAGATGAACAAACTATTGAAAGGATAGCCAGTGAATTGGGATTCAAAGGCTATGCAGAGTGGGATAAAATAAAGTACCTTGGTCTACCGTTGACGATGGGATCCAACCGAAATTATTTGTGGGAGGAGGTAATATCCAAGTTTAAAAAAAAGATAGCAGCGTGGGGCGGAGTCTGGCTTTCCACAGGCGGCAAGCTCACTCTCATCCGTTCGGTGCTCTCAGCATTACCCACTTTCCAAGCCTCCTTGTTAATGGCTCCAAGGCAAATCGCAGATCAGATCTCTTGTTTAATGAGGAATTTTTTGTGGAACGGAGGGAAGGGGAACAACAATCGATTTCACTTAGTTAATTGGGAAATGGTGAAGCGTCCCATTGCTGAAGGTGGACTCCAAATCAGAGACCCCCATCATGCAAATCTTGCCTTGGGTTGCAAACTTCTGTGGCAGCTTATATCTGAACCCACGCATCCAATCAGCCAGCTCTTAAATTTAAAATATCTCAGAAATCGGTCGATCATTTCCTATAACCCAGCGCCTTCTCCTGGAGGAACACAGGCTTGGAGGCTTTGTTGCAAAGGGTTAGACTTCTTCAGGACACATTTGTATAAAATTCCAGGGAACGGCAAAAATTCATTGCTGTGGAGAGATCGAATCATGGGGCACCCTCCCCTTTCGGTCATAAACGAAATCGCAGATTTAAGAGTTTGGTTAAGATCAAAAGGAATCAGGAAAATCGAGGACATTGCAGAGTGGGATAACAAAGGCAATTGGCAGTGTTGGACTCTGCCCAACATACCAGCACGCCTAAAAAATCAGCTAAACTACTTCATGGATGCAATCACAGACTTCACTCCAGTGCACAAAGACGAGGAAGATTCATGGGGTTGGGGACGAACAGGGGTTTACACAGCCAAGCAAGGGTACTTACAGATGCAAGGCAAAAAGGATTCTTTGCACCCGGAAACAGTGTGGAGGCAGATCTGGGAAAACTTCAGCATCCCGAAGATCAATTTCTTCTTCTGGACCTTGTTTCATAACAAAATACTGACTGGAGAAAATCTTTGTAAAAGGAATATTGCAGGTCCACATCGATGCGTGTTCTGCAAAAAAGCCTTGGAGACCTCAGCTCACATGTTCATTGAATGTGAGTATGCACAGATGGCCTGGGCCAGCTTCTTGGCGGGACTGAATGTTAGTCCACCGGTGCATTGTTCAATAACAGACATGTTTTTGTCTTGGAAAGCTCGGTATCCCTACAGCATCGCAGATAAGACTCTTTGGCATAAGGTGTGGATTGCAGCTCCAAAATATGTGTGCTGGAAGTTGTGGCTCTCCCGGAATGAAATTGTTTTTAATCAAAAAGAAATGTCTGCAGGAAATGTCGCAGAAAAGGCCAAGAAACTACTTATAGAAACTCTGAGACAAACCAATGTCAGAGACAGCTCCCTAAGAGATGAAGAAAGAGCATGGCTGGGTGATTACATTCCTTCATCGAGCCCTTCTTTAATCACTCGCCCAAAACACAAGGAAAACTGGCAGATCCGAGACACTTTGGAAAACTTCCAGAAGTGGTGGAAATCTCAAGGAAAATGCACTATTTTCTTTGATGGAGCTTCAAAAGGTAATCCAGGCAGGTCAGGAGCTGGGGGGGTCATCTACTTCCCGAATGGAAGAAAAGAGGATTACAGCTGGGGTCTCGGAATTAAAACCAACAATCAGGCAGAAGTCCTCAGTCTTTTAAAAGCTTGCCAACTGGTCAGTAAAGGAAACCCAAAGGAAATTCTAGTGTTTGGAGACTCAGAATTGCTGATAAAATCTCTATTAAATAAGAAAGGGCTCAAGGATCCAATATTGAACAAACAGATATCAAGAGTGAATAGACTCTTGAAGGACTTCTCTTCAGTTCAAATCTATCACATCCTCAGAGAATTAAACACAGAAGCAGACAGCCTGGCAAATATTGGATGTAATCTAGAAAAGAACATGATCAGCATAGATGCAGGAGAACCATACATGGCAGCCATTCCTTGAAAGGACAAGTTGATCTTGTAAATGCAGAAATCTGTTCTTTTAGAAACAGGAAAATGTAAAACTTGATATGGCTTTGGCCATCCTTTAATAAAATATCCGTTGCGGTTAAAAAAAAAAAAAAAAAAAAATCTCATTACATGTTTTTTAAATGTATATATGTTTAACTCATATTATAATTCTTTCAATAATTAATAATAATAACAATTTAAAATAAAGTTTTGCTTTAGCTTTTTTTATGATTTTTTTAATCTTGACAATGTGAAATGTATCATGAAGTGTGTGTTTTGACACCTATCCCATAAATTGCATCTCCCAATTCTATATACTATTCCAAAATTAAAATAATTTTAGATCTATTTTAATTCTATATTTATCAAGTAACAGTAGGAATCAAATATTTAAGTTATAAACTTTCTTTTAAGTTCCACCTTTTAAGATTAATTTACATTGAAAAAAGTTTAATTTTATTTATATTTAATAAACATAAAAAAAAAATGAATCTAAATGGAGGAATTTAGTAGTAGGCATGCAAGTAGTGAATGCAATAGATAATGGATCTCATGAAAGAAGAAATTATTATAAAGGGTCTAGGCACTCAAGGAGTGTTAGTAGATGCCATTATTCAACTAAACATTCGTCTAGGAGAGCAAATCTACTAAGTTTGGAGAGTAGCCCAAGTTTGTCTCTTATAAGACATTAAAGAAGGAATAAGTTGGATAGTTTATAAGAAGAGCTTAGAAAATGGAAGCCACCTACATTTTATGGAGAGCATAGTAAGGGTGAAGATGTCATCACAAGGTGAACACCTTGTAGTAGAGGCTTTTACAAAAATTCCCTTCAAAATTTATCCATTCTCTATTTATAGTAAAGGTTCCTAACAGAGGTGGGCACCCAGAATTTTTTGTGAAGGTCTTTTTATTAACGTGCCTAAATTGTAAGCACACCCATGTGTTCTTGCAAAACAAATGCCTTGATGTTTGTATAATAAGGCACACCAGTCATTGTTATTATTATAAAATTCTAAAATATCATTTTTTTATTTTTAAAAACATAAAAATGCACAATGGTGCTTCAAAGTAAATTAAGAGCACTAGTGGGCATGAGAAGAATGTACCAAATTAGGATAGAACATTTCCTTTTTACTATTCAATAAAAAAATAAACTATGAAAACCATAAAACAATGTCGATACACTTGAATAACTTAATACATTAATGCATATAAAACAACAACACACGACCCACATTAAGAATGTTCTTAGTAATATTATGGCCTCAAGTTTTTACAACATAGATTTAAATCCAATCAGTGTGTTACAAATACAAGCATGCACTAGGGAATTTATACACAAAAGAACTACATGGTCAAGACTTTTATTTGCTAAATATAAAACTTTTATATTAGAAAGCAAAATAGCTTGTTGGTGTGTTCCCTTACTAGTTAATGCATTGGTGCATCTTACTGTTTGTCGCACCATGCTAGGTAAATTTTAATAATCCATTGGTTCATTCATGTAAAAGGAACACCACAATTCATCTTATTGTTGGGTACACAAGGTAGTGTAAAAAAACATTAAAACAAACAAACAAATTCATTATCACAATTCCTACCTTCAGTGCTTCCTATCTCTCCCACAAGCGCTATTACTCATTCTTTTCAGATGGATAACCTAATTGCAATGTTCTATAGTGTTGTTTCTTTGGTTTGATACATTCATTGACTCATTTGTTTCATTTCCAAATTTGGAAAAACAATGTACATATTCATTTTTTTCTCTATGGGCAAACCATACCTCCTTATGTGAGAAGAGTCAGAGAAGAGACCAAATATATTGTTAGTTGCCTCCTTATTTTCAATTTCATCACATTAAAATTTACAATTAACCTTAAATTTGTCCTTTTCTTCATTTATACTAAAAATTTGAAAAAAAATCCATGTGGTGTGCTTGACTAGTTTGAGTCACACAACCATGTGTCTTGTAAATTTATAGGATGTTATCGAGTGTTTCCCTAAATGTCCTTTTCTGGTGCATTACCAAACACAATGTACCACTTTAGGTTAGCTTTTATATCAAATATGCATTGTTGCACTCTATGGAGTATTGAAATGTTTAATGCATTATAGAGTTTATCGCATTGGTTCATTGTTCAAATATTTTGTGTGTCGTTACCACATTATCGTCGATGTGTTAAGCGACATGGAGCACCAAAATGATGATGATTCTTGTCTTCTAACATAGCGCCCTAGCACCAATGCAGATGACCTATTTAAGTAACCATGCACTGAACATTTTAAGCTAGCTACAAATTTTTTAATTTGATCTTTAAAAATGTTAATTGTGATGCATTTGGTGACTAAATGAGCTTCTATGCACCAAACAAAATGAAGCATTGTAACAATATTAGTGTTATTTTTCGAACATAGAACACCATACGTGGGGCACATTACATTTTGAAGCATTTATGCACCAAATGTTTACTCAATACAAAATTTTTAAAATTATCATAGCAATGCATTAAGTGAATGAAATAGCATCAATGTACCACATATCATGAAAAAAATTAACTATAACAATGTGTCACATACCATGGAGCACCATTACTATATTGGTGTGCCAATATACATAGAAAGTTGTGTCTAGGGTAGTGCTAATATAGTGCATCGTATATGGTGTGTATGAACTATTAAAGATGCATCAGTTACTTTGGCACATTATTTTTTAAAACAAAGATTATTTTTAGTTTTTGATGAATATAAAATGGTTACATATGTGCTTTTTTGTAATTTCAATTTGTTTTATCTATATATGTGCCTAAAAATAATTAAATGTGAATTAAATATGACGACAATGAGTGCGAGAGTAGTAGTAGCAGCATATCAACACATACAACTTTGTACATGAGTGGGAGGCTAGAGAGAGGGAGAGAGAGATCATCCCTCGCCCTGTTGAACCTCAAATGTGTTTCTTTCTAAGGAATTTTAGCTTCCTCAAGTTTTAAGAGGAGGCTACATCCCTCATGGGGAACTCACCATTTTTGTAGCAATTGATCTATGATTAGGATCATGCCAAGTAGGAATTCAAGAGTAGTTCTACTCTATGGTATCAGACAATGTAGGAGGTTATTTAATTATCACCACGTTGTTTAGGAGGAAGGAGGTTGTTGATAAATCTATAGGGGCAACACTTAGGGTGATTTCTCTTTACTTGATGATTTATTGTGAAGTTATGTTGGCTTCTTATTACTTTATTATATTTTTTTGATCAAACAATTACCAAAACCATAAACAATGAAGATCACAAATAGATAATGCGAACACAAGATATAGGGTCCAAGCTAGGGCAAAACCTCTCCAAGGGGAAAAACCATAAAATTATTCTCTTCTTATAAAATTAGATCAAATGAGAAATCAAATACACAAAAAACAAGACCAAGACCTCCAACAAGACCCAACTCAGCCCTCCTCCCAAGCTCTTCCAGCAATTTATAGTCAACTCAAGTCAAAACCTTCAAAACAACTTCTAGATTCAGAATTTCGGCACCAAACTTCAGAATTTTGGATCTTCGCTTCAGAATTTTGGACCTACAACTTTGGCCCCTGTAGCAGCTTCATAATTTCGCATGTGTGAGAATGTTAGGGTAGATTATAGGGCAAAAACTCCTCCTTCATTCTTTCTCTTACTTCCCAGCTTCTTCTTATCTTGAATTTCACTCTTCTTGTCTCGGAGATCAAACTTTCTTGAGTGGTGCTTCAAATGAGGTCAATCTCTCTCTATTTATACACTTCCAAGAGGTCAAACTACCCCTTTCCAGGCCAACTTGAAGAGGAAGTGTCGACTTGGTCTTGTAGACTCAAAAATTACATTTTTGACTTAAATAAATTTCGTTTTCTATTTTTTCTTCAAAGTTCAAATGGGAATTCACTCTAGGACAATATTTTGACTTATGTCAAATATTCTTTTGACTCAATAAACCCTAGAAGTATGAAGAACATGCTTGACATACTATTGTAGTTGCAACACACAACCCCCCATCCCCCCCATAGTTTTGTACACAAATATGGGGATCCTTTCCTATTCAGAAAACCCCCTTATTTATTGATGTTATGGTGGCTAATGATTTCTTTGACCTTAATTGCTTGGTTTTGGAACTTTTTGAGATCGGATTATCTTTTTGGTATATCCTTGGGGGTTATGGTCATTGTGATTGTCAATTTGTTGTTTGATTCTTCCTAGTGATCATGCAAAGAAATGTGGCACTTTTGGTTGCCACATCATCACCTCACATCTTTGTGTTTGGTTTTGGGTTTCCTTCACATGGCTTCGCTTGATACTTGCATTGAAAATAAAATGTCCCATTAGTTAATTTATAATCATTTTATAAATATATTGTAAATTATTATTATAATTTCTTTTTAATTAATGTATATATATTTTAATTATTATAATTTATTTTTAAATTTATTAATGTATATACATTAAATGGTAATTATAAAATAATAATAATTAATTAAAACATATATATATGGTAATTATAATAATAATAATTAATTAAAACATATATGAAAATATAAAACGTTTACGTCAATCTAAATGGAAAGGAATAAATTTATTACACATTGTTCAATTAAACCATTAAGAACCAATAGTGCATTTGGGCACCTCGACACCACAAAAGTTAAGCAATCACCCAAACAATAATGCACCATAGAACTGACCTAGCAACCTCCACATTCGTTAAATATATAAATAAATTTGTTTAATATAAAAATTCTCTTTATGAGATTTTTTGGCGTAAATCACAAGAAATTTCATTCAACTTGTCCTAACGATGAACCACACTAGTTGGTTCGAAACGTGTCGACAAATGAAATTTCTTGTGATTTATGCCGAAAAATCTCTCATAAAGTTAATATGGATCACAAAAGCCTCAACTCAACAATAAAAATTCTCATTAAATGTGGACACAACACATGTGGGATAATTTTACAAGGGCCAAAACGAAATATTAAACGACACCAGAGGGACAATGGGGCACTCAATGCTTAAAATGAATACTCCTATTAACACACAGGTATATGTTTGACAGTTCCAATAGCGCGCTATGCAAATCAACAAGCATTTACAATGAATTGATCTCGGCTGCCATTTTCGGACAAATTCGTTTTGATGAAGTTATTATACCTTAATTTTTTTATTGATTTGTTATTAATTTTGGTTTGATTAAAAAAAGTTAAAATCTATCCAAAGTTTAACATTATGAAATTAAATTTATTATTTTTAAATAAAATTTATTTCTATTTATCTCAAATATGATTTGTTGAAATGTCTACCATCTTATTCTGTAATGATGGCAAGAATTGACTTTTGTGTACTTTATTATTAATTATTATGTACTATATCACTAATTACTATGTACAATAAATATAAATAATTTGAAAAATAACATTATATATTAATTACTATGTACCATAAATACAAATGGTTTGTGATTAAATTCAAAAAATCCATTTTCTCATTCGTGGAAAGTATTGAATAGACCATTTTTATGGGTTTTATTTTTTAATTTACAAAAAAATAATTTAAAAAATATAAATATGTAAAAATAACATGTATACAATTTGTACAAATCTCATTATATTAATCTATACTCTAATGGCATGACATGTGTATTATAATATGAGCATTATATAAAAAAAATTACCATAATTCAGTATTAAATAAATAACTATTAACTTGTTATCATTCTCTTTAATGTCAATTATATATGATGATGATGGTGGTGGTGGTTAACATCCACTGAGACCAAATTGGTCTATCAGACCTATAATTTTATTAGTTTTTAATTATCTGGCTCCTTGTCTTTCTTAGCGAGATTAGTGCTGTAGCTTTCTTTTTTTTCTCTACAGTCTTCCAACTTCCTTTATCTTGCATCTCCTTCATCTCCTCTGGTTCTTGGGACATTGGTGTCTTCGCTTCGCGATCCATTGTGTTCGTCCTTTTTAAGGTAGTCGGAGAAGAAGTTTGGTCTAGGAGATCTGCTTCGCTATTAAATGAAGATTTATTTTGTGCATTGTTCGAATCCTCATAACTATTGATGCTTGAGGGGTTGTCGAGTTCACTTTTTTGTTGTTGGGCGGGGCTTTCTCCCTGCTTGTCTTGAGAGTTGTTTCTTTCTTGCCCGCTTTCTTATGATTTAGAGTTTTTTCTAGAGTAATCTTCTTTGATGACAGTGTAGTGTTCTTTTTGTGCTCCTTCCCACCATGTATATCTGTGGTGGTTTTTTCTCGCAGACTTTTTCTCGGAGGCTTTTGGGCAATTTTTGGCTAGGTGGCATGTCTCAAAGCAGCATCGACATCTGAAGATGACACTTTCATAATCGAGTTCCTGGTTCCACACATAGTCTTTACTTGTTAGGTTTATTTCAGCTGGGAATCCAGCGCTGAAGTCCATTTCTACACAGATGCGTGCATAGGTGGTTCTGGCATATTCCTCTGTTTCTGGGCACCTGCAGTAAAATTCCCCAATTGCATTTCCAATGGCTTTTAGCGAGGAAAGATTCCAGAGATGCAAGGGTAGACTTGGCAATCTCACCCAAACTGGTGCTGAGGTTATGACTGCTGTTGACGGATCAAATGATGGGTCCCATGGTTTCATGAATAGGCCTGATTTTTCCCAAAACCAAGGGCCAGAATCTAGAATACATTTTCTGCTTTCAGGATTTTCAAAATCTACTATAAAGAAACCCCTAGCACAGGGGTAGATATTAATTTCATCAGAAATGATAGGCTTCCATACCTCCGAGATCCAATTGTGGAGAGCTGTCAGCCGTGGCCAAAAACCATTGAACCGGCAGATTAGGGCACTTTCGGAAAACTTCAAAGCCTCATCAAGTGAGGCCTGGACCACCTGGACAGTGGGAGCTGGGGCTTCACTGACGATATGGGCAGGAGCTTGCCCTCCAGAAGCGGACGGAAATGAGCCAGCAGCTATTTTCGCGAAGCTGGGAGCCATATTTTACTTGCCCGTAGAACCCAGCCGTAGAGAAATAAAGCAGAAGATAAGATTAGATCTAGATCTAGCCGCAGAAGATTAGATCTAGAACCTAGCCGCAAAAAAGATTAGATCTAGATCTAGATCTAGCTGCAGAAGATTAGATCTAGAACCCAGCGGCAGAATCTCAGTAAGCTTTTTAGCTTTTTAATCGTGGCAGAGAAAACAGTCGATCAAAACCCCGCATCAGCCGCAGAAGAGCCACAGAACAAACGAGGGAGCCACAGATCAGCTGCAGATCAGCTGCAGCCCCAGATCAGTTGTTAAAAATATCAGCCAGCCACAGAACAAACAAGGGAGCTGCAGATCAGCCCAGCCGCAAAAGAGATCAGCCGCAGCCGCAGAAGAGATCAAAGCCCTAATTTATTTTTCTGAAAATCCAGAAGCTCCAGCATTTGGATGTTTAATCAATTAATTCAACATTATAGCGTACACACAACCAATTTTAAAATTGTACACCTGAAAATTTAAGCCTTTATCTACCAAACGAATTTTTAATTATATTACAAAAATTAATAATAAAAAAAAGTTAAACAAATATTCATATAACTCATTTTACAATTTTATTATTGTTTGGAGTACATATAACACATCATGACATTAAAATATTTTATTAAACTAAGTGGCACGGAACACTAGTTATGCGACCTTGTTTAAAATTGTTATTTAAACAAAGTTGTATAGTTAGCGTTTTTTGCCGCTTAGTTTAGATATATTAAATTAAAGTAAATAAATAAAAAATAGCGAAGAAAACCAAATTCATTTGATTCATTTTTTGCATGAAATCATTAAAAAATAAATAAATAAATAAATGTCAAAAAATTTCGAATGTGGATTATGTAGAAAGATTTTGACAATATGAATAACTAGGAAAATCGCCACTCATAAATAAATAATATTTTTAAATAAATTTTAATAACTAAAAAATAAATTAAGTAATTGGGATTTTTGCAGTGCATTATATTAGATATCATTTTGGGATTGAACTGTGTTAAGTAAGTCATTCATCTATTACCATTTCCATGAGAGGTAGTCATAACTGACTAATTTCTCGTGATTTTTGAATAGTCCACTTAGCACTCGTTGCATCTAGTGATGCTCATAGGGGTGAAGAAAATCATGAGTTTTAAGTGGACTATTCAAAAATCATGAGAAATTACTCAGTTACAACTACCTCTCATAGAAATGGTCATAGATGAATGACTTACTTAATGCACTTGAATCCCAAAATGATATCTAATAAAAAGTAAATTGTTATTTTTATTGGATTTTTTTTTTCTTCTGAATAAGTCTACTCCTATATTGATACAAAATATTTTTACATAGAGGTAGCAGCCTCGAGAAGTCTAGCCTAGAGAGGCGGCATACTCACATAACATAGCTGAAAATTGACCCAAAAAGACTTGCTGATGACTAACTAGAAGAGCTACTAGGACCAGAATCAATACTAGTGCATAGAGACAGAGTTCAACATTGTCAAAACTATAGACTGACCAGAGGACCAAAATGGATTGGCTGGGCTTATACATATGAACAGGGGAGCGTTGCCTAGGTCAAAGCTGTCATCTGATTCATAAAACAAATATACCCTTGACTTTGAACAATAGGGAAACAACAACCAAAGAACAAAGACCTGTTTAAGCATCATGAGTGCTGGAAGGCGATTCTTCCACGATTCAACATCCATAACTGAAGGGATCATCATCATCGGAGGGATGGCACTCTTTGCTTGAAGAACCGCCTCCAACTGGGACACTCGGACCCGCTTGAGTTTGCATATCCTGGATAGCATTACCGCCTGGAACCTTATTCTACTTGCTGAAGAGCTGAGAAGTACCAGGCGGATCTTCCGCCTTCGTCTCCGAAGTTGCTCCTGGAGTTGCAGCCACCAGAGCCAGCGTACCCTCTCATAGCTCAATAGTGACAGAAGCAATGAATGAGTGATTACTGAGGGTGCAGGGGATTTGAAAACGGGAAATATGAGCGTGAGTACCATGAGAGCTCGACGTTAAATCATGTTGCCCCTGACCTCGTCCACGACTGCTCCTGGTAGCGGGATAGCGATGAGAGCCGAAGCCCGAGGAGCAAGAAGAGGAATCCCTGGTTGAGGAGGATGGCTGGAGAATGGCTCGCCCACGGGAGCTTCCCCTTCTGCAGCCCATTCTTTGGCACAGTTTGGGCATGTTGAATAGAGCAAAAGGAACAGAACAGGCAGCAAAGCTGTGCAGGCCGGGATAGACTGAAAGGGGCAGAGCAACCGCACGCAAAGGAGCGCTAAGAGCGACGAAGGACAAGCAACACTTAAAGTTGTAGGAAGGACTTTGGAAAGCCAGATATCCCAACTGAGAATCACCACCATATTCCTGAGCGCAGCGATTTCCTGGATTGACCCAAGAGCAGAGCGCTGCAGCAACGAGGAAGCTAAACATGCGCTGGGGAGAAGCAGTGAGGAATTGGAGGAGCGCCATAACAAAAGAACAAGAAGGCCAGTATGGGATGTCGAGTTGCATTAACGCAGCATTGATGGAGCATTCAAAGAGAATAAAAGCAGGCAGCCAGTGAGGCCAGATGGCATTGGGAGTGAACCACGCACCAGCCCACCCAGCCGCCTTCGTACCATAATCAGTACTGCACACCCGCATCCGGGAGGGATAGATCTTGTTGCACCAGAAGAGTGTAGTCTTGTTTGAGTTGCGCATCATTGGAACTGCTCGGTGGACCAGAGAAGAAAGGGAATTGCTGATCGGCACCTTGATTAGCCAATCTATCTGTGACCTTGTTGGTTGATCACCGAATGTGCTGGAAGGTAATGCTGCGGGGAGCCTTGAGCCATTCTTCAATTTGCTCCAGTCTGCTTAGAAGCCGCCAGCTTGAAGCAATCTTTCCTACTGAGGTACTAGAATGGATCCGAATAGCTGCCTCTATTAAGATTTGTGAATCCCCTTCTACCACTAGAGGGAAAAAGTTTTCAGTTTCTGCTATACAGATGTCCTTCCATAAGCCTTCAAGCTCGGCAGCATTGTTGGTATCTCTTCCAAGCGAACCATGATATATATGCGGAGCCAAGCCTTCAACATTTTTGAAAATACCACCGTAACCAGCTAACCCCGGATTGCCCTTGGCAGCACCGTCAAAGTTCAGCTTAAAAGATTGGGTGGTGGGAGGAGACCAGAATTGGGGAGAATCAGAATGGATGGAGGGACTATGCTTGACTTGAGCTGAAAAAGTGAGGTTCAGGTCCCAATTTTCCAGAATGAGGCATTCCTGGGGTGAGGCAGGCAAGTCTGAGTTTTGCCATTATTTCAGGGCAAGAGTTTCTTGAAGGTTCTGTTTGAGGAGAAGCCAAAGGGAGTCAAGGGGCGAATGATGATTTTTAAAGATCCTGTTATTTCTCTCCTTCCAGATGATCCAATAAACGAATCCTGGTAGAAGGTTCCAGAGGGAATTGAGTACAAGACTTTGGAAAGGATGTCAGGGCCAGTTCTTGATGGTGTTTAAAATGTCTCCCACACGTCTGCCTATTTTCCTGTTGCACTGTGCTATTCTCTCCCAGAGTTGTGTTGCTAATGGACAGGTATCCAAAAGATGCAAGATGGTCTCTGTATGGAGATTGCAATTGGGACATCTGGAAGGCCCAATAAATCCTCGCTTTTGAAGATTGTCCCAAGTGAGGATCCGTTGTTTGCTTAAAAGCCAAAGGAAAGTAGAGACTTTAGGCCAGATGCTTGGTTGCCAAACCTTATCCCATAGCTGATCCTTAATTATCTGCATTGGATGATAGAGAAGTTGGTATGCTTCCTTGGTAGTGAACATCCCTTTGGGTGTGTATCCCCATCGTACTTTGTCCCTCTGATCAGAGAACTTAATTTTCCTTAGTTTGAGCTCTTGATCGATCTCTTCATAAGTTTCCTCCTGCCAATTGTCTTGCCAGGTATCGGCTGATCTCCATAGTTGAAAGCCTTGAGGGGATTGCTGCTGCCAAAATTGATGAACATGGATTTGATCATTGTGCTGCATAGTAGCGTGCCACTTGGGTTTGTGGAAGAGAGCAGCGAGTTTAGGAAGCTGTTGCCAGGAGTCTTCCCAAAATCTTGTTGTGGTGCCCAAATGAATTTCCCAAAAGCTGTGCGCTTGAATAAAGGCACTATGTTGCCTGGCTGCATTCCAAATTAACGATCCAGGGGTGGTAGTACTTATATGGATGAGCTCCTCCAGGGGACTTCCTGGAGCATATTTGGCTTGCCAGAGATGAGCCCAAGGAGAATGTGGTTTGGAAACCCAATTCCACCATATGCGGGCGCCCATGGTATTATTGTTGTGGAGGGGATCCCTTAGACCAAGCCCACCAGCTGACTTCGGTAGAAAAACTTCAGTCCATTTGACAAGTGCCCATTTTTTGTTGAGGCCCGAAGAACCCCAAAGGAAATTTCTTTGAAGATTGCGAATTTTTTTAAGAACCCATTTGGGGGCTGCTAATATGGAGAATAAATACAGAGGCATGGCTTTGAGAACAGATTTGATTAGGATGAGCCGACTGGCAATGTTGAGCAAGCGGTAGGTCCAAGAAGAGAGCCTGGTTTCTAAATTGTCAAGGAGGGTTCTCCAGGAAGCATGTTTGATGACTGAGTCTACCAAGGGAGCTCCAAGATATTTCGAAGGAAGCACAACTATCGGGAAGCCCAAAATCCTGACTATATTTCTCTGAGTGAGGATGGGGGTGTGGAAGAAGAAGAGCTAGGATTTGGAGGCATTGATGGTGGTGCCTGAAGTTTCTGAGAAGAGATTGAGCAGCAATAGGAAGGCAGAGGCCTCTTGAACTGAAGGGTGTCCAAAAAGAATATTGTCATCAACAAATTTTTGGTGAGAGATGGGAGGTTGACCATGAAGAGAAATGTCATTTAGTGAGTGAGAAGAGATGGCAGAATGAAGAAGGCGACTGAGACCTTCGGCCATGAGAACAAAAAGGAACGGAGAGAGAGGGTCACCTTGACGAATGCCCCAGGTAGGTCGAAAAGGCAAGGAAGGAGAACCATTAAGAAGGATGGAGAAACTGGGGGAGGAAATAAGATTCATGAGCCATCGTGTCCAAGTAGCACTGAAGCCAAAAGCTAATAACATTTGATTGATATAGGTCCATCTTAGTTTATCGAAAGCTTTAGAAAGATCTAACTTGAGAATCATACCTGACTTTTTTAGAACCTTGAGAGAATGGATCACTTCATGAGAGAGAATGATACCATCCAGAATCTGGCGCCCTTCAACATAACCTGTCTGCTCTGGAGAGATGAAGAGAGGGAGAAGAGGTTTGAGCCTGTTCGCCAAGACTTTAGAGATGAGTTTGTAGATTACGTTATAGAGAGTGATGGGCCTGTATTTGTCCAGAGTGCTGGAATCTTCCACCTTAGGCACCAACGCTATGAAGGTTGTGTTGAGGGAGGGGAGGATCCAGTGCATCGATCTCGATTCTTCCATGAGTTCCCAAACCTCTGTTTTGATGTGCTCCCAAAAAGCGTGGAAAAAATTGGCTGTGAAGCCATCAAGTCCAGGCGCTTTGCCATCCTTAAGTTGGGCCAACGCGTCCTCCACTTCCTACATAGAGATTCGCTAGAGTAGCATATTGTTATGATCCTCCGTGATGATCTTTGGAATATGTTGCGTGATAGAACGTATAGCCTGAGTTCTGCAACCTGGAGGCTCTCGAAGAATGTCCTGAAAGTACTCTCTGAATTCTTGTTCCATTTCTTCATGCACCTCCAGACGCTCTCCTTGCCTATTATTGATGAAGGCAATGTTATTGTGCATTCTCCTTTGAATAGTGGACCTGTGAAAGAATTTGGTATTTTTCTCCCCATCCTTGAGCCATCTGACCCTAGATTTTTGACGCCACAGTGTCTCTTCTTGTTGCCTTCGTGCTTCAATCTTGGTCAAGAGGGTCTTCTCCTGTTGCGCATAATCTTCTGTTCTTCCCTCAGTGATAATGCGTTGTTGCAAAGTATTCATTTGCTTCTCCAGCACTTTCTAATGGTCAAAAATATTACCAAACTGAGAGCGGTTCCAAGATTTGAGAGCTTGTTTGAGTTGTTTTAACTTTTGTTGAAACTGG
The DNA here is from genome assembly GCA_031772625.1 of Pinus tabuliformis. Lineage (NCBI taxonomy): Eukaryota > Viridiplantae > Streptophyta > Pinopsida > Pinales > Pinaceae > Pinus > Pinus tabuliformis. The sequence goes on along the minus strand of CM062818.1, from coordinate 1,616,104,042 downwards.
AACATCTTGGCTCCTTCTGGAGGAATGAAGGAATTCCAGGCATCGATAACAACATCTTTGAAGTTAGGATGTGAAAGCCAAAAAGATTCAAAGCGAAAGGGTCTATTGCACCTAACACCTGGACGCGACCATTGTAACATTATGGGCCAGTGATCAGAGCCCACTTGAGGCATGATGGAGGCATGAAAGTCCCCACCCAGATGAATGGAATTATCCAACATAAGGAATCGATCCATCCTAGAGGCTATCTACTGTGATCCCCTTCTTTTATTGGTCCATGTATATGTACCATTGGAAGTCTGTAGATCCATTAACTGATTTCTGTGGATGAAGTCTTTGAAGCCGATGCTATCTCCATCCAACCTCGAACGTCCACCAGACTTTTCCTCCAAAGTAGTGATGATGTTGAAGTCACCACCACAAATCCAAAGGGGAAAGCTCCTGACGGAATTGAGAGCTGAAAGAGTATCAAGCAGATCCAACTTTTTTTGTAAATCTTGTGGGAAATACACATTAGAAAGATGTCCATGGATATTGGTCCCAATTAGGTGGAAAGTTGTCTGAATAAAGAAGTGTGAGTCATGAAAATCATGAAGGGAGAGCACTTGAGGGTTCCATACGATTTCCAGCCCTCCAAAAGCCCCTGAAGCATCCACCGAGACTGAACGGCATCCCGACCAGGCTTTATTTAGAATCTTTTCCATAACAGTGCTATTGCATTTTGTTTCTTGTAGGTAAATTAATGAAGGCTTATCTTGCTGGATCATATTTTTTAACATTCTGTGTTTTGCAGGGTTGTTAAGCCCTCTCACGTTCCATGAGATTAGCTTCATGAGGAACAGTGGGGAAGAGTTTTGAAAAACTTGGTCAGCTTGGGAAATCTTCCAGACTCCACCAGCATTTCTCCAATAATAATGGTCCTCTGCAGATCCGTTTTGCGTCCGCGTTTCTTCGTATCTTTCAGTATTTTTTTCCCATCCCAAGGACTGCCTGCCTGAATACCAAGACATTTGTTGTGATGTGCTCTGGCTAAAACTACTTCAAGTCTTTCGATTTCCCGAGGGGGTATAGCGCTGAATTCTTTCTGTCTACACACTGCTTCCAGCTTGAGAATGTCTAGACCTTCCAGATCTACACTTTCTGGTTCCTCCTCCATGTGTATCGGTGTATTCTGTTCTTCCTCATTTGAATTTTGATGGATACTGAGGGCTAGAGCTGCATCTATCTCCATGTTGGAAGATTGTAGGGCTGTATCTTTATCTTTTTTTCAGAGGAGGTGGAGACGGGGATGCTGATGGGATCGGAGGCTGGGAGCGGATCTGAAGATTTTGGAGGAGGAGGGGGAGAGGAAGGAGATGGATCTGAAGGGGGGATTGAAAGGTTATCCTCCATGTTATTTTGAGAAGTCAGGATTTCGAAACTATTCCGAGTTTCGGGTTTCTTGAAATTATCAAGGTCAACTAGAGATTTCTTGGCATGCTTTCTTCTACTTGAAACTTTTGTAAAACCCTCAGCATCTTTGCTTGTCTCAGTGACAGGGGTTTTAGACTGCAGATTCAGTGGGAAATCCCTGAAAAGATGGCCATGTTCATGGCATTTCCTGCAACGAAAAGGAACATGCTCGTAGTCTATTGTTTGGACCCATTCAAAATCATCATGAAATAAACTTACCGAGTCCGTGAGAGCTTTGGCTAGATGCATGTGTACACAGATCCTGGCATATGAGGTATATCTTCGGAATTTTGTTTCCTCAGCAGCCTTGATAAAAACCCCCAGGCTATTACCTATGTCCTTTAAGGTCTCCTCGTTCTAGTATTCCAGGGGAAGAGAGTACATGCGAATCCATACTGGAGCCCAATTGAAATCTTCTTTATATGGATTGAACCTCTCAATCCAGTCACGAAGGTATAGGCCTGCAGAGTTGAGGAAGTACGGGCCACCCTTGAAGATACGAGTTTTGTCCTCCAGACAGTTGAAAGTAACGGTGAAGAAGCCTTTAGGACCGAGCTGCAGGGTAACTTGTCCTTTAGGCTTCCACTTGGAGGCAATCCATCCTTGCAAGGCCTTTTCAGTAGGCCAGAATCCCAGAAATTTGCCTATGAGTGCATGATCCTTCATATATTGGATTTGGCTGTTAATGCAATGACTGGGGAGATCTATTTTGATTCTTTCTGCAGATCTGGGGATGCATGTTGTAGAGGACGCCTTGGGCCTTGACGTCGAGGCATTCTGGTAATTGCCTTTGTCTTTGGCTGCTGCGGAACCTGCAGCAAAGTCACTATCACTGTTGATGGTCGGATCGAAGTCATGCGCGGCCAATGGGGTGGAACCGAGACTAGCCTGAGATCCTGCGCCTGCCGAATTGTCAGTAGAGGGACCGGTGGGGGGAGGGGGGGTCATGCCCACCCCTCCAGAGGGCGGATTCATGGAGTTGGCGTCAGCAAAGACACAGAGTCAGGGTAGCAGTTAGCACTGTGGGGAAGGGCAACAGGGTAGCGCAGGAACCCTAGCAGCATCGCTCGACCCTAAACGCCATCAGAGCTAACCCGTATCAATCATGAGGTTCTATCGTTATTTTTATTGGATTATACACATATATATAGTAAATTTTAATGATAGTTAAATTTTTTATTGTATTGAATTTGAAAAAAAATCATTTAAAAAAAGAGTTGAAAATATAATTTATATTTATATTTTAGATTTTTTCACATATATTTTTGATTAATTTTATTTAAAATTTAATTAAAAATTTATTAAAATTATAAATTTGTTGTTGAGTGTTTATTTGTCGTGTTTTTTAGTATATATATATATATATATATATATATATATATATATATAAAATAATTACAACATACCAATGAATTATATATATAAATTGCCCTATTCACTGAACAATTATTTGAAATTTCCTCCACAAAATAATATTTTTATTTCTAAATTTCTCTTTACTTCTTGAACCATGTAGAGTTTATTGTATAATATCTATCCACATTTGATAAATGTGACATGGTACTTTACTTGTGTATTTCTTTAGAGCTTAATATTTGCTTTTTAATGCCTTGCTATGACAATTTGGAGTATTGGTCTCCCCAACCCTTCCCAATAGTTTAAAGATGAAACTGTATTTATATTACAATATATATAATCTCCCGACCATATAATATTGTGTTGAGATTTAAATGTATCACCACATTTGTTAACCTTATATAAATATATAGGCCTGCGTAATGCTTGTACATATGAAACCATGCCTTCCCAATGTAAAATTCTTTGGAAACTAACCCAAATTTCAAGCACAAACTTGTTTTTTTTTAAAGGGTTTCTCTTTGTATGTATACATATTTGATAATGATGTATTTTATTTTAAAGCAAGGTTTTAATGTGGGGTATTTACGATAAGCCTTGCAGATCCGTGCAGGAGTTTTAACAAAAAAAAATTATTTTTTTTTATTAATATTAAAATAAAATAATATTAAATTAAAAATTAAGTATATATATATATATAGAATACACTATAATAATTATAATTAGAATATAAATTGATATAATAAGAGTTGTACAAATTGTACAAGTCATTTTTACATATTTTTTAAATTATTTTTTTTTAACAATTAAAAAATAAAATTTATAAAAATTATCTATTCAATATTTTACACCAATGGAAAAATGGAATTTTTGAATTTAATTACAAACCATTTGTATTTATGGTACATAGTACTTAATATATAATGTTAATTTTCAAATTATTTATATTTAATATACATAGTAATTAGTGATATGGTATATAGTAATGATTGATAGAGTACACAAAAGTCAATTATTATTATCATTACACAATAAGAAAGGAGACATTTCAACCAATCATATTTAAGATAAATAAAAATAAATTTTATTTTAAAATAATAAATTTAATTTCATAATGTTAAATTTTAGATAAATTTTAAATTTTTTAATTAAAAATAAACTAATAACAAATCAATAAAAAACTAAATAAAATAATCCACTCGTGAATTTATTTAAAACTGTTATAATGATGCCTTTAGTGTGAGCCCGCAATGAAGTGACTTTCATGAGAGCGCTGGAGACTTGGACTGTTTTATGTACAGTGCGTTGAAGTTGATACTAATAAATTTAGTTTCTTTAAACCAATGTATTAGAATTTTAAATTTGTTACTATTTTGATCTCTTAGCAATTTGATTTGTTTTAATCCTGTACCAGTAGTGTTCTAATGATCATGATTAATATTATCGTTAATATTGTTTATTGTACACTAATGGTAATCTTGTTTAAAGGTACCTTTTTACCGGACTAGCCGGGATGAATCATGGTTGTTTTTTTAATAGAGACTAGTTTGTAGTAATAAATAATTATTTATTTGTCATTTTCAAATTTATTTTCGCTTATTTTCTATTGAATTAAAAATAAAAAATAAAAAAAATCTAGTTATATATATAATGAATTCATGTTAAAGATTGGATTTGGGTATGTATGTAAAATTGTTTTAAATTTGTCATATATTTGCTAAAATCACTCGTGAGTTAATAAACTATTATACAAATTTATAAGTATGTCTTTATTTCATATTTAATTAATAGGCATTTCTCTTTTTGGTTACGCATTTAATTCTTGATTAGGAGTGAGGTTATCCTTTCTCTTGATTAAGATAGGGTTTATTTTTTTGTCACTTAAATTAGGTTGTGTTTTGCATCTTGCATTTTAAATCATTCATTCTCTAAGTCTCCTTGTGGAGGACCAAGCCCCATGGTGGCTTGATTGAGCCCTACTTTCAGTCACATCAAAAAGGGATAATCGTCTCCAAAGCAATATCATACAGGTGATTCCATCCCATTTAGTTTGTTAAGCACAATCTTCACTACTTATAAACACACCGAAATATCATTATTGTACATATTGTACATATTAGGATCGTATAGGCTAGATTAACCTAGGCTAGTCTTATGGTAATTGGAGACCCATTGAACCGGTTGGGATTGCCACTATAATGGGAAAAAAACTAATTAGGACTCTGATTAGGCAATTCCTCACATGTTGAGCAAGGACATTTCCATGCATCAACACCTAAATGACCAAATAATTTGAGCATGAAACCCATGCTTGAAAAATAATATAGAAATGTCTTCTTTTTATGTTTACATGAAATATACAATAATATAAGTACAATAGTAAATATGAAGACCTTCATCACTTTCCATCAATCATTATCTTCATTATCAATAGTATCTTTCCAAACTAATCAATGTTTACTTAATCGTTGCTTTCTTTGTCCATCAGAAAGTGAATATCATCGGATTCAACATGACGAATATGATATCTTGTGACTTGTTATCTTTTCTGCCATTCATGATGTACATGTTTTTAGTCTTCAATACTACTAAGCCAAAAATCAATCGTGTCTACTCAATCCATGAGATTATAATTGAGCTTAAACCAAATAGTTGTAGATGTGTTGTCTCAATTGTTATCTTTCCTATCCATATTTTTGCAATATATACTTTCAGGTGGCTAAGTTGAAACGTCAATACCAAATTATCGAAATAGAGTTACCTAGTTGTGATCACCTTCAAGATGTCATGTTCTGCTGCTAGCTCCCTCTGAGATCAACATCTCTTTGTATGGTCTATCTTCATACTAGAACCATTCTTCATGCTTTTTTCCTTCAAGTATTGATCAATGATTTTGTGGAGTGAACTAATCAAGCTTCAAAATCATGTTTAGTAGAGTTTATGCAGTCCCTTATAAAGTTGGACATCTTTGATTCTTTGAGAGACCAAATCATGTGATAATGAATATCATGCTTCAGGGACCATATTGAATGTTGTTCAACTTCATCATGATTTCTACCCATCTATCATGCTTCTATATATTGAATAATCATATGGAAGAGTTTCCAAAACATATCATGCTCGTCTATCATGCATTTATGTATATGGAAGAGTTCTCTCTTATTCATCATGCTCCTTTGGGTTGAGCCATTGAACAAAAGAGTTATTTCCAATCTATTCTTATACCATGCTTCTGCTACTAAGCATATTTATGCAATAATCTCTTCCTGCAATATTGAAGACATTAATTCTACTTCTTAGTGAGAAGTTCTTAAATTTATACATACCTCTTCCTTTATTCTTGTCATCCCTCTTCCTTTATGTTTAGAATGATGTTCAAGATGAGATTCCTTCTCTAAAATGAGAAGTTTTCAATTATTTCTTCATGTTGCAACTCGATTATCTTCATTTCTGCAAGCTTCTTTGATGCTAACTTTTGTAATGCCTTTGTGATGTTATAAATATTTTTTCACATAGTGAGGAACCTTCATAATCACTATCAAGGAACATTGTGATCCTTTCCAATTAATAGACTGATTTTGTGATTATGTGAATGCCAAATAGTAACTACATGAATGATAGAGTGTTGGAGGGTCCAAAATCTTATATCTTCTTCTTGATGACTACTACCAATTTAGGGATGCAACTAACAATGTGGACTCTAATCTTTCTAATGCTTTATGCTTCTTCTATGATGCCATGCTTCAAAATAAATATTTTTTCTAGTTCAGGAAGACGAATCGAACGAAAAGCATGTGTTATATTACTTAAGTCGTAATTTAACCAAAACTGAAGAAAAATATGCATATGTGGAGAAATTGGCCTTGGCAGTTGTCCAACATTTCTGTCACTACATTCTATTGCGTAAAAATGCTATGATTTTCGATTGAAACCCCATGGTTTACATTCTTACCAGAAAATTGTTGGGGGGAAAGTATTCCAAATGGATTGTCTTCCTAAAAGAATTTGATTTGGAATTCATTAAATCCAAATCTAAGAAATCATTGGCATTTGTTGAATTATTATGTGACTTTCCCGTGTTGAGATGGAAAACGTGGTAGAGAATTATCTTCTGCATGAATCTCTCTTCCTGATCAATAATATAGATCCATGGTATGGAGATATCATCATTTATCTTCAGAACCAAACATTTTAGCTAGAACTGAGTCAAATTGATCGTCGTCGTATCCAGTATCAATCCAAGCAATACAATATTGTCGGCAATACACTTTATTGTCGAGGTGTCAATTCTATCTTCAGATGATGTTTAACTCACGAGGAAGCCAAAAGGAATTAAATGACTTCCATTCTAGAGCTTGTGGCAGTCATATGTCAGGGTTTTCCACTGCTCGAAAGATCTTGCGCAGGGTATTTCTGGCCTTCTATGTTCAAAGATTGTATAATTGTGGTCTGAAAATGCCATAATTGTCAAATCTATAATCGGAAAATGCGTGCACATCTAGCTCCTCTTCACCCAATCATTGTTGTCGATCATTTTCTAAATGGGGCATCAAATTTCTTACATGTAACCCTCACTCGGTCGGGGGGCATGGATACATTATCCTTGAGGTAGATTATTTCACGAAATGGGTCGAGGTGATGCCTACATATAAGGATGATGGTGAAACAACATCCATTTTCATGTTCAATCATGAAATTTCTCGGTACGGAGCTCCACAAGCCATCGTCACGAACCATGGTAGCCATTTTTGAAACTTTATGATGATCGATCTTACCACGAAGCTAGGTTTGCGTCATGACAGTTCTACTCCATATTACCCGCAAGAAAATGGCCAAGTGGAAGCCATTAACAAGGTTTTAATGACCAAGATTAAACGAAATATCGAGACTCATAATTGAGATTGGCATCTAATTCTTTATCCAGCCTTGTGGGCATACCATACCATAGCAAAAGCTTTGATTGGTTTTACTCCTTTCCTGCCCATTTATGGCATGTAAGCAGTTCTACCGATTGAGAATGAAATCTCGCCTTTCAAACTAGAAATTGAATTATTGCCAGCCACTTCTACCGAAGAATAATGTTTCCTATACTTAGCATGTCTCGATGAGACTCGCCGTGATGATGCATTAGCTAGCAAGGCCCAAAAGAAATGAGTTAAAGCATAGTATGATCGAAATGTCAAACCTTGTTCATATATAGAAGTTGATTTAGTCTTGATCTATAATCAAGAGCACGATAAGTTAGGTGTTGGTAAATTCTAGGCTATGTGGCATGGCCCTTATGTTGTAAAACATTCACTGGTGAAAGGGGCCTATGAACTAGTTGATTATCACGGAATTCCTTTAGGAAAGCCCAAAAATGGTCTTTACCTAAAGAAATATTATGCTTAGATTGTTTGGTGAAATATTTGTATATTGTTGTACCATTGTTTATATGTGGTAGTTTTTAACATCTTTTTACAATTTTCTGCTTCTTCTCATACTCATATTGTGTTACACTTGATTTTTAGATGTCAACACTCCCTCAAGTTTACATTGGCTTTTTTAATGGCACTAGTCGTAGTACTTGGAATTTATCTTCTGCAACCTAGGTCATTTATTCACCCTCATATGAGTTAGATTCTATTCATGGGATATGCCTTGGTCGAACAACGAACAATATTGTAGAATATAGTGCAGTGATTGAGCTATTATCTAATGCCATTTCATTTGGCATTCATCGGTTGATTGTGAGGTTAGATTCGCAAATTGTGGTATTACTTTTGAATGGTGTTTATTCAGTTAGAAGTGCTTCCATGTTAACGATCTGTTTGCGAGTTCGTATCTTGGAAAGAGAATTTGATTATATTGAGTATCAACATATTCTGAAAAATTTAAACACATTAACATATGCATTAACTAATTATGTGTTAAATTGGCACTTGTAAAACATTTGTAAAGAAATAAATGCAATATTCATCCATATATTGTACAAGATAGACTGAAATAGAAGTAGTATATTTCATTAGGTAAGTGTATGTAAAAAGTGTGGCTTTTACAAAAAATGTCATCCAAAGACATGAGGCCCTGTGGCCTTCATTTTCTGAATATGTCAATACATCATCAAAAACAAAAAAAATCTAGCTCTCAGACTAGTGACTACGCATGATGATGATCATGGTAGCCTACAATAGCATGTGCTTCTTGTCATAGAAAATGGATAATAGGTCCAGGAACCCCTGCAATATGCCTTTGGTAGCGGAGAGGCAAATCATCTATCGTGGAATCAGGGATGTCCAATGTTAACCTATTAAGGTTGTGCTCTATCTCTGTCAGTGTCTTTGCCGCATCCAAGTTCGGCACTGTGGGAGCTAATTCTTGCTCACCCCGCCTATCATATCTATGTAATCCAGCTGGTCTCATAGGGGCCACATCTGCATGATCATTTCAGATAATTAATTTTGGATGTCAAAAAATGACAAAAAATGAAAATTTTCAAAAATCAACCAAAATGTGAATTTTTACCTATATCACCCCGCTGCATCCCAAGAGGCACTGGAAAGTCCGGATCTCCTATGTAGTCCATCCCCGCATACGAAAAATATTCAATCATGATGATTTGATTTTCCAGCGACTCAAATAATTCAAGAGTATATCTAATCGTTGGTTCTTTATCACCTCCATGGCATGCCATAAGTGTAAGCCATTTCAGCATGTGAGGGTCACGAGGTCCTCCTCTCTCTATAGCTACCTGTGGAGCTATAAAAGGAATCTGCTCCAAATAAAATGAAATAACGAAGGCACCATACCCAAAGTTTTTGAGTTTTCCTATTCTAACCCTAGTTAGTTGCCCCTTTAGATTGGCAACTACAGCCTCGCTCCAGTTGAATATGGTAGGTTGCAAACACTTTACGGTGGTTTACATATAAACCTTCGTGAGCAAATGCAAATCTGGACTCTCATACAATTGTGCAACAGTGAACCTAATAGCTTTCAAAGGAATTTTTGTTATGGTCTTGATGTCAATTCTTCCATCTTTGAGAACATCCCCTCGAGTACAATGTTGTAGAAAATAAGTGGAATTTGTTTCACCACCTCGCCTATGCCCAAATATATTGATTTCCATACCACGACGTGGAAATCCACTCAGGAAGTAAATTTCATCAGCATCAATGACAAGTCTATGGTCTCCAACTATGAAACATTCTTCTTGAACATTCCGCTTGCCCACCATCCATTCTAGCAAGTCTAATTGGGCCTTCATGCCTAGAATGGTGAAAAACTTGTACAAGACACAATTTTCAAGGCATGTATGGTTGTTGGATGGTTCAGAGCATCCATGTCTTGCTCTTCATGCTCACATTCTCTCCATTCCATATTTGTGGTTCAAAACCCTACAAATAAACATAAAATATCATTAGAAGTAATCATGGGGAAAATTAGCAAAAAATCTGGGTGTTTTCCATTTTAATTTTCATTCCCTTGGTGTTGTGCACAGCCGACTATTATGAATAGTGCCCATGTGCATGGTTTCTTCCTTAGGAGCTATGCACATAGCGTTAAAAAACTAGTCGATGTGTGCAGGCCTAATAAGGGCAACCTGCGCACATCAAGGGCAAAATTTGTTTTGAAAATCCTCCCCAAAAAACAAAATCTATGGTGAAATGCTAAATAAAAGGCATGAAAATGAAGGTCTTGGAGAGAAAATCTACCTGAAGAAGATGGCTCGCAATTTCGCCCTACAATTTGTCCAAAATCAGCTTCTGAAGTTTCTAGTGAAAATGACCTCTATCACTCTCAAAAGGTTAAAAACACAAATGGTCAAAACTTTTTACCTTTTGGGATTTTTATAAGTTTTTTAGGCCTATTTAAATATTATTTTTTGCCTATTGACTTTTTAAATCCAAATATATGGTGTTTTTCGCTTTATTTTTTAGCAGAGATTATTTTTTTGAGTGTAGGTGTGCAGGATATAGGTTATTTACGGGAACTAGTCATTTTAGTATTGAGTATATTTTTATCACTTTTTCGAACTCGTTAAAACTTACGAAAAAGCGAAACCTTGGAGTTATCTTTATGCCTTTTTCAGACTCCTTAAAAACAAAAAGATCATTGAGTACTTGATTATTCGAACTCGTAAAAGTAAATGAACAACCATCTATTCAATATAAGTTTACCCATTTTATGGACTGAACCATACTATTTACGAAAAAGGTATACGTTGACTAATCATGGTCAATAGAGTTCTCTCCTGCATTATTTTATCCTTTTTGGGCTTGAGGGATTAAATTTGCGAAAAAGAACACTGTGGAGTTTACTTATGTTTTTCTCCTGACTCACTAAAACTTAAAAACACTGAGCTTTGCTTTCTTCGGGCTAATTAAAATTTTCGTTGAAAGAACTGAACGATTTTTATTTTCATGTCTTTTCAAACTCTTTAAATATGAAAATGACATCGAGTTACTCCTTCACTAGTCTGGACGAGACCGAACCACTCCTTATTAGGGTTCGTTAAAAATACTTCGAAGGACTCATCCAAAGGATGAGCTTACAAGACAAGCATATGTTATGCTCCTCAAGCTTGTAAAAAATGAAGAGGTACTTGCCAATAATGGTGGGGTAAAAGTAAGAATAATATTTGTTTTGTATTTGTAAAAGGCAGTATGTCGCTCTTGAACATGACGCTCTGTCACTTTCGTGTCCGGGTTAAGAAATCAATTTTCTACGTAGTTGACCATACCTCATTGAAAGCCTTAAGTTAGTTTGGGTTTTATTTTTTGAGTCAAATGTTTCCAAGTCATCATGTCGTGTCTCTGATATGTTCAAGATAATTCCAACCTTAGTCAAATTACTTTGTTAGTCATAGCCTTCATTTGCATCGATCATCCCTGAGTCGGTCCTGGACTACTCCAAATTGTTGTTCTTCAAAACTTGACATATGTTTTGTGTCGTAGGCCCTCCTATGACGGGTCGCTTCCTATCGACCTCAGCTCATTATCTAGGAAGGTGATTTATAAACTTTTAGTACCCTGAGGCTTGCATTCCTTAATGACAGGTTTCTCTCCTTCGATGATAGGTTCTCATCATTGAACTTCGATCGAACGATTCTATGAGTGTTCGACATCAAATCATTTATTCGCACTTCATAAATTGTACTGGAAGTACCTTGAGAGCCATTTTCATTATTGGTGGTTTCTCTCGCACTTGTTAACAGTTCACATCATTAACCGATAATCAAGTGGTTTCTACCATGTTCGACTATGAGACATTCACTCGCATGGCTAGATTTGTACTACAGATCAAGAGATGGAGATTAAGACCCTATATCTAGTTTCATCCATCTAGGTTGCATGGAGTTATTAAATATTCATAATTGTAAACATAGATCCATTGATGGTTGCGTCCATACTATGTTGTCTATTCACATGGATCTTTAAATGTATTTATGTACTGTACTTTGAGACATTTATGTCCTGAGTATGGGAATTCCTGCCTCAGTGATGATATTATATATTTCATTGTAACTTTTGTTTGATTGTTTCAAGTCTCCAACTGCAGTCTCTAACCGAAACCTTGGCATGATAAAGCACTTTTGTCATCAAAATATCTATTTTGACTTTTCACTTTAGATGGAAATCTATTACACATCATTTTGTCACATTAGGCAAATGACCCTCGATTTGGATCTTTTACTATCCGCAAATGTATCCTGGAGTATTCCCCTGCAAAGTTTGAATCCAAATTATTTCAAAGAAAGTGGAATTCCTAGATCCCATGGTACAAAACCCTGTTTTGGCTACCTGTGCAGTTCTCTAGTTAATTTTTGCGCATACGCAGAGAAGACCATTAGGAGTTGCGCATAAGTACGCACGGTCTTACACTGTGACCTGCGAACATGACTTAACGCATGTAAAAATAAAAGGTAAAGTCTAGAAGAATTGTTGGTAGCATTTATCCCAACCAACAAGCTTCAAAGGGTGCCTATTCAGTCTTGATCCCTTCCATCATGGAGCAACTCCCCTTCCTTTATGGAACCCCTATCCCACTATTAGTGGATCTCATCCCTTGGAGAATGGATCCAAAACTTCCCATTCTTGGCCTATAAAGCTAACCCAGGCCTAAGGATTGAGGAGGATTGTTGGAAGTAGGCTTATGTTGCAGGATTAAGGTTGGAAGGCTATTCATTCAAGGAGAGGGTTGGAGATTGTGGGAAGGGACTTGCAACATCAAGGTTACATGGTTGTAAGGCTATTCTCCATTTTATTAATATAAGGCAATTGTTCTTTCTCAATTACATCTTTGTTGATATAATTTGTAGGATTCCTTGATCACCTACATAGATTGTGATTGCATATTGATCATTTTATGGTATATGATTAGTTAATTAGTCCATTTATCTCATGATTATATATTGGATGCTTTGATCTCTTGTTTGTTTCTGTCAATGCAGATCTCCTTCAGGATGTCATGGAGAAGTTGTGGGGAGCAACAGGAGGATCTATGAAGCATCAAGGAGTAGATGAATGAGAGCTCTGAAAGGGACTTCATCAATCATTTCGTTTAAATGGTAAGTGGCCTCTATCATCATATTAGTTTCAGTCAATCATAGTCTAGAGAAAGGTAGCAATTATTGATTGTTTGTTACTAGGTTTCTTTGAAGTCTAGGGAGATCGCTCTTGTCCGCAAGAGGGATAAGTCCACATAACTATGAGGTGGTTAATGAGTAGATCGAATACATACCTGATTTAGGCACTAAAATAACACAAGATAGTTTTATGGTAATTGGAGACCCATTGAACTAGTCGGGATTGCCACTACAATGGAAAAAAATCTAATTGGGATTCTGATTAGGCAATTCCTCACGTGTTGAGCAAGGACATTTCCATGCATCAACACCTAGATGACCAAATAATTTGAGCATGAAACCCATGCTTGAAAAATAATATAGAAATGTCTTCTTTTGATGTTTACATGAAATATACAACAATATAAGTACAATAGTAATTATGAAGACCTTCATCACTTTCCATCAATCATTATCTTCATTATCAATAGTATATTTCCAAACTAGTCAATGTTTACTTAATCGTTGCTTTCTTTGTCCATCAGAAAGTGAATATCGTCGGACTCAACATGACGAATATGATATCTTGTGACTTGTTATCTTTTCTGCCATTCATGATGTACATGTTTTCAGTCTTCAATACTACTAAGCCAAAAATCAATGTTGTCCACTCAATCCATGTGATTAGAATTGAGCTTAAACCAAATAGTTGTAGATGTGTTGTCTCAATTGTTATCTTTCCAATCCATATTTTTGCAATATGTACTTTCAGGTAGCCAAGTTGAATCATCAATACCAAATTATCAAAATAGAGTTACCTAGTTGTGATAGCCTTCAAGATGTCATGTTCTGCTACTAGCTCCCTCTAAGATCAACATCCCTTTGTATGGTCTATCTTCATACTAGAATCATTCTTCATGCTTTTTGTCCTTCAAGTATTGATCAATGATTTTGTGCAGTGAACTAATCAAGCTTCAAAATCATGTTTAGTAGAGTTTATGTAGTCCCCTATAAAGTTTTACATCTTTCATTCTTTGAGAGACCAAATCATGTGTTCATGAATATCATGCTTCAGGAGACCATATTGAATGTTGTTCAACTTCATCATGATTTCTACCCATCTATCATGCTTCTATATATTGAATAATCATATGGAAGAGTTTCCAAAACATATCATGCTCATCTATCATGCATTTATGTATATGGAAGAGTTCTCTCTTATTCATCATGCTCCTTTGGGTTGAGCCATTGAACAAAAGAGTTATTTCCAATCTATTCTTATACCATGCTTCTGCTACTAAGAAATATTGAAGACATTAATTCTACTTCTTAGTGAGAAGTTCTTAAATTTATACATACCTCTTCCTTTATTCTTGTCATCTCTCTTCCTTTATGTTTAGAATGATGTTCAAGATGAGATTCCTTCTCTAAAATGAGAAGTGTTCAATTATTTCTTCATGCTGCAACTCGATTATCTTCATTTCTGCAAGCTTCTTTGATGCTAGCTTTCGTAATGCCTTTGTGATGTTATAAATATTTTTTCACATAGTGAGGAACCTTCATAATCACTATCAAGGATCATTGTGATCCTTTCCAATTAATAAACTGATTTTGTGATTATGTGAATGCCAAATAGTAACTACATGAATGATGGAGTGTTGGAGGGTCCAAAATCTTATATCTTCTTCTTGATGACTACTACCAATTTAGGGATGCAACTGACAATGTGGACTCTAATCTTTCTAGTGCTTTATGCTTCTTCTATGATGCCATGCTTCAAAATAAATATTCTTTCTAGTTCAGGAAGACGAATCGAACAAAAAGCATGTGTTATATTACTTAAGTCGTAATTTCACCAAAACTGAAGAAAAATATGCATATGTGGAGAAATTAGCCTTGGCAGTTGTCCAACATTTCTCTCACTACATTCTATTGCGTAAAAATGCTATGATTTTCGATTGTAACCCCATGGTTTACATTCTTACCAGAAAATTGTTGGGGGGAAATTATTCCAAATGGATTGTCTTCCTAAAAGAATTTGATTTGGAATTCATTAAATCCAAATCTAAGAAATCATTGATATTTGTTGAATTATTATGTGACTTTCCCCGTGCTGAGATGGAAAACGTGGTAGAGAATTCTCTTCTAGATGAATTTCTCTTCCTGATCAATAATTTAGATCCATGGTATGGAGATATCATCATTTATCTTCAGAACCAAACATTTTAACTAGAACTGAGTCAAATTGATCGTCGTCATATCCAGTATCAATCCAAGCAATACAATATTGTCGGCAATACACTTTATTGTCAAGCTGTCGATTCTATCTTCAGATGATGTTTAACTCACGAGGAAGCCAAAAGGAATTAAATGACTTCCATTCTAGAGCTTGTGGCAGTCATATGTCAGGGTTTTCCACTGCTTGAAAGATCTTGCACACGGTATTTCTCGCCTTCTATGTACAAAGATTGTATAATTGTGGTCTAAAAATGCCATAATTGTCAAATCTATAACGGAAAATGCGTGCACATCTAGTTCCTCTTCACCCAATCATTGTTGTCGGTCATTTTTCTAAATGGGTGATCAAATTTCTTACATGTAACCCTCACTCGATCGGGGGGCATGGATACATTATCCTTGAGGTAGATTATTTCATGAAATGGGTCGAGGTGGTGCCTACATATAAGTATGATGGTGAAACAACATCCATTTTCATGTTCAATCATGTAATTGCTCGGTTCGGAGTTCCACAAGCCATCGTCACGAACCATGGTAGCCATTTTTGAAACTTTATGATGACCGATCTTACCACGAAGCTAGGTCTGCGTCATGACAGTTCTACTCCATAGTACCTGCAAGAAAATGACCAAGTGGAAGCCGTTAACAAGGTTTTAATGACCAATATTAAACGAAATATCGAGACTCATAAATGAGATTGGCATCTAATTCTTTATCCAGCCTTGTGGGCATACAATACCATAGCAAAAACTTTGACTGGTTTTACTCCTTTCCTGCCCATTTATGGCATGTAAGCAGTTCTATCGATTGAGAGTGAAATCTCGCCTTTCAAACTAGAAATTGAATTATTACCAGCCACTTCTACCGAAGAAGAACGTTTCCTATACTTAGCACGTCTTGATGAGACTCGTCGTGATGATGCATTAGCTAGCAAGGCCCAAAAGAAATGAGTTAAAGCATAGTATGATCAAAATTTCAAACCTTGTTCATATGTAGAAGTTGATTTAGTCTTGGTCGATAATCAAGAGCATGATAAGTTAGGTGTTGGTAAATTCTAGGCTATGTGGCATGGCCCTTATGTTGTAAAACGTTCACTGGTCAAAGGGGCCTATGAACTAGTTGATTATCACGGAATTCCTTTAGGAAAGCCCAAAAATGGTCTTTACCTAAAGAAATACTATGCTTAGATTGTTTGGTGAAATATTTGTATATTGTTGTACCATTGTTTATATGTGGCAGTTTTTAACATCTTTTTACAATTTTCCACTTCTTCTCCTACTCATATTGTGTTACACTTGATTTTCATATGTCAACGCTCCCTCAAGCTTACATTGGCTTTTTTAATGGCACTAGTCGTAGTACTTGGAATTTATCTTCTACAACCTAGGTCATTTATTCACCCTCATATGAGTTAGATTCTATTCATGGGATATGCCTTGGTTGAACAATGAACAATATTGCAGAATATAGTGCAGTTATTGAGCTATTATCTGATGCAATTACATTTGGCATTCATCGGTTGATTGTGAGGTTAGATTCGTAAATCATGGTATTACATTTGAATGGTGTTTATTAAGTTAGAAGTGCTTCCATGTTAACGATCTGTTTGCAAGTTCGTCTCTTGGAAAGAGAATTTGATTATATTGAGTATCAACATATTTTGAGAAATTTAAACACATTAACATATGCATTAACTAATTATGTGTTAAATTGGCACTTGTAAAACATTTTTAAAGAAATCAATGCAATATTAATCGATATATTGTACAAGATAGACTGAAATAGAAGTAGTATATTTCATTAGATAAGTGTATGTAAAAAGTGTGGCTTTTACAAAAAATGTCATCCAAAGACATGAGGCCCTGTGGCCTTTATTTTCCGAACATGTCGATACATCATCAAAAATAAAAAAAATCTAGCCCTCAGACTAGTGACTACGCATGATGATGATCATGGTAGCATACAATAGCATGTGCTACTTGTCATAGAAAATGGATAATAGGTCCAAGAAACCCTGCAATATGCCTTTGGTAGCGGAGAGGCAAATCATCTGTCGCGGAATCAGGGATGTCCAAGGTTAACCTATTAAGGTTGTGCTCTATCTCTGTCAGTGTCTCTGCCGCATCCAAGTTCGGCACTGTGGGAGCTAATTGTTGCTCACCACGCCTATCATATCTATGTAATCCAGCTGGTCTCATTGGGGCCACATCTGCATGATCATTTCAGATAATTAATTTTGGATGTCAAAAAATGACAAAAAATGAAAATTTTCAAAAATCAACCAAAATGTGAATTTTTATCTATATCACCCCGTTGCATCCCAAGAGGCAGTGGAAAGTCTGGATCTCTTGTGTAGTCCATCCCCGCATACGAAAATATTCAATCATGATGATTTGATTTTCCAGCCACTCGAATAATTCAAGAGTATATCTAATCGTTGGTTCTTTACCACCTCCATGGCATGCCATAAGTGTAAGCCATTTCAACATGTGAGGGTAACGAGGTCCTCCTCTCTCTATAGCTACCTGTGGAGCTATAAAAGGAATCTGCTCCAAAGAAAATGAAATAACGAAGGCACCATACCCAAAATTTTTGAGTTTTCCTATTCTGACCCTCGTTAGTTGCCCCTTTAGATTGGCAACTACAACCTCACTCCAATTGAATATGGTAGGTTGCAAACGCTTTACGGTGGTTTACATCTAAGCCTTCGTGAGCAAATGCAAAGCTGGACTATCATACAATTGTGCAACAGTGAACCTAATAGCTTTCAAAGGAAGTTTTGTTATGGTCTTGATGTGAGTTCTCCCATCTTTGAGAACATCCCCTCGAGTACAATGTTGTAGTAAATAAGTGGAATTTGTTTCACCACCTCGCCTATGCCCAAATATATTGATTTCCATACCACGACGTGGAAATCCACTCAGGAAGTAAATTTCATCAGCATCAATGACAAGTCTATGATCTCCAACTATGAAACATTCTTCTTGAACATCCCACTTGCCCGCCATCCATTCTATCAAGTCTAATTGGGCCTTCATGCCTAGAATGGTGAAAAACTTGTACAAGACACAATTTTCAAGGCATGTATGGTTGTTGGATGGTTTAGAACATCCATGTCTTGCTCTTCATGCTCACATTCTCTCCATTCAATATTTGTGGTTCAAAGCCCTACAAATAAACATAAAATATCATTAGAAGTAATCATGGGGAAAATTAGCAAAAAATCTGTGTGTTTTCCATTTTAATTTTTATTCCCTTGGTGTTGTGCACAGCCGACTATTATGAATAGTACACATGTGCATGGTTTCTTCCTTAGAAACTACGCACATAGCGTTAAAAAACTAGTCGATGTGCGCAGGCCCGATAAGGGCGACCTGCGCACATCGAGGGAAAAATTTATTTTGAAAACCCTCCCCAAAAAAAACAAAATCTATGGTGAAATGCTAAATAAAAGGCATGAAAATGAAGAGCTTGGAGAGATAATCTACCTGGAGAAGACGGCTCGCGATTTCGCCCAACGATTTGTCCAAAATCAGCTTCTGAAGTTTCTAGTGAAAATGACCTCTATCACTCTCAAAAGGTTAAAAACACAAATGGTGAAAACTTTTTACTTTTTGGGATTTTTATAAGTATTTTTGGCCTATTTAAATATTATTTTTTGCCTATTGACTTTTTAAATCCAAATATATGGTGTTTTTCGCTTTATTTTTTAGCAGAGATTATTATTTTGAGTGTAGGTGTGCAGGATATAGGTTATTTACGGGAACTAGTCATTTTGGTATTGAGTATATTTTTATCACTTTTTTGAACTTGTTAAAACTTACGAAAAAGTGAAACCTTGGAGTTATCTTTATGCCTTTTTCAGACTCCATAAAAACAAAAAGATCGTCGAGTACTTGATTATTTGAACTCATAAAAGTAAATGAACAACCATCTATTCAATATAAGTTTACCCATTTTATGGACTGAGCCATACTATTTACAAAAAAGGTATGCGTTGACTAATCACGGTCAATAGAGTTCTCTCCTGCATTATTTTATCCTTTTTGGGCTTGAGGGATTAAATTTGTGAAAAAGAACACTGTGGAGTTTACTTATGTTTTTCTCCTGACTCACTAAAACTTAAAAACACTAAGCTTTGCTTTCTTCGGGCTCATTAAAATTTTCATTGAAAGAACTGAATGATTTTTCTTTTTGTGTCTTTTCAAACTCTTTAAATATGAAAATGACATCGAGTTACTCATTCACTGGTCTAGACTTGTAAAATTTAAATAGTGCAGGACTTGTTAAGCATGAGGAGACCGAACCACTCCTTAGGGTTCGTTAAAAATACTTTGAAGGACTCATCCAAAGGATGAGCTTACAAGACAAGCATATGTTATGCTCCTCAACCTTGTAAAAAATGAAGAGGTACTTGCCAATAATGGTGGGGTAAAAGTAAGAATAATATTTGTTTTGTATTTGTAAAAGGCAGTATGTCGCTCTTGAACATGACACTCTATCACTTTCGTGTCCGGGTTAGGAAATCAATTTTCTACTCAGTTGACCATACCTCATTGAAAGCCATAAGTTAGTTTGGGTTTTATTTTTTGAGTCAAATGTTTCCAATTCATCATGTTGTGTCTCTGATATGTTCAAGATAATTCCAACCTTAGTCAAATTACTTTGTTAGTCATAGCCTTCATTTGCATCGATCATCCCTGAGTCGGTCCTGGACTACTCCAAATTGTTGTTCTTCAAAACTTGACATATGTTTTGTGTCGTAGGCCCTCCTACGACGGGTCGCTTCCTATTGACCTCAGCTCATTATCAAGGAAGGTGATCTATAAACCTTCAGTACCCTGAGGCTTTCATTCCTTAATGGCGGGTTTCTCTCCTTCGATGATAGGTTCTCATCATTGACCTTCGATCAAACGATTCTATGAGTGTTTGACATCAAATCATTTATTTGCACTTCATAAATTGTACTGGAAGTACCATGAGAGCCATTTTCATTATTGGTGGTTTCTCTCGCACTTGTTAACAGTTCACATCATTAACCAATAATCAAGTGGTTTCTACAATGTTCGACTATGAGACATTCACTTGCATGGCTAGATTTTTACTACAGATCAAGAGATGGAGATTAAGACCCTAGATCTAGTTTCATCCATCTAGGTTGTGTGGAGTTATTAAATATTCATAATTGTAAGCATAGATCCATTGATGGTTGCGTCCATACTATGTTGTCTATTCACATGGATCTTTAAATGTATTTATGTACTGTACTTTGAGACATTTATGTCCTGAGTATGGGAATTCCTGCCTCAGTGATGATATTATATATTTCATTGTAACTTTTGTTTGATTGTTTCAGGTCTCTGACTGCAGTCTCTAACCCAAACCTTGGCATGATAAAGCACTTTTGTCATCAAATATCTATTTTGACTTTTCACTTTAGATGGCAATCTATTACACATCATTTTGTCACATTAGGCAAATGATCGTCGATTTGGATCTTTTACTATCCGCAAATGTATCCTAGAGCATTCCCCTGCAAAGTTCGAATCCAAATTATCCCAAATAAAGTGGAATTCCTAGATCCCATGGTACAAAACCTTGTTTTGGCTACCTGTTCAGTTCTCTAGTTAATTTTTGTGCATATGTACAAAAGACCATTAGGAGTTACGCATAAGTACACACGGTCTTACACTGTGACCTGCGAACATGACTTAACGCATGTAAAAATAAAAAGTAAAGTATAGAAGAATTTTTGGTAGCATTTATCCCAACCAACAAGTTTCAAAGGGTGCCTATTCAGTCTTGATCCCTTCCATCATGGAGCAACTCCCCTTCCTTTGTGGAACCCCTATCCCACTATTAGTGGATCTCATCCCTTGGAGAATGGATCCAAAACTTCCCATTCTGGCCTATAAATCTAATCGAGGCTTAAGGATTGAGGAGGATTGTAGGAAGTAGGCTTATGTTGTAGGATTAAGGCTAGAAGGATTTGTGGGAAAGTACTTGCAACATCAAGGTTACATGGTTGTAAGGCTATTTCCATTTTATTAATATAAGGTAATTGTTCTTTCTCAATTACATTTTTGTTGATATAATTTGTAGGATTCCTTGATCGCCTACATAGATTGTGATTGCATATTGATAAGTTTATAGTATATGATTAGTTAAGTAGTCCATTTATCTCATGAGTATATATTGGATGCTTTGATCTCTTGTTTGTTTCTGTCAATGCAGATCTCCTTCAGGATGTCATGAAGAAGATGTGGGGAGCAACAGAAGTATCTATGAAGCATCAAGGAGAAGACGAACGAGAGCTCTGAAAGGGACTTCATCAATCATTTCGTTTCAACGGTAAGTGGCCTCTATCATCATACTAGTTTCAGTTAATCATAGTCTATAGAAAGGTAGCAATTATTTATTATTTGTTACTAGGTTTCTTAGAAGTCTAAGGAGATCACTCTTTTCCACAAGAGGGATAAGTCCACATAACTATGAGGTGGTCAATGAGTAGATTGAATACATACCTGATTTAGGCACTAAAATAACACAAGATACTAAATACTTCTGCATCTTGGAGCTCTATTAGCATATAAAAAAAGTGTGAACCAAACCATGCTAGAAAAGGAATCAGAGTACAAGGATTTTTGTCAATGGATCAATGATCTAGAGAAACATAATTGTCTATTGCTCTCCCTATGCTCATGGTTGGTCAAGAAGAATGGAGCAATCATACAACCAACTCAAGTGGTCTCCTCAAAATATTCTCATATTATGATTCACTCAAGTAAGGAAGTTGTTACAAGATTTATTTGGTCTCAAGTTCAAGCTCCTCCATCTTGATATCAAAGTCTCAAGCCTTTATCTCCTATTTTTATTTCTCTTTAAATATGCCAAAATGATATCTAATTATAGATAGTTTATGTCTCTTTAAAGGTGGTATTTATGTCTCTTGTTTTTTTAAAACAAAATCCAAAAATATGTTTGTATTAAAATATCCGAGCAAATGCTCAGGTCAAGTACACCACACAAAAAGATACTGATATTTTCCTGTATAACCCATAAATATTGAACATCTTCAACCATTTAATGTAGTTTATAAATGTATTCCTAAATAGATTATACAATGGTCCACATTTTTCCATTTATACATACACGAGTAACTGTCCAAAAAAACTTTACAACACATATCAAATTAACATGTTAAATCTTTGGTGATAACTCCTCTCTCTTGTTAGTGCTTCCAGTTGTTTCTGCATTTTCTTTGCTCCATTTTAACATTGACTCCTCAAGTTGTGCCCTAATGTATTCCATTTCATCTTCCATCCTTTATATTCAAGTCTGAAGATGTTACATGCTATCCAGTATTCCAGTAATCTCTTGCTGCATAAATATTACGATGAATTCGAACCAAGAATCATTCCCCACTTGAGCCATGACATCTAATGCCACCAGTAATAATGATGTAAATTGACCTGAAGGAAAAAGCAAAATAATGTCCCAAATAACAAGTGAAACATTCAAATGCTTTGCCTCAAGAACCAATGAAATACAAAGGAGGCTGGAGTTGAATTGTATCTTAAGAAGATTGATGTGATTCCAACATGAGTTAATTCTCATGCCTATGAATTATTGAACAAACAATAAAATTCATATGTAGATCGATCCCACAGACATATGGATCTAAACCATAATTATCCAGCCCATTGTTGGTCCCCCCAAAATCCTAAAGACCGAAAGACCAACCTAATACCATCCACATACCCTAAAACAGGGCGCTAGTGGTAGCACTAGCAAATATCTTATAACACCACAAAACATTGCATGTCTAGCTCACCACCTAGGATCGACACAAACCAGAGACAATAGTTGACAGAGCATTCACCCATACCATCAATGCCTCCATAATACCATAAATCTGATCACTAAAACACATGTCCTGCCCAAAACCAACTACAAAAAACCATCAAAAATCCCAAACACTACCCCCTATAGAGATGTAGGGCACAACAACCACTTCCACCCCACTTTCAAGGACAACACCAGGGGAATTTTTCACAACTCACAACATCTACAATACTAAAAATGATAACAATCCCCCCTTTCATCAAATCCAAAGGAGATAATAAAACCCTAGGCCCCAGAGACATAGCCAAAGCTTTCCAAAGAAAGATTCTTGAGCTTGAAAGAAATTAAAACAGGAACCAACAAGACCACTTACCTTGGGAACAATCTCAAATTTAGAAAATTTTCCCTAATCCCTAATTTACAAATCATTATTAATTTAGAAGTAGAAAATATTATTATTATCATTTATAAAAATTTGATATTTTACAAATATTTTTAGCAAAATCAAGATATATTTATCTTTTAGGTTTGTTATTAAATTAAATATATGTATTATTAAATTTAACATTCATTAAATGATTTAAATAAAAACTCTTCAAATTTAATAGCATTTTATATTTATGAATTTTTTAAATTTAAAATTGATATGCTATTAATATATATATATATATATATATATATATATATATATATATATATATTTACATTTAATATAAAATATATTATTTATATATATAGATATTAAAAAAAAAAAAAAACCATTTTACTTTTATTATTTGAAATTTCCTCGATCCTTAATTTATAAATCATAAAAAAAAACCATAATATTACATTATTTTACTTCTATTATTTTAAATTTACCCAATCCTTTAGTTATAAATTATTGTTAAATTTATGATTATTAAATGTATAATGCTCAATCTTTTTAACATTGTTTAAAACAATTTAAATAAATAAATAAATAACACTCTTTTTATTCCACTCATAATCACCTACCAAAAAGCCCATTACACCCCCCTTTTACGGAATCCTTTTTTGAGGGTCCATTCAAACTTTTAATTTCCTCCACTAAGTATTTCTAAATAACCTTATTCTTATCTAATCCCATATGATTTTATACCTAAGGTACAACCCAAAAAAGTTCGATCTAACAAGATGATTGGTTGGGTAGTTGAGGACCCTTTTTTTAATTCATTATTATTTTTTTATAATTAAGGATTTATCATCAGATCTTTGATTCTGGTGATGAGTTACGAAGGAATGTTAGGTTATCCCGCTCTTAAAAAAGGGGTATTATAATAATTTCGCATGTTATAATTAGGTAAATAATTACAATATATTAGTCTTATAGACCAATATATGGTTTCAGTGGACATTAACCATCATCATCATCATAATAGACTTGGAGATATCTTTAAAATGATATTATAATATGTTATAATGGATTTAAGGATATATTTTTAGCGTGCGATATTGTAAATTGAAATTACATATGAATTGAGTTTCACTAAGAATTATATGAGATAAATATATATAGTATAAAAAAATTTGAAAATTTATATAATATTTGAAAATTTTAATTTGGTTTTGATGATAAACCATACTTGTTGGTTCGAAATGCATTGGCTAAAAATTTCTCTTATTTAATTTCTACCAATTTTTTTTTGCTTAATTCATTCTAAATCACAAAAACTATATAGAAAATATAAATTTATCTTTAAATTGAAAATAAGAAATTATATTTAAATATAATAATAATATATTAAAATTTATTTTTTATTATTATTATTATTTATATATATAACTTCAATCATAAAAGATATTATTTTTTAATAATATTGTTTAGATGGAAAGTGTTTTTAATGATAATGAATCAATTTACATTAAAGAATATTAATTACGGAAGATTATTTTATTAATAATTGATAATTGAGTTATCATATTACTTTTAGGAATAAAATAAATAAAAAAATAAAAAATTAGTTATGTAATTAATAAATTTTATATCCCATTTGAATATTTTTATTAAATTAAAATTATAATAGAAGAAAAGTATCCACATAAAATTGTCAAAATTATAATACGATTTACTTTTTCTTTATATAGTGAAAATGCAAGAGGGGGTATATAATTATATTATTATAAAGGGAAATTATTTTAAATAATTTTTTATGATTATTTTAAATTTTGAATTATTTTTTTAAGTGTGAATGTCAAATAATTACTTTTTAAATCATTTTAATATAAACACGGTATAAACTAAATTTATTAGACAAGTTAATATTGAAACTATATATAACTTTACAATTTTTTTATGGTTTAGATACTCTACAGTAAATTTAATATTTTACCAATAGTTTTGGCTAAATCAAGATATATTTATTCTTTGTGTTTATTATTAAATTAAATATATTTATTATTAAGTTGAACAATTTTTATTTAATAAATGTGAATGATTCAAATAAAAAAAATTCAAATTTAATACCATTTTATATTCATGAATTTTTTGAGCCTAAAATTAGCATGCTATTAATTTGTCTACAGAGGAGTGAGGTGCTTTATAATTATGTATGGGAGAGAAGTCATTACGAAAAAAAACATAATGTTACATTACAAAAAAATTAATTATATATTAAATAACGCGAAATTAATTAATTAATTAATTAATTATATATTATATATATATATATATATATAGCCATTTCATTTATTAGTTAGTTTCATCCTATATGTGTATGTGTGTCTGACCAACATTTAAAAAAAATGAACCAACTTAATCCATTTCAAATTTGTTGAGTCATTGATTTGTCACCATTTTACCATCATTAACAATCATTCATCTAACCATCTACCTCATTCCTTCGCCCATTAATCACTCCATTTACCACAATTTCCCATAAAGACATCATGATACATCTCTAATGCTCAAGTGGTTAATTATC
Organism: Pinus tabuliformis; assembly: GCA_031772625.1. Lineage (NCBI taxonomy): Eukaryota > Viridiplantae > Streptophyta > Pinopsida > Pinales > Pinaceae > Pinus > Pinus tabuliformis. The sequence continues at coordinate 1,616,077,666 of CM062818.1, read as the reverse complement.
ATATATTTCCTTTGTTTTTTATGAATTAATTAGGATTATACTTTGATTTTACTAATGAAAGTTTACCAGTTTAAAGCTAGTTTAAGTAGCCACTTTCCTTATCGAGATATAAGCACAATTTTAGAAGAAAGTTGGGTATATGGGTTTTGTTACTAGGACCTCCAATATGGATGTGTGTTGCTCAATACTCACCTAGGTCACTCGTGTGAGCCTCCCACAATTAATTAAAGATGATGATCCAAATTAGTTGCAATTTTGTGTAGTCAACTTTCAATGCAATTTCTGGAAAATGAAGAAAGATTGCAAAAAACTATAACATGGGTTTTGTGCAGAGTGAACCCATGAGGTGACTTCTCATTGGATTTTCAAAATACTGCACAATGTGGAAGATGTGCCTAGTTCTTTAAACCATATTTTCCTAATTTCATGTTGCAACTAGCAAATGTAGCAATAGAAGAAAGGATTCGAACTGTGCATGAAATCAAGCAGGAGATCACACATTTTGAGCCCAAATCGGTATAGTTTGTTAAGTCATCGATCTCTGAGAGGGACTTGAGCCTAAGAAGTTGTGTTTCATTTATGTATAAATACCAAAGTAAGATTGTGATAGAGAGCTAAGTTAGAGAGGTGGAAACATTATACTAGTAATATATTCATCCAATTATCTTTTTTGTGTTCAAAATATATATCCATGATTTTGATTTAGAAATATTTTTATTACTTTAGAATTTTTGTGTTTCTCTTAACCATGTGTGACCAACCAGGAGAGCCCCCTGCAAGGATGCATGTTTCCATTGTTTTCTCACATAGTAAATTTATGTTTCATTTAATTTCCATATAATAGAATATGTTGCAATATCATTCCTATAATTCTTAGTGTTCAATAATTTTGATCTTAATCAAAATAGTTGGTTTTCGGTTAGTTTTAATTTGATTATTTAATTGTACACGAATACAAATCCTTGTGTTATTTGCTTTTGTAGAAACCCTCAGTACCTTGTGGCGTTTGTTTCAATTTTATGATCAATTTCATAGAAGGATAAAGTAGTTCTATTGGATCACAAGGACTAAGCCTTGTGTTACTTGTTTAGGCAACAACCCTGAGAAACATGTCAAAACCTGTCCTAATATTCTTTTACAATCAATACTTGTGTAGATTAAGTTGGATGACAAGGATTGAGCCTTGTGTTACTTTTAGGAAAGAACCCTAAGTAACATGTTGAAACTTGTCCCAATTTTTTTTTATTGTTATTAATGTTAGCATAAATAATAAAACTATAAATTAATCCTTGCATATATTTTTTTTGTACACTTGATAAGTTTATCAACCCAGATTGATAAATTAAACGTAACAAAATTCTAGTACAATTGAATTGACTAATATTTTTGGCACCATTACTGGGCATGTTACATAAGATTTAGTTTTTAATTTATGTTGCTTTAAATTACACAACTTAGGGGAGGAGAAATGATAAGATGAGAGGTAAGAACGTGCACATCAACGCAATGAGGTTTCTCTAAAGCCTTGATTGTTCCTTTCATGCAAGTGTGTTGAACTAATGCAACAAATAACTTGGTGAAAACAAGGTCTCAATATCATGAGAAGTACAAAGTATGTTTTTCTTTATTTTTGCAATTGACTTCATTTCATTTGTTCGATAGGTTAAAATTCAATTATTGTAAGGTGTTGTAAGAAGTCTCCATCTAATAATCCATGTGCTAGAAAAGGATCATCAACCAACAATAATAATTTAACCGTGTTCAAGAATTTGTTAAGAAAACAAGAATGTTACTTCAAGAACTTTCTCGAATCTTAGTAACAATTGGTGTCTCTACCTCTCAGGAAGAGAAAATCCTAACTACCATTAGGAGCATATCTGCACTCCAAGAAGTAATAGAAGGGGAAAAATTTCATGAACAACATTTAGAACAAGATCTAGAGGAGAC